>OY365781.1:8130000-9380000 GCA_959347405.1 Napeogenes sylphis | reverse complement strand
TTCCGATTTAAGTTAGGCTTAATTCCCACAATCAATCTTTTGTCAAGACGGATAAATCTTTTCTTATGTATATTTATGATTTATCTTGCTTAAAGGATTCTACGTTGATGGTTTGAATAAATGTTATAAATTAAAATTTCACTTTATTGTTATCTTTAAACAGATCACTTTAATGCTTGTGTCTAATCTGTGTTATAAATGGTATTTTTTTTCTCAGAATATTATATTTGATTTGACACTGAGCATTTATTTTTTATTTTATTATTTTTTTCAATTACACACTGACACTTTATTAAGTTTGTTACAAAATAGGACTAACTTGTAAAAAACTGATTTAGTTTTTTTTTTACAAGTTTTTTTTTTGTATACTAAGATATTATTAATTTACTATTCTGTTCAAGATACTTTTTATTTAACAAGCAGTTTAAATTAAATTGCTTATAACAAAATTCTTAATGTGTTTTTTGACATGTAAATTTTAAGAAACTTCTCGACCGCAAGCTGTCATAAGCTATGTAAAACCTACTATTTTTTATCCACCTCTCTTCAGACCGTTTTCTAATTACTTAATATTGATTTTAAAAAATATTCTCTTCCATAATTTTTCACTATCACGAAGACTTTGAGAGAGACTTCAGAAGTGTTGACTTTGTAAAAACACCCAGGTGGTATTATATAATATCTAATATATATTTCCAGTTTTTATACAGTTAAATACGGTTTTCTCAAGTGTTAAAAAATAATCGAAATTATGTATTATATTTATTTAAATCTAGAATTAAATTGGATATTTAAGATCTCTATTAATTATACCCTCTTACAAAAAATTAATACCTTATTGGATGATAATAATATTACTACCAAATGATACCATCTTGGTAACAAGGGTCTTTAAAAAACGGGATGAAATCTCCACAAAATCAAGAAACTAAGCTCGTTGTGACGATTATTGTTGTTAATATTGGTGCGAATTTCATTATTAGTACTTTATTGAACATATAGTAAATAAATAGTCATCGAGACATAAAGATACAGATTTCCCAAAAACAATTATGTTTTTTAACAACTTGTGGTTTTATTTTCGCTAATTATCTATTTGTATTAATATAAATGATATAACATTTAAGAATATAATAAATATACACATCTCTTTGTAATCAGGCAATTTCTGATTGATGCAAATTTTATACATTTGTTTTCAACATAAGGAAGTATTTAGGTGATAAATTGGTTTCTAGTTGCTATGATTGGCTCTCAGGAGACTCGCTCGGTTTAGCTGAAAAATATTTATTTTAACTTGCGATATTTATATTTTAAATAATAATAACAAAATATGTGATGATTCCGACGGATTTAAATTGATTGAAGTTTGATAGTAAGTTATATATTATATATTTTATTCTACAAAACAGTAACGACATATTTTTGTAATATCGTAAATTGCATAATAGAATTATAAAACAAAAATTGTTTGATATAAGAGCTTCCAGTGTGTAGTATTAGGAACTTATTAAGGTAGAAATTCCGCAATTTGTAATAATTTTAAAAAATTATTCACACCAGAATAATTGAATTACCATGCCAAAGTTGTCAACGTAGATTTGTTTTAGCAATTTCATGAAATTTCACAATTAAGGCGTCTAGTAATCAGCTTCTGTGCTCTGTTTTGTAAATGGTCACCGTACAGAAAGCTCTTCCTTTCTATTTCTATCGTGATGCGAATATAAATTGAATTTATTTTCTTTACAAACCATGGTTCATTCTCGCAGCTTCGCGAAGCTTTTTAAGAGAAAAATAGAATACTTTGATGAAACACTGATTAACCCTGCAGTGGTCGCGTGGACTACATATGTAGTCCACTGATACAAAATCCGTTTTATTTCCTAAACGGTAAGCGTTAGTTTCTTGTGCCGTTAGCTACTTTCAAATCACTAACCGCGGGACCTATTCGATGCATCACAGGCGCCGGTCACGAGGGTTCGCATTATTAGAAGCTCCGCAAAGTTTAGGGACTACACCCGTAGTCCGCGCGACCAATTACGTAAGTATTTTTTCACGTATTATTTTTTTTGTTTTTATTTATTTTATGTTAAATTTGTCATAAATATGTAATTTAAATATTTTTTGTTTTGTTACTTTATTGGAGATTAATTTAGCGTGTGTTTTAAAATAAAATGGATGATCGACAAGCTGCACAGATAGAGGCGTGGTTGAGAGAAGCTGATGCCGACATTGAGAACTATCAAGCTAAGTCGGCTCGGCTCAGCCTGACGAGGAAGTAGATCAATTAGAAGAACAGAACCACGAATCCAGATAAGGGCAGGAGCCTCGCCTCTGATAAGATATCAGAGGCGAGGGGTCGGGCGAAAGCTCTGAAGATGATGAGCCACGCTGACTTGGTTGATAAAATGAGTTCTTTGTATGACGTTTCGAGAAACTCTAGAAGGTGGCCTCTAACAGTATTCTTCGATTTGCTAAACTTGAGTGCACTAAATGCATTATGCATTTACACAGCAAACAAAAACTATGGAAATGTATGCCGTTGTGACTTCCTGATCGACTTGTCCCTGGCTTGGATGAAACCATTAGGTCAGAAAAGAATTGACACAAAATCTTTGCCAAGGTCTTTGACAGTAAAAATTAAAGATTTCCTAGGTATTACAGACCAAGAAAAACAAGCACCAGCTTCGTCGAGTCGACGTCGAGTAATGTACTGCGTCGTTGCCACGACTGTGGAAGATCACGCAATAAAAACACCCGAAAGTCGTGCACTACCTGCAAAAAGTTTATTTGTGGGGATCATTTCAAGATTATGTGTCTTTCCGGTGCAGAAAATGTTATAAATAATTAATTTTAATAGTAACATTTAATTGTGATCTCAATAAAAACAAAATTTGTGATTTTTATGCCAATTTAGTGAAGTATTTTTGTTTTTTTTTAATAGCTGTAAAAAAGTGATTATACCTAAGTTCTGTTAATTTTAAATAGTAAAGTATATTGTTGATTTTATTTCCATAAGTAAAATAAAGAAGTTGTACATTAAAAAACAAAAGTTATTTCAATTTAAAAATGGACTACCTATGTAGTCCGCGCGACCACTGTTGTCTCGTTTAGATGCGCGACCACTGCAGGGTTAATATAAGAATAACTACGTTTAAACAACCCGACTTCAAGACTAAAAAGTAAAAAATAATGAAGATTTAATATTAATTATTTACTACCTTTTATTTATATGGTTTGAAGTCAGTGCCAAGCCAATTAGTATAGGAATTCGGTTGAATACATTTTCGTAATTATTTATTTTATTTTATAATATTATTTTTGAAGTAGGCATTTTATATTTCACATGACCATTTAGTTTCAGAATTCTGTTAAATACATTTTCATAATGTTTGAAAATATCTATAAACATGTATAGCCATTTTAAGCTTATTCTATTATATCTATTTAAACTTACATTATCGTATTTTTTTTTTCATTGTTCTTCGTATTTATTGAGCTGCTTATATATATTATAAAGATTTCATTGCTCTTTATTATGTTTATTTACGTCTATGAATCATTAAAGTAGGCATTTTATTGTATTAATTTGCTCGTATTCATTTAAGTGATAAAAAATAATTAGGATTTCTTTAAGGTTTGGCGCCGATTTCAAACCTATTAGTAAATAGGACATATAAATAAAAGGTAGTAAGTAATTAATATTAAATTTTTATAATTTTTTACTTTTTAGTCTTGAAGTCGGTTTTTTAAACATAGTTATTTATATTTAATACTTGTTAGTTTAATGCTGCATTGTGAATAAGCTATGGGTAGACCCACAAAAGGTGCTGCAGGCTTTACCTTAAAAATATAGATCTCATGATATGATATGATATGATAGGCATATATGAAATCCCGATTACGTCAAAAATCTCTTGATCAGCATAATTCTAGACTCGGTAAGATCCAAGAGCGTCTTGCGAATGAGTATTTTGAGCAAAGAACTAATAGACTTGGCCTCATTAATGAGCGTCTGGACAACGAGTCAGCTGAGCAGAGGACTCATAGATTTGGTCCCATTAACGAGTGCTTAGAGAACGAGTTGGCTAAGCAGAGGGCTCACAGATTAGAAGTGATACGAAACCGTACAGCAACCGAGTCTGCTTAGCAACGTGAGAACCGGCTAGCAGCAGCGCGGCAGACTTCACAAAGACTTCGTTCAATGAATGAACGTAATCTTATAACCACCATAAATAGATATGCTGAAGTACCATGTAGGAACAGTCTGTTAGAAATTATTATATCCAAAACAACAGATGTTCTTAGTCACAGCATGTTTTGATTTCGTTCCGGAGCTAGTACAAGACTTGAACAAAAATGCTTATAAAATAAAAACTAACAGGCGTACCTGAATCAAATTTATATTGGACCAATTCGAAACTATTCCGCAAGTTTTTATATCACTCGTAATTTAAAACTTAATATGTATAAAGAAATAAAAACACTAAACAGCTAAACCTTTAAAAGCAAAATTAAAAATATAAGAGTGACTATTCAATATCAAAAATAGCTGACATTGTTCTCGCCATTGTTCTTGTCTCGTATTTCTAAATCAACTTGTTTCCATATAGAATCAATATCTCTTTCAGAATCTTTTAAAGTTGTATTATCACCTACTGCTATTTCTCTATGGTAGATAGTGGTGCATACTCACTAACCACATTTAAATTCAATCCATTACATAATATTCTCATAGAAATCTGATCATGACTTGGAATTTAGTCATCAGTTTTTTTTAAGTATCCTGAGAGAATACATTAAAAGCCACGAGAATACCACTTCAATAAGACCTCGCTAAGGTAAGTAAGCCCATTTTATATAACTTAAGTATGAATTTATATTATTTTCAGAATATAAATTGAGTTGCCACATTAGAACATATTTGTAAAAAAGTAACACTTTATCAGTTATAGCTAAAATTATACTTTATAAGAATGTCGTCTAAAATATTATTCATATATACGTCTAGCAAACGTCTTCTCGACACTAAAAGAAATCTCTGCATAAAAATTCAATTTGTTTGGACATTACTTTGCCTTATAATAAAATAAATAATAAAAAGAGGAGTCTTCGTGCACTTTATAACTATGACAACTAGTCTCATAGGTTAGGGATCTTATTAGTATTACTAAATTTAATTAACATAAAAAGTTATGTAAAAAAGTTGAATATGTAAAAAAAAATCATTAACATAAAAAGTTATATAAAAACATTATCTTTATTTGAATTTCATAAATTAAAAATCCAAAACAAACATACTTTTTTATGGTTCGATTAGTGTTTTTTTTAATGAAATCCATTTTTAGTCCATTTAGATCAAAGATTCCCAAACTTCTAACGCCCACTTTGAAAATCAGTTATTTTGTAAAGTCCCTAATTTTTTTAATCTTAAAAACTTATATAACATATTAGTTTCGTCTGTAGTTTGATAAAACCTATATTCTAATTGAGACTTATCTTACCAAAAAGAGTAATAATAATACATTATTACTAGAAACTAATCTTTTAACATTGGAATTGACATTGGATTGGATTGTTATATTATTATTTATTCGAAATAGACATTTAAAATAATACCTGACAATAGAATTAAATCAGTACATTTTCTCAATCGTGGTGGTCTCTGCACGAGACACTGTAAGGGGACCAAATTTTACTAGTTAATTTCAACTTATAAACTGTTCACTTACAATACTGTAATATCACTATTAATTATTATATTTTTATATTATGTATTTAGTTTTTGATTATAATATGCCAATCAGTTCGAGAGTAAATAAAATGTAGGTGAACTGGAGACACACAACAGACCCACGGCAGACAATCAACAGACTCACTGCAGGTACACGGTTAACACACGGCAGACACATGGCATACATGCGGCATACACATGGCTGACAGGTGGCAGACACGCTACAGACACATTGCAGACACGCTGCAGACACGCAGCAGACAAGCTGCAGACATGCGGCAGACAAGTTGCAGACACGCGACAGATATGCTGCATACACACTGCAGACACGCGGCAGACCCACAGCAAACAAACAGCAAACACACAACCAGTGGCGGACTAGCCCCGTCCGAGGCCCAGGGCCCGGCATATTTGAATGAGGTCCTTAGTGTTAAAAGATTTTTATTAATTACATGTTTGTACGTAACATTGAGTATGTACGTAATATATTAGAATTTGGAAAAAAAAATTGTAGGACTTCTGGGATCGTGTTAGTAAGACGGTCATGCCTGCGGTACCTTTTTTATGTCTTTTAAAACCTGATTCTTATATTGATTATTTTTTTACAAATTAGTTCCGATTTTAATCCGCTGGATTATGATTTATGGTTAGTTTTAGAGAGTATAGCTTGCTCTAATCGCCATGATAATTTGGAGTCCCTAAAACAATCCATACGATTGGCAGTGAAGAATTTCCTCATGGAAAGAGCGCGAGCTTTTATTGGTTGGTCTTAACGTTTAAAGGTCTGTATTTCAGCCAATGGACACCACATCGAATAATCTTTTTATAATTTTAATTGTTTTATATTTTTGTATTAAACTAACTATATCGTTATACTGGATGACAAAACACAATTTGTTTTTTATAATATAAAGGCAGATACATTGTACCGTATCTGCCTTTATATTATAAAAAACAAATTGCTACTTTAGTAGCATTTAATTTAAAAAACTTCGTTATAACAGATATAACGAAAAATAAATGTACTTTAAATAATGTATTACTGACAGAACATAAGCGTTCCACTTTAAACTAATTTCCCGACAGTCTAAAAACAGTAATAGTAAAACCAATGTACAAGAATAAAGATAGAAAAGACATCACAAACTACAGACCCATTGCTTTGATCCCCATATTCTCTAAAATCATTGAAAAAATTATCTATGAATCAGTTTATGGCTTCTTAACAAAATTTAATCTTTTATGCAACGAACAGAAAGGTTTTAGAAAAAACAATAATATAAATAGTGCTTTATATGATCTCATAAATAGAATAATGGTTAATATAGATAGAAAAGTACCTGTATGTGCAATATATACTGATATAGCTAAAGCTTTCGATCATGTAAATCATGAAATGTTATTACGTAAGCTTTACATTTACGGAATACGTGGAAATGCTCTCAGTCTAATTAAATCTTACCTTAGCGGTCGTAAACAATACACAGAAATTACAAATATAGACATCAGAACTAAGAGTGAGAAAAAGTACTTGTCCTCTTATCGAGAAATTAAAATCGGTGTTCCCCAGGGAAGTGTTCTTGGACCGTTGTTATTTTTGATCTATATAAATGATCTACCAAGACAAATGACCCATCCTATGATTTTATTTGCAGATGATAGTACTACCATAATTAAATGTAATGACAAAAACACATACGAAAGCGATATAAATAGTGCCATTGAAAGAATAATTTATTGGCTAGAAGATAACGATTTAATTATAAACTTACAAAAAACTCAAATTATGCATTTTTACCAAAGGTTACATAACCAAACATTAAATGTCAACTATAAAGATCATAAAATTAATGAAGTTAATGTTAACAAGTTTCTTGGTATTTTGATAGACAGTCAATTAAAATGGAAACCTCAAGCCGAAAATATTTGTAAAAAACTTAACGTATCTGCCTATGCATTATATAACTTAAGTAAGAAAGTTAATAATCATACAATTCTAGTTGCATATCACGGCCTGGTAGTTTCTGTTTTACGATTTGGTGTAATTTTTTGGGGTAACTGTAGTGAAAGAGAAAATATTTTTAAAGGACAAAAACGTTGTATACGATCAATCTTTAATTTAAATGTTATAGATAGTTGCAAACAGATTTTTAAAAGATATAAACTTTTGACATTTCCTTGTATTTACATCTATGAAATTGCTTTATTCGTGAAAACAAATAAACAACTGTTTTTAACTTTAGATAACTCTAGAATTCGTACAGTAAGTCTTAGACCACAATATCAAAACGTATTGTCGACAGGTAACTACAAAACTTCATTATTGAACAAAAGTGTGTTAGGCATGGCCCCAATTATATATAACAAAATACCGAAATCCATAAAAGAATTGCCACTAAATAAATTTAAAAAACAACTTACGTCATTCCTAATTGATAAATGCTATTATGCTGTTACCGATTTTTTAATAGATAAGTTATAATTTTAATCTTTACTCTTTATTTTTGTTTTTCCTAATTGATAAATTCTATTATTCTGTTACCGATTTTTTAATATATAAGTTATAATTTTAAGCTTTACTTTTATATTTTTATTGCAAGAAATTTGTAAATTTTATGAGTGCATGTTTCTAAAAAAAAATTGTAAACTTATGCATATCAAAATTGTATTTGCACGCCTAACGGTTGAATGTACTTGGATACTTATATATGAATAATACTTACCTTGTACACCTACATTCAGAGCAAATAAAAAATAAAGTAAAGTAAAGTAAAATAAGACAAAGCCTAAGTTGTTAAATATTGTCCATCAAAATATACAAGGCTTAGGTGGCAAGGAATCGGAAGTGGAACTCTTTGTTCAAAAATATGACATAAGTTTATTGTGCATTACAGAGCACTGGTTATCAAAGAATAACAATATTATAAATGTAGAAAATTATAAATTGTCAAGTTCGTTCTGTAGAGAGAAAGCTATTCGCGGTGGCTCACTTATCTTAGCTCGTAACGATGTAGTGTTAAAGTCTCGATCAGACATAGTGGCGCTCTCTGTCGAGCGAATTATTGAACTATCCTGCATTGAGCTCAATGAACATATTATTTTGTGCGTGTACCGACCCCCCTCTAGTGACTTTGATGAATTTGAAAACAAAATGGAGGATATTTTAACTAAGCTTTGTCATAAAAACAAGTCCGTGATTGTTTGCGGTGATTTCAATGTAGATATATTACAAGAAACTTCGTCTAGTGTACGTTTATTAAATTTGTTTAAATCTTTTAACTTACTGAACGTCTTTTTTGAACCTACTCGTATTACTAGTATTTCCGCGACTTGTATTGATAATGTGTTCTGTCGCTGTAACATTTATGAAGAAACAGTAATGACGAATTTAAGTTCAGACCACTGTGGTCTAAAATTTTCTCTATTAATTAATCACGAAAGTGAAAAGCCCCAAAAGTTTACTTGTAGACCAATTACAAAAAACCGGGTCCTAACATTTAAGAATACTGTTCAGCAAAAAGTGGGTAAAGTAGACATGAGCGATGATAATCCAAATAATTTATATAATAACATTTTCGGTTTTTTGTTACAAGAATTTAATAATGTTTTTAAACCAAAAACTATGACTAAATACCTAAAACTTAAATTTAGTGATTGGGCTACCGTGGCAATATATAAAAGTAGAGATAAGTTATATGATTTATATAGTGAGAGGCAATGGAATCAAGATCCGGTATTCTTGAATAAAGTTAGGATTTTTTCTAAAATATTTAAGACCGTTTGCATACAAGCTAAGTCGATTTACATAAGAAATAAAATCTTAAACTCAGAAAATAAAATAAAGGCAACTTGGGATGTTTTATCTAGTGTTTCTGGGAAAAATAGGGCTGCTAATGGACCTATTAAGTTAAAAATTGATAATATTGAAATAAATTCAAATTCAACTGTAGCGGCTATTTTTGTGACATTTTTTAACGAAATTCCTTTAACAATCACGCGTAATTTAAATTCTTCACCATGTGATGCAATCGTCGAATTGACGAATAACGTAAGTCAGTAATAAATGTTTTGTTTTTAAACCTGTTACATCATATGAAATTGTTAAAACTTTTAGAAATCTAAATATGAAAAAAACCGGTGATCTTTGGGGTATGTCAGTAAAATTACTAATAAGTATTATAAATGATATAGCTCCACAATTATCCTTAATTTTTAACAAATGTATTGAAACCGGTACTTTCCCAGATTTAATGAAAAATAGTAAAGTAGTTCCTTTGTTCAAAAGTGGCGATAGACTAGAACCCGGAAATTATAGACCTATCTCTATTTTACCTATTTTAAGTAAAATCTTCGAAAAAATTATACTAAACCAAATGTCAGAATTTGTTTGTAGCAATGAAATCATGCATAGTGAACAATATGGTTTCACCAAAGGCAAATCAACAACTGATGCGGGTGCCGCGCTTCTTAAGCACATTTACGACGCATGGGAAAAGTCACAGAATGCAATCGGAGTGTTTTGTGATTTTGTTGTTTGGGGCGTCCACTAGGGTGCAACGTTAACATTTTGGCCGTCTTGGAATAACTTATACTATTTATATCCATTTTGATTGCTCAAAGTTAACCCACCGTACGCTATGTCAATATTTCAAGAGTTTTTAAGATTTTAAAGAAATGGTATTTAATACGATAATACCATTTATTACACAAAAAAAACTCTTTGCTTCATTATTTTCAACAGCAAAAAATAGTCGAGCATGCAAACACAAGTCTAACCTTCATGCCTCTCAAATAAAAACAACATATGTTATATAGTCAACACTGTGAGCATATGATCGTGGCCATTACCAATACAAGCAAAAAAAAAAACATTAGAATATATAGAGCATGCGAAATTCAAAAAGTGACCTTCCTTTTTGATCACACCAAATGTATAGACCACTTCTCAAATAATATATGAATTATGTGATATTATTTACATCATTTATTATTTATTTACGTACATTACATAAAATGAATATACATAATATACATAACATGCCTATCGAATGAATATTATATTAGATGTTATATTTTAAACCGGCTGGCGCTGCATGTCGCTTAGCCTGCCAACTACTTTTCATAACTACTTCCTTTGTTTCTACTTGCGATTGCTATAACTTGTTTCCGCACGCCGCTACAATTATTATATATGTCGGAGATATGAGGTATATAAGTGGCTTGTTCGTTCTTGATGGAGTCTTTAGGTACAGGATCCGAAGCGTAGGTCTCAGGCAATTAAACCACACAGACACAATATTACAATTACTTGTATTAAATGTAGGTAATCAC
The DNA here is from genome assembly GCA_959347405.1 of Napeogenes sylphis. Taxonomy (NCBI): domain Eukaryota; kingdom Metazoa; phylum Arthropoda; class Insecta; order Lepidoptera; family Nymphalidae; genus Napeogenes; species Napeogenes sylphis. Next base: position 9,368,935 of record OY365781.1, on the reverse strand, counting down.
AAATTACTTAGTAGGTATACAATTATCAGAGTTTCGTGAACCACCGGTCCTGTTTGGGGGGGGTCCGGACTCTAAGGCTCATACTAATCAATAATAATCTCGTCTCGATGCTCTCGGCTATTTAAAATGTCTCCGGTGCCCCTCCAAATGATTACTGTTACAATGATATCAATTGAGTTACTAATTATCGTTAAATTATCGTGATCTGCGACACGGCCATACTGACAAGTCACACGCCCTCGTGCATATGTATCTGAAATCCAAACAATATACAACTGTAGATGTTGCTTTGCTCGGCCTTACTGACCACATAAAAAAATCATGAATCTTTCTAAAATCGATAGTTATGATAACTGAAGCTGTTACATAGAACATAACTCAATCTAAGTCATTCCATGAGATTGGACTAATTGGAGTCAAGATAGACAACCATCATAGGCGTCAAGTCAAGATAGACAACCCGCATTGGCGTCAAGTCAAGATAGACAACCATCATTGGCGTCAAGTCAAGATAGACAACCCGCATTGGCGTCAAGTCAAGATAGACAATCCGCATTGGCGTCAAGTCAAAATAGACAACCATCATTGGCGTCAAGTAAAATAGACATCGTATGAATTATCATTATCACCAGAACAGCCAGCAACAGGACAATTATCATCATTATCATCGTCAACATTGACGTCCAAAATTCTCAAATTACAACCGACTTTATATTATCGTATCTCAGAAAAGATATTAATAAGATCGGATACACTAAAACACTTAAACTTTACATATGATTTCTGTCTACATGAATTGTTTTTCTTTGACTAGCGAGCATTTAGCACTTGAAACGTAAGTAAATTGAAACGAATCACCTTTACGCAGTAACAAGGTCGTTGGTGGATAAATTGCGCAGACATCAACGCGTTGCTCGCACCGCACTATACCAGCACCGCTGCCATAGCTGCCATCGCCACGACCGCCATCAACACCATCACCGTCATCCGCGCCGCGCCATCACCGCCATCCGCGCCGCGTTGTCACCGCCATAATTTCTCATTTCCTTCTTTCTTCATTAGCAACGATTCCTTCTTTCGTAGAATTTTTCCAATGCTTTGTCATATAATCTAATAAACGACTTGCATAAGCGATTAAATAGGTATTTCCACACGATTTTCTTGATATGTGGGTAGATCTCAATTTTGAAGTGTTGAGATAATATAAATTTAACTTGATTGATTGATTGATTTACAACCATTGATTATCAACTATTGATTGATTGTATTGATTCTGGAACTTCATTGTTATTATCTTGTAGTGTGCGTTTCAAATAATAAAATCACTTCATTTCTTGCTTGACGTGATTTGTAGCTTCAATAAACTTATCTCGTAGGTAGTTTGTGGTTTTGATGCCCGAGTGAATCCCACTTCTGATGTCGGAGATAGGAGGCAATATTCGTGGCTTGTTCGTTCTTGATGGAGTCTTTAGGTACAGGATCCGAAGCGTAGGTCTCAGGCAATTAAACCACACAGACACAATATGACAATTACTTGTATTAAATGTAGGTAATCACAAATTACTTAGTAGGTATACAATTATCAGAGTTTCGTGAACCACCGGTCCCGTTTGGGGGGCGGGGGGGTCCGGACTCTAAGGCTCATACTAATCAATAATCCTCTCGTCTCGATGCTCTCAGCTATTTAAAATGTCTCCGGTGCCCCTCCAAACGATTCCGATCACGTGACTCAATACGTCACGGCGTTCACACCCCACTGTTACAATGATATCAATTGAGTTACTAATTATCGTTAAATTATCGTGATCTGCGACATATATGTTACACAGGGTAATAAAAAAGCTGATGCGTAGGATTTTGAATTGAGTCCAGTTGTTTACATGAAATAATTAATATTAGGAATAAATAACATTTTCTAAATAAATAAAATATAAAATTCAGATTATCAGCTTAGAATGTTTAGAAGTCTCAGAATAACAATGTTTCTAGTGGAAAACGAATCAACGTTATCGATCTTCAGATCTCTGCAAAAGATTTATAAATTCCTTCATTCCATTTCAGACGGCCAAGATGAATGGAAGAAGGAAAGGGAATTGACTGTATCGCTGTATGTTTATTCTTCAATGTAAAGGTTCTTGAGTACTAGAAGCTCAATCTTTTCTCTAATATAGGCAAGTTGCGATTTAAATGTAGATATATACACGATTTACCTCTTTTTTCAAATATGTTTTATTATATAAATTATATTAGGCAAAGTATACATAGTATAATATATTGGATTTATATATTATATTTTTTATGACTTTCCTTACAATAAATAAAATTTCTGATATTTTATATTAAAAAATTAATAAATAAAAAAATTTAAAACTGTAAACAGTATAATAAAAACAGAATATTTTTTTATCTATTTATTACGATGGTTTCAAATATATCATGTTTAACTTTGACAACAAAATCTGAGAGGATTGACGAATTCTACATCACCATTACGTAAGTACTTCGTTTAAAGTCATTTCCTTGCTATAGAGTTTTCTAAATAAATCGTTCTTTAAAGAAGACTTTGAAAGTAGTTTTCTATCAAAGCGACAGCGATACTATTAATGATTGAAAATTTATTAAAGTTTTTTTTATTTATTAAAGTTAAAGTTTCCAATATTTTTCAATAATAATACCTAAGTATAACCATTTTACAAAGTTTGTATATATTTTATACATGTACTTTATTACTAATCTAATATTGTATTTTTATATATTTATATAATATCACATGAATTACAAATTAATTAAAACTAGGATCATACCCAAGAGACAGATTGTGTGCTTAACGTTAATAATAACATAACACTGCCTATATATCAGAATGATAGATCAGTGTAATATAAGTAAACCTTATTGCTTCATAAATGATGTTGGCTAAGCGCCTGCACAACTTTCGAGAGCAAGATAAATTTTCTTAATAATTATTCTACCTACAACTTAGTTTATTTTCATTGTCATCGCTTTAGCTATTCGAATCTGTAACAACCTCCCGACCATCACTTGTTCATAATAATTAAACAGTTTCGTATCAAATATCCGGGTTTTATTCCAAACTATAATAAGACTCGCATTATGCTCACTGAAGCATAAAGAGATGTGTAATTTTCTTTTTTGTTAGCGTTATATGACGACGAAGCCAACATCAATAAAAAACATAATATAAAAATGTAAATAATCGAGAAAAGAAGAGAAATATTTATAGATAATATTTAAAAAAAATAATAAATGAAAAACAGCATTGTTAGCTATCAATAATATCGATATAACTTTGTATTTGTTTGAGAAGAGATTAACCTTTTTTCAATGACAATAATATTTAAACTTAAGCGGACTATAATTATAAAACTGCTTATTTTAAGAGTAGATCCGAAAATATTTATTAGTCTTAGCTGTCAAAAGTTTCTTAGAACCTTGGCCCAAATGAAACGGAACGTTGTAATTACCTAGACGTATTTTAGTAACAATAAGAAAAGAGTGAAATGATAAAAGAAACAAGGTATTTCCTGGTACATAATAAGATTTTCTTTTTAATGTTCACAATAGATTTTTCTGTGACGTAATGCAATAAAAAGTACGAAATAGTATATAGGTAAATATATGGTATATTTACCTATATTTCTATAGTTTTTTCTTGAAATCAATATGTTACTTAACTTAATTCAATTTAGGATATTATGTTATTTTAAAAATATTCTCACATAAGAATCATTATTCATGCCTGACCATTCATACAGCTCTGACAAATTATAAGAAGTTAAGTTTATGGTACTGTATAATAACACATATATATATATAATAATAAAATAAAAACTAAAATGAAATGAATAAATAAACACTGTAATGTGACTAATTGGTAAGTACTCTTACCAAAAACTTCTAGATCTATCTAGTTATATGTTAAAAATTAACATAATAATTACTAATGAAACACGCACTTCGTTATTTTTTTTTGTAATTGGGTAATGAGGCTTTAAGAAATTCTGTAATTTCAAAGTTTAATCGCCTTCGTAATTAACAGGCGGTATTTAAACTTTCATGATTCATAGTGACTATATAATTAATTTCCCCGCTATATTAACGTTTATTTTATGGTAAATATTTTAATATTATATTTTAATATGTTCATATTAACAATAGTAACAAACTGTTTTTAGTAATGTTTTGTTAAATAGAAATAAAATTTTTTTTCGACGGTTTTTGAGTTTTTTAATTTGTAATATACTTTTCTCAGAACATAAATGCTTCGCAGCATCTTTTAATGTAATAAAATTCACATTTTACTAAAAATATATACCTATGTATATTAAAAAGATACCAGAAAGTAGTGAATTTCATCCAATTTGAGGTAATAAATAGGCTTTAGTAGCGAGTGCGAATACTTCTTTGCAATCTTTTTCAGATAGTCGCCATAAACTTGTGTGAGCACAAACATTTTTAAGAATAAGAAGGTGTGTCGATTGTGTCTGAATTATCTTAAATGGAATATCTCAGAAACTTCTTGACTGGTTGCAATGATTTTTATTTATTTTATAATCTGTTATCTTATTCTTCTAGGTCTGATGATTAATCAAAATTCTAGTAATTGAAATATACTAGTGAGTAAAAAATATATATTAGGAAGATTTATGACTTTTTTTATTTTAAAGATACTTTTACGCAAAATAAAACTAGACACTTCCTAATAGGAATAAAGTGATAATTTATATAGACTTTAGCTTTACTATAATTGGAAGGGTAGGTTTTGATCAAAAATAAATATCAGTTGATGGTATGACTGAAACATGTAATGTATGTATAGAAGTTTAATTGACTAAATAAATCATTATAATAGTAGTGTATATATAAATCGTCACCCAGCTAAGAGAAGGTAGTGTGTGATCGCCAGACTAATTTGTGTAACAGTAAACAGTTGTGTGATTGTGAGCAGTGTCTTAAAGTGTTTTAAAGAATAGAATGACTGTCATTGGTGATTCTATTGCAGTAAGAGAGTTCTAATACTAGTTGTAAATGCTTCGTAATTTGTGGAATTATAAATGTTGTTGGGAGTAATAGCTTGGAAGAAATGAATGAGGTTTTACTCTTTAGCTCTCCAAATCTACTTTAAGCTTAAATAGCTAGAGACTGTTTTAAATATAAAACATTAAAGAACGTAACAGTAAATAGATTTCCCCAATAATCTGAGAGAATCAGAGTATTACGACAAATCAACAGAAATTGTCTGTAAGCTTGTATATAAAAGCTTGTGTGAAAGTTTTATAATGTAAAGATTTTATGAAACATTTTGTATTCTATATGACTGTTTTCTAAGATAACGTAAAAAGTCAAACGGAACTAACTTAATGATTATCGCAATACCTTTTGTATTGAAATAATCATAAAATCATATAAATATTAAATATTGTATTATATATTAATTAATCGTTATTGAAGAAAAAAAGTATTATAATTATTTTCTACGCATAATATGTTGTTATTCTGAGTATGGTTTTATTAGACATGTATTAAAAAAGGATATATAGTAAAAGAGGTATATATATTAAAATACAATTAGTTACCCCCAAAATGTTAACATCCTGGCTATTTATTTTATAATATTTTCAATGTATAGAGACTATTGCTCTACAGATTTTTACATGTATAGAAGAAGATCTGCTTATTACGTGATTGACATAAATTGAAAATCTTTTTAACTCTTAACCGATTTAAATTAATTAAACATTAAATGTTAAGTGAAGACTGTTACAATATATTCCTGAAAACTGCATCCAATTTGGTTGAGCTGTTTCTGAGATTAAAGTGCACAAATATAAAGACATATATATAGATATAAAAGCATACAGACATACAGATATTATTATTATTAAAACCATTTGACTTATGTTAATAAATGTCAAATATATATCACCAAAATAATTTATTTAATTAGAATTAGTGTTTTAAGATAAAACTTAAAACCGTTTCTCGTGCCATACAAATCTCATTAAAAACCAAAATGTATTTTAGTTACAGAGATATTGTGAGTCTATTATTTAATATTATACTTATGTTACTGTTAATATTATTACGTATTTATTATTATTTTAATTGCAGTTAGCTCAAGAAAATCATTGACGTTTCATTCAATTTCTATGCTTAAAAATAATTATTATAAAACTAAGAATATGATATTCCTAAGAGAAAAGACACTACCAAGAACATTTATAAATAAGTTATGATGTAGCTTTTTGTTCTTTACGACCTAATCCATTTGTCTACTTATCTCTCATACCACGTTAATGTATGTAGCACTCGTAGACTGGATGCGAGTGCTACGATGTAGTATATCTAATTTTTCTTTTTAAAAGTAAAATTGATCAACTTATACTTTACATATTATTATGTAATTAGGTAACCACAGATCCAACATGACATTATAGTCAGAAGTGAGATGAATCTGTCTCGTGAGGAAGATTTATTTAAACTGTGGCTTATGATATAAAAAAAATCCATGGTTGCTACTGAAATTTATGTTCTTACCTACAAAACTTCAAATCGTAATTTTAGAAGTGTTCTTTATTTCTCAGACAAAGTAGAAGTACAATAAAGCTTTTATTTTGAGGAAAATACTAAATGCAACGCAAATCGTTAGGCAGATTGTCTATTTTTAATACTTACGAATTACGTTGCGAGGTACCTAAATTTACCTAAAGACAAATTTTGAATCAGATAAATGGATCTGACTTCGGGGCACTGCAACACTATGCCATCGTACTTGTATATCTGCAAATATAGAAAATTGCAAATGAGTTACCATTCTCATGTAAAATTAAGAGGGTTTCAAGAGATAAAAATTCTTCAGGAGAAAAAAGGGCATATTGATCTTACACTCAACGTTTGAAACGTAGCTTTAATAATTTCGTAAATAAAAGCCTCTTATGGAAAAATAGTTTACGTCCCCTGTGCCTTGCAAGAGGAACAAATAGGCATTGAATTTGACAAGTATTTGATTGCAATTTGATTATTGTTGTTATAATATGTTATGATATGATATAAATTTCTTTGTACCACATTTTAATTTCAACATTTACCAAATTTGGTGCCTAAAGGTGGCTTCGATAATATATTTTTTAGATTTTTCCTTTTTTATTTTCAAAAAAGTATATGTTCATAAAAGTCATTGATAATTGATAAGATTGAAAATGTGTTATTATAAAAAAAAATCTAATATTATCTAAGCAATGAGCGAAATAATGACCGTAATATTTTCAGTAATTTATTTCTAATTGTTTATATTTTTTTTTATTTAATGTAATTGATATTTAGATAATTAACACTAGTTTAAGATAATTCAAAGTGTTATTTTCTAATTTCAAAGTTATATTCAATATTCTGATATTGATATATAGCAAAAGTTTACTACTAAGAATTAATTCTTTAAAATGAATATTCAAATGAATTAAATATTCCTAAACATTTAAAAATGATATAAACGACATTTGAAATACCAATTTCATTTGGATATGGATATTTTTTTATGTCTCTGAATACAGTCCTTTACAATGTTTTATTTTGAAGGCGTAAGCAATCCTAAAATTAAAAGTAAGGCCTTTCGTGTAATTACCGCGGTTTTAATTTCATCACATAGTATAAAGCAAAGTCGCTTTTCGCGTCTGTCCCTATGTCTGTATGTATGCTTAGATCTTTAAAACTACACAATGGATTTTGATGCAGTTTTTTAAATAGATAGAGTGATTCAAAAAGAAGGTTTATATGTATAATAAGATGCTTAATATATTTTAATATATTAAGCATGTTATTAATATATTAAAATATATTAATTAATATTAAAATATATTAATAATATGCAAGATAAACAAACACATTGTTTTGCGTTTACATTGCAAACTCTACGATTTAGATCAAAATAATGTACTAAGTATTGTATACCTTAAAAAGTTCTACAAGAAAGTCCGACATGGTATATGTTTATAAATAATGGCTTATTTACAATGCAATTTTAAGCAATACAGCATCAATCCTTATCTAATTAAGTGCCATAAATAAATTTTCCATTTAATTTTAAGTAAAAAAAGGAGAGGTATAAAAAAATTACAGTGTCTAACATGGTATCCTTATTAAAAACTTTAAATATATTTTTGATAGTGAGCGATGTCTGCCGATGTCGTAGTATTGGTTTTATCACTTAAAACAAGTCATATAGAAGCCAATACAAAAACATGGGAAAAGGGAATTATTTTACTACGAATTTAAGGCGTGCGCAGCCGCGGGCTGTAAAAAAAAAGTAAACAAGTCCCAAAAACAATTCAGAACTATTTTCTGTTTTAAGACCTTATATTTCCCAAATTGTAAAAATGACAAACATAAATAGTTATAAACTGTTTAAAACCAGTAATATAAGATTCTACAGACAAAATGTTTATACTTACACAGACATTTATAAATAAATGGTTATGGTACTCGTTGTTCCTTACTTTGACTTGACTTTTATGTACTTACCTCTCATATCATGTTAATGTATGTAGCACTCGTAGCCAGGGACTACGTGAGTGCTACGACGTAGTTTATGTATAATTTTTTCGTGTTCATTTTGTTTATTTTATTTACATAACTCATTATGTATAAATAAATCAAATTAGTACAATCAAATAATAATAAATACTATTGCTTATAAAATATTCTCTTATAAAGAAGAAGAAAGTTATTTAATTCATTAATTATATGTAGTTCATTACTTACATAAAAACCTCAACCTTTACCTTACATAACTTACATAAAAATTTAATCTTCATTTATGTAAATATAGAATGAAAAATAAACCGATACCAATAACGTAATTAAAAGTCAAGTAAGTCTTCCTCATACTTTCAATCACCTTACCTTATTTATAATTCTGAGGAGATGTAAAAACAGTAGTGTAACGTTTGAACTAAATTATTTATTCATGCAAGGCTTAGAGCCAATACAGCAAATGAATACCAGATTAATTCCATCAGTAATCCCCGTCACGTACCATAGGATGAGACTATGGTCAAGCGTTTTATCACATATAGCTAGTTATAGCTATTTCTTTGTATTCTGCAGCTATCTCTAGAAATAGGTATTATATAAGTGGCATGCTCTGAATCCTTAATATTAATCATTTTTAATCTTACATTCTTAAGGTTATACTAATTAAGCCTAGAAAACGTTAAAAACTTATACTTACGTCAAGGTTTCAGACGTTTTATAAATTAACAATGTCATCTGGCAGAATAAACAATATATAAAAAAACTACATCCATTGTGATTGCCCGAAAATTTTTTAGAGGAAGGAAGGTACTCATGGTGCTACTTGTAATATCTTTTGTTAAAACAATACTTATTAGTATTGTTCAATACCTCCTGAAATTTCAAAAAGTGTGTGATTTGCTTACAAAATAGTTTTTTTAACGAGCCATTAACATAATAATGTCGTTTATTGATATTTTCACTATAAAGTGATCGTCCATAAATGCTATTTATATCAAAATATTATTTTGTTAACTGGTTAAATATCGAGATTAATTTAGGGCACTATTGATGACTCGGCGCATCCAAATGAAGATTTTATTGATAGACCATTCTTGAATTAGTTTTATTTCCAGAGTAATTTTATCGTACAATTTAACGTTGATACAATTTTACATTGTAGTTTTTTCTTATGTTGAAAAGATATCAGCACTCAATTTTATTTTAAATAAGTTCTCTGCTTTTAGAAAATTAATCCTTAAAAAAATAGCAATACAAGCTTTTCTTAGTTACTTTGCTGCTTAACAAATGTACTTATAAACTTAACTTAACATAACTTTTCTATAATAATATAAAGACTTCATAACGAATATCAAGTGACAGAAATTACATTCCTGTACTAGGGTATTTATAATTTTATTTATAAAGATTTCTTAGATTTATTTTTACTTATTATTTAGGTAGTTACATCTTAATCATAATGATTTAATCTTATATATTTCAACTACTATATACTACTAAATACAAAGATAAATGACAAGGTGACTCTTATTTGTAAAAGACGACGAGTCAAAAACGTCTCGACGTTCGAGACAAAAACTTTCCTGACGGTAGGTATACCATATACTTCAGCAACAAATACATCAGAACTTCAGAAGCACAATAGTTAATTTTCTCCCTAGACTCAAAAGTGAGGTGCTTCAAGTTTTAAATAATATAAATTGGGTATTCTTCTTTAGAGTCTGTTTTGGAGTTTATAATATGGTCTTACAGAATTAAATTGGTAAGTGACCACAATATTACAATTTTTTTAACATTTAATATTTCACATAATCAAATGAGTACAGATATTTTATATGCTGACCCTTGGAATGTTCTGCTTTTATATTTGCAAATGAATATCTAAACATTTGGTGGTCCGTGGTAATATAGTTATTATTTCACGTTTTTTTTTATCTTTTTTGAACTGTGTTTTGTGTTTATATTGTCTTATCTATTGTTTTACGAGATATATTCTCGTACTACAAACAACGAATTAGAAAAATCAACCAACTTTACCGTACTTCTATCAGTGGTTATCATGATAACTATATATACAAATTGTACAGGTTATTATATTTTTGTTTCAATGCATTTTGCATGCAATGCATTGACTGCCATTTTAACTACGTTTCGTACGATTTTTGCATCAATATTTGGTTTCAAAATTATGGAATCAATTGCTGTACTCACTTTTTAAATAATATCTTCATGTCATTAAAATTTAAACTCGAAAATGAGATAAAAACCGCACCGTCGCGTTGGCCGAGTGGTTAGCGCAGACGCCTAACGTATAGCGGCTCATTGGGGCTCGGGTTCGATCCCCGACAGGGACAGGCATGTATGTGATGAGTATAGATGTCTGTATCTCTGGGTTTGGTCGTTTATTAAATATATTTTCAGTATTTATAATATGTATTTCTATGTATTTGTATCGTTGTCTAACACCCTTAACACAAGCAAAAATAAATTGCTTACTTAGGGGTTTGATCAACGTGTGTAACTTGTCCTGTAATATTATTATTATTAAAAGTAGAATACTTGGCGTTTTTGGTTAAAAATCGAAACTTTTACTTTTATGTAACTCTTCACAGAACAACCTCAAACTCTACGCTATTCTACTCTAGCAGTAGAGTAGAGTACTCATTTATATGCGAAATATCTTTAAATTATTTTTATATAAGAGTATACCTTCAGCATGACTGATTAAATAGTTCTTTTAAACATTCGTATAAAATGTATCGAATGTAATGTTACAATATTTTTACTCGTTTCTAAATGTAATAGATTCCTTATTTCATTAAAAACTGTTTAGTAATTGCTTTTTTAGTAATACCCTATTTATTCGTAATTTAAGTTTCAATATTTTTATTTTATATACAGAAGCAATCCGCTTGTGGCTAGCCGACACTTATTAACATAATAAGAATACTTAAATTCTGTCACCGACACGAATATGATTTTTTTAACGGTTACAAAGAAAATATATTTTTAATTAAAAGATATTTTTAACGTTAGGTATAATTTAGTCATGCCATGGTTTATAGATTCATTCAGATATGCTTTCATTTAATTCATGCAACATACATACTTTCCACCCTCCCAAATATAAAACTATAAACTACATATAATATTAAATTTATTTATTTTTATTTTAGCGCTAGTGTATTTGGGTCTTAACATGGCAATAAAAATATTATAACGCAGAATAAAACAGATACTATAATACTTTTAAAATAAAATGATTTTAAAAGTATTAAATTATTTAGTCGTAAAAAGAGATCGAGTATTTGCGTGGCCTTTCTTAAAAAACAATGTATATAAAGCATAAATATCTATGTTCGAAAGTAAACAACATTTCAAAAGTTATAATAACAATGCTTTATTATAACATAAATTAATAAATTCATCAACAATAATAGTAGTATATAGGATTTTCCTTACATTTTCAAGAGTAATAGGTACTTAAATAATATTTCTAAAGTGTCGCGTATATTGTATTACAAAATTAAAATTGGATTTTAATTTGACGTTTGAAATCCTTTGAAGTTATCATGTTTACGACAAGGCAAAATTTGGTAAAACTGTTATTTATCTCCAACGATTTTTTAGTTTCCAGGCACTGAGCTCAGGATTAATCGCTAAATCACTAACAGAATTTTGTGCTCTAACAGACGCTCTGTAAAACAATGAACAATGTAAAAACATGTCTGTTACCAGCGGTTCACGAGAGGATTCGAGGCTTAGACCATCTTTTATTTTAAAATAAGGACGTTTTAATGTAGCAGGCTTGTGAATATTTTATGTTATGTAAGTAAGTCCATATTGAAGATTTGTGGTTAATTAAATCATTTACTTCAAGTCAAAGTCAAGCAAAAATATTTTAAATATGCATAAATTGCACTTATGAAACGTTAAATAATGTAGGTACATGGAGTACTTACAAAATTGTTTTGACTATACTATAAACATTAGTATGTTCCAACACTAAGGGGTGTACACTTATTCTATTCTTGATATGAAACATAACGATGTCTTAGTTAAAAATATTTAAACGGATGATTCTATTTTACAATTTAATTCAAATAAAGTTTACCCTGACTACTATAGATTCTTCTGGCCAGTCTTTATTTGACTCTATTATCAATAGATAGCATACCAAGAAAACTGAAGGGTTTGTGTTAACGGGATAACTTTTTGAAATAAGAATATAATTTGTGAAATAAGAATATAATCGATTCTTTAAATATTTTTTAAGAGATTGAATGCTACAACAAGGCATCGACTTCCGAGTGTTAGCTTTTATACATGTAGTAGTTTGGTTTTGACTAAAACTAAAGATATAAGTTGTTGATTTGACTAAAACAATTGAATCTCTGTATAGAAGTTTAATTGATGAAATAAATGTAATATTGGATACTGATTTGACTAAGAATAAGAAGTATAGAAATCGCAGCTCGGTTAAGAGAAGACATTGTGAAATTGGGAGTACAAGTTGTGTGGTGGTGCTATTGTGATAAAAGTGTGACAGCTTTAATAAACCGCTGAGTGTGTGATCGAGAGACTAAGTTGTGTAACAGTGATAGTTAAGAGTTTAAATGGTAAACAGTTTAGTGTATTTGTGAACAGTGTCATAAAGTTCTTTAAAAAATAGAAGGACTGTCGTTGGCGATTCTTTGCGGTAAGAGAGTTTTAATACGAAGTCCATTAAAATTTTAATTGGCTTTAAGTAAAGATTGATGTACCATGGCCAGTGATAAAATAGTCTGCATTTTCCTTTAAATATTGTAAAGATTAAATTAATTAGAATTTTGAGACATATTTTAGCAAATCTAGACGGATGTATCTATTATATGATTTTTCTAAATAAAATATAACAGAGTAATCATTGAGTTTCCAGAATTTGATCTTTATTTATATTAAAATTAAACTAATGATTAATAATAGATTGATATAAAGAAATAATTTATATAGAACAAGCGTTTTACTATTTCTAACAAAATATATATTTTTTCTTTTTTAAAACATTAGAGATATGTTAAACCTCGGTGTGGCGGTTTTAACAAACATTTAAATTACGAATACAAGTACGCCCAGACTCGGACAACAATCTGTGATCATACAAAAAATTGCCTCTTGTGGAAATTGAACCCAAAACCATCGCTTTGGTAACTTTGGTCAGTGTAACTAATCACTACAACAACAGTTCATATCTTAAACTTAATTAAATTCTATTTTATTATGACTATCCTACGGATAAATTTGCTGTTGATGTATCTCTCGGTAACCGTATTAAAACTTACAATTTTGGTCTAACAATTTTTTTTAATATTTAAAAACTTACCAAGAACACTGTCTGTTGAGAATTACAATCCTTTTGTACTAATGCACAAATAACGAAGAAATATTATAACAAATTAAGCTACTGGTGAATAAAAGTCTTTTAGAATACCATTGTATTTGCCCTTTTCTAGATTAATTGGTTTCGTCATTGATCAAATCAAAGCGATCAATCAAAGCGGTCATTGGTGTAGGATTTATTACTTTATATATTCTTTCATTCTGTTATTAGGAACACAAAAAAAAAATAGAGCTCTAATTGTTTTTATGTTACTTTTGAAAGAATAATATATGACCAAGACTTGAAAAGTCTTGTTTTAAAAGTCTCCTTAAGAACCATTGTTAGCTTTGTAAAATTGCTAATATTTTTATATCATATAGTAGTAATGTGTATCTATAATATGTATGTAGTAATGTGTGTGTATAATATTGCGTGTAATAGTATTTAGAGTATCTATTAGTATGTATGTGTACGTAATACTGTACATGTATAACACGTATGTAAGTAATATGTTTTGTTTAATTATTTTATGTACCATCATCAGGCAGTAGGCCTGATATAATATAATTGTCCTTTTACTTGTGGGTTTCTACCATTTTACCTTTCTACCATTTTTTTTTATTTTGCCAAAAACTTGTTTTTGTTTAATAATATACCTATTGTGTGCAATAACGTGTTATAAGTAAATAAGTAAAAAAATAAATAAATCCTAACCATCATACAAAAACCAATTCTAATAATAATATTTGATTCCCAATCATAAGAACACCTTTTATATTTTTTATTTAGTAGAATATTCCAATTTTCTTGTGTATTAATGTTTATTATGTCTAACAGAGTTGCCGTATTACTAACCGCTGACTACCTACTAAATAAAATATTATGAAGACAAACTTTTTACTACACTTCTTGTCATAGTTTTATGCTTCTATATGTATAAACAAAGAACCCATTAAGTAAAATAATGATGATGGAACGATTTTATGGTGACCCAAATCTTATTTAGCAACATAAATTTAATGATCCGTGATTTTCGTCCTGATATATATTTCGGTGATTTAAGCGATACGCTTACGAACCGATACTGACACTACATTTATGTAGCTCTCATTTACATTTACTAAATATGGAACATGACGGAACTAAGTAAACTAAAAGTTATAAACCTCCGAGGTAAATATTTGATTTAATAAAAATAAGGCAATAAAAAAGTAGACATGATACATAAATAAAAAAAAAAGAAGAATACCAAAATGGTACGAATAGTTGTTATAAAATATTCATTTAAACGACGAGTAATAATATGTTGGAGCTATGTGAATAAAGTACTATCCTTGAGTTTGATAAGAAATAATTGGCGCGGCGTGATTCTTTCAGTAATTGGATATTAATATCTTCTCATTTTAGCTATAATTCACGGTCGAAGACTGGTACCATAATTATTAATAGTCTAGTTTGTCATACATTTAGTAATAACATATTACAAATATACTATACTATAGAGCACTGTTAAGTTACCCCAAAATTAATTTACCTATTTTTATAATATGATATTACTATACCTACTACTTCTACAATATTATTATAGCTATTGAGCATTTGAATATTATGTTCTTATATTATATTACGCTCTCGCAGCTAAAATAAATATCAGCCAGTCTCTCGCTATACGCTTCAGAAACCAATTCTGGAGACGTTTAATAACACATTTAGATCGCGATAATAATATTAGAACTCCAAGTATTAATTAAATTTTAACACATGTAAAATGTGTCAGTGTATATGAAATAAGTGAATGTGTGTGTATATGGTTTAGGAAATCAAATAAGGTATTTAAGCTTATTTTAAAAATAGTTACATTAGTCTACAGTCTAAAGTGTAGTCTATAACTCAAAAACGTTTATGACAATATACCTATTACGAGGCGATCGTGACCGATAACAATTTTTGTGACCGATAACACCTTTCTTGACCCTGCATACAAATAAAACACTTAAGTAAAATACGAAATTCTTATGTATATAGAATTTCCTACATTCATAGGGAAATGCCTTTCCTTGTTCGGCGTTTTCAATTGATTTATTACAGTCATAAAATATATTAAAAAATGTTTGAGTGCCATTGTATGAATTTGTTGGCTGTTTATTTTTTGTTAAATTGAAAATAGATTTAGATGTACAAAATTCACAAAAACCTACAGAAAAATACAAGATTCAATCAACTTTTTAATTTCTGCGTTATGGCTGTACATACAGACGGGCCGGCACCCGCATAGTGAATCCTTGGAATGCTAAGAAGCTCCGTCTCGTCTAAAACCATTGACAACGTTTTTTATCATAAGTTTTTCTTAAAATAAATTAAATTCATTTCCCTTAAAGGTTTAGCTCATTAGTTTTGAATTTTCAAATATGAAAAAGTGGTTGTTATCTTTTCCATAGCATAACGTTAGGATAAGTAATTAAATATCAAATATTAAAACTCTTATATCATTAGTAATTGTATTTGGATATGTGTTTAAAATGTATTAACCCAAATAATAAAGTATCAGTGTCAATTAACATATTCAAAATATAAAAAAAAACTAACCATTAAAGTCAAGGTTTTAAAGTAGAATTATAAAGTAACATTTAAATTTATAAGAGTTATGTGAATGGTCCACACAAAATCCTTTAATAGAGATAAATTATATATGAGAGGAGAGTTACCCATCTCGGAGAAACATAGATTGTTGAAATTTTATTTACTTATATCTCATATTCAGTAACTTTAAAATATAAAGAGTGCTTATAACATGGTTCGCTGAAATAAATGGCATTTTTTAAACAACGTAAAATGAAAACCGAAAACATTATTATATTACTATAATTATTATAGGAATTAAATTTAAGAAAACTGCTTTATTCATATCAAGTGTACAGGGTTATTTGTAATTAATTGGCTACCTTTTGCAGACAGCCTCTCTTCATCAATCCCAACATTAGTGTTTTCTAAGGTTTTCACGAGTACTACACATTGAAATAAAACTATTTTTACGGATTTAACTCGCGTATATTGAATTAAATTTTAAATTTACATTTTAAATCTAACCCGACGTTTCGAATGCTTTGCAGCAATCGTGTTCACGGTATGACGAGATGGAGGTGTCTGTCAGTAAGTCAGTGAATTAGTCATCTACCTCCAACGGTTTCTAAGCTTTCGGGCGTACAGTTCAGGATTCACACAAAACGCACTAACAGTATCTTGAGGTCTTACAGTGCGGTCACAGACATGGGATTTTATATTTTTCAAAAGTGGGATACGTTTTTATACATAATAATATTTTTTTCAGATCCTCTTTCAGAAAATGTCATTTCCATGAAATTATAATTCGTTTTTATAACATACTAGACTTATGCCCGCGGTTTCACCAAAATTTTCAACTATATCATCCGCTTGACCCTTCTTCGACTCATTTTTTTTTTTTTTTTTTTTTTTTTTTTTTATACAAAACTAGGTTAATGCTTGACTACATTCCACCTGATGGAAAGTGAAATGTAGTCTTAGGTGGTAAAGCGCATTAACCTAGAAGCCTATTCACTCTCCTCTTGAAGACACCCACATTATATTTTGCCGGAAATACCGACGCCGGCAGATTGTTCCAGTCCTTCGCTGTACGCACTAAAAAAGATAAAGCATAGCGCTTCGTTCGGACAGGTGGAATGTCCACAACAAAAGGATGAAAACCTGCCGTGCGTTGGGTCGTCCGGTGATGGAAGGGGGATGGGGGAATTAGGTCGTGCAATTCCTGCGCACACTCACCAAAATGTATCCTATAGAATACTGAGAGGCTGGCAATTCTACGCCTGTGTTCAAGGCTGTGGAGTTTGGCGTCAACCAATTTAGGGTCGCCAATAAGCCTCTTTGCTCGCCTCTCAATTGAGTCCAAAACCGCAAGATGAGTCTTTGCGGCACCAGCAAATATGTGGCCACAATACTCTACACACGACCGGATCTGTGCTTTGTATAGTACAAGAAGCTGTCCCGGTGTAAAGTACTGTCGCACCTTCGCAAGTACGGCAAGCTTTCCTGCAGCTGCTCTTGCTCTGGACTCAATGTACCGACCAAAGTTGAGGTTCGAGGAGATCTCTAAGCCTAACAACTGAAGCCAGTCACTGTATTCCAAGGATACATTCTGGAAAGTAGGAGCCAAGGTGAAGGGGCTCCTTTTGGCGGTGAACAAACACGTCTGCGTTTTGGTGGCGTTGAATTTGACAAGATTGGCATTGCCCCATGCGGAGACTGCCTGAAGTTTGTCATTCAAACGTTGCACCATGGCTTCTCTTTCAGATTGTACTTCATCTCTACTAGCCCGAGAACTTGGCAGATATCTTTCTACAACTGTGCTGTCGTCTGCATACCCATAGATACCGGGCTTCAGCACATCGTTAATGTGCAGCAGAAAAAGAGTTGCAGAAAGAACGGACCCCTGAGGTACTCCGGAATTTATTGTCAAGGGTTCCGAAGAACACCCGTCGACAACAACACGGAGAGATCTCCGGCTCAAAAAGTCCGTTATCCAGCCAATCAGACCAGGAGATATACCGTACGCTGAAAGCTTGCTTAAAAGGCTCACATGCCAGACCCTGTCAAAAGCCTTCGAGACGTCCAGAGAGACGGCGACCGCTTCTCCGTTCCTCTCGATGGCTTCGCCTAAAATGTGTGTTGCGTACGCTAGAAGGTCCCCAGTGGACCTATTTCGGCGAAATCCGTACTGTCGGTCACTGAGGAGATCGTTACCTTCTACGTACGCTAGAAGCCGCGAGTTCAATACACGCTCCATATTCTTGCAGAGTATGGAGGTGATTGAAATGGGCCTATAATTGGCAGGATCGGCACGGCTGCCTTTTTTGGGCACGGGTTGCACATTAGCAAGCTTCCAGGATTTCGGCACTATTCCAGTCATGAAAGAGAGAAGATACAGACGTGTCAGTACAGGAGACAACTCAGCTGCGCATGTCTTGAGCAGAATGGCTGGTATACCATCAGGACCACTGGCTTTATTCACATCTAAACGACACAATGTTCTCCATACCTCTTTGTTAGTGATGCGGATTTCAGGCATCGAAATACCGCAGTGAGGAAGATGTTCTGGAGAAGCATTGCCAGTGTCTAGATGCGAATTCTCAGCAAACAGAGAAGCAAATACATTCGCTTTCTCTGTTGCTGTGTGGGCCAGGGATCCATCAGGCTTCAGCAGAGCAGGCAGTGAGGGTTGGCAGAAGTTCGACTCGATCGCTTTGGCAAGAGACCAGAAAGCTCGACTGCCAGTTGGTCTGACAGAGAGCTTTTCGCCATTCTTAACGATCCGATCAAGACGAGCCTTCCGCAATGCCTTTTTATAGGACTTGGCAGCTTGGTTAAAGGCTCTCTTCTTTGTACTTACATCCGGAGTTTTGCGGCTTCGAGCATCAGCCCAAATGAGGTATGCCGAATGTTTTCGGTCATGTGCATGACGACATTCGGCATTAAACCATGGGCGAGCTTTGCCACCGATGGGTACGTCAGCAAAAGGAATAAAATACTCCATTGCCTGATGCACCACATCGGTTATAGCATCCGCGCAACTCGACGGATCCAAAGAAGAGAAGCAGACCTGCCGCCAAGGATAAGACGCAAAAAAGTGCCGCATCTCATCCCAATCTGCTGACTTGTATTTCCATACTCGCCTAACACCATGAGGTTCGAAAGCTGGTGGGGAATATGTAAATACAGATTTCACCAGACAGTGATCGGAGGTTCCCAAGGGGGACGTGACCTCTACACGATACCTGTCCGGATCAGTTGTCAGCAGAAGGTCCAGGCAATTTGCTGTATGGCCTACCACATCTGGTACCCTTGTCGCTTGCCTCACCAGCTGAAAGAGGTCCAAGGACAACGCAAAGTTCCGCGCTTCTCTTCCAGCATGGTCGGTCTTCTGGTACGGGAACAGCCAGTCCTGATGACAGGCATTAAAGTCCCCCAGAAAGACGAGCTGCGCCGAAGGGTACTGATACAGAGCCATATCTGCAGCCTCACTAAGATACTCAAATAAACGAGTTGTCTCCTGGTCACCGCTGTGCGAACGGTAGACACAGGAATACAGGATTTTTTCGTTTCCTGTGTCCACTAAAACCCATAGGGAAGAAAAAGTGGGGTCTTCAAGGTGACGGAGACGCTGAATACAGAGGTCGTTCCGCGCGTACATACTGACTCCGGCCCGTGAGCGAAAGTTGTGCTCCAACGAGTAACCGGGATAATCCAAGTATGTAGCGCTCAAAGGACATTGTATCTGCGTCTCCGTCAAAAAGAGCAAGTGCGGCTGCTCTGTCTCCAGGTGGTGGTGGACAGCTAAAAGATTTGAGTGCAAACCCCTTATATTAGTCAGGTGCACATTGTATGAGGAGGAGTGCAACCGCTGTGCCAACTTGTTTCTTTTTTTAACCTTTTTCATAAAATAAAATAAATAAAAGTGAATAGGGATGGGAAATGGCAGTTGAACGAGACGGCACGTATCGAACCCGACGTCGAAATTGGTGATGTCTTGCCACTGGGAGGCTAGTCTGGAGACTGCGGGGACGCCCGAACCCCCCCAGCGATCGCCATCGGGCCTCCTCGTCTGGTCGCCAACCAGCACGATGGAGCCACCCTGGGATTTTTCACAGCTGGCGGGGCAGCCTTTCGTGGTTGGCTATCCCACTAATTGGGCCCCCAACTATCTGCGGGCGGCCAGCGGAAAGCCGTCGCTTCGGATCCCGCTACCCTCCTCGACTAGACACCCGACAAAACAAACACCAACCCGACGTCAGACCGGTTCGCCAACGCACCGCATCTGTTCAGACCCATTTCCCATAAACGGCTTCATCGAGCAACGTGCCGGAACACGACTAGGTCGCTTTGCGGCACGATTCTGCCCGATGGGTGGTAACTTTGCCGGCGACCGGATGTTATGATCTACCACCAAGAAGATATGCCATCAAGAATCATTAATATGCCATCCATCTAACATCACCTAAAATTTGTTCAAATAATTTTAATTTATTTTTATTTTTTTTTGTTAATATAGCCCAAATAACTGCGATAAATAGCTTTGAGATTTGACCTAAACAAAAATTAAAAGTAACCAAAACTTGTGTAAAACTTTATTTCATTTCTTGTCATATGTTTAAATATGAATATCAAGTTAGCACCACATTAAGTGTCATAAAAATCCGCCTAGTGGTTTTGTTGTATTGCAATAACACCTGAAATTAGTTTTTCTATTTCCTAGAAAATTAAAGAAAATTATTAGGAGTTTAAAGTAACCTACATTCTTAACGTCTTATTTAGCTATGAGAGCAACTCAAATTTTATCCAGATTTATAAAATGGTTTTTGCGTTATTTCTACAAAAGAGAAACTTATAAACAGATATAGTTCTAAAAGATATTAACAATGTAACAAATACATATTCCATGCAATAAAAAAATAAAAAGGCAGAGGTCAAGAATCTACCTCGAAAGTTCATCTACACCTTAAAGGTTCATTATCGGCATATTGGGAAAAACGTGCCGTGAATATTTGAATAAAGCAATTTATATTTTAGTTTCATTTTTGAGTGAATGTAGTGAGTTTGCGAAGTTGATTGTTATTTCGTGTCCCATGTCTATTTTAAGTGTTCTTAACAATTGAACAATTAATTAAACAAAAATAATTATACAATTTGATTAAAAGGATTATTTATTCAAGACAGACGAAGCTTCTCAGCATTCCATGGATTCACCGAGCGGGTGCCGGGCCCATCGCGTTGCAAGGAGAGGAGTGCAAACAGTACCTGGTACTTGTGACCCAGGAAAAGGTTTAAAGGTTTACCATTTATTATTCGCAAAAACGCTCACCTTCACCCTCTACACTCCTTTCCCTTCCTAACCAAATTTGGAACCGGTGCTTGTTCTAGGAAGGCCAAGGTCTTTAAGTAGGTTATAGAGAGATTTTGCTGTTATACCTCTCGCTCCCACTTCTACCGCGTACAAACTAATTATAAATTTATTCCTGGACAGTTTGTTGGTCAGTTCGTAATACTTTTTAAGCTTGAATGTGTGATCCTTGGGGATGTTTGTTTCCCAAGGAACAGTAAGCTCCACAAGTATCACGCGCCTCAGATATTTAGAATACAGGAATAAGTCTGGTCTGGATGACGAAACGCCAACATCCCCAAGGATTTTGTAATGTTTTTCATACGTGTCCATCATGACAGTCCAATCAGGAGCCGTGCCTTAAATTGAATAAGGCTTCGGTATTTTTTTGAGGAGCCTTCTTTTACGAATTCTACAGCTCGTTTGGTGGTTCTTATACCTTTCCGTGCTCTTTCTACTGAATTATTTATTCGAAAAAAAAAGAAAAGAAGAAGAAGAACAGTAAAAGGTTGATGAGATTATGAAATTTAAAAAAAATCTAAAAGTCGTGTATTACAATAAAATATTTAACATTATTGTAGCAATTATAAGGACGATGAGATTGTTTCCAGAATGGATTGGTAGTAATTTTGCGGGGAAAACATTTAGCGTTTCTTCTTAATCCATTCCGGTCGGAACGAGAGCAACAGTTAGTTGTGAATACTTTACTAAGCGGCATTTAATCACCGTTATTTATCACACAGTTCTTTGTTATACTGAATTGAATATTTATATATATATATTTTTTCTTCTCTTTACACAGCAAGCATGTACCCATAAATCTTTTTATACGCTTTGTATTTTGTTTTATCTACAAAAAAAGATTACAATCAGATTAAAATATTGTAACGGAGGAAGTTATAAGATAATTACAATAAGACTACTATACTATACAATAATTAGATTTGCATTAGATTTAATTTCTATTTTTTGTATGAACATTTAAAAGTTAAGTTTAAAACGATAACATACATTTTTAAGGGGTTATTTCCATCTAAAGAATATATTGATTTATAAGAAATCCCATCCAATAAATCATTTGAAAATATTAAATTACCATAAGCAACAAACATTCCTCATCATAATAAATTAAAGATATATAAACAAATGTCTTAACATTAATATTTTTTTAAAATAAAAAATAATCTAAGTATGTGAAAAGGATACATTTGACATAAAAAATAAACATTTTACTCCTTAATGTGTAAGTACTTAATACAGCTCACGCCGCGAAACCGCCATGCCTCGAGCTCATAATTTGCAACCCTTATTGGATTCGGCACTATTCGAACAAAATTCCGATTCATTTATGTGTCTAAACCCGGGCATATATATTTAGCAGTACCTTAGTTAATATTCTCTTATAAGTTGTTATAACTGAACTATTAGTGATACATATTTTCATTATTATTAAAAAACAAAGTTGTATCTACAAGTAGGTATATCTAATAGGAATATTACAAATCTTCTTTTGTATCGACAACTGTTTTTTTAAAGCTGAGGTCTTGAATTTTTTTCAATACAAATAACATTGAAATGTAATCTAATAGTGAATAATTCATTTTATTTTAGTTGACTTTTTGTTGTTGTATAGTACAAATTCAGTATAATTATAAAAAGGTAATAACAAGATTAAAACTAAGAGGTATCAAGGGACACCCGGATGGAACGAAGTTCCTTTCGATATTTTTGAAGGAATTTTAATAAAAAAATACCTTAAAAGCTTTTAATATTTTTTAAAAATATATAAGAAAAATAACTAAATTAAAAAGTGGTAATCAAAAAACCGCGAGTTATTGTCGCGCCACCTAACGGGTTCACTATGTTTATATAACAGATGTAGTTATGTTTCGCTAAGGTAAAATAGATGGCTTTGTTACAAATTGCAACAAACTCCAATATCAAATAAATAATAAAGAACTACCAAGCAATTTAATATAATACAAAAAATAATGATGAAAATAATTAATTAAAACCTAAAATATTTATTATTTGTAATGTAGGTAAGTAAAGACTTATATTTCCATGTAGGGAACGATTCATTACAAAATTTTATGGTATTAAATTATTAATATTAGCTAATATGCTAATGAATAATATTTAAATACTATTTTTCTATGATATTTCGCCGATAATTTATAATAAATGGAAATAAAATGAATAACTAAATTAAAAAGTGTTAATCAATAAACCCATGAGTCACTGTCCCGCCATCTATCGGTTTTACTTTTTTTAATTTTTTTTATATGATCTAGGGCAATGCTTGACTACATTCCATGGTAAGTGGAATGTTGTCTTAGGTGGTAAGGCGCATTGCCTTAGCAACCTATTCACTCTTCTCTTGGAGACACCCACATTATATTTAGCCGGAAATACCGACACAGGCAAATTGTTCCAGTCCTTCGCTGTACGCACTAAAAATGAGGAAGCAAAGCGCTTCGTTCGGACAGGTGGAATGTCCAAAACAAAACGAAGGAGCCGTGCGTCGGGACGTCTGGTGATGGAAGGGGGACGGGGGAATTATATCGTGTAATTCCTGCGCACACTCACCAAAATGTATCCTATAGAATACTGAAATACTGAGAGGCTAACAATTCTACGCCTGTGTTCAAGTCTTTAGAGGTCGGCTTTGACCAATTCGCCTCTCAATTGAGTCCAGAGCCGCAAGATGAGACTTTGCGGCGCCAGCAAATAAGTGACTACAGTACTCTACACACGACCGGATCTGTGCTTTGTATAAAACAAGAAGCTGTCCCGGTGTAAAGTACTGCCGAACCTTCGCAAGAACGGCAAGCTTTGCTGCTGCTGCTCTTGCTCTGGACTCAATGAACCGACCGTTGAGGTTCGAGGAAATCTCTTAGCCTAACAACTGAAGCCGGTCACAGAATGTATCCTTGGAATACCAAGGATACATTCTGGAAAGTAGGAGTCAAGGTGAAAGGGCTCTCTTTGGCAGTGAACAGACACGTCTGAGTTTTGGTGGCCTTAAACTTGACAAGATTGGTATTGCTCCATGCGGAGACTGCCTGAAGTTTGTCATTCAAACGTTGCACCATGATTTCTCTTTCAGACTGTACTTGATCTCGACTAGCCCGAGTACTCGGCAGATATCTTTCTACAACTGTGCTGTCGTCTGCATACCCATAGATATCGGGCTTTAACAGATCGTAAAAAAAGAGTTTCAGAAAGAACGGATTCCGGCATTTGTTGTCAAGGTTTCCGAGGAACACCCGTCGACAACTACTCGGAGAGATCTCTGGCTCAGAAAGTCCGTTACCCAGCCGATCAGACCAGACCGTACGCTGAAAGCTTGCTTATAAAGCTCGCATGCCAGACCATGTCAAATGCCCTAGAGATGTCCAGAGAGAAGGCGACCGCTTCTCCGTTCTTCTCGATGGCCTCGCCTAAAATGTGTGTAGCATACACTAGGAGGTCCCCAGTAGACCTATTACGGCACCGTACCGTACCGTACCGTACCGTACTGTTCGTCACTGATGAGATCGTTACCTTCTAGGTATCCTAGTAGACGCGAGTTCAATACACGCTCCATAATCTTGCAGAGTATGGAAGTGATTGAAATCGGCAATTGAAATCGATCGAAATCGGTCTGTAATTGACAGAGTCGGCACGGCTGCCTTTTTTGGGCACGGGTTGCACATTAGCGAGCTTCCAGGATTTCGGCACTATTTCAGTCATGAAAGAGAGGCGATACAGACGGGTTAGTACAGGAGACAACTCAGCTGCGCATGACTTGAGCAGAATGGCTGGTATAGCATCAGGACCACTGGCTTTATCCACATCTAAACGACACAATGTTCTCCATACCTAAAGAGGTATAGTATCCGCATCACTAACAAAGGTTAGTGATGCGGATTTTAGGCATCGAAATACCGCAGTGAGGAAGAAGTTCTGGAGAAGCATTGCCAGTGTCTAGATGCGAGTTCTCAGCAAACAGAGAAACAAATACATTTGCTTTCTCTGTTGCTGTGTGGCCCAAGGATCCATCCGACTTCAGCAGAGCAGACAGTGAGTGTTGGCAGAAGTTCGACTCGATCGCTTTTGCAAGAGACCAAAAAGCTCGACTGCCAGTTGGTCTGATTCGGTTGTTGGTCTGATTCAGTTGGAGCTTTTCGCCATTCTTAACGATCCGATCAAGACGAGCCTTCCGCCTTGCCTCTTTATAGGACTTGGCAGCTTGGTTAAAGGCTCTCTTTTTTGTACTTACATCCGGAGTTTTGCGGCTTCGAGTATCAGCCCAAATGAGGTATGCCGAATGTTTTCGGTCATCAGCATGACGACATTCGGCATTAAACCATGGGCGAGCTTGGCCACCGATGGGTACGTCAGCAAAAGGAATAAAATACTCCATTGCCTGATGCACCGCATCGGTTACAGCATCTGCGCAACTCGACGGATCCAAAGAAGAGAAGTAGACCTGCCGCCAAGGATAAGAAGCAAAAAAGTTCCGCATCTCATCCCAATCTGCTGACTTGTATTTCCATATTCACCTAACACCATGAGGTTCGAAAGCTGGTGGGGAATATGTAAACACAGATTTCACCAGACAGTGATCGGAGGTTCTCAAGGGGGAGGTAACCTCTACACGATACCTGTCCGGATCAGTTGTCAGCAGAAGTTCCATGCAAGTATGGCCTATCACATCTGGTACCCTTGTCGCTTGCTTCACCAGTTGAAAGAGGTCCAAGGAAAACGCAAAGTTCCGCGCTTCTTTTCCAGCAGGGTCGGTCTTCTGGTACGGAAACAGCCAGTCCTGATGACAGGCATTAAAGTCCCCCAGAAAGACGAGCTGCGCTGAAGGGAACTAATGCAGAGCCATATCAGCAGCCTCACTAAGATTTTTTTACAAATTTAGAAATTCTTAATTTTCACCACTCCTAAGCTAATGTTATAATTAAATAAGCAATTATCAATCAAGCCGTGATTTCGTTCATAACTATTTATCTATTTATGTATTTTTAATGGTAACAAAACATTATATGAAAATCAAAAGTAATCAAGAATTAACTTGTTTCAACTAAGTATAAACATAACACAAAAATACAGTTACTATTAAACATATCATTTTATCCAACATTTGTTCTCCCGGAGTCAGTAACTAATTTAATTGTTGTAGAGATCAGAAGCTCACCTTTATCTATTCACAATATATCCAAGATCAAGTTAATTAAGTTAATATAGTACAAATATATTAATATCTAATTAATTAACTATAGTATATTGTTATATTCCCATACATTGTGGATTTGCTAAATAGACGTTTATTGTGTTTCTATGCATTGTGGAATCGCTGAATAGAGGTTTGTTATATTCTCATGCGCCGCTGAATCTCATGAGTGATTGGACAATCATGCAATCTATCAAGCATATAGCATCAGAATTCTAGAATGTAATGGTAGGATAACTGAAACCTGTTTGTATCAATTATTTTGTGTAATTCTTTTAATTATAATTTAATTTACTAACCTTCTTGTCTACAACTGTGAGCAAGTAGCACGTAGAAAGGGGGGCCGTCGCCGAGAACCTCCTCGTGTGCCCGTCTGTTTCCCTTGTTGCTCGGATTCGTCCGGTGGCATCGGAAGCGGTACGGGCCGGTGCTCCCTGGGCAACAACGGTTAATGTGATCCTTCGGGTTTGCATTAGCCGTTGGCTAATACTCGGCTCGGTCGGCCATGGGGGTTTGTGCCCGGTTCATGGCTGGCTGGCGGGCAGGCTGCCTTTCGGGGTGGTCTGTCTGCGAGGTGGGCTCGGGCCTTTTGGCCTGGGCACTAAGGGTGGGAGGGCGCAGGCCCTCTCTACCGGGGACAGCAGCGGGGTCACCACGGGTACTTCTCTGTGCGCAGAGTGGACTGTGGGGCGGTCTCGTGGTTGTGTGGGGGGGGTACGTGGCGGTCTCTTTCTTGCTGAGGGGGAGGCCGTTGCGCTGATAGGGTGATGGCCCGGAATAGTCATCGTCAGGTACAATAGCGCTTGACGATGATTAGTCAGGGCGAGGTGGTGGCGGCGGAGCTCTTCCTAGGGAGGGCTTCGTTGGCTGGACCACGTCCGTTTTCGGACGGGGTCCGGCCCCGGGAGGTTGAGTCGGATCGGGACACCTTCTTCGTTGAGGGAGTCCTGATTTGGCTCGGCCGGCTTGGGTGGAGGGCAGGGGAGCCCTTCGCCATTCAACAAGCCCCGGAGTGGGACGCGCTCAAGTCAACCGGGCGCGTCACTCCATGGAGGTGGTGGCTGCTCACGCGGCCTTCCGTCGGAGCAACGCGGTTGTGTGCGCAAGCGTTCCCGTGGCGCTCCATTACGACGGAGAGGTGTTGACCGTCTGGTTTAGTCTTTTAGTCTGGTAAGAGTCTCACATAACCACTTCCATCTTCCCCAGGATGGAGGTGTGTATCCATGAGGATTCCAGACGTTAAAAAAAAAAAAAAAAAAAAAAAAAAAAAAAGTAGCACGTAGAAATGTAACTCATTATTAATTAGTTATTAATTTTTCGTTACCTCCGGTTTTAACCGACGTGACTGTATGTTACATAACAACAGCAAAAAATAAATAGTCTATTTGAATAAATCAAATAAATTAATACTGTATTTGAAATAAAGAAATATTTGTTTTTATGAAAAAAGTTCTTTTAGATCTGAGTAGTTGTAAATTATTTTTATGGAATGCGACATTATACCATGTATACCAAGTAGTCATCTATCACCAACGGTTTCTAAGATTTCAGACATAGAGTTGTGTGCGTAGAAATGTCTGCATTCTTAACTCTATGTCCGAAATCTTAAAAACTATTGACTTTGACTGATTCAATATCATACAAATACATCTGGACAGGTGGACAGGATAACTGCGATGCATTCAAAAAGTCTGGCTAAATTTAAATTTTAGAATGTAAAATATAAATCCAGTAATACGCGAGTTAGATACGAAAAATAATTTTATTTTAATATTCATATTGTTATTAAAAGTTAAATATAACCAATCTATTGTTTATTTAACTATTATTACAACCTTGATACCTAAAATTGGAATTTTATTAAAATATAATCAAATTACAAAATTTATAATGTCATTTAATTTAACATCTACTAACAAAATTAATGTCTTTTGTACATAAAACGATGTTATGCCCACTTTTTTTACTTTAGTTATATGCCAACTCATACATATATACGAAGAGATTACGTTTGGTCACGATTTTATTTTTACTCATTTAATTGAGATGGTTTTTCCTTATTCGATTGTGAAAGCATCAAGTCAACTTTGATTTCGTTATAATACGAGTTAAGGCGACATCGCAAAATTATTTAATGCTATTTTTGTATTTTACTGCATTAAATAAAGTATATTTAAAATAAAAAATAGGTAGATATATTTTGTGACTCCAAAATTAGAACAAAAAATATACCAAACACAAACCTTGAAAATTAATTAAATTTGAGCGCCAAAGGATAAACAACATTTTATAAAATAATTAATTGCTCTTGCTCGATCTTGATATTATTAAATTAAAAATAAAGGCCTCAGTTGAGAAATATAAGGTTTAAGTAACGATTTAGATTTTTTTTATATATATTTTTTTAGCTCTGCTTAACAATTATAAATTATATTAATACCATAAAAAAAGAAGGCATAATTAGTTCCAAGAAGCATATGTATCTGCTCTTATAGTACGTAGCAGACACGTAAAAGCTGTAGAGCTGCTACGTGCCAACGAATTGGGTAGCCAAAATATAATTTTATCCAACATTTAACTAAATATTTATACCTAGCACGCGTGCGCATAGCGTGCCTGCACATACATTGGCACATGATGTTCAAAATCATATTATTCTGTATACTGGTCTATGACAATTTCAAAATAAAACAATGTTCTCTTTCCAATCGTATTTTATTTTACAATGTTTAGATAACGAGTATAAAAATATATTTTTTTATTAATTTATTTTGATCATGAGTAAGTAAACATGAAATGAAAACTTCATTAACCGAGCAGAACCGGTTAATAAGCAACCGTTCCGTTCTTTAACCATATTTTTGTTTTTAATAAACAATAATTTCTAAATCCTAAATGAGGCTAAACATTGGTTTTAAATAGTGAAGTTTACTGCCCAACAATAAAATATGATATATCGACTATCAATTGAAATTGACGCGTTTTTATCTCAAGAATTTATGAGATTTGAGAAGAGAATTTAGTGGCGCGTTAGATCGGACCAGATATTTACCTTATATTTAGAACGAGTAGACCATTCATACATACTGGTACGAATGCCAACTTTTATCTTATTTCGACCTAGTATAAAATGATTTCCATTGAAATAACGAAATAATATCAATTGAGACTTTTTTTAACAAAATTCCTTCAACAGTCACGCGTAATTTAAATTCCTCACCATGTGATGCAATCGTCGAATTGACGAATAACGTAAGAGTCAGTAATAAATGTTTTGTTTTTAAACCTGTTACATCATATGAAATTGTTAAAACTTTTAGAAATCTAAATATGAAAAAAACCGGTGATCTTTGGGGTATATCAGTAAAATTACTAATAAGTATTATAAATGATATTGCTCCACAATTATCCTTAATTTTTAACAAATGTATTGAAACCGGTACTTTCCCAGACTTAATGAAAAATAGTAAAGTAGTTCCTTTGTTCAAAAGTGGCGATAGACTAATACCCGGAAATTATAGACCTATCTCTATTTTACCCACTTTAAGTAAAATTTTCGAAAAAATTATACTAAACCAAATGTCAGAATTTGTTTATAGCAATGAAATCATGCATAGTGAACAATATGGTTTCACCAAAGGCAAATCAACAACTGAGGCGGGTGCCGCGCTTCTTAAGCACATTTACGACGCATGGGAAAAGTCACAGAATGCAATCGGAGTGTTTTGTGATTTATCTAAAGCCTTTGACTGCGTGGACCATCAAACATTACTTTGCAAACTTAATCACTATGGCGTGCGTAATGCTGCGCTTGATCTTATTGCCTCTTACTTGAATCAAAGAGTTCAGACGGTTGATGTAAATAATTGTAAATCGGTTGGATCTCACCTAAAAATGGGTGTTCCACAAGGATCTATTCTAGGCCCTTTCTTATTTTTACTCTATATTAATGATTTGCCCTTTTACGTAAAAGGACTATGTGACATTGTACTTTTTGCTGATGATACCTCACTTATTTTTAAAGTTGATCGTAATAAACCTAATTTTGACAAAGTTAACTGTGCTCTGTCACGTGTTCTTCATTGGTTTGAAATTAATAATTTGGTATTAAATACTAAGAAAACTAAATGCATGGAATTTACACTTCCTAATGTAAAAAGTCGGGATTGTAGTTTATTCCTTAACAATGAAGTGTTAGAACTGACTGACTCGACAACTTTCTTAGGTATAACTTTAGATAAAAAGCTCCAGTGGAACCCCCATCTCTCGACACTCGCAAGCAAACTTAGCTCAGCCGTCTTTGCAATTAAAAAAGTAAGACAATTAACAGACGCTAATACGGCTCGACTCGTTTATTTTAGTTATTTTCACAGTATATTGTCTTACGGTATCTTACTATGGGGCAGCGCTGCCGAAATTAATTCTATATTCATTTTACAAAAACGAGCTATACGGGCTATTTGTAACTTAAAAGCTAGAGACTCCCTAAGATAAGTTTTTAAAGAAATCGGTATTCTTACGGTCGCTTCTCAATACATTTTTAATAACTTACTATATATACGCCAAAATGTAAATGACTATAAAAAAAAACAGCGACAGACATACTATCAATACAAGAAATAAAAATAGGCTTGTAACGCCTAAATTTAGACTTCAAAAAGTTAAGAAATCCTTCATGGGCTTGAGTATACGCATATATAATAAGGTTCCACAAGATATCTTAGATCTTCCTTTTCTTGATTTCAAATCTAAAATTAAAGGTATATTATTAAATAAATCTTACTATAACATTCAAGAGTTTTTGGTTGATCGAAATGTGTGGAACTTGGGTCATTGTATCTTAAATCTTGGGTCATAAATCTGTATTGCGAATAGCTAGTAATCTCCGCAATTTGTTTTTTGTTGTAAATTAATTTTGCTTTATCGACCTTCTGCATCACACCGATTCCTTAGAAGTCACTACTTGCGGTAGCATCGGGAGTCGGGTTGCCTCCCTCCCTCAAATATGTGCGAAGGGGGTGATGGCTGGCTCTTGTGTTATGCTCGTGAACGGGTGCTGCTTGCGGTGACTGGTTGTGTGGCAGGCCGAAGATTTATATATATTTACTGTTATTATTATTTAATTTTCGTTGCCTGAAATCATTGGGCTTCTTTTCCGATTGATTGCGACGGTTCTAGTTGTTCCAAAATTGCATTTAAGTTTATAAAATAAATAAAATTGACTCATTTGCAGGGTTGATGTTATAATTTATAAGTCAAACATTGTTAAATTTTATTTAAAAAGAGCAACTGTTGAGTTTCTGGCCAGCTCTTCTCAGCAGAACAGCATTCCGAGCTGGTGGTAGCTTACTCACAGACTGACCATACTGACCAATTTAATGTAATTGACGATTCAAAAGTGCGTGTAAATGCCTACTTGAATAAAGATATTTTGAATTTTGAATTTTGAATTTTGAATTAAAACTCTTATATCTATTTTGAAAATAGATGGAAAAAAGGTTTGAATGTATTGAACTTTAAATATAGAACATTCAAATTGTAAGTTATCAAGTTTTATAAATTCCAGTGTTTTAGTGATGTTCTTTATTGCAGAGGTATGATTTCTACATGACCTAAGAAAGTTATAGAAAAGAAAGCAGCTGCTGAAATCTTTTTAAGAGCCATAAAAATGTTTTAATAATTTGTGCTCCTCATAATAAAAGTTCATGAAGTTAATTTAATGTGAGTGACAGAAGTGCGTCTCTGGGGCTTACCCCAGTAAACTATATAATTACCGAAGACTTAACTTTAATAATCTTAATAAATATAGAATAAAAAATAAACCGACACGCCAGAGATTCGAGTTTGTAACCTGTGGGAAACTGTTCCGTCTTCCTTCGACTAAAAAATATATAATAAAAATATGTACACATGATGAACTATTTGCAAATTATAAAAATATGATGATAGTATCTTGTAATATATTAGTTATTTTATTTCGGTAAGAGGACTAATTATAGAGTCATAAGTCTAATTGTGTGGCCGACTGACAGGCTGATCAGCAGGTTGCCATACTAACAAAAAATAAAACTATTTGGCTACAAAATAAATGAGAAAACAAATTATTTAAACTTATAATTTTATTTTAAAATAAATTAAATAATTATTATTTATATATAATAAATTACTTACTATAATGTAATCATATAAAAATTTACATTAACTACAACGATGAACACAGGAAAGAGATTATAAGTATCTCTTAATTTATATACCTATGTTTATCGTTTTTGTAGTACACTGTATATTCCCTCCTTACAAATCATTTAAAAAGAATATATTAACTACATTCTGAAACTATTAATTATGCATTGATAGAAAATGCGTTCATTACGACATCATGTGTTATACATATACGTATTTGTTAAGGTAGACTATTAAGGTTACTGAACCAAGCCAACTATGTAAAACACCGAAAGTTAGTGAATAAATTAATACAAATTCTAAACGAACCATGTTGCCCATTAGACTATTTTACATTGTCAAGCAGCATACTGTCGAAGGAGTGCTAAGAGAGCATTCCCTTGACGTTAGTAGTAATCAGACAGGCGTGGTTTATACCACGTTTCAGTAATAAAGTTTTCTTATTATCTTGAGACAAACTAAAAATTGATTGTGAATCTACGACTTCACACTTTCATTTAGTATTTGTTGTAAAATTACTAAAGCCAATATTCATGTTTGTCACTTTTGTTTAGCAAAAACATTTCTTTGAAATAATAGCAAAAATATTAATGCCGTTATCGACATCATCTGCAGTAATAACTCCAACTATATGTTAAATAGTTTACAAATCTAAAAAAAATGTTTTATTCTTA
This sequence comes from Napeogenes sylphis, assembly GCA_959347405.1. Classification (NCBI taxonomy): domain Eukaryota; kingdom Metazoa; phylum Arthropoda; class Insecta; order Lepidoptera; family Nymphalidae; genus Napeogenes; species Napeogenes sylphis. Next base: position 9,335,036 of record OY365781.1, on the reverse strand, counting down.
ATAATAAAACAATTATCGAGTTTATATAAACTCAGATTATAAGTATAATAATATTTCACGCTTTTATATATATATATATATATATATATATATATATATATATATATATATATATATATATATATATATATAAAAGCATAAATTAACTTAGATAAAGCTTTATTGAGCTTTATACAGTGAACCAAGCGACAATACTGTGAAGTCGTTATTACTTAAAATCTTTCTTTATTACTTCCTCTGTTTTCATCATCTAACGAGATTTAAACGAGGTTTAACGAAACAAGAGCTAGAAATTATATTGCTTAAGAAATTAAAATGTTTTATTAAAAAAATACAATGTGCAATGGAATTAGAGTGGAATAATTCTAACATTTTCATTGATGTTCTTAGTAGTATGAACCCTGAAAATACATAAATATATGTTTATAGGAAACCCACACTTCTGTTAAAATTTTGTTATAGGCCTTTTGCACTTTTTTATAATTTAATTGCCCTTTTATGAAGTAATCTACCTGCCTATCTATCTACCTATCTATCTACCTATCTATAAAACCATTTCTTTTTTTTTATTTGCTCTTTGTATTTTTTTATTTACCCCTTGTATAGTTGTTTAACCTTAAATTAATAATTTTCTCAATTTAAAGACATTGTATTAAAATATAACTACTAATAATATTCAATATATGTCAAACAAAAAATATTACGCGTATTAATAATTATTATAATTATTGAATAGTATTTAACAAACTAGCTGTGCATGCGACTTCGTACGCGTAGATTTCGATTTCGATAAAACGTACCCTTTGTACATACCAATTTATGTACAAACTATTAACCTTCAGAAACTTCGTGAAACCATCGAATTCAATCAAGTATCAAGTACTTTTTGCGTACTTATAGTATGTTTAATCACTGGTAAGTAGCAATGGTACGAAAATAAGAGAATATTAAGTTCCTTATTTGTCTACTTTATGTGAAGCCCATGACAACATATTCCCGAAAACTGCATCCCAATCGTTTAATCCGTTTCTGAGATTAGCGTGCACAAACATAAAGACATACAAACATACAGACAAACAGACGAAATGAAAATAAATGTTTTGGGTTCTCTTACTTATATAAAGGCCCCCGCCCCATTATGATTTTTTGAAAATATTTTCTTTGTACAGACAGCGATCAGGTACAGTTTTATTGGTGTATATATGTAAACTTTTTGAACACTTTAAATACATATATATTTTGTGAGAGTGAAGAGTGTGCAATGATAATTAAAAACTAAACGTTACTCAGAGTGACGCTCAATTTCTATAAAAGTTTACATTAGTTATACTATTCTTTCATTTTGCGTGCACAGCTAAAAGAGAAACAGATAAATTGAATCAAAAGTTATAAAAATCTTGAAAATGGATTCTGTGACTTATCACTTTATATCCTGGTATATACTTTTTTTAAATTTTGATGTACAAATACTACTCCTCTACAGATGTATTACATGTATAGAATAAGATATGTATCGTACCTATTGCGTGATTGACATAAATTGATATAACTTTTTTATTTCTTAACCGATTTAGATAAAATAAACACAAAATGTTAAGTGAATACGTCTTCAATACATTACTGAAACTACAAACAGACAAAATGAAAAACTGTTAAAAAGACCCCTATCGTGTTTTTTTTTTTAATATTTTCCACGTACAGAAATCGATCAGTGACAACTTTATTACATCTCTCAAGTAGGTAAGAATGTTTATCCTTCATTTATATAAAATGGAACCTTAAAAGCGGTTCTGCTTTAAGATATAAGAAGAATTATTTAAAAGGTTTCATAGCGAAGTTATTTTCATCGTAAGGCGATATCATAATGTTTAACTTATAATACCCCTGGGTTTGACATGGAACAGAACGGAAATCCAAGACACTTTAAACAGTTGAGATTGCTTTATAAAAATGTTGAAGTACTTTGACGCCACGTCTTGGAATAATACATTTTTATCTGCGATATGAAATATATGTATTTTTTAACTAGCTTTTTAACCATGTATATATTCTCTAACTAGATTTTTAACCATACACTAACCATGGTAAGTTTTTGTGCTTGGGACTTTTATAATCATTTTTATTCTTTTATTCTGCAAGGATTCTTGCATCCTTACAAAAATATTTTTTCTTTATCTATAAAATGTTGGTCGAAAAGTTTAGTGCAGACGCTTAATGTATAGCGGCGCAAAGGCGCTCGGATTCGATTCCCGACTGGAACGAGCATATGTGTAATAAGCATACCATATAACATACAAGCATGTTTGTATTCCTGGGTTTGGCTGTTTATTAAATATATTTTTAGTATTTATAATGTGTATTTCTATGTATTTGTATCGTTATCTAACTCCCTTAGCACAAGTAAAATAATTTGCTTACTTAGGATTAGATAAATGTTGTGTGATTTGTCCTGTGATATTATTTTTATTATCAGATGCAAAAATTATTAATATTTCTTCAATCCACTGGGTAGAGTTTAAGGTACATTTTCGGTGTTCACTAATCGGGAACTCATATATAAAGCAATATTCAAAGTTTGTAGTATAACATATTTCTGTTTTAGGTTCTCTATTGAAAGTTAGTTAACATAAGGTTCGGTTACTTAGAAATTTAATCTTTCTTATTTTATTTTGTTAACTTAGAACTTTATAAAATCATATATATTTTTCAAAGCTTTTGGACTTCACACAAAAAGATAAATAATTTATGAAATATGAAGATATATATAAATAGTATAAATTATAACTCTTTAATCTTTTTTCATATGATTCCTAACCATTTGGAAGGTAGAGAAATAATCTACAATATCTACATTTTAGACTATTAATTTATTATAACTTGGCATTCCGTTTAGCATGTTTACGATTTAACAATTTTTAAAATCATACCAATGCATAATTTGTGCATTTCATATAATAGAAACATTCTGGTACTATAATCTAAATAATCAATATATAAGGACATTACTAATTCAGATCAACACTTTTACAATACGTCTTCAAAAGATACTCTCTTTCAGATTCTTACACGACTGATTTGTGAATTTCAAACTCAGTGAATTCTCTTGAGCGTAGGAAACGGTATGGTGAGATACCGTTTGTAACTTTATTGGATTTTAGGGTTGTCTAAATTGTCATATATCTGTAATAAAAAAGTTTTCTACCTAAGATTAGAGAAATATATAAAACAAAAAGGGTGTTAGATAATAATATGTTATGTATATTTTTATTGGGATTCTTACATAGTTTAAAAAAGTAATTAGCTTTCCTTTAATTGGAGGGTAGGTTTTGATAAAAAATTGAAGATATCAGTTGATTCAGTTGATGGTATGATTGAAACATGTAATGTTTGTACAGAAGTTTAATTGACTAAATAAATAATTGTAATAGTAGTGTATATATAAATCGTCTCCCAGCTAAGAGGAGGCAGTGTGTGATCGACAGAATGAATTATGTAACAGAACTGGTATAATAAACTTTAACAGTGATAGTAAAGAGTTTAAGAAGTAAACAGTTTAGTGTGTATGTGAGAAGTGTCATAAAATGTTTTGAAGAATAGAATGACTGTCATTGGTGATTCTTTGCAATAAGAAAGTGCTAATATAATGTAGTAATATGTTGTATAATTTTAATAATATGCTCATATAGGTACTAAATGAACATTCGCCAACCCTACAGTCTACACTTCTTTGACACAATTACAAGTTCGTTTGTCGTTATTTTTCAACATTAACTTTTGTTTTAAAGTTATGTCAAATATCATTAGTTACTAAATATTGTTCTCGATGTTAAATATTACGAACTCTGATTGTGGTTTTATCTGTTTCTTAAGATATAGGATATTAATATGAGACATTAAGTATTTATTTGAAGAGCTTTGTAATGTACTATATATAATAAAAGGTAATTAAAAACATCACGTTTATTAAACATACTAATTAAGAACTTTTTTACTGTTTTATAATATATGACTATGTTAAAATATTACACATAAATTTTTTATTCAATTCCATTTAACATACGTCCTTGATAAAGAACACAAGATTAAATTAATCCCGTTGTAACGTAAAACATAAATTATATTTTCTCAAAGAAAACATTGACAATGAATTCATTTCCGACCAGTTAAAATACAAACATTTGTAGAAAGTACGTCTGTCTGAAAAACTAAGAATATTTTAAATTGTCTTGTATTTAATAAAATATAAAACGAATATAACTTAAGCAACACGAAGCCTTTTGTCGGTCTTGTCTGTTTTTCATTGCCAGTATTATCTTTATGAAAGTCATAATAAAATGGAAATGTAAAATTCTGGTAAAAGATAGGAATAAAGTCCTTAAAAAAATTAAAAATAAACTTTGTTCTAAAATTGTTATCTCACAGGATTATGGAACAAACTGGTCGTCATAAAAATAATAAATGTACATGTAAAATTTCAAGTCTTAATGAACTTAATATTTTTATTTTTTGTTTGAAATTAAGCTTAGATTATGTTATAATATGAAAGGTTTGCTAGGATATGTATGAAAATGTATAAATAAAAATTGAATTTGGTTTGGATATACGTTTTTGGTTGCATAATGAAACCACTATTTGCTGGCTCACTACATTTTTTAGTACAAGCTATTTCATATTATAAATATTTGCAGCTTACAGCAGTATACGTACTCTCTTCCAGAAAACGGGTGAGAAGTACAGAAAGCTCTACGTTTCATTTGATTAGAGATTGAGACTTACTTCTAGTTTCTATCTTATATACTTCTTTTTAGTTCTCGTTACTCAAGAATGATCACGCATTTACGCATCTAAAATTTGCACTATTAAAGTTGTGTCCATTTAAGTACTATAACATCGTAACAAAACAAACATTACACAAAAGTGTTTTTATCCACAGATACAATTTTATCGGCATTTGTAATAAACAAAAATATTATACTTTATCTCTATATTTATAAGGTTTACTTTACTTATACTCGTATGGTATAGATTCATCTAAATAATATATTAGCAGTCTTCCTATTAACGTAAGACGCCACAATCTGTCTCTTAGGTATTACCTTAATCCCAATATAGTAATTAATTGGATATAATAAATAAGTTGGTTAACTGATTATACATATAAAACATGGTTTTGACTTTAATTTTAGTAAAATACTTATTCTAACATTTATTTTTGAAAATATTCTTATGATTGTAAAATATTATTAACTTGAAGAATAATAAGTGTTAATTTCGCTGTGGTTTTGATAAAAAATAACTACAAAAAATAGTCTTTAAGGAATGATTTTTTTGAGAAGCTACGAAGCAAGAAAATGAGCTTTAGCGGAGTACTTATGTATTGGTGATGAAGCCTTCGTGACTTCATGATTTACTATAATTTTAGGATAGTTGCAAGAATTATATTAAATCGTAATTAAAATACAAGTTAAAGAAATTAAATATTGTCACTATCACTGTCAAATAAAAACATTTGTTAAATTTCAAACAAAATTTCAATTAAAAACCTTTGTTAAAACAAGACATAAATAAGTAAGAACGGACTTCCGGCTCCTAAACTCGCCTAACAAAACTAACTTTTGATATTAGATACTATTAAGGTTTATATATTAGAGTAGTATAGCTTGTTCCACTTAAAAATTATGTATTATATGGTAGATGCTATATGCCGTCTATGTTACCCTAATTCTAATGCTAAGTAATGATCTTCATCTAATCTATCTAATAGACCCAGTACACCATTAGTTAGTCTTAAATAAACTATACGATTTATGTTTCCTAATTATGCAATATATGCAAGTCAAGTAGTCGCTATATTAGTCAATGTAGTAAGAACTTTAATTAATTAATAAACTTTTCTTTCCCAACGATACTCTATAATAGACTATGTACTGTATTATATCTGGAAAATAACAATATTTTTTATCAAGTTGTAATGTTTTTTTTATATTTACCTTTTGTTTATTAAATCTTGATAATAGCTTTGATAAAAAAATAATCTCAAGAAGACGAATTATTTTCTGTTTCTTTGCTAAATATTGAATCTGAGTTATAGTACAACTAATATGGTATATTAATTTCCTAATAAATATGATATTACTTCTTTCATCTCATTAATCTTCACTATACATCAACACCATCGTCAGCTCTTGACATGCCATTAGTTTCTCTTACATTATATAAATAGCGCTACGCAGGTGTTCAGTGATCTCATCCTTTTTGTAATATTAATATTTTATCTTCAATATGACACTTATTGCTTTATACTTTACATAAGAGTCAATTTTGTGAACACTACAAATATGATGTTAAGATTTTAAAATAGTTTTCTAAGATATAAAACATACAATAATCCTAAAAGAATACCAATCTTTCCTTTTAGATGTGTACTCTTGTATGTCTATATTATTCATAAAATACATGTAAATACTCACTGTGTGTCTTAATTTAACCATCTTAACCTTTTTTGCATTCCTTTAGGCACTTTTAATAAATATATATAATTTCATTATTATATGCAAATATTATATTTTATTTTAATAAACTGTGCCTGTCAATTGGTAAAGAAAAGTTCTTGAATTAGTACGATAAAGCCGTCAGTTATCGTGAGATTTAATTAGTAGCTAGGATAATTAAAATAGATTCTTGTCATAAGAATAAGGTTTTCAATATGAAAACGAAATATAATTATTATTATTTTTTTTATAGTATACCGATTATTCCACCGTTGCATTGATAATAATCACATCAAGTTACTTAATAATTAATGAATTATAAAATAAATAAATTTTTCATGTTTAATATATAACATGAAAATGGAATTACTTTTAATGTAGTAATTATTAATGATGGATGGTATTCTTATATTTTAAGGCGATACAATCATGAGACATACTGCGAAAAACTTAATAAAGCATATAAGTTGCTGATAAAAATATTATACGTTTATGAATGATTCTTTGTCCTATACCGCGCAATGAATAACGGGGCGAGAAGTTTTCATACATTTTACTTATTAATAGCACCCAACTGGATTTGGGTCTAAAGACATAAATCTGTCCTCAAATCTAGCTAAGATCTACTGTTTCTTTTGTGTAGGTTTTTATCATTTCCAAAGCAGGGACGTAACGCTTCATCTTACAATATACATTGTATTATTTATTTAAATAATTTATTCTAGCTTTATTTATATGAGCTTAGAATTTAGTTCAGTATTACTATTAATAGTCGAAGTATTACTATTAATATGTATGCATACATACCTATTCTAATATTTATTATTATTTATGTAAGTAGTGAGCAGTTATCACCAACATATTAGTTTTTATTGGTGTTGATTAAAGATTCTTATGAAATAATGATAGTAAAAACTTAAACGAGTGAAATTGAGTGTGTTGAGGTAACATCATTTTGAAAAGCAAAAAAATATATAGTTAAAAACCCTCGAAACAAAAAGATTTCTAAAAATGATAAAAATAATATTATTATGTACTTATTGAAGTATAAAATACTATTCGATTGCTCAGTCGAAAATTGAAATGTAATTGGAAAATAGTATATCTAGGACCTGATTAAGGGAACCAACCTAAATGTCCAAAACGCGAATTAATCAGTAATTTTTATGCGATCACTTTATTGTTCATTTATTTGTGCTAAATATTATAAAGTGTTGCATGAGTCAAAATAACAATCTAATTGTTATGATTTTGCTTTTATGATATTTATTTCAGTATGTTATATATGAGTATGATATATATATTTCAGTATATTATATATATTTCAGTTGTTGTAGCGTTAACTTGATGTTTTAAAGTATACCGCTTATTTAAGTAGATAAGCAATGTAATCATATCTTAATGCTTAATTCTTCAGCGAAATTAAATTACTATTGCATCAATATAGACAGATTATTATGAATAATTCCTGGAAACATTGAGTAATTGTACCAACGTAAGTTTTTGTAAAAGGCCTATTGCGAGCATGTACACAAATCGTAGAGAATGCAAAACCTCGAGCAGTCTCTCAGTATGACTGAGACAGCAGTAGCAGTAGCAGTCAGTATGACTGACATTAAAATATATTCAGAAGACGATGCGGAAATACTCAAGGTAAAGAAGGGTATTTATAGTAATGATTGAGATGATAGTGTAAAAGGATTCAAAATATTTGAAAATGAATTGTGTCTCTTTGACAATCATGTACTTCTAAGAGGTAACAGACTAGTCATATCATCCAGGCTTAGAAATAATGTTTTAGATGCAGCACACTAGGGACACCTAGGGACGTGGCGATAAGGGGTCGCCTGAGATGCAAAGTATGGTCGCCAAGAATAGATAAGGATGCTGAGACCTTAATAAAGAGTTGCAAGGGTTGTACATTGGTTGGATTGCCACATCCTCCTGCACCAATGAAGCATGGCGAACTGCCGGAAGCGCCTTGGTTAAATGTTGCCATGGACTTGCTTGGTCCATTGCCAAGTGGTGACTATCTTTTAGTGGTAGTGGATTATTACAGTCGCTATAAAGAGGTAAAGATTACCTTATAATTAATAAGAAATAATTTTAAAATAATGCCAGCTAGACTCAGCGGTGGGTTACTTCTGATAACACCTTAATTTGAAATTATATATATTAATTACTAAAATAGAATCCTAAGCGCCACTGACAAATTATAAGCGAAGACATATGCATGATCCTCCTGCTTGTCAGTACTGGAGAATCACAGTCAAACACTTGTTCTTTATAAAACTTTTGAAAATAGAAGTGTTGATTAATGGTATAAATGAATTTTGTACATCACCATATTATCGGGATTACAATAAAGACGAGCTTCTTAAACTCAGCTAGTCAGGAAGCAGGATACAGGTCAAGCAGGACGACGCTCCGAAGATTCACGTCTACCCCCTCGAACCCATTATAAATATACCCGTATCTTCTAGGGTACAAACAAAAAACCTTCTGTAATGATTAAATTACAGATTAAACACTACATAATAACACTAATCTCATATTGATCTATTCAAATAACAATAATTTATAATACCTTATGTAGGAAAATGGCCTCGCAATCAATAATATTAGCCTATGTCGACTCCGAGGGTCGAATCAGGACAAATACTGGAATATTACCACGTAATAACATTAAATAAAGTCTCAAAACCTATGAAACATCTCCTAATTCAGAGTAATGATTCAAATTACTTACGAAATATTGTTCCAACAAACTTTGAAACTGCCCGGGAAGCGCCGGCAATAGGACTTATTATTATTCCATGTTAATAAATTAGCCCTGCAATTAAACACGCTAATGATTTTAAGAAACAACGCTTCAAATGCGTTAATAAGATCACAAATAACTAAAACACTCACCGAAGGCTAATAAGATATTCAATTCGGAAGTGCTTCCGAAAGAAAAGACTCTAAAGGTCACGACATTGAATTTTATAATCAAAATATGCATAATAAGCAAACAATGTGGCCATGCACACGCCGCGTTACACGAAATGTGGGTAAAATTGATTTTAATCGGAAGAAGACCAATATTTCAGTAATTTAAGAACAATGCACTACTTATCTACAGAAAGAAAAGAGTGTAATAAATTTATAACAAATTGTTGTACCAATAAATATAACAATAAAACAACGTTGGCTGCAACTAAACTTCTGAAACAATATGACAGCTACTCTTAAATAAATATCTAGCGATATGCTAACCTTATTAATGGTTAATAAATGAAATTTAAAATAGTAATTATAAATAAAATGTTTATATTTTCAATAACATTTTGGGGTTTATAAAGTTAGCTTAAGCTGGCAACATTCATTATTTTAAACAAAAAGAAATGTCACAGACTAATTAAGAAATTGTAATTAGCTGTCGACAGATAAATAATTTCCTTGTCTACGAATTTGACAGATAATAAGAAATTGATAATATTAAAATTATAAATATTTAATTATCTACAGAAATGAAATTTCTATGTAACAAAACATATCCATATTCAACAAATATCTTAGGAATGTTAGGATCCCGGATCCGTTTTTGCGGATTGCAATCCCTAAACGATTTAAAGAATTTCACGTAAAATTAAATGTGTTTTATTATATTATGTTTCAATTAGATAAGTTAGTAATTATGAAAAATTAGCATAATGCTACTGTATCCAGTAATTTTATGCAGTTTTGTATAACAAATGACCATTGTCTTTGTCGAAAGCATAAAATGTTAAATAAAAAAACAGCATGAGTTTAAAATATTGTCTCCATTTAAGTCATTTTAAAGAATATTAAGATATTATAGTATATTATTTTATACATTTAATCCTTGAAATAAATAAAAAAAAATCTCAAATTAAATATAATAAAAAAATATATACATGAATATTGTAAAGTATGACATGTTATTCGAAACAGTTGCTACCGCAAGTAAACAAAGCGAATGTAAGCCAAAGCTTTGCATGAAAGATTAAATTTATGAAAATGATTTTCCTTTTCAGAAGTTTAATAATGTGTTAAGGATAAGTTAAGTCACTAAGCCTTCTTTATAAATATGGAAATATTACGATATAATAAATATGTTCTAGCTTATACAGATACCTAAGGTCTGTGGATTATATAATGTTGTATGCTATAAAATCATTAAAGTGGTTTTTATTTAAAATATCCATTTGTTTTTGTCAGTTTATTTTCATAAATAAATTGTATCAACAGCTTGTTAAATATTTTCAAAGTAATAAACTAATAGGTAACTAATAGTTGACAAATAGTTAACTATCAGGTCAAGGACGGCGCAGGACTTGAAGGCGGTTTTCTACAAGATTGACTTGGACGTCTGAATTAAAAAAAAAGAAAGATACATATTTAATTAATACAATTGAACAATCTTAAATTGCACGGTCAAATATATGTAATCGAACAAAAGTAAGTTCAAGTAAGTCAAATGTAAATCAAACCAATAATAAATAAATATTTAATATAAAAAGGCTAAAAATAAGGAGTAGATTATGGTATACGTTACCACTAAATCCAACGCTTAATAAATTTATTTATATTTTTGTTATTAAGAAATTGCAAATTACTATTAACTAGTAACATTATTCATATCTATATTTTATATGAGTCGCTATAACGTGCAGTATTTTATAATAGAATCTCACAAACGACAAATACTATAAGCTGTTTACTTATTTTTTATTGCTTTTATTGTTAATGTCTATTTGACAATTCGGGTAGTAGTAAAGAAAAAAAAATGAAGTTTTAACTGTAATGATTTGTAATTTTTTAGCTCTTGTAGTGATGGTGAAACGTTCTAAGTAACTAGTTGTATAAACTGCGGGCAAAGTAAATAAGAAAATTAAAAAAACACCAAGTATATAATTAGGGCTTCATTTCTAATAAAAATCAAATACATTTGTTTTCTTCGCTCCTACACTAAAATGATAAGCCAAAAAGAAATCATGAGAAAACATGTAAAAAAAAACAATAGGTAACTAAATATTTGTTTTTCTCTTCATCTTGTTTTGTTGTAAATATAACTTTGAAAATTTTACTGGACAGATTGTAAAAATCGTAAGGTCTAATTATTTTTTCCACTCTGAGTATTTCTTTGATTTACTTGACAGTAAGTATTATATCCCGATGCGTCTAGTAGTTTCTTTAGCGTGTTATGTTATAATATTTAATGAAAATTACATTTTAAATGTTTAGTTTCTTGAACATTATAATATTATGAATACAAAGAATTAGATAACCTCTTATCACAAAATAGTTCCATTTACTTCCATAAAAATATGACTCATTTTAATTATATTGCACTAGCTCTATATATACATTTAATCAAATAATTAACATTAATTTAGGTTAATGTTCATTATTTGGTTAGGATTTTCGAAACAAACCTAATAGATGTCACCACCGTCTCGATAAAGACGATCACATATAGAATGCTTAATTCACCGAGACGGACAGCGATACGGTAGCCCAATTGGTAGAGCGACGGGACGGTTTCCCAGAAGTCGCGGGTTCGAATCCCTGCTCGAAGCAGTTTATATTTCATTCTATATTTATATAAATTTAAATTAATTTAACATGGCTATACATGTTTATAGATATTTTCAAACCAATGTTTATTATTTGTTTGTGATTAGTCACTGACCCAAATTTTGAATGAATAAAAAATATTACGGGAAGACTAATATATAATATAATAGCCTTTTATTTTTCCAAAAAGTTTAATTCAAAGTCACAAGCTACATCATCTCTTCTTTGTATATTAGTTTTGGAATTGATCAATTTCGTCTATTAATTTTATGTTAAAGGAAAAGTACTAAAATAAAACGGTAATAAATATATATTAATATATATCTATGGGAACACAATACTGAAGAATATTTTATAAGCCTGATATATAACATTCGTGCTAATAGCTGGTGTCATAAATAATTTTATTTTAAATTTTTTAACGGATAAACATATTTCGAAACGCAAATATAATGTTTTGTTTCACTATCAATAGAGAAGAATCCAGATGCTATAATAAATCACGGAAAATATATAAATCCATAATTGCATTTGACAGCTAAATGATGAAACCTTTTCTCGCTGGTCGTTATGGATGATGCAAAAGAAATAAATCTTCATGTCATGACTGTAAGGCATACAAAATCCAAAACTTTCATTCTCATTACAGAGTTTGATGACTATATAAAAAATATTCTTCGACTCTGATTACCCTTTATTAATCCTTGATTAGAAATAAAAATAAGCAATCAATTACTACTACTGCAGGAAATTATTCATTGAAACAATATCCACTTAAAATTATATATTATGGGAATTGAGTGTTACGTAGACAACACCATTACGCACCATTAATGTATCTATCTATCTATCTATCTCTTATCACTATTACAAACGCCTCTGAAGTAATGTTTATGTGTGATGAACATCAAGGAGGGTATATGATACTTTGAGTAGGAAAAAACTGAACATATTTAGGAAATTCCTAATAATAAAAGAGTTGCAAGTTAATTTTATTTTGTACATGTAATGACAATATTGTACTTTTCAGTCTGTGGTAAGATAGATAGTTTAAAAAAAGAGATGAGCAGGTTTCTCTGATTCTTTCTTTCATAGACTATCTCATATAGACTTTCTTTCATAGACTATCTCTTTTTCGTCATAAAAATATTGTTCAATATTGCCGTGAGAATATACGAAATTGATGAATTTTTAATTCAACTTATATTGATATGTTAAATAAGTTTTACCTGGCTAAATTATATTGTGACATCTTTTCGAAATATATTTTGACTTCAGTCTAATGGTCTCGGCTTAATCTTAATAATACCAATTTAAAGTATCATTTATAGAATTCTTATCTAAATAAAAAACAACAACTACCTATCAGTTTGTTATATAATAATATATAAAGATAAGAAAATTTTACGGGCTATTAAAAGCTTCACAAGCAAATGGGCTGTAAAATATTCTGTTAAAAAGATCTAGGTTTATGTAAGAAAGGTAGATTAAGACCGATCTAGGTTTTGTATCTATAGAAATAAACATGTTAGTTTTTTTCTGTTTTTTAAGATCTTAATGAGATTGTTTACTGTGCATTATTTTCAGTAAAGAATACCAATATACCAATGTTTTGTTAAATTTAATATTTAGATCCAAATACAGAAATAGGCAGGTCTTTGAAAAGTATTCGTATCTTAATATGTGTCGAGAAACAATAACAGCCCCTTAATGTAAAATATCAGTCTTCCATAATATTTCAAACATGAAACAGAATTAATAATAATAATTTGTGTTTGTATTTCACAAGCAGCCGTTTATGCGGTAGTAAGCATCTCTTATATACAAATTCAAATAATAGAGAAAACTCTTGGTTTTTTATTTACACAATTATTTCAATCAAATCACATTTTACTGAAAAAATCGCTTTCGTTGTACATGATTTTAGTATCGTTAATAATAACAATATATTGGTATATAATATGTATATCATATTATTTGTATATATATTATATATATACATATGTTTATATGTATCAGACATAAAAATATATCTAAGATTTTAAAGTTAATTCAAGTTCACTGACAAAAAAGATTGATAAAAAGATTATGATAAAAAATAATTATGTAAAATTAATAATAATGCTAACAATTTGGTTCTTACTATCCCTCCTTTTAAAACGTCTTGTGTTTTTTGAGATTACTATAGAGTATAGACCTACCTACCTGGGGGACCTATCCCATATTGATAATGTTTTTTCTTGAGTTGTATTAATAGTGAAATTTTGTTTTCATTTCGGTGTTGAATTACAAGAAGCAATTAATTAATTAGACCAACTTAATAAAATACAATAAAAAAACAGACTATATTATTTCACTGGCAAAAATATTATTTTTTCCTATACTTTTGTACTTGTGTGGATCAATAAAAAACTATATCCATTGTTAGTTTCTTAAAATTTTATTTATAAAACCTAATTAATATATTACATATTTGAAGTTGGTCTTGTACTAAAATTAGTTTAGTATTTGTAATTAAATATTCTTATGTCGTTCGCTAAAAAACGCAGTTTTTATACGTTCTCATCTATGATTGCATACTCTAACCGTTGCAGATTATGCAATGATCAGAGTATTTTAACAGCGGAACAAAACCATTACAATTTGGAGCACCAAGCAAGATGGAACGGAAGAATACTTTAAAATCATTTTTCTCTGGGTGCTGCTGTCCAATATCAAAATATCAAGTTGCAATAATGACTACAATTTATAAGAAATAATTCTTCCTTTGATAATAGTTTTCTCCTCCTCAGTTTCCAGTTTCGAAGTTGCAGAAGCCGAAACAAAGGCCAAAACTGGATTGTAGGATTTTTTATCCATCCATCCATCTTTCTATCCATCTGGATATACTCTCTAGAGTGCCACGCTTCTTTAGCACATTTGTGATGCATGGGAGAAGTCACAGAATACAATCTGGGTGTTTTGTGATTTATCTAAAGCCTTTAATTGCGTGTACCATGAAACATTAAATGCAAACTTAATCACTATGGTGTGCGTAGTGCTGCGTTTGATCTTATTGACTCTTACCTGAATTAAAGAGTTCAGACGGTTAATGTAAGTAATTGTAAATCAGCTATTTCTCACGTAAAAATAGGTCTTCCATAAGGATCTATTCTTGGCCCTTTGTACGTAAAAGGACTATGACACATTGTACTTTTTGCTGATGACACCTCGCTTATTTTTTAAGTTGAACGTAATAAAGTTAATTTTGAAAAAGTAAACAGTGCTCTGTCACGTGTTCTTTATTGGTTCGAAATTAATAATTAGGTCTTAAATACTAAGAACACTAAACGCATGGAATTTACATTTTCTAATGTAAAAAGTCAAAATTGTAGTTTATTTTTTAAAAATGAAGTGTTAACTGACTGAATTAACAATTCCTTAGGTATAAATCTGGATAAAAAGCTCCAGTGAAACCAACATCTCTCGACACTCGCAGTCAAACTCAGCTTACTTTGGGGCAGCGCTGCTGAAATAAATTTTATATTTATTTTACAAAAAAAGAGTTCTTCGGGCTATTTGTAACTAAAAAGCTAGAGACTCCCTAAAAAATGTTTTTCAAGAAATCGGTATTCGTACGCTCGCTTCTCAATACATTCTTAATAACCTATTGTTTGAAGTCTAAAATTTAGTTTGAATTTTAGTTTGAATATGAGTCTAGTGGGCAAGGAGTTATGAACTAAACAACATTTGATAGGTGTCGTGTTTGATAACAAAATAAAGCAATTAAAATCAATCATACTTATATAAGTTCTCACTCCATACTGTAGATATATAAGTTCCCACTATCTCTTCACAGTTATAAAACTAAAATACAAACACATACTGTACTGTTTGATATTTTCATATAAAGAACAGTCCAAGACTAATGATTAAAATTAATAATCACATTGAAAGAAAAATGTTTTGATTTCTGATTGTTTATGTTTATATTTATGTTAATGATGTTTATGTTCATGTTTACTTGTACGTTTACGTTTACGTTTACGTTTACGTTTACGTTTACGTTTACGTTTACGTTTACGTTTACGTTTACGTTTACGTTTACGTTTACGTTTACGCTTACGCTTACGCTTACGCTTACGCTTACGCTTACGCTTACGCTTACGCTTACGCTTACGCTTACGCTTACGCTTACGCTTACGCTTACGCTTACGCTTACGCTTACGCTTACGCTTACGCTTACGCTTACGCTTATGCTTATGCTTATGCTTATGTTTATGCTTATTATTTATTTATTATTATTATTTTTATTATTTGTTGTCTTTTTATATATATTCTTATCTTCGTTGTTATTTTTGTATATATAAATATGTATTTTAAAACATAGAATATTGCTAAAATATTGTACAAAGCATATATTTTATTGTTTTATAGATTATTTAGAATATTAAAGCATATAATTTGTCTTTATAT
The DNA here is from genome assembly GCA_959347405.1 of Napeogenes sylphis. NCBI lineage: Eukaryota > Metazoa > Arthropoda > Insecta > Lepidoptera > Nymphalidae > Napeogenes > Napeogenes sylphis. The sequence continues at coordinate 9,318,507 of OY365781.1, read as the reverse complement.
AGACTAACGTTTTTAATATAAGTACACCAATATTAAATGTAACCCTGATGTCATTGGCTTCGAAATATCAATAAGAATAATGTACCATATGTTACGAGTACTATATCCAGAGTTGGTTTCTTAAAATGTTATTAATGAAACCTTATTTATATATTACATATTTTAAGTTAGTCTTTTACTTATTAGTGTTTAGTATTTGTAATTAAATATTCTTATGTTTCTAACCTAAAAATGGGTCTTCCACAAGGATCTATTCTTGGCCCTTTGTACGTAAAAGGACTATGACACATTGCACTTTTTGCTTATGACACCTCGCTTATTTTTTAAGTTGAACGTAATAAAGTTAATTTTGAAAAAGTAAACAGTGCTCTGTCACGTGTTCTTTATTGGTTCGAAATTAATAATTTGGTCTTAAATACTAAGAACACTAAAAGCATGGTATTTACACTTTCTAATGTAAAAAGTCTAAATTGTAGTTTACTTCGTAACAATGAAGTGTTAGAACTGACTGACTTAATAATTTTCTTAGGTATAAATCTAGATAGAAAGCTCCAGTAGAACCCACATCTCTCGACACTCGCAGTGAAAATCAGCTTTATCGTCTTTGCTAAAACTAAGGCAAATAACACATATTCATACGGCTCGACTCGTTTATTTTCGGTATTTTCACAATATTTTTTCTTATGGTAATTTACTTTGGAGTAGCGCTGCTGAAATTAATTCTATATTTAATTTACAAAAAAAGCAGTATTTCGGGCTATTTGTAACTTTGTGCTAGAGACTCCCTAAGAAATGTTTTACAAGAAATCGCTATTCTTACGGTCTCTTCTCAATACATTCTTAATAACTTATTGTTTGTACTCTGAAATTTAAATGCTTATATTAAAAACAGTCCCAGACATACAATCAACTGCTGAGTTTCTGGCCATCTCTATTCAGCAAAACAGCATTCCGAGCTGGTGATAGCTTACATCGAAATAAAAATGTTTTGATTTCTGATTGGTTATGTTTACGTTTACGTTAACGTTTACATTTACGTTTACGTTTACGCTCATGCTTTCGCTCGCGCTCGTGCTCGTGCTCATGTTTATTTTTATGTTTATATTATTTATATTTTATTTATCTATTATTATTATTTTTATTCTTCTTTGTATTTTTTTTATTTTATATATTCATATTTTCGTTGTCATTTTTGTATGGATAAATATGTATTTTATTACATAAAATATTGCTAAAATAATTATTGTATATATTATTGATTATCGTTTATAATAAAAGTACACCATTATTAAATGTAAACCTGATGTCATTGGGTCCGCAATATCATAAGGAATAATATATCATATGTTATGAGTATATTAACAAAAATACGACTGTTGTTTTATTACTATTATCTTAATGCAAAATATTAACGTAAAATAAAAAACTTATATAAAAAACAGTGACAGATATCCGATAAATAAAAATTATCCCGTAATCCCTAATTTTCTTTTTCAAAAGATTAAATAAATACAAAATTAAATAAATAACAAATCCAGGCTTGAGTGTACGCTTATATTTTATATCTTAGATCTTCCTTTTCTTAGTTTTCAATCTACAATTCAGAGTATATTATTAAACTAGTTGTGCCTGCGACTTCGTATGCGTAGATTTCGATTTCGGTAAAAAGTACCCTTTGTACATATAGTTATACCCGTATAGTTTTTACATACTTTGGTATGTACTGATGTATGTAAAAATTATAAATCTTCAAAGTTTCATCGAACTCAATTAAGTAGTATTTGCATACCTATAAGGAGTATTTTTAGTTTATTTATGTATATTTTTTTTATATTTAATCGCTGGTAAGTAGCAATGGTACGAAAAGAAGAGATTATTCACTTTTTTTATTTGTTACCAGATTGTTAAAAAAAACAAAAAACAATATGTTCAGTGAAGTCCATTACAACATATTCCCGAAAACTTCATCCAAATTGTTTAATATATTTCTGCGATTAGCGTGCACAATCATACAGTCGGATACATACATACAGACAGACGAACAGACAAAATGAAAACCCATTGTTTTGGGTTTTCTTGCTTATATAAAATCCTCCCCCCCCATTTTGAATTATTAAAAATATTGTCTATGCACAGACAGCGATCAGTTACAGTTTTTTGTATTGTATATAGATACATTTCTTGAACACTTTAAATACATATATCTTTTGATAGAGTGAAAAGTGTGCAATGAAAGTGAAAAACTAAATGTTATTCAGAGAGACGCTCAATCTTTACGTATAAGGTTATTTAAATCGCCTATATATTTTTTATGTGTTGCGTGCGCAACTAAAAGACAAACAGATGAACAGATTTTTTTTAATGTCAAAAATGGATTCTATCAGTTATCCCTTCACATCCTGAAGAAACCTAATAGATGTCACCACCGTCCCGATAAAGACGATCACATATAGAATGCTTAATTCACCGAGGCGGATAGCGATACGGTGGCTCAGTTGGTAGAGCGACGGGACGGTTTCCCAGTAGTCGCGGGTTCGAATCCCTGCCCGTATCGGTTTTTTACATTCTATATTTATATAAATTTAAATAAGCTTAACATGGCTATACATGTTTAAAGATATTTTCAAAATTGATTTCGGTAGTGGCATCTTTTCAATGTTTATCTATACTGCAAAGTTAGAAACATTGGTTAGGATTTTCGAAAGAAACCTAATAGATGTCACCACCGTCCCGATAAAGACGATCACATATAGAATGCTTAATTCACCGAGGCGGACAGTGATACGGTGGCTCAGTTGGTAGAGCGACGGGACGGTTTCCCAGTAGTCGCGGGTTCGAATCCCTGCCCGTATCGGTTTTTTACATTCTATATTTATATAAATTTACTTCTCTATAAATTTATTACATGTATAGAAGAAGATTTGCTTGGTACCTATTATGTGATTCATATAAATTGACATAACTCTTTTTGAGTAATTTACACTTTGTGTTGAAATTTCTTCATGGAACTTCATAACTAAATGTTTTAAATGAAATATACATGCTTGTACTAAGTTCCACTATTTAATGATTTTATATTTATGATATGCGACCGGTTTCGAACATCATCGTCAGGCATACTCTTATAACTCTTTTTATTTAATTTTAAACTTAAAAATTACTTTATTAATATAGTACAATAATAACTTAAATTAATTGTGTTTATTCTTCTCTTTTAGTAACCTCCTGTATATTGCATTCTAAAACGACCGGTTTTCAATGTTGTTATGTCGCGTAACGCTGAGTGGTCGATGCAAGTGACGATCTCTTGTTGATTCTTATGTTTATCTACCCTCACATTTATTAATAAAAATCGGTGACTATGACATACGGTAAAGTTTATAAAACTTGTGATGTGCCATATTAATTGTTTTACTTATGTTACTTAGAAATGCTATGTTAAATAAATAAATAAATAAAATTTCTTAACCGATTTAAATAAAATAAACACTAAATGTTAAGTAAAGACTGTTAAAATATATTCCTGAAAATTGCATCCAAATTGGTTCAGCCGTCTCTGAGATTAGCGTGCACAAACATATAGACATACAGACAAACAGACAAAATGAAAAACCATTGTTTTGGGTTCTCTTGCTCTTATAACGGCCTCTCATCAGGTTTTTTTTAAATATTTTTCATGTACAGAAATTGATCAGTGACAATTTTGTTATATGTATAGATATTTATCTATATGTTATATGTATAGATATCTATAATTTTATATTATTGCATTCCGGAGTTTTTGGTTGATCAAAATATGTGGAACTTAGTTGACTCATTTGCAGGGTTGATTTTATAATGTTTTTTCTTTTCTTCAAAAAGAGCAACTGCTGGGTTTTGGCCAGCTCTTGTCAGCAGACCATCATTCCTATTATATGGTAGCTTGCTCATAGGCTGATGGTACCGACCTTTTGTAATAGTTGACGATTCAAAAGTGAGTGTAAATGCCTACTTAAATACAGATACTTACTATCATACCGTATCTTGAAACCGTGCAGTTCTTAATTGATGACGTTATTATTGTGTTATTTATATTTTATATTCAATTAGTTAAGAAAAATAACTTTCGTAAATATTTAAGGTATAATTAATAATAATTTAAAGATTATTAAAATGTTAAAGGCAAGCACTGAAACAACCTGAAAATTTGGCAGATAAAACCGATTTAATCTCCACTGTGGTCCGCACGGCACGCTTCGAAAACTCACCTAAACTTGCGAGTTTACTTAATTTTAACCTTGTTAAAGCTATTCTTCGAAATTTAGAAGTATTGTGGAATAGTAACCGACATTTAGGTTTTAATTGATTTTTCGAAGTATATAAGTTTTTTTAATTGTAGTATGATGTCAAAAGAGTAATATTATAATAAAAAAAAAATCGAAAATTATTTATGATTACTTTGTTATGGTTGAGTGTCAAGTAATATATCTAGTCTGGATAATAGAATACAAACAACTTCTTACGTGTCGATCATGAAAGTCCAATCTGGTACATTTTTTTATAGTATAATATATACAGGATTATTTATTAATTAGTTGAACACTTTTTGCAGGCAGCCTCTCTACATCAATTCTAACAACATTTGTCGTACAACTTTTTAAAAATCTTAATAAACACCACGAAAAAAACAAAACAAATAAAAATTTGCTCCCTCTTATACTTATTACTCTGTATTTTGTAAGAAGTACTTAAAAGGTCAGCGATCGGGCGCCATACCGACGCTTAGAGTTAATGCCAGTTCAGAGACAACAAATATATTTTGTATGGGAAAATTTAAATTTTAAAAACTATTGATTTTAAAAAGTCGTAGAACAAATGTTGTTGGGATTGATGTAAAGAGGCTGTCTGCAAGAGGTAGTCAACTAATTACAAATAACCCTGTATATATATGTGCTGAAGATACGTTTGCGAAATATGCATGTATACATGAATAATGGATTTAGACGATGTTCATCTTAAGTTTATGTAACTGTAAATAAGTTATAACTGTTAAATTACATTATAAATTCTTTACAGGTATACCTGAATGATAGCAATATTTGATCTTCAGCAACTGTGAATGTCATTCTAGTACCAATGTTAGAACAGCTACCGGTAACAATTACAAATTTATTATCTTAGCATCAAATAGTCAGCTTTTAGCCTTTACTTCTTCTAATTCATATTCTAACACATTTTGACAATTAAAAAAAAATTGGTTTTGTGTTCAATGTTTCAATTCCTTTAACAATTCCTAAAATCTTCTTTGCTACTTTACTTTATATATATTGAAAGACTAGAATATTGCATATCTAACGTGACTTCAAAACCACTTTAAAAGATTTTGTGAGACAAATTGATACATATTGGAATAATTCTCCACGAGACGAAAACAAAAGGCAAGTACAACGTCAGCTATTTTCAATCTTGAATTGTCAGACTTATATTTTTATTTGGCCTTTGAGAATTTAGCTTTCATGGATAAATAGTATTTATTTTTTCATATTACGTTTAAAATTACTAGAGAAAGAAGAAAATTCTTGTACTTGACAAGTACCAGTAATCTGACGTTTTATAAGGGTAATGTACGCCTATCTGATTAAACATAAAAAAACTCTGTCTTTGATATAAACAAAATATCAGTAAGTTAGTTGTCTTTAAATATAGATAAGTTTTGTTTTTTTTAATTATTTTTTTAGATATTATGTAAGGTTTTAATTCGGCTATATGTATAACATTATTTGTGAACGACTTAGATAAGAATCCTTGTCTATAAGCTCTTTGTCCTTTTATTGACTAAACTATTATTATCAGTAATAGTTTGTTATCGTGCCACCAGCGACTTCGAGGCTGGCTTTTTAACAGGTGGTTTATGTTTTATGAACATCATAACTAGTGTTATTATGATGACGTATGACCTTTTTTCGCTTTAAAAATAATCAAACATTTAATCCGCATTGCTTTTGTGATATTGAGTTAGGTTAGTTAAGGTCAATTAATTAGTTAGCTTAGTCATGGTGAAACTAACTATATAAGTATTTCTATATGTGATTATATAAGTATTTTATAAATGAGATAAAATCAAAAAGAACATGGTAATTCAAATAAATTCTAGGCGTCGGAGTGCTTAGAGTTTAATCGAATGTCAACCCAGTTTCATATAAATCATCATTATGAAATATTAACAAGCCACCCACAACTACAATAATGTTAAAAATTCAAGATAAAAACTAGTATTTTAAGTAACCGAAAGACAATCTCGTGTCTAATTATACCTATGTCAAACTAACTTTCAAATTTACAAATATCCACTGCGTGAAATACAGGTTCAAAATCATTTCTTCAGTATTTCTTTTCATTTCTAGGTGAAAAATAACAATTTTAAATATAATTTTTAAATGTCTCAATTTTCGAGGATAAAAAGTTTTTAAAAGAAGATCTTAGCAAATTTGAAAATTTTAAAAAGGAGGTGTTTTCTCTTCAGACACCTGGTGTCTCCAAGGGTAGTAGTATGGGGTGGTACTACCACTAGTAGTAGTATACAGTAGTTCCGAAATCGTACAGACCAAAAGATCCATGTCATAAAGAATCAAGGTTCGTGTTGCAGGTGTCATATAGATAAGTTCGCGGATGTTTCACACGAAGACGGCGCAGATTTTATATCAGGTATTATTATTGGTGAGCACGCGGGAAATTTGGTCAAATCAAAAATAGAATACGAACAAAAATCATAGAAATATTATTTTGTTTTACAAAAAAAAAAAAGATGATTTCAAAACCAACATTAATGTATTATCTATAAACATGTTTACTATGCCATTTAAAATATTCATAAATTGATATAAAACTTATTCTATAGTTAACAATACAACCAGTGTAATAGTATAGTAACCAGCAACAGAGGGTTTTTTAAACACAAGGTGCATTTTAGAACCAAGTACTATTTAGGTCTCACTAATTTTTACGAAAAGAAATTTGGGCAGCATCACACAAAATATAGTCCAAGTCCCCATATAAAACATCATTTCAACCTCCTATTATGGTGTTTTCATATTGGAAATGTTGTCTGTTATGAAATAAAATAATAAAATAAACCTGCATTTTGTTGTTTTTGTAATTTTTAACAATAACCATCCGAGTCACAATACTGAAGTGTAATCAGTTTCTGTTTTACATGCAAGTAATGTTGAGCTTTTGTCAAAAAATACTTCTAGTTGATTTATTAATGACACAAACGATGAAATTGAAGACAATTATTATAAAAATATAAAATATGACTGAACAAAACAGTCAATCCGTCTATCAAAACATTTATTAATCCTAGGTTAATTTTGTATTTAGTTAAAAATGCAGTAAAACTATACACAACAAACATAAATTTACAAAGCGAAATACGTCTAACAATTTTCCAAACATAACTTAAATATTATCTTACTTTAAGAAAAACAATAAAAACCGCCTGGATGAGATCATTATATGATGTGGTAATAACATTTTGGAACTACGTGAATGTTCTCCTGAGATCACTAGTAATGAAATAAGCGCGTCTAGATTGTTTTACTAATTGGATATTAATATCCTAATATTAGATATAATATCATTCTCAAAGCATGGTATCCCTATTATTTATGGTTTTGTCATCTATTTATAAGTTATATATTTATAAAGAAATAGTTGTTATATAAGAAATAGTTATTATATTAGAATATTGTTAAAATACCCTAAAATAGAGTGACATTTATTTATATAATTAAATAATATTATAAACCTATTATACTCACTATGAGTATAGCCATGGTTGTGAATTTATGAGCATAAAAAGTTGAATGCATTTGTACTATTAATTACAAGCAAAGGGTTGTTTTTTCATACGATTAGTTCTTTTGTTATTTAATTTATAGTTCTAATAATATTTACCATTAATAAACTACTTTTAAGTCTATCGGTTATCAGTATCGTGATTTTAATTGCAATGTTCTTTAAGCTAACTTCAAAGTTATTATTATTATTATCATGAAATAACAGTTTACTTTTCTCACCCCAAGGATATCAATTCTACATGTCTGTTCTACCTACGTTCGTAGACAACAATTTATAAACACCCATATATTTCGTTCTTACGTCTAGGTGTTGTAATTGTTTAAGCTAGATATTGTTTTGACGAATCTGAGTCCATTCAAATATTTTGTTCATAGTTTTAATTAGATATAAGTACTTAGGTAATTAAGTATTAAAGTTATTTATCATTTTAATAGTAACTAAATATTATCCGTAAAATAAAATCTGTTTCGAAATCTAAATCCAAATATCTGTTTCATTTCAAATTAGTAGTAAATATTTATAATAAAAATAAACAATACTATATGGTGACTATAATTGAATATTATAATAGTAAAACACATTTATTTTGTACAACAGACGAGACAGTTTGATTTATGAAGTTGTAAAACAAAATGGCGTCCATGGGACACTAAAAACCTTACCTTAGAGAACTGGACTCAAAAAATCGTTAAGTTTAATTTCAGTCTGAGACAATTTACATAAAAATGTAAGTTTTTTTTTTCTAAAAAAGTTATTTGTCCGCAAAGCAGATTACTTAATATTTCTTCTTCTGAGACTTCTGAGACTTGTATGTGTATGAAAATGAAAAATATGTATTGGTTGATAATGTGCTTAACTACTGAAAATGAAAAATATGTATTGGTTGGTACTATGTTTTCACGGGTTACTATTAAATGTTTCTAAAATTTGAAATTTGAAGGGCGATGTATAAAGAAGCCACTTACATAACTCCAAACTACACAAGAGACAAACTCGTCTCTATTAATAAATAGAAAATCTATTTAAATCAAATTGTCAATAGATTTGTTTCTATAAATTAGATTTCTTGTAACAAGTTATATTATTTAGTAAATTCTTTATTTTTCCCTCAAATAGGAAGGGCGTAAAGAAACAGATAAACTTACATATATGCCGGTCAGTATCATAACTATCAGTTTTGCTGTAGTCGAGTAAGACTGTCTCTACATAGACTTATAGCTAAAGAAAATAAATTCAATTTATATTCGCGTCACGATATATATTTGAATGAAGAGCTTTCTGTACTGTTGTCATTTACAAAACAGATAATAAAGGCTGATTACTAGACGTCTTAATGATGAAATTACATGAAACTGCTAAAACAAATTTACGTTGACAACTTTAACTTGGTAATTCTATTATTTTGGTTGGAGTTGAATTTTAATATCTAATATTGGCAATTGCAGTCCATCTAGCCAATTAAAAACAACACAATTTACTAAAAGATTTAATATGACATCATTTTATGATATTTAAACTATGCAACTTGCTGCATCGAAACTTGCAAATAAAAATGATATGGCAAAGAAGCCAAACTGCATTGAGGTGACGTATGATAGAAGATAGTGAAATTGATATATCACACCCACCCTAAGTAATGAGCAGGTAATGTTAATTTTTACCAAAACGTCACAATTTCATGTACCAGATAAGTATTTTTGTGATGGACATTCTATCATAATGTTTATTATTAATTAAATAACCGAAAGAAGACCTGAATTATCACGTGATTAAAATAAAATACAGTGTTATAAGTAAACCTACGCCAACAATTTATCTCACAAATGTTGCAAATTAAAATTAATTATTTTCATCGTAAGCCTGGTGAATCTCATGAGCTACAATCATCTCGCAAAGCTAATTTATCACCTAAATACATTGTAAATAAATATGAATGTTTCTGTTTCGCACTACTACTGCAAGTTTCATGTTTTAGTTTTTTTATAGTTATTTATAATTACATTATTATTATACTATCTTATCGTTATTCCGTAATAATATCATTATCATTTCATAGTACACTTATCTGTAAGAGGGTGTAATTAACAGAGATCTTAAACATTCAATTAAATTCTAAAATTATACACTTAAATATACTATCACAAAAAAAATCTTGGTTTTCTCTAGTACGAACAAAGTTTTAATATAAAGCTTTGTTATTAAGAATTAAAAATCATTAATTATCATTAAAATTTATTGAAAATTAAATTATTATTTACTTAACTATTTGGTTATAACAGTTTCCTTATCAGCTTGTATATCAAAATCATCAATTCAATTTAATAAATTGAAAAGCCTTCAAAACGCGTTCGAACTTTCTAATCTGTACCTGATTTTCTTCTCAACTACAACTCTGTTTGTAGATAACAAAGGAAAAGTTATAGACTTTTAGCTTGTAAAATATCGTTCATAATTGCATTTAATGGTATGGTAGACTATTAACAAGAGCAGATTTTACAAACCCGGTGGCTGTAAAATATCATGAAATGTATATGTATTATATTTGTACGTTTGGTTTTCAACAAATTTGTTTATACTTGTGATGTGATTTGAAAAGTAAATAAAATATTAGAAACACAAAACTAAAAACGACTAAACGAGGTTTGACAATCTAGTTGAATTTTAATAATGTATGAAAATTTAATAAAGACTCAAATATTAAAATAAAAAACGAAAAAAAATATCTTTATACTAAATACTCTATGGAACAGACTAAAACAATAAAGTCTGTGTCAACTATACAAAATACATACGAAGATGACGAAGACAGATAGATTAAACGAAACTATGGTGGTATTGGAAAAAATAGTAATAAAGCATAATATAAATGTAGGTACAATATTTATTTAAATGATCAACACAGAATTTTAACTTAAAATATAAATAATAATAAATATACATGAAATAAGATCCGTCTCACCAGAGAGTGATTGTGTAAATTGAGTTGGATTCTGGGAAATAGATGTTGTTTTAAGATAAAATTAAATAACTGATGTTATTCTAGTAGTTATTAGGATTAAGAAAACTGTTCCATTAATATCAAGTACCAAAGTATTTTACTGTTTTGTATATGTCGCTGTATTGAATTATTTTACGTCTAAAAGTGTTTATAGGTAAGAAGAAAATAACATAAATATAAATATTTAAAACAAAGTATTAAATGTAGCTTGAATGACTGTCATCACTTTCTTACAAACAAGTAAGTTCGCTAACGTTTCGAATATATTGAAAAAAAATGTGTCCAGGACAGTCCATCCATAAACCTTAACATATGATCCCAATCTTCATTTATACGACTCTGACTAACTATATCACATTATTGTACATCAGAACAAACACACACACAAAGTAACATAACTTTATCATAAAATATCTATATAAACATAATTATATGAAGGATTCTGAATTCATCAACGAGGTAGCAATACTAGAACGGTGTCCTAGAGGTCGCAGGTTCGAGTCTGCCCGTGTAATTGATTTTTCATTCTAAGTTTATTTAAAATGTAAATATTTACGCCTTCCTTATCCCCATGCTACGCAAACGAAATCACAGGCAAAAGCTAGTTCCTTTTATATTACATAAATCCTTTGTGACCGTTACGGGGTGTAATTTATGGTACTAAATATTCAATCCCTTATCTTATCTGTAATTTTTAAACAATATTCTTAGTAAACAGAAAAGTTGTGGTAAAAATGTATATTTAAATGTAGGAAATTGAAATAAACCTGTATGACATAAAAGAAAATATGAACAAGATACTTAAAAAAAAGATTGTGTCTTATTTAATATCCTCATTACTTTTAATAGCAACATCAAATTAATAAGTATTATAGCGTCGTATTATAGCGTTGTATCGTACGTCGTGTCGTACGTCATGTCGTACGTCGTATCGTACGTCGTGTCGTACGTCGTGTGCCTATCGTGTGTGTTATCAAAAGAAAAGCTTGTGATAAAAGTGATATATCATGCGACCCTAAATAAAGGATATAGCAAATTAATAATGATAAAATACTAAAGATAAAGACTAGTTTAGGTAAAAAAATCTGCCATCTGAGGGCTGACAACTTATTTAATAGGGTAGTTATCATTATGTACTGATAAATTTTATTTACAACAAATCAGATATTTATAATTAAATACGAATATTATAATATGCAATACATTTTTTTTATTTAGGCTGTATAAAACATGTTTCATGTTATTCATAAAACATTTATTTTCAAGAGAATAATCTGAAGCTGAAACAAATCATTAACCTTTTACAAATTATACTAAAAGCATCTGACAATAAATCCTAAACTTTGGTAGCAAGTGTATTCAATGAGTTATAGTCTTAGCTTAGAGAGTTTAAATGAATTTGTAAATCAACCACAAATATTATGAATTTACGTTTTAAATTTACGTTTTTCTTGGCATTGAGAGATTAATATACAAAATAATTTAAGGTGAACTGAATGTACATACATACATACCGATTGAAATCATAACCCCTTTTTGCTAAGTCTGAAACAAGTAATAATGTGCACCATTTAGCGTTACTCTCATTAATCTATTATTTATATATTATATGTATACCCAATATAATAATTACGACGACGAACTAATTCATATAAATAAAATAAAATTTATTATTATTATACTTGAACCATTGAAATCTGGCACTAGTAATTAATAACGAATGTCTGCTTAATATAAATGACAATTTGAACTTGTAAGTATTCTTGCTACATAAAACATAACAGACAATAATAATAATTATTATTATTATTAAAATATGCTTAATCTTTAGTATATCTCACCCAATCATTTTAAGTTTATCTTGTGTTTTGGAAAAGTAAAGGAATTTTATTTACCTATAGCATTGAGCACACTTTTTCTACTTAAGATAAATTTAAGATCAAAATGTAGTAAAAGTAAAGATAACATTCTAACTAATCCTAAAGTCTTATTTTCATACAATAAATTTCTTAACAGCTGTTTCTAAATGGCCTATAGACAAAAAATACAAAAAAGAATAGTAAAATCTGTAAAACCTCTACGATTTATTGATATCTTACTTAAGAACTAGATGTTATTATTTTAAATACTCGTGGCCAGGTTACATAGGTTAATAAATCAGTAACACCACTTAGTTTGCTTTCTGTCTGTTAATGTTTTTTGTACTTCTATATATCTACTTCAATTAACTCTGAAGTTTTGTTAAGCGCAGTATCGTCAAAGCTTCACTGCAAGTAAATGTTAAAATCTGAATGCATTTACAACATTCTCAAAATTTCAAAGTTAATATTAGTACTTCAGAGCCGTATTCTAGATTTAATATTCGTCCGTACAAACAAAATACTCTTGAAATATATTGAAGAAAATATTAAATATTTTATAATAGTAGTTGCCAAAGATTTCACCTGGTTCCTCTTCCTTTGTCTGATACCAACAACAATTCATTCACCGTCACTTAACATTTATCTAAAAATAATTTAATAGTTTTATTTTTAATTCTTATAATTGCTCCAATGCAGATATTGAATTTCTCCGTAACAGATCACAACAGACCAGCTTTTTATGTTTTAATATCTTCTTTATATACGATTATCATTTTCAATATTTTTTACGATATAGATTCAAATTATACGAATATCGTCATTAATATATATAATATCACAAAAAAAAGTTAATGACGTTAAAAAAGCGCGCGCAAGCTTCATTATAACTTAGAGGTTTATTTTCAGCATTCAAAGAGAAACATGTCGTGAATAGTTTAATATAACTTTTTGAATACCAGTTTTTTATTGAAAATGTTATGAGTGAGGTATGAGTTGAATAAAATGTAACATGTTTTATTTCTCAACCCATATTGTATTTCAACGATTATTTATTGAAGTCAGCAAAAGTAAAAAAGATCATGATAATATTATATAGTATTTGGTTGGCCATACGGCTTTAATGTATAAAATTCTAGAAGGGATATAACTTTTTAAGTTATATGAAATATTAAATAGTAATTAAGGTTAACTATTTCGTAGACAACGAGAAGAGGCGTCTTCTGTATTCCGCCACGTTCGAAAAACATGCAAAGGTTAGTTTTTGAAAATATCTATGAGCATGTATAGCCATGTTAAGCTTATTTAAATTTATATAAATATAGAATGAAAAATATACCAATACGTACAAGGATTCGAACCCGCGACTTCTGGGAACCTGTCCCGGCGCTCTACCAACTGAGCGATAAGGTAGCTCAGTTGGTAGAGCGACGGAAAGGTTAGTTGTAAATATATTACAAGTAGTTCTTCCCCCTTATTTGTCACTTATATTAAAATGGATTGAATATTTATACAAAATTTTATTTTGAACAGCAAGGGTATTTTTTCTTTAAAGTAAAGCGTAGATGGATATAAGATATAACACTACGTTACATTAAGACGATTACAAAAGGCAACGGCCTTAAGTATTGTTCATATTAATATTATTTTCAATCAATTTGTATTAAGAGAAATTTCATTAAATTATTTCACTGTAAAATATGATCAAATAAGCTTATAAGCTGTAAGATAATTAAGTTATGAAATAAACCTATATTTCAAAAGTTCAGCGTTCAAAATTCAGCAGTTTTGGCTGCATGCAGTCAGGACTTACTATTTGACTGAAAAATTCTTTTATATGTATAGATTAGTGTACTAATTATCCTCTTGTCTTGAAATCACTATCATCAAAACATGTGTTGTGTGGTGAAGAATATTGAGGTGAATAAAGAAATCTATCATATTTATAAAAAGCATATTTTTTTATAAAAAGAATGCATACATACATACATGTGACATACATGTCATTGCTATTGCTACAAGTCAAAATAATTGTTTCTAATATTGTTGTCGTAGGGTCGTTGATGTATGTTTGTATGTTCGTAAAACCGGAGAGGTAAAAAAAATAGATAGGGATTTATTAAAAAGAATCTAAACAGCTATTTCTTGAATAAATAATTTTTAATTTGATAGTTCTTTCAAAAACCGTCTATTAAGTTAAATATGTTTTTTTTTATTTTAATATCGAGTGACAGATTTTGATTACTGAAGAAGTATTTATTGAGTTCATTGAGTTCCAGTTGATTATAGCTTGATGAATTCAAGTAGGGAAAAGAATAAGATTGCATCGACAATATTTGATTTAGGCTCATACTTGAATGCATAAGTTAAGTTCTGTTACTTAAGAACTGGGACATTCAAGTATGAGCCTCAATTATATATATATAAAGTAAAGTAAACAAGTAAATTTCGTGTTTGATTTAATATATATTTATATCAAAAATTAAAACAAGAAATTTACTTGCATCGAAACTTCTTAAATAAATCGTTCGTACGAGTCATTTCTGTTTAAGTCTAGGTAGAAAAATAATGACTTAAAATATGTTTTTTTATTAACTTTTTACAATCTTCAACTAAGAGTTTTTATAATTTTTGAAACGTCTACTTAATTATATATGTTGTTCTAAGATATAATTCTATTTTCTAAATACAATTAGTTAATACAATTAATATTTATTCAATCAAATGAATTACCAAATTTTTTTTGGATTAAATGCCTGAGTGACAGATTGTGTGTTTAACGTTAATATTAACACAATACCACAAATATATCAGAACGATGGATCACTGTCATATCAATGAACTTCCTGTACAGACCACAGCCTCATTGTTTGAAAATATCTATAAACATGTAGGTATAGCCATGTTAAGCTTTTTGAAATTTATATAAATATAAATACGCTTAACAAGGAACAACTACATATGTTTAAAGATACTTTCAAACATTAATTTCGGTAGTGGCATCTTTTCAATGTTTATCATTACTGCAAAGTTAGAAACATTGGTTAGGGGTTTCAAAAGAAGCCTAATAGATGTCACAACTGCACCGATAAAGACGATCACATATACAATGCTTAATTCACCGAGGCGAACAGCGATACGGTAGCGCAATTGGTAGAGCGACGGGACGGTTTCCCCTGCACCCCTGAATCCCTGCACGTATCGGTTTATTTTACATTCTATATTTATATTAACTTAGCCTCATTATCAAATGACCATAATAATAAAATAAAAATGTAACAAGATGGATTGATTTCCCAGAGTTCGCGGAAATCCTTTTTAACGACATATTTTTATTCTATATTTACTAAATATTTAAATAAGTATAACAAAGCTAAACATGTTGTTAGACCTATTCATAGATTAATTTAATTATTTTTCGTAGTCTAACAGTTTTTATTAAAGTAGTGTATAATTTCAACATTTTTGGGTCAGTTCAGACTTAAAAAATATATGAACATTTACTATTTTTATGATGACCAATTTGTTCGATAAACATTTCGTCTACAATTATTATTTTTTCATTTTAATTTAATTCCTATCCCTTAACAGAATTGAATATTTCTTTTTTATTATGACTTTCATAAAGATCATACTTGGAATAAAACACAGATAAGACAGATAAAAGATATCGTTTTGTTTACTTTGTTTTAGTTTTATATCGCATTTAACGAAGATAATTAATTATTTAATTAATTGTCTTCGTTAAATGCGAAATAAAAATATATTTATATTTTTACTATTTCAGATAGAATTCAACAAATTTTAATTCTTTAACTGTTTCAGTAACAAAAGTATATTGAATGTTTTGTTTTTAAAAAAGTCATTTTATAATCAGACTACAAGAAATTGCTATTTGATTTTTATATTAAGCATATCTCATATTAATGAGATTTATTGGACTTTAAACATCCCATTTTTATTTATAATTTCTTCTACATTTAAAGTTACAAAAATTTACTTGGTTACTAATAAATCGTATAAGAATCTGAACGCGAGGTTCTTTTGAAGAAATTTTATCAAAGTGTTGCTTTGAATTATTGATGCCTTTATAGATTGATTGTTTACGTTATTCTATCAATTTATATGTATTATTAAGAAGGACATAAATTATGCATAGATAAGATTATTTAATTCTAGATACAGTGCTATCTAACTCAGTAGTTTCTAGGAAACTTGTCCTTTGAGTTCCCAATTAACTATGAATGAGTATTGAGTGTGATATCAAATATATTGTTACTTTGGTTTCTTTATGTTGTATGCTATTTTTAGTGTTATAAGTTTGATCTGTATATCTGTGTCTTTGTCTGTGGCAACGTAGCAGCTAAACGTTTAGACGGATTTTAATCGAAAGCTTGGTTCGTCGAGATGGTTCATAGCTATGTTTGTTTGAAATAGAAGCAGTCGTCTCCAAGATATGGCACTTTTATTGGTAAAGGTGAAAAGTCTTACAATATTGATAGTAAAAACCTAAACAAGTGAAATTAGTGTGTTCGTTCGTTCATTTAGTGTAACATATAAGAAAGTAAAATATTCAAAAAAAACAGATAAAAATAAAATTATTATGTACTTATCGAAGTCGTTACGTCGCCAAATAAAGGAAAAAGTCAAAACGCAAGTAAGTTACCAAGGCAAATAACGAAACAACGATATCAAATCGTATTGTATTGTCCTTATTTGTTAGCATTAGCGTAAAATACAAACCATCGACAAAGTACGTACAACGGTCCCCCGACGCAACGCCTTCAATAAGTATATAATAATATTATTTTTATTATTTTCAGACGTTTTAAGATATGTGTATATTACTATTTTGATATCATACCACAATATATCTAAATTTCTAATAACTTAAACCCTTTTAAAATTTTTCGTTAATATTCCACAATATTTCTATATTTTTAAAAATAACTAAAACCCTGTTAAAAGCAAGTAAGTACGAAAGTTTAGGTGAGTTAGAAGCGTGCCGTGCGCGCCATAACGGAGATTAAATCAGTTAGATCTGCCGAGTATTCAGACTAATTCAGTGCTTGCTTTAAGATTATATAATCCTTAAATTAATATTACCTATCCCTTAAATATTTACAAAAGTTATTATTTTTCACTAATTACGGTAAACTAATTACAAAAAAACGGTGTGGTAAGTACATAAAACGATTATACATGGTATACGGAAGCCATGGGCAGACCTGTGAGTGTGAGTGTCTTACAAATAGTAAGAGAATGAAGATGAGAGACCAATACTTATCTTTGTTTTATCACACACGCAAGAAACAAAGAAAAGTAGGTAACCTCATTTGCTTTCTCTTTTTTTTTAGACACATTCTAGACTGACTTCCCTACCTTATGTCCAATAACTCTATGGGTAACTACTATATCAATAAGAAACTCAATTGTTTTTAGCTTTAAAGTTTTTTAAACGAATTGATTCGATCGATCGATAACGTCGATGAATTTATTTTACTAGTGATTTTGTAACAACTTCTCGTTTATTCATGGTTCATGAGAAGACATCGCCTCCTACAATGTTGGCTGTTTGCTTAGGAATTTTATTCTTATTATTTCGAGAAGTGCTGAACTGGCCTATTTTGACGAACAATAGTATTTGGGAATACAAACTAAAGGCTATTGGAAGTTCCAGTAGCAGATGATGTATCAGTAAATGTGAAAAAGAAATCAGGATAACTTTATAAAATCTATAAATTTTTAATCATCATACAATTCAAAAAACAAGGGTAAAAAGACATAAAAGACAAAAAAGGGGATTAAAAGAAATAAATTCAAAAAACAAGGATTAAAAGACATACAGTAGAATCCCGATTATCGGGTCCTCAGTTATACCTATTCGCGATTATCTGGACTATCTATTATATATAACCGATTTTTTATTTAGAAATTTAGAAAATCATTTCTTGATCTTCATCGTCGGGATTTTATAGATGTATATCGGAGAACTGAACTCCATAGTATTTTTAAAAAGTTTCACGGCACCATTGCTGCTGCAGTAAATGATTTCTGTGGATTTTATCTTTTGTTCCTTTTTCTTTGGATGTAGTGCCTTTACCAATCTGCTCGAAATTTCACAGCCTTGGTTCCCTTATACATAGCTATGGCAATATTAACCGGGACGTTAAAGCACAAGATAAAATGACGGCAGGTCACACAGTCGACATGCGATATGAAAAAGAAAGGATAGGATAAAAATTGGATGTGTTTGGGAAAGCGTTAGTGTAGTACCAGTGGAAGAAATGAATGAATGAAGAAAAGATTCTTCATAGATTGGATTATCCGGATTTTCGATTATCCGAATGACTAAGATCAACATTCGTCCGGTTAATCGGGTTTTTACTGTATTCCAACATAATCTGTATGTTTATAAAAAAATATTAGATTATTTCCCTTTCCAAATAATCATCTATTATTCCTTTAAATCTCTGTATGAATCTTTCATCAAATTTAAATTTAAATTCTTCTACATTGTCTTTGCTCATATCAAGGACTGCATCCTCCAAAGTGAAACAAAAGGGTAGTATGTAGAATGCTACCATAAGTCCATAGTCAAGATGATTGTTAAAGTCTTCCTGGAAAACCTTTTTGGAATAATACTCATCAAACATCGATGTCGAAGTATTTTAGGTAATCTCTCAATGTATCGTGATATATATCTTTTAAGTTTTCCATGTGAACCTTTCTAAACTCTCTGTCAGTGCCCGAGTATATAAAATATATAAGATCGAGTACAGGCGATCCAAAGAAAAGCAATTGATAATCGATGATAATGGCCTCGGCTGATTCAGAACCCTGAAAGTATTTAAACACTGCCGATGTAATTTTATCAATTAAATAAAAATGTAGTAGTTAGAAAATAATTGGATATAAGTCTATTTAAATAATAATATCATACTCACGCTTTCTTTAAAAAAAATATTGTTGATTCTAAAATCTCCATGACACAAGCATTTCACAGAACTAGTTTCACCTCCAAGATATATAGGTAACTTCTCATTTATTGTATCCATGAACTTGCGTATCTTTCCTTGAGTATTATTATCAAAATATTCAAAAACATTTTCACTTACTTGTTTAATGTTATCTTTTATCCAATCGTTAATTTCAAATGGAGTGCGAATAGTTTTAATATTATTATTATAATAACTAGTTTTTTTCGCTTTTAGTACAAATGAAAAAGCATGAAATTTCGCTAGCTGTTTTATTGATATTTCAGCAAAATTCAAAGTCATACTATTCATTCTCTAACGCGTTTCATATGCTTTTTTAGATAAGTTTTCAAGAATTATTGCATCTTCATTACTATCATTAAAGCTCTTGACAGTTTTAAATCTCTCACTACAAGGTATACCAGCTTCATCTTGTAATTTTTTATATATTTTACTTAGCTCTGTATACATGAAAATTTAGTTTCTATAAAATGAATTGATGTTAAACAAATCATTAGCCGAATTGATTTTGATAGCATGCTTAACAAATAAGTTAGTTTCCTTGATACCCTTATTTGTTTCACCTTTAATGTCAACTTCATATAAATCGCCGAGATAATTACCACCATTTGTTGATATCAGTCTTTTAAAAATTGTACAAGACTTGTAACCTTCTGTTTCTGATATTTTCTGTAACGACTCTTGAACACTCGGATACATTTTTTTATTATTATAAGTTTCGTCAACACTTTCAAACATGATGATATCTTGTATTACATCCTAAAATTATTTATCTTGTTTGTATTTACACTTGGCTTATAATGAAGTCCCCACGATATAATACATTTGAAAGATTGACTTAAGAATTATTGAAATAACTTATCTGTTATAAAACGGAACTTAAAATTAATGTTATATTAAATGTTATATATGTTTTGTGATTTACTTTTTTATTACCTTTAATGACGACAGGAATGACTTTCAAAAGTATATAAATATGAAAATATTTGCATTAAAATCTAATACTTGATTTAAACATCGATTGAAACATTTTGTTAATTTTCTTATTAAATGTCATCAAATTCTCACTTTCTTTCTTTCTGGGAAAAGACTGATGCTTGACGTATCGTTGCGATTTATATGAGTGAAAGTCCTAAATGTGGTTTAGACAAAAAAGGTTTATTCGACCCGATAACATATGACTACTTTAATACTAATTTTGTTTCTTTTCTTGACTCAAACAAATTCTAACTTCAATCTAATCTTTTTAGTAACAGCACTTATCTTAATTTAGTTCTTATTGACGCACGAAAATCTTGGCTGAAACGATCATTTCCTTTTGTATTTAATACAATTTCCTATTTTACGCCGATACATAAAAATTGAGCTAGTAAAAGACGCGGTGGAGTTATGATTTACCTTAGAGAAGGTCTTAATCAAATTCACAGTTATTGTATAGTCACTTTTTAAAAATTTGTTACTTAAAATAACTAGAACTACTTAAAGATAAATATCTACCAATCATTTTATTCTTACAGGACTAGGCTTTTAAAAAGTAGAGCGAGATAGATGTAGAGCGAGATAGATAAAAAGAGGGGAAGACAAGTGATTGCACTAACAAAGTCTTGGTTCAAATCGGTAATACGTTTTATATGTCGATATAATACACTTAGTGAGCCTGTTACTATACGGTTCAACTCCATAACATGAGCATTCAACTTAATGAGCTGTGCAGGTCAAGATTTTTGTCAAGGGGAATGGGTACACTATTATAATCAAGAATTAAGAGATTTAACTGGTGCCAATGTGTACAGCTGTCGTTGACTGCCTAGAATGATTGTCTGACATATTAAAGGATTGATCTTTATGCTAAACTGGAGGCACCAATCATATATGTGTTGCAGGTCCTTAATGATATTATACAGATGGTATGAAAATTGCGAGTCATCGACGAGCGCTAGAGATCTTATTTTGCGAAGGTCGTCCTTTGAGCCATATTTAGTGATGAGATAAGAGGTTGTGACGTTCTTTACATTTAAAACTAAAGTTTTACGAGACAATGTTAGGAATCATCGGCAAATATATGGGGGTTATTTGGTATTTATGAAAGGGACGTTTTGAGTTATAAGCATTGATATAGGAGATGAGATACGATATAGGTGAATATACATAAAGACTATGACTTTGTAGCAATTTTGTAACTATCAAATGTTGTACTTTATTATGTAAACAGATAGTGTATGCGAGTGGAAACATGTGCTCATAGAAGGTTTTGACTTAACGTATATTAAGATTATCTTATAACATAAAATTTTATTCATGGCGTATGGTTAATTTTACGAAAGCAAAAATATGACTTTGATATAATGGCTAAGAAAGAGTAAATTGTTATTTTTTTGTAAACTTACTCGGTTTATGATTTGGATTTTTATTCATTTGGAGTTATACACTTATAATTTAGATTTCATTGAATGAAATATCATCACTAATATATAATTTGAATTACAGATCATACTACAATAAATGATGAGACAAACGGTGTAATGTAATGGGGGAAACCCAAGGGTAAGTGTTAAGGGAAACCCAAAGATAAGGGTTAGAGGAAACCCAAGGATAAGGGTTAAGGAAGCCCAAGGATAAGGGTTAAGGAAGCCAAAGGATAAGGGTTAAGGAAGGCCAAGGATAAGGGTTAAGGAAGCCCAAGGATAAGGGTTAAGGAAGCCCAAGGATAAGGGTTAAGGAAGGCCAAGGATAAGGGTTAAGGAAGCCTAAGGATAAGGGTTAAGGAAGCCCAAGGATAAGGGTTAAGGAAGTCCAAGGATAAGGGTTAAGGAAGCCCAAGGATAAAGGTTAATGTAAACCCAAGGTTAAGGGTCTGGATAACCAAAGGACTGACTGAACTGACTGAACCGAAAGCGGAGACTTTTAGCTATAGTTGTATCAGTTGAGGGAAAGGACTGTTACGCAATGTGAACACCTGGGATCTCAGGTGTAATTCTAATTACGGACGAGATTAAGCCTAGCACGCTATTTAGTTTGGGTAGCTATATGGATGGAATCCCAAACAGAAGCCTCGTCATACGGTGTCAAAATGGAAAATGAGGAGAGAAAGGACCTACCTTTAAGTCAGGGAAAACCTTTAAGGCAGGGAAAAGACAGCCCGTCCTAGAAACTTCAGATTTAAGTGATTCTTCTTAACCTTTTTAGAAAATACGAATAATTATCGATTGTTTTCGTTATTTACATTTTATAAGCAAAGGGACTTGCTTAGAGCAGGACGGCCGAGCTGTAAGGTTACATTATTGTTAAACGACTATTTTATAATAATCCACAATGTTTTGATTCGTTTCAATGTTTTAATGGTCCCTGTATTGGAATCAATAAAACATAATTCAATTAGTATTTCATTAATTTATATGGATATATAAATTAATGAAATACTAATTTAACTGTAATAAGAAGAACCAATAAGATGTCATTATTTAAATCGTTGTTTTATTAACTTAAATAGTAACATTTAGAATTGTTATATCAAGTAATGGTTATTTTCGTATGCTTAAAGTAGTTTATTTGACTAAGATTATTATTTATGTGAGGAGGGACATTTGCTTAATTAGTAAATACTTGAATAAGCTACAAAAGTGGGAACCATTAAGACTCCACTTCATAATTAAATCCAGTATTTAATACCGCTTTTACCGATACTTACAATTGTTTATTTACGAGTAGTTGTTATTTTTGTACGTTTAAAGTAGATGATTTGACTATGATTATTATTTATGTGAAGAAAGAGTTAATAAAGAAGGGTATATAAACTGCGGTTAGGACGATATTAGGGACAGACACTGCTGGATAGTACCAAGGAAGGATTAAATACAAGTATATAAAAGTGAAGAGTGAGTAGAAAAATCTGTGAAAGAATACAATTGGACATGGCCCTTATAATAAGGAATATAAGGAAATTAAATTATTAAACCTTGCATTAGATTTTTGTTATTTAAACCTAAAAATAGGTTTATTGTATAATGTTATTGTCCTTTAAAAATAAAAGAAATAAATTAGAATAAGAATGTCATGAGCACAAAAACTTATATTACAACGTGTATTTAAAAAAACAATTAAGAACGATATTTAAGCTTTCTAAACGTGAATGAAAATATCTTTCTATTAAAAATTGATTATTCAAAGATGTGGCGTTACAAGGTTTCAAATTGATAATAAAGCAAATTAAACTGTTTAAAAGTATCTTGGATTTACGTTTTGTTCATGTAAAAACCAGGGTATAATAAGTTAAATATTATGATACCACCCTCCGTTCAAAGTAATCTCGGAACGAAACTTTTTAATTCGTCTTATATCTTAAAAGAGAATTGCTTTAATAGACCCGTTTTATATAAATGAGAGATAAACCTTCTTACTTACTTGAGAGAAGTAATTATAAATTTATTTGATGAACTAAAACACTTTAACAAGAATATCGTCTAAATTGTTAAATTAGATTCAACAAATTTAATTACTAATACGCGTAATATTTATTCTTTGGTATTCCCCGAATTTATTATTCAGCAGTTCTTTTTTTACAATGTCATGCTAACTCAAAGTTATAAAACAAAATTAGAAACGGCATTTAATAAAATACAGATGTTTTTTTATTATCTTTTAACGGTTTTAATTAGTTGAATAGGACAGCTGTTTGTAAATATAAAAAATAAAAGCAGTTGTCGTTATTTAATATAAAAAAAACATTCATATAAATTTATATAAATATAGAAATAAAAATAAACCGATACCGAACCAACTGAACTCAATTGGTAGAGCGACGGGACGGTTTCCCAGAGGTCGGGGGTTCGAATCCCTGAATAGTTATGCAACATGGCTATACATGTTTATAGATATTTTCAAACATTTAATTAGAAAAATAACATCTCAAACTTGTGGACGACCAAATTAAAATAAATAATATAATTCTGAAAGAGCCAGGTTTAGTCCTTTTTATTAAAGTTTTCTATAATATACTAATAAAGTAATATAATAAGAAATCCAATTTTAGCATCGGAGTTACGAAGCACTCGTTTCAATTTCACTTTGAAAATAAACCTTCTCTTTCAAATGTACCGCTAAGCACTTTTATTTAAAGAGTCAGTGATTATATTAAGATTTTGTACAACATGATTAAAATTATATTATTATTTCCATTATTGCGATCATTAATGAATAAAAATGTTATTGACGGTATTTTAATACTGAAATCACAAGTTCATGTCTCACATTCATGTCGTATCTTAAAATCGAAGGGCACTACATTTATTATTACTATTTTTTTTATATGATTAGGCAAACGAGCTGACGTAGACACCTGATGTTATATGACTACCGTAGCCCATGGACAACTGCAACACAAGGAGAGTTGGGTATGCGTTGCCGGCCTTTTACGTGGTACACGGTCAATGTAAGAAGCGAATCTAAACATAGTAATAATCTCTACATGTTATAAAATTATTATATTTATGAATTAATATATTATATAAAACCTCTTGTATTTTTTAAATCTTTACAAGAAAGAAACCTAAATAATTATTTTTAGAATTTTATTAAGAGTCTCACTATTTTTGTAAATTTACTGCTCTTAATAAGACGCTAATTATATGAGTGAAGTATATAGTAGTATATAGATATATATATATTATAGTAATGGTGAAGTGATCAATAGTGATAGTGAGTGAAGTGATCAATAAAATATTTCGCGCTTAATACTCCCAGGACTAATATCAGGTTTCGTTCGCGGCTTCAAAGAATGTGCGAATCACTGAATTCCTTTGATGAGGTTGATTTGTTTTCATGCTCCTCAGCTTCCTTAAAACACAAGATAGGAAAGAAATTCATTGAATTTAACTCTAATATAAAATTTTTTAATAATTGTAATTTAAATTCTCTGGTCTTTTTTATGATTTGTATACTTTTATGTTGTTATTATTCTTGTGTGTTTAATACCGTATTTAATATATCTTCTTTGTTCTTTGTGAAACGTCTTTTAGGCTGCATATTTACTTCTGTAATTTCTGTATTCAATAGCTGTATTTTTAACATGCTTTTATTAGCTTGGGTTGTATGTATGTATGAATGTAACGGAATCTTCGAGCTTAATTTTCACCAGGTTCCAGCGATCCGATTAAATTGAAACTTTGCACACGTATCAAAGACCGATGACAATGCAATAATTTGATAAAAGTTTCCCATTATCCTTAAAAAAAAATGAAAAAAAAAAATAAAAAATAAACAATAGTTTAAAAAACTAAAAAAACACGCTTTTATTGCTAACCGAACTAAAAACTAGAAAATAATTTTTAATGACAAAGAGTATAAAATTACAGTAGTAGAAGATCGAACAATTAATCATAGTGAATCGCCTTAATATAAAATTATAATAAAATTAAGTTATTAACAGAATAATTCAATTCTGAGTAAAAAGCGTGGATATAAAGTTTCTATGTCTTGTTAATATTTTAATTATTTAAATTATATAATATGAGACACGTATTTTTTTAAATTTGAAATTTCTCTTCTTATGGATTTTGTATAGGATAAGTTATGTTGTATAATTAAATGGTCACTGCCTAACAATTTGTTACTGACCATATAATAAAATTTTACCGCAATACCGATATTGCGTTAAAATCTTGACCGGGGAGGGCTATGAAGATATTCGGCTATAATGCGCTTAATAAGCGACTAACTGTATCGAGTAGTAGGTTCAATGTTCAGTAAAACGTTCCATTTCACCATTCATGTTCTAGAAATGAGAGAGATCTGATACTCGATGATCGGATTTGTTTCACCACAATAAATGTGAATATAGCAATCGCCGAGTATAATGGATATAGCATCAACTATAGAGTCAATCCTATCCTAGTTTCTATGTGAAATTTTAGCTACAGATGAACAATGAATACATCATTTTGCAAAGCCTGGCTGGTGAACATTGTTTGGCTAATTGATCCTTACGAATAATGCATACAAGGGTTTTCATTATATTGTTATTCAAATTGTGACCCTTCTGTTTCATCTTTGCTATTATACAAGATGTTTCATTGCTATTCATTATATATATTTTGTCCCAAAATCTTTTTTTAAATATATTTTGCGTGAAATCTTCTTCGTCTGTCTTATAATATTGTATTGCTTTATATTATCGGTCTTCTAATTATGAACAGATGGTGGTCTACCGAGATGTTATAATACTAACTGTGATTTAATATACATAACACCTTTACAAGAAATACTACGATGAGGTCTGTTTATGAGAGGATCTTGTTCGAGTCTGATATACAACGGTATAACATTAAGAAACGTCTTACTGTTATACTATTAGTGTTCTGTATGTGTTTTCAATATTTAATACAATTAACGTGTTTTTTGCGCATGTTGTTGCCACAACGGGTTATACCCAAATAGATAACGTGTTTAGCAATATTGACTTAAATGCTGGCACGTACTGTGCACTATTTAGTTACCATAGCCCTTTATGGATACAATTTCGAATTGAGCAATAGATATTACCAAACTACAACAAACGTGATTTTTTATTATAGATGATAGTACGGAACCCTTAGTGCGCAAGTCCGACTCTCACTTGTTTTGTGTTGTTTATCGATATTTCTAAAAAGTCGTAGAACAAATGTTGGTAGAATTGATGTAAAAAAGCTGCTTGCAAGAGGTGGTCAACTCATTACAAACCGTGTATATATAAAGAATAAAATAGGATCAGATTGAAGAGTTCTTCAGAGCATCCGTTATGGTAAGTAGGTAGGTAGTACTTACGAAGCTAGAACGCACTGTCCGAAGCAATGGTCCTACGTAATTGCAGAGACTCCAAGGTTTTAGTGATCCTTGGTTTATCCACAATTAGGATCCCACGTTAATCCAAAGAATCTACATTAAAGCAAAAATTAAAGAATGATGTAACCCAGACCTCACTGAGGATAAGCTTCGAAGCCAGGGAAGAGTGAAAACCTTGCAATAGTGGCAATCGCTTTGGAATATGTCAACGAAAGGAAGATGGACACATAAGCTAAAACCAAACTTATAGCTATGAGTGAATCTGGCCCATGGAGAGGCGATCTATTACCTAACTCAGATGATATCTGGTCACAGCTGTTACCGGGCGTACTTTGATAGGTTCAAATACGAAGATTTCCCTAAGTAAAGGTACTGTGTTGGAATAATTGAAGATGGAGTCTTTTTTGACAGCCCTCGATTAAACAAAGCCAAAGAGTCCTGGGAAGAAGATGTAGGATGCAAAATATTCCTAAAATTCTGATAGCTACAAGGCTGTCCTCGTATTGGGCCTGGGCGCTCACGAGCGCAAAGGAAAGAAATGAAACCCTTATTAGGAAGCTGTATAAAGTGATTTATTGAGAACATTACAACTTGTAACAAACGTGAGACTTCCATACTGGACTAACTTAACAAACAATCACACTAAACCGTTGTCTATATTGAGGATCAAAAGCAAATGATATATTAGCTCTTAAGTAAATTAACTAACTAATACATACATAACATATAAAGACGCAATGGGGCTCGGGTGCGATTCCCGACAGGGACAGGCATGTATATGATGATGAGCATAGATGTCTGTATTTCTGGGTTTGGTAGTTTGTTAATTATATTCAAAGTACCATTTATACAATAAATTTTTTCCAATCTTTAAAGGTCGGGTTCTTAACAATCTAATATCTTTCATCATGATTTAGTCATAGAAATATTTTGTGATTTGTGCTATGTTAGTTTTCAATTTTTTTTATAGAGATCTGTGCGGTACTTATCAACCTAGTATCTATTTATAACAAATTTAAAAGAATCGTAAGAACTAAGACAATAATAATTTTAGAATGCAAATTTGTTCGTTTACATTTAATTACATTAAAATCTGTGTTGAATTTACAATGATTGCGACCGAATTATTACGATATTTATATAATAGAGTAGTTTTATATGATACAGAAACCTCTTTATAAGCCATTGAATATATTCTATTTATTTATTCTTATTATAAAAGCTTGCAGAAAATTTCTAGATTAAAGATATATTAGTGTAAAAATGAAACCTTATTAAATTTATTGTTTGTTATTTTCTGTGATCGCTTATTGATTTTATATCTAATCGCTGCATAGACGTAGAAAATAATTTCAAAAACGCTGATAACGCTGCATCCGACACACAATCCAAACACACCGCCAAGATTTGCTGCAAATAAATAAAAAAAAACATTAGTTATTACATGTAATTAAAAAAAAACATGGCATAACCAACAGCAACACAAGGCCAAAACTGTAGTGAATAAATTTACTTTTCGAATCAATATCTATTTTATCAGATTACTTAATTGAACAAGGGTTTTTAGAAATGCATCGAATTTAGTCACAGAATGAAATTTATTGAGAGCTGAATTGATGACAAAATTATAAGAAATTAGCTTTTAGAAATGTACTTTAAATTTCAGATCTGTTAGATCATAGGAGAAAGCAATGATACTTACAAGACAAGCTAATGAGTGATATGACGGTCTCTTGCTTTTGTTTCACAAACACGGAGCTGTGAAAGTAGAAGTGTAATATGGATGAGCTCTTGGTAAACTTCAAATCTGAACTGTGGAAAACAAACAAGTTAGACAGACAGATAACATAACTATATAGTATTACTTCTCAATTTGATTCTATCGTTTCTAAATGCCTTGCTATTTCAATGAGTTATTAAATTAACAATGCTTTTTTACTTACTAAGGGTTCAACATTAAATGATCTAATCCGTCTAGATTGCCGATCATCATGTCGCCGATGTAGTTGAACGACTCGCAGTCGCGCATACAGTCGCAACTCTCCCCAGCGTAAAATTGTTTCTGTTTATCTGATAATTTTTATTGAATCCGTAATATTTATATTGATTCATAGTTGTACAGGTAGACTTTACATATATGAATCAAACCTATAATTTAAAATCATAAAAACAATATTAAAACCACCCATAGTTATGTCAAGTCAAGGTATGTCAACTTCTTGAACTGGCGTTGGAATTGTACTTAAAATCGTTTCAAAAGAAATAGTATATAAGACTTACATCTAACGCTGGCGATGCAGGCAATGCTAGAAATGTTGCAGCTGTTGCGTATCTGCACGTTTGGTACGTAGGGCAGGATACAGTGACACGCGCGTTCGAATTTACGCGCGTGGCACAACACTTCGCAGTCAGAATTCCGATAGTGTTGGAAGTACTGGAGCAGGAACTCATCCTGGTAGTAGCATTTACGACTGCGGGATTCGAAAAAAGTTGCGTCAGTACTTGGGGTCATAGATAAATTTATTGATGAGGGATAAATGATATTTGTTATATTTCGGTTTCAGCCAAATATAACATTTAAATGTTTATATTTATATTATCTAAAGTGGTTCTCTCAAATCGTTCAATACTTCAAGAAATTTAACAAACAGAATCAGTTACTTTAAAATTATAAAGATGGATTTTGGATGAGAATTTCTATTGAATTTATATAGCCAGTGGATTAAAACAGAAACCTGTGACTTAAATCATTGTATTACTTATACATTTTTTAAAACCCTTAGTGCATGGCGATTTTATTGACAATTAATAAAACATCAAGATATATATGTGAGTTCCGACCTCCATGATGGTAGTGTACGAACTTCATCAGAGCAATAAGTATAGGTCGGATTGAAAATATGAAAAGATTCTACATTAGGAGCAACTAAGCTTGATTCGTCGTCAGCGGGGAATTCTGTTGATTCCGTTATCATTAACTGAAACAACGAATGTTTTGTTAAAATGATTGGCAATGATTCTTTAGATCGATTAGATCTAAGAGTATAATTTATTTTAATAAGTATTTATACGGCAACTTACACGCATGGCTCCGCCATTGAGAAGGGTACCATTAAGAGCATCGTCAACATTGTAATCTGTGACCACAACTAAACGATCAGAGATACCCAAGTTTTTTGTCTTGTAAGGGACAAAATCCTTGATTTTTTCATTTCTATCAACATTACAATTAAGTTATTCAGTTTGCTCAATGTATATTTAGACAATAGCGTTTGTATTGTCATACTTACCTTCTTCGATTATATGCATATATACTGTTAAAAATGCAACACATTCCGTGTTTTGTTAAAATAGGATTAAAAAGACCCTTACAGTTGGGATAACGTTTGTGATTTAGGTAACACAGTTTAAGAAAATCATCACATCGTTGCGGCACCAAACCTATTATCTCTACAGCCTGCAAGAAAATAACTTTCATGTTGGAACCAATCGCAACGGTATTGAAGTTACTACACGTGGCGGATATTGGCAATTATTTCAGATAATCAATGATAACTTACACTGTATCGATTCAGTATTAACAAGTCTTGTAATCGTTCTAGATCTTCCTTTTTTACTTTCATCACTTTGTATAAGCCCAGTAATTGTGGCAGAACACTATGAAAATCCAAAGTACGGTTGCCGTCACTAAAATAATTAAAACGCTATTCTTGTGATCCTTTCAGATCTATTTTTTCTTTTATGAAATTGGTAGTTTAACATATTTTTTTAACGGGAATGAACGTGCTAGGAAATATGTACCTACCTATCACCTTTTAATTGGCTTTATTGACAGAAAATGAAAATTTGCCTTAACTTTTAGTTACAGCGTTAATTCCCGTTAATAAATAATAATACGTTATAAAACGTATGATATAAAACACAATGTTCAAAATTAAATAATTCCTTCATTATAAAAGATTGCAAAGAAGGAGTTATGAACATTTTTAAGAATGTCACTTGTACATAATTATTTGAACATACACAAGCGTTCTATTTAAATGCATCATGGCGCTGATGGTTATCTGATTAGGAGAACATATTGTAATTGCAGGGAACGTCAGATTCTGTAGCGGTTCGTATTGGTTCTCGATCGAAACACGCGTGGGCATCTCTAGGAAGCGGAAGTGGAGGAGAAAAGTCAGGTAACATGCCAAATACACGACTGATATCATCGATATTGCCCAGAAACACCTGAATAATGTTTAGAAAATATATTTTTTTTTATTTAAACCTATGAATATTTATGAACATAAAGCTTATTATATTTTCATTACCTCGATAATAAGTCTGGATATAAATAGAAGTATTTTAATCCTAATATACTGCTCTCAAGGCAAAATCTACGCCATAGAGTTTGAAAGTCTCCCTTCATTTTTAACGTGTTAGTGTCAGTAAAATAATAAACTGTAATGAAGTTGAAAATAAATGTTGTGATTGTACTAATTCTGAGTATTTATAAATAATAATTTAATCACGTGCGATTGTCAATTAACGTTCATTAAAACCATGTTCCATGAGCGTTGAAATAACTAAATTAAAAAAAATACAGTTCTGTGGTTATTCATACACCTATATCTATATATATATGACACGGATCTAAAACTTTAATGAAATTAATTAAATGAAATTAAATGAAATTGGGAGTTTTGATAGGTTATTTGGGCAAATTCTATACAAATTTGTACAAATATTTCAAAGTCAACATTTCTTGATTGTATGGAAGTTAGAACACGTCAAAATGAAACAAATAATGAAAAAAAAATTTTTCAAAATATTTTAATAACTAATATTTAAAAAAATATATATTTTAATAACATGTTTGCCTTTGAAAAAAAAGCCGTTCATTTATTTGAGCTCACGAGAATATCCAGGCAAACGAGTTCAATGTCAATCTTCTCAACTACCAATTACAGATTTTTTTATGAGGTAGGCTTACAATAGTTTAGTCCCAGGCCGTTTAACATTTACATAATCCTTAATCGTCTAGTAGGCCTTATCTTGCAGTTTCTGTTTTACATACAACTGGAATGTTAAGACTGTTTTTTTTTTATTTCTGCTTATTATAAAAATGCCTATTTTTATACATATTCCATTTAACATAAACTAACTTATGAATCTTTGCTATCCTGCCTAGGAAGAAGTTTGTGTTTAGATTATTTTATGAGAAAATTTACAAAATGCTTAGTAATATTAACACTCAGTCTAATTATTTATAACAACTATCTTACGTCGATATATCAGGGAATTGGACATCAATAACAATTTTTATTTTAAATAAATGTAAGTAATGTTGACGTAATAAATATACATATTTTCCTTAAGAAGTTAAACAGTAAATTATTAGATACAATGATCGTACAAAACAAAGGTTATGTATGGTTAGAAAAATAAAATAAATTCAAAAAATATTTACATAGATGTAAATTTATATAAATTAACGCAAAGTATTTTTTTTTTAAATTTAATCTTAAATTTATTAAATAATTTAATGTATATAAATTCATCAGACTAATGAGCTGTCATATCGTTACTTGTCTTAATATTTCTTTTATAAACCGATTTACAATATTTCATTATTTTTTTTATAATCATTAATATCACAGATAGATACGGAAAAAATATATAAATGGTTCTAATAATAATTATAACTATTTACATACTAAATTATATTTAAGCACCGAACAATTACTACGTACATTATAAATATTACTTAAATGACCTTGAAACCACCTGCGCTATTCCGGTGACGATAATATTTATTGTCACGATATATGTTTGTATCACATTGTTTTTTTTAAATATTTTTTGTATGGTTTACAAATGCAACGTTTTAAAACTATATATTTCTTATGAGTAGTCAAAGTAAACAATTTAAGACATGATATTATTTGAAGTTAAGAATATTAAGAAATATCTTTTTTTTTATTTATTTAAGATTCATATAACAACAATCCCGATAAATATTTTTTGATATTGGACGACTTTAAAATTAGTATTGCTAGGTGGTCTGGTGTCGTCAATGGTAAAAGCAATTTAATAAACTTTAAGGATAAAATAAATAAAATAAGACTTATTACTTAAATACTAATTAATAATTATCTGTGATACATACTTTAAAAAAAATATTTATAAACAATATATTTATAGTTAAATCAGTAAATGGTTATTTAATGTTTTTATTTTGTCACATCTTGTCCTCTGACAAAGGCCTCCTCCAGTGATTTCCATAAGGTTCTATCTTTTTCAGTCCGAGTCCACAGGGGGCTATATTTTTTATTTCGTCGTCCCCCCTCGCTTGTTTTGTCTGAAACGTTTTTTCTTCCCATCTCGTGGATACCATTCTGTTATTTGCTTAGTCTATTTCTCTTTACTCTCTCTCATCATGTGTCCTGTCCAACGCCATTTTAATTGGTTCTACTCTGAGTCTACATCTTTTAATTTTGTTTTGCTTTTTATTTTTTTATTTTATCAAGTTTTACCTTATCTCTTCTTTTCACTCCCATCACACTTCTTTCTAAACTATTCTGGCAGACCTTTATTGTGTTTGCAAGCTGGGCTGTTGGTGTCCAAGTCTGATAGCCATATAATAAGCACGAAACGATACACACATTAAAAACCTTCCTTTTTTTCTTTTATAGGCATGTCTTTGTTTTTCATTATTTCACTAAGAGACCAGATTTTTTTCCACGTGTTATTTATTAATCCTGTGATTTCTTTGGGCATGGAAACTGCCGTGGATATCAGTTGTCCTAGATAAATATACTCATGAACGTAACGTAACGTACGTAAAAAAAAGTGGCTGAGGTTTCCTCATTTATATTTAATGCAAATTGAGTCTATTCTATCTCCTGAAATATACTTTCCAAAACTGCTGAAAAAAGCTTGGGGGAAATAGAATCACCTTGGCGTACACCTCTTTCGATGGAAAATTCCTGTCCTGAATATTTCAGCTATACATGAGCTTGTACTCTTAGTGTAAACATTTTTAAGTATTCTTATATATTTATTCGTTACTTTAAGGATATTGATCCCTTAATTAGAACATTACGTTGCTTTCTTACAATTACACATTTTTTACAATCTAATACTAAAACTAATTGTAATGGAAGAAATTCAGACCTTGTCATTAGAAATATTTCTTGTATTGTTAACTACTGCCCGGAAATAAATAAATAGAGATACCTTATATATGCCCTTGGACTAATTTTTATTCATGAATTTTTAAAAGTATTTTAATTTTTTTTTTAATTTATTGTAGTTCTTGACATAAAAAAAGTTTTTTTGTTATATCAAAAACTGCAATATATATGTAAAAAAAAACAAGTGATTAAATCTAAAAAGACATCCTATCCGTTCCAATGATTACTTTCATGATATTAAGTTTGACTTTGTAGCAAAATGTACCGAAATTGTAATTATTTGCGGGATAACTGTAAATACGTCTTTAAGAAATTATCTCAAGGTTTTGACCTAGTTGAAATGAAACACACTTTATTGGTATTTCAATTTCAACGTCTTTATTGCTATTTTTATTAGCTTTATTACACTTTTTATAACAAGCTGTGCTCGTGGTTTTATTATTGGTTTATTGTTTGTTTTTCTTAAATGGATGATCGGTTAGCAAAATCACTCGAGTCATGATTATGAACCAACACTGGTCCGTCGACCTTATAGTTATTTCAACTATTTTGTTTTAATAGTATAAAAATATTTTCATTGAGTCTATTTTTTTTGTTTTATCTATGCATAACATAGAATACAATTTAAAGATGCTATTTATGTTCATAGAGGATATATTTAAGATATTGTCTCTTTATCATTTTTTATATGCATGATTGCAAAAAAACTTCTAATTTGATGTGTGTTAGCAGATTATTTGGCTGTTTTATTTCTCTTGAGAAATGGTTTGGGAAATATCATTAAGAGTAAAGTAAAATATGTTTAGTTTTTCAAACCTTTGAAGTGGTCATCTATTATTGAAATCGTTAAAGGAGACGAAGTCGGTTGCAGAAAAAAGTATTTTAGTAAAATATTTTTCTAAAAGTAAGTAGGCACGTCAAGCAAAAAATTTACATTTCTGAATGTACAATATATTAAATTAGATTGCGAAGTCGTAGCTCCACAGTCAATTTCTGTCTCGTCTCAATATAATAGAAACACTCCATTACTAAAACGCTTATCCTTGGCCCATTTAATTACTATTAACGTCAAGGGACGCTCTCTTAGCTCACGGTGCTACTTGACAGGGTTAACAAGTCTAATAGAAAAGATGGGTCGTTAAGAATTTGTTTTAGTTTTTTTACTGACTTATATGATTGACCTCTGTAAATTTGACTACAACAAAGTTAATAAAATAAATGAAAAACAAAAAAAATAGTTTTTTTCTCTTACTTAACCATATCGTATGTTTAATTATAGATTGATCTAATGATCAAGTTAGAGCGTTTTTATTACTTAAATTATACAATACATTTGTAGAAAATCACAAGATTGTTTTTGGCTATAATGGCTGATTACTCATTGAAAATAGCATAATTATAATGAAAAAATCTATAGTAAGAATGACTACAAATCGAAGGGACTATTCAGGTTTAGAATAATTTTGAATACCAACGTTAAATTTTTGGGAAAGAGTTAGAGAACTTTTCACTATACCTCAATCTAGCTTAACATGTGAAAAATTGCATTATTCTTTGGCTTATAAGTTATCATAGCACATCTAGCAATTTAATAAAATTTCATTTTCAATCATGCAATAAGATATAAAAAGAAAATCAAGACAGAGTTTGCGATAAATTATTTTGTGAACTTAAGTTACTTTGACCTGAAACTCATTGGCGAGTCTATTACGACTTACTAAGTGTGAGATATATTTTCACAAAATATCTTTATTATCTTAAAATAACTAAACTGTCCTAAATATTACGTTTATAAAATAATTTATTTATTTATTATAAATAATTTACCCTCGTCTCGTTTCTTGGTATGACCTAGATACCTGTGAGAGTTATTACAAGATAAATTAACACATAAAGCAAATGATATTGAATATATTATTAGTTGTTTCATTCTACGGACTTATAAATAAAAAAAAATACATATAAAATGATTATACATTAGTACTATATTATATGTAACATTTTGATATATAAAATTATTTACAAAATCAGGAGGACGAAAGATTTGAAATACTTTGTCGTAGCACTCATGCAATTTACTGTCTACGAGTGCTACGAGAGCTAAATACGAGGTATAGTAAAGTCAGTGTATGTTTTCTCTGCGGAATATTTTATATATTGCTATTGTACTTGGTACATAGAGAACCTTAGAAAATAGAAGAAAAAAGTTTTTTTTTATATTAATGTGCATTAGTTCAGCTAACTTTAATAATATGTAAAATAACCAATAGGTCACTTGAAATGATAATTGAACATATTTGATTTTTTTACTAGGAATAATTAAAAAATATGGTCAATTATTATCATAGACTTAAACTCTACAATAGTAGGTCCAATCTAAATGAATATGAATGAGGGGTAGATGAACAATTTAATCAAAGATATAAAAACAATTATTAAAAAAACATTCTAAGCCTTCATCAACAATATCCTTTGCTTATAATTTACTGATAATTATCATTGAAAAAAGATTGGAAAAGATATCACTTAAAAATTCACAAATCAAAATTCTGATGCATGTAAATGTTTGAAGGTCATACCAAAAATCATGACATGAAAGTTATTTCAATAAATAAAGGGTCGTGTCTCTTAAATTTAATAGTAGTATTAGTAGTAGTTTAAACTAGACATTAAGACAGTAGAGATATCCTCTAGCCAAATAATTAAGATATCAAATAATGATATTAATGATGATTATAGAAATACAAAAATTGTTAAAATAAATAATAAAAAACATAACATAAACTGTATCAACCTGGTGCATCAGAACATTCAGTGTATTAGAAATAAGGAATTAGAAATTGAATTGTTTTTAAATACTTTTAATATTAATATTTTTGTGTCACTGAGCATTGGCTTAAGAATGATGAATTAATATTTAATTTCAATAACCACCAGGTTGGTAGTTCGTTCAACAGAGTTAATTCCATACATGGTGGCTCTTTAATTATTTTAAATAAACAAATAAAATTCAAAGAACGCAAGGACATAGTGAGCCACTCTGTTGAGCGGACAACTGAACTTGCTTCAGTTGAATTAGAAGAGTTCATAATAGTAAATGTTTATAGGCCACCGTCATCTAACTTTGAACATTTTGAAAAGATTATGGATGAGGTATTGTATAAACTATCACATTCTAGTAAAAAGGTAATCATTTGTGGAGACTTCAATATTAATATTCTTGAACAAAATTCAATCAGTATAAAGTTTTTAAATTTGTTCAAATCTTATAATCTTTTACACATGTTTATGGAGCCTACTAGAGTCACAACCACTAGTGCCACTTGTATTGATAACATTTTTATAAGTGTTATTCCAAATTTTAAATGTTTATTCAATACATTAGATTCTGACCACTATGGCCAATTTATTAAATTCAGTTGTAGCAAGAAAGAAAAATCAAAACAGAAAATAAGTTTTATACCAGTGACTGTAGAACGTATCAAACAAATTAAAAATGGGTTAGTACGCTATTTGCCTTTGATGAAAAATTCAAACCCCAATATTATGTATAATGACTTTTTTAGTACTTTCACTAAATTATTTAACTTTATATTTACTCCTAAAACAGTGGTTGTTAATGATAAATTAGTGTTTAGTGATTGGGCATCTGCTGAGTTACACAAAAATAGAGAAAAATTATATAATATGTATGCGGAATTGATGTTTAATACTAGTAATGAGTTTAGGGATGAGGTAAAATTATTTTCCAAATCTTTTAAAAAACAATGTAAAATAGCAAAAAATCAACATATTCAAAATAAAATAGGAAATAGCAATAATAAAATAAAAACAACTTGGAAAATAATTAATGAGGAAACTGGAAGAGCTAAATCCCAGAGGATCGACTTTAAATTAAATATAGATAATAAATATGTTACGTCTGACCTCGAGGTTGCTACTGCTTTTGAAACCTTTTTTACTAATATTCCAGTGACTACAACGTTATCTTTAAATTCTTCTACCGCTGCAGCTATGGGTTTACTTAGAGAGAATGTAGATCAATGTGTTAGCAGTTTTAAGTTTGAAAAAGTTAATGCTCAAGAAGTAATCAAAGTATTTAGATCAATTAGCGTTAAAAAGACTAGTGATCTTTGGGGGTTTTCTGTTGACATACTTAAGTCCATAATTGACATTGTAGCGCCAGACTTAGCATTAATATTTAATAATTGTTTAGAAAATGGTATATTTCCTGATCTAATGAAACAAAGTAAAATAACTCCATTATTCAAATCCGGCTGTTCATTAGATCCTAGTAACTATAGACCTATTTCAGTCTTACTCACTTTTAGTAAGATTTTTGAGAAAATAATTCTTAATCAACTTGTGGCATATTTCAGTAAAAACAATCTCTTACACAAAAACCAGTTTGGTTTCACTGCCGGTCGCTCTACAACAGATGCTGGTGTTGAGCTATTACTAAACATATTTGAAGCCTGGGAAGGATCACAGGATGCACTTGGCATTTTCTGTGATCTATCTAAGGCGTTTGACTGCGTTCAACATGAAATCCTTATAAAAAAGTTAGAACATTATGGAGTTAAAAATAAGTCCCTAGATTTAATTAGTTCATATCTTAATGATATAATTCAAAAAGTTGATGTAAATGGAAAACGTTCCCCTGGTTCTTTGGTAAAAATAGGTGTGCTACAGGGCTCTATCTTAGGGCCTTTCTTGTTCCTCATTTACATAAATGACTTACCTCACCTAGTGAGGGAAAAACATGAGATAGTGTTGTTTGCTGATGATACTTCTCTTACTTTTAAAGTTAATAGACGGCAATCTGTTATTGACGATGTAAACAATGCTCTCTCAGATGTTGTACAATGGTTTAACGCCAATAATTTGTTGCTTAATAAAAAAAAGACAAAAAGTGTCAAATTTAGTTTACTAAATGTTAAAAATGTTAGAACCAGTGTACAATTAAATAATGAGGATTTGGACTTGGTCAAATGTACTACTTTCTTGGGCATTACTTTTGATGAAAAATTGCAATGGGGTCCTCATATATTTGATTTGTCAAGCAGACTAAGTTCTGCTGCATACGCGGTTAAAACAATACGTCGATTAAATATGGAAACTGCTCGATTAGTTTACTTTAGTTACTTCCATAGGTTAATGTCATACGGTATACTCTTATGGGGCAATGCGACTGACATTGATACCATATTTACATTACAGAAGAGGGCTGTTCGCGCAATATATAATATGAGACCAAGAGACTCGTTAAGAAATAAATTTAAAGAATTTAAAATTATGACTGTTTACAATCAATATATTTATGAAAATTTAATTTACGTTCATAAAAATATTTCAAAGTTTAAGAAAAATTGTGATTTACATAAAATTAATACAAGACAAAAAAATAAACTCGCTATGCCCGGCATTAGGCTCCATAAAATAGGTAAATCCTTTAAGGGTAATTGTATACGTTTTTATAATAAGCTCCCAAATGAAGCCTTAAGCCTATCATTAAATAAATTTAAATTATATGTTAAAAATAATTTAATAAAAAAATCCTACAATAGTGTAAAGGATTACATCGACGACGGTATGGCCTGGGAATGAATCTGTATTGTATTGCGAATAGCTAGTAATCTCCGCAATTTGTTTTTTGTTGTAAATTATTTTGCTTTATCGACCTTCTGCATCACACCGATTATTTAGAAGTCACTACTTGCGGTAGCATCGGGAGTCGGGTTGCCCCCTCCCTCAAATATGTGCGAAGGGGGTGATGGCTGACTCTTGTGTTATGCTCGTGAACGGGTGCTGCTTGCGGTGACTGGTTGTGTGGCAGGCCGAAGATTTATAAATACATATTTTTTTTCCGTTATTATTATTTCATTTTCGTTGCCTGAAATCATTAGGCTTCTTTTCCGATTGATTGCGACGGTTCTAGTTGTTCCAAAATTGCACTTAAGTTTGACGTTTGTGAACAGTGATCACAATAACAAAAAATAT
Source organism: Napeogenes sylphis (assembly GCA_959347405.1). Lineage (NCBI taxonomy): Eukaryota > Metazoa > Arthropoda > Insecta > Lepidoptera > Nymphalidae > Napeogenes > Napeogenes sylphis. The sequence continues at coordinate 9,277,817 of OY365781.1, read as the reverse complement.
ATCCGGCTGAGTTTGTTGTGTGGTTCTTCTCAGACCAGGACGCGTTTGGAACCCTCATAGCTTTAACATTAAGATGGAAAGTGCTTTTTCAGAAGGGCTTATTACGATAAATCTAGTATCGTAATAGGCCCACTTGACGTACAGAAGTGATCACTGATTATGATTCTAAGTGGAAAAGATATAAATAAAATAAAATAATAAAATAAAATTGATTTTAATTGCTTTATTTTGTTATCAAACACGACACCTATCAAATGTTGTTTAGTTCATAACTCCTTTGCCCACTAGACAAATATTCAAACTAAAATTCAAAATGTCTTTATTCAAGTAGGCATTTACACGCACTTTTGAATCGTAAATTATAGTCAGTCTGTGAATAAGCTATCACCAGCTCGGAATGCTGTTTTGCTGAATAGAGATGGCCAGAAACTCAGCAGTTGCCCTTTTTTAATGAAATACAATAGTGTTTCACTTATAAATTATAACATCAGCCCTGCAGATGATGCAATGACCCAAGTTCCACATATTCCGATCGACCAAAAATTCTTGAGTATTTTTATAATTTTTATTTCATAATATACTTTTAATTTTACTTACTTACTTAACAATAAGACATAGTCCTTTTACGTACTAGGGGCCAAGAATAGATCCTTGTGGAAGACCCATTTTTAAGTGAGAAACATAAGAATATTTAATTACAAATATTAAACACTAACAAGTACAAGACTAACTTAAAATATGTAATATATAAATAAGGTTTTATTATTAACATTTTAAGAAACCAACACTGGATATAGTATTCGTAACACATGGTATATTATTCTTATTGATATTTCGAAGCCAATGACATCAGGGTTACATTTAATATTGGTGTACATATATGAGAAAACAGTAATCTATACAACGATAAAATGTATACTCTAATAATCTAAATAATCTATAAAAGGATAACATATATGCTTTGTACAATAATTATTTTAGCAATATTCTATGTATTAAAATACATATTTATATATACAAAAATAACAACGAAAATAAAAATTAATAAAAAAATTACAAATAAAATTAATAAAAAAATTACAAAAGCATAAGCATAAGCACAAGCACAAGCACAAGCACAAGCACAAGCACAAGCACAAGCACAAGCACAAGCACAAGCACAAGCACAAGCACAAGCACAAGCACAAGCACAAGCACAAGCACAAGCACAAGCACAAGCACAAGCACAAGCACAAGCACAAGCATAAACGAACACGTACACGTACACGTAAACGTAAACGTAAACGTAAACGTAAACGTGAACGTGAACGTGAACGTGAACGTGAACGTGAACGTGAACGTGAACGTGAACGTGAACGTGAACGTGAACGTGAACGTGAACGTGAACGTGAACGTGAACGTGAACGTGAACGTGAACGTGAACGTGAACGTGAACGTGAACGTAAACGTAAACGTAAACGTAAACGTAAACGTAAACGTAAACGTAAACGTAAACGTAATCGTAAACGTAAACGTCATTAACATAAATATAAACATAAACAATCAGAATTTTTTCTTACTTACTTTACAATGTGACATAGTCCTTTTACGTACTAGGGGCACAGAATAGATCCTTGTGGCAGACCCATTTTTAGGTGACAAACCTAACAATATTTAATTACAAATACTAAACACTAATAAGTACTTAAAATGTGTAATATACAGGGTTATTTGTAATTAGTTGAACACCTCTTGTAGGCAGATATGGTCCACGCAATTAAAGGCTTTAGATAAATCACAAAACACCCAGATTGTATTCTGTGACTTCTCCCATGCATCACAAATGTGCTAAAGAAGCGTGGCACTCTAGAGAGTACATCCAGATGAATAGAAAGATGGATGGATGGATAGAAAATTCCTACAATACAGTTTTGGCCTTTGTTTCGGCTTCTACAACTTCGAAACTGGCAACCGAGGAGAAGAAAACTATTATCAAAGGAAGAACTATTTCTTATAAATCGTAGTCATTATTGCATCTCGATATTTTGATATTGGACAGCAGCACCCAGAGAAAAATGATTTTAAAGTATTCTTCCGTTCCATCTTGCTTGGTGCTCCAAATTGTAATGGTTTTGTTCCACTGTTAAAATACTCTGATCATTGCATAATCTGCAACGGTTAGAGTATGCAATCATAGATGAGAACGTATAAAAACTGCGTTTTTTAGCGAACAACATAAGAATATTTAATTACAAATACTAAACTAATTTTAGTACAAGACCAACTTCAAATATGTAATATATAAATTAGGTTTTATAGATACAATTTTAAGAAACTAACAATGGATATAGTTTTTTATTGATCCACACGAGTACAAAAGTATAGGAAAAAATAATATTTTTGCCAGTGAAATAATATAGTATGTTTTTTTATTGTATTTTATTAAGTTGATCTAATTAATTAATTGTTTTTTTTTAATTCAACACCGAAATGAAAACAAAATTTCATTATTAATACAACTCAAGAAAAAACATTGTCAATATGGGATAGGTCCTCCAGGTAGGAAGGTCTATACTCTATAGTAATCTCAAAAAACACAAGACGTGTTAAAAGGAGGGATTGTATTAGAACTCTCTTACCGCAAAGAATCGCCAACGACAGTCGTTCTATTCTTTAAAGCACTTTATGACACTGTTTACAAATACACTAAACTGTTTACCATCTAAACTCTTAACTATCACTGTTACACAACTTAGTCTCTTGATCACACACTCAGCGGTTTATTATAACTGTTACACTTTTATCACAATAGCACCACCACACAACTTGTACTCCCAATTTCACAATGTTTTCTCTTAACCGAGCTGCGATTTATATACTTCTTATTCGTAGTCAAATCGGTATCCAATATTACATTTATTTTATCAATTAAACTTCTATACAGAGATTCAATTGTTTTAGTCAAATCAACAACTTATATCTTTAGTTTTAGTCAAAACCAAACTACTACTTGTATAGAAGCTAACAATTATAAGAACCAAATTGTTAGCATTATTATTAATTTCACGTAATTCTTTTTTATAATAATCTTTTTATCATTTTTTTTTGTCAGTGAACTTGAATTAAGTTTAGAATCTTAGATATATTTTTATGTCTGATACATATAAACATATGTATATATATTATATATACAAATAATATGATATACATATTATATACCAATATATTGTTTTTATTAACAATACTAAAATCGTGTACCACGAAAGCGATTTTTTCAGTAAAATGTGATTTGATGGAAATAATTGTGTAAACAAAAAACCAAAAGATTTCTCTATTATTTGAATTTGTATATAAGAGATGCTAACTACCGCATAAACGGCTGCTTGTAAATTACAAACACAAATTATTATTATTAATTCTGTTTCATGTTTGAAATATTATGGAACACTGATATTTTACATTAAGGGGCTGTTATTGTTTCTCGACACATATTAAGATACGAATACTTTTCAAAGACCTGCCTATTTCTGTATTTGGATCTAAATATTAAATTTAACAAAACATTAGTATATTGGTATTCTTTACTGAAAATAATGCACAGTAAACAGTCTCATTAAGAGCTTAAAAAACAAAAAAAAACTAACATGTTTATTTCTATAGATACAAAACCTAGATCGGTCTTAATCTACCTTTCTTACATAAACCTAGATCTTTTTAATAGAATATTTTACAGCCCATTTGCTTGTGAAGCTTTTAATAGCCCGTAAAATTTTCTTATCTTTATATATTATTATATAACAAACTGATAGGTAGTTGTTGTTTTTTATTAAGATAAGAAATATATAAATGATACTTTGAAATGGTATTATTAAGATTAAGCCGAGACCATAAGGCTGTCATCAAAATATATTTCAAAAAGATTTCACAATATAATTTAACCAGGTAAAACTTATTTAACATATTATCAATATATGTACAATTAAAAATTCATCAATTTTGTATATTCTCACGGCAATATTGAACAATATTTTTATGACGAAAAAGAGATAGTCTATGAAAGATAGTCTATAAAAGAAAGAATCAGAGAAACCTGCTCATCTCTTTTTTTAAACTATCTTTCTTACCACAGACTGAAAAGTACAATATTGTCACTTACATGTACAAAATAAAATTAAATTGCAACTCTTTTATTATAAGGAATTTCCTAAATATGTTCAGTTTTTTCCTACTTATCAAAGTATCATATACCCTCCTTGATGTTCATTACATTAGTAGTAATTGATTGTTTATTTTTATTTCTAATCAAGGATTAATAAAAGGTAATCAGAGTCGAAGAATAATTATTATATAGTCATCAAACTCTGTAATGAGAATGAAAGTTTTGGATTTTGTATGCCTTACAGTCATGACATGAAGATTTATTTCTTTTGCATCATCCATAACGACCAGCGAGAAAAGGTTTCATCATTTAGCTGTCAAATGCAATTCTGGATTTATATATTTTCCGTGATTTATTATAGCATCTGGATTCTTTTCTATTGATAGTGAAACAAAACATTATATTTGCGTTTCGAAATATATTTATCCGTTAAAAAATTTTAAATAAAATTATTTATGACACCAGTTATTAGCACGAATGTTATATATTAGGCTTATATTACGGAAGAAAATGCAACTATTTTGTGATATGAGGTTTATCTAATTCTTTGTATTCATAATATTATAATGTTCAAGAAACTAAACATTTAAAATGTAATTTTCATTAAATAATATAACATAACACGCTAGAGAAACTACTAGACGCATTGGGATACAATACTCTCAAGTAAATCAAAGAAATACTTGAAGTGGAAAAAATAATTAGACCTTACGATTTTTACAATCCGTCCAGCAAAATTTTTAAAGTTATATTTACAACAAAACAAGATGAAGAAAAAAAATATTTAGTTACTTATTGCTTGTTTACATGTTTTCTCATGATTTATATTTGACTTATCATTTTAGTGTAGGAGCAGAGAATACAAATGTATTTGATTTTTATTAGAAATGAAGCAGTAATTAAATACTTGATGTTTTATTCATTTTCTTATTTACTTTGCCCACAGTTTATACAACCAGTTACTTAGAACGTTTCACCATCACTACAATAGCTAAAAAATTACAAATCATTAGATTTTAAACTTCATTTTTTTTTCTTTACTACGACTCGAATTGTCAAATAGCCATTAACAATAAAAGTAATAAAGAATAAGTAAACTGCTTATAGTATTTGTCGTTTGTGAGATTCTGTTATAAAATACTGCACGTTATAGCATCTCATATAAAATATAGATATGAATAATGTTACTAGTTAATAGTAATTTAAAAATTCCTTAATAACAAAAATAAAAATTAATTTATTAAGCGTTGGATTTAGTGGTAATCTACTCCTTATTTTTAGCCTTTTTATATTAAATATTTATTTATTATTTGTCTGATTTACATGTGACTTACTTGAACTTACTTTTGTTCGATTACATATATTTGACCGTGCAATTAACGATTGGTTAAGTGTATTAATTATATATGTATGTTTCTTTTTTTTTTATTTAGACGTCCAAGTCAAACTTGTAGAAAAGCGACTTCTAGTCCTGCGCCGCCCTTGACCTGATAGTTAACTATTTTTTAACTATTAGTTAACTATTTGTTAACTATTAGTTAACTATTAGTTTATTACTTTTAAGATATTTAACAAGCTGTTGATACAATTTATTTATGAAAATAAACAGACAAAAACAAATGGATATTTTAAATAAAAACCACTTTAATGATTTTATAGCATACAACATTATATAATCCACAGACCTCAGGTATCTGTATAAGCTAGAACATATTTATTATATCGTAATATTTCCATATTTATAAAGAAGGCTTAGAGACTTAACTTATCCTTAACACATTATTAAACTTCTGAAAAGGAAAATCATTTTCATAAATTTAATCTTTCATACAAAGCTTTGGCTTACATTCGCTTTGTTTACTTGCGGTAGCAACTGTTTCGAATAACATGTCATACTTTACAATATTCATGTATATATTTTTTTATTATATTTAATTTGAATTTTTTTTTTATTTATTTCAAGGATTAAATGTATATAATAATATACTATAATAACTTAATATTCTTTAAAATGACTTAAATGGAGACAATATTTTAAACTCATGCTGTTTTTTTATTTAATATTTTATGCTTTTGACAAAGACAATGGTCATTTGTTATACAAAACTGCATAAAACTACTGGATACAGTAGCATTATGCAAATTTTTCATAATTACTAACTTATCTTATTGAAACATAATATAATAAATCACATTTAATTTTACGTGAAATTCATAAAACGTTTAGGGATTGCAATCCGCAAAAACGGATCCGGGATCCTAACCTTCCTAAGATATTTGTTGAATATGGATATGTTTTATATTCTAAACTACCTTCATTAAGTACAATGTCACTTGATTTAGTTATTAACAGTTCATTTAGAAATTCGGAAATCACCCTAATTTGATCAATCTGCAAAATGCATTGAAACGTAACTTAGCAACAAGTTAAGGATTTTAACATATACTCGTTCTTACGACGTCTTGTTTCATGCAATTGCCTAAAAGTATGTTTGTTTACATTATAATATAAACCATAATATTAAATTGAAAGTATAAATATATTACGTAAAAAATATATTTATTGTACTTTTCGTTCTGCTACATAATATATATTTAAAAAAATATATTTTTAAGGTTCAATGGTGTAATGGACCCCCCCTTTCGTATACTTATGCACTGCCTCGACAACTAACGATGTGCGCAAGCGACGCGTCCACTCTCGCCCGTGGCTTGCGATTATAACAGCGCTGGTAATAGCTTTCATAATCTTTACCTCTTTATAGCGACTGTAATAATCCACTACCACTAAGAGATAGTCACCACTTGGTAATGGACCAAGCAAGTCCATGGCAACATTTAACCAAGGCGCTTCCGGCAGTTCGCCATGCTTCATTGGTGCAGGAGGATGTGGCAATGCAACCAATGTACAACCCTTGCAACTCTTTATTAAGGTCTCAGCATCCTTATCTATTCTTGGCGACCATACTTTGCATCTCAGGCGACCCCTTATCGCCACGTCCCTAGGTGTCCCTAGTGTGCTGCATCTAAAACATTATTTCTAAGCCTGGATGATATGACTAGTCTGTTACCTCTTAGAAGTACATGATTGTCAAAGAGACACAATTCATTTTCAAATATTTTGAATCCTTTTACACTATCATCTCAATCATTACTATAAATACCCTTCTTTACCTTGAGTATTTCCGCATCGTCTTCTGAATATATTTTAATCTCAGTCATACTGACTGCTACTGCTACTGCTGTCTCAGTCATACTGAGAGACTGCTCGAGGTTTTGCATTCTCTACGATTTGTGTACATGCTCGCAATAGGCCTTTTACAAAAACTTACGTTGGTACAATTACTCAATGTTTCCAGGAATTATTCATAATAATCTGTCTATATTGATGCAATAGTAATTTAATTTCGCTGAAGAATTAAGCATTAAGATATGATTACATTGCTTATCTACTTAAATAAGCGGTATACTTTAAAACATCAAGTTAACGCTACAACAACTGAAATATATATAATATACTGAAATATATATATCATACTCATATATAACATACTGAAATAAATATCATAAAAGCAAAATCATTACAATTAGATTGTTATTTTGACTCGTGCTCGACTTACTCGACTTTAGTCGACTTTACTCGATACTCGACTTTATAATATTTAGCACAAATAATTGAACAATAAAGTGATCGCATAAAAAATTACCGATTAATTCGCGTTTTGGACATTTAGGTTGGTTCCTTTAAACAGGTCTTAGATATACTATTTTCCAATTACGTTCCAATTTTCGACTGAGCAATCGAATAATATTTTATACTTCAATAAGTACATAATAATATTATTTTTATCATTTTTAGAAATCTTTTTATTTCGAGGGTTTTTAACTACCTATATTTTTTTTCTTTTCAAAATGATGTTACCTCAACACACTCGATTTTACTCGTTTAAGTTTTTACAATGAGTATTTCATAAGAATCTTTAATCAACACCAATAAAAGCTAATATGTTGGTGATAACTGCTCACTACTTACATAAATATAATAAATATTACAATAGGTATGTATGCATACATATTAATAGTAATACTGTGACTATTAATAGAAATACTGAACTAAATTCTAAGCTCATATGAATAAAGCTAGAATAAATAATTTAAATAAATAATACAATGTATATTGTAAGATGAAGCGTTACGTCCCTGCTTTGGAAATGATAAAAACCTACACAAAAGAAACAATAGATCTTAGGTACATTTGAGGTCAGATTTATATCTTTAGACCCAAATCCAGTTGGGTGCTATTAATAAGTAAAATATATGGTATAAGACAAAGAATCATTCATAAAAGTATAATATTTTTATCAGCAACTTATATACTTTATTAAGTTTTTCGCAGTATGTCTCATGATTGTATCACCTTATAGTATAAGAATACAATCCATCATTCATAATTACTACATTAAAAGTTATTCCATTTACATATTATATATTAAACATGCAAAATTTATTTATTTCATAATTAATTAATTATTAAGTAACTTGATGTGATTATTATCAACGGCGCGGTGGGATAATCGGAATACTATAAAAAGCATTATAATTATATTACGTTTTCATATTGAAAACCTTATTCTTATGACAAGAATCAATTTTAACTGACGGCTTTATCGTAATAATTCAAGTTCCACGAACTTTCTTTACCATTTGACATGCATAGTTAATATTTAAAATTTGCATATAATCATGAAATTATATTTTTTTTTTATTAAAAGTGCCTTAAAAGCCACGAATTATAGATTACGGACCAAGTCCCATAGCAATTCATTCCGATGGTTAAATTAAAACACACTGAGTATTTACATGTATGTTTTATGAATAATATAAGTATACAAGAGTACTCATCTAGAAAGCAAAGATTGGTATTCTTTGGATCACATAAGTCATTTAATACGACAATTTATGTTTTATATCTTAGAAAACTGTTTTAAAATATTAACATCATATTTATAGTGTTCACCAAATTGACTCTTATGTAAAGTATTAGAGCTCTCTTACCGCAAAGAATCGCCAACGACAGTCGTTCTATTCTTTATAGCACTTTATGACACTGTTCACAAATACATTAAACTGTTTACCATTTAAACTCTCAACTATCACTGCTACACAATTTAGTCTCTCGATCTCACACTCAGCGGTTTATTATAACTGTTACACTTTTATCACAATAGCACCACCACACAACTTGTACTCCCAATTTCACAATGCCTCCTCTTAACCGAGCTGAGATTTATATACTTCTTATTCTTAGTCAAATCAGTATTCAATATTACATTTATTTTATTAAACCCAAACTACTACATGTATAAAAGCTAACAAAAGTATAAAGCAATAAGTATCATATTGAAGATAAAATATTAATATTACAAAAAGGATGAGATCACTGAACACCTGCGTAGCGCTATTTGTATAATGTAAGGGAAACTAATGGCATGTCAAGAGCTGACGATGGTGTTGATGTGTAGTGAAGAACATTGAGATGAAAGAAGTAATATCATATTTATTAGGCAATTAATATACCATATTAGTTGTACTATAACTCAGATTCAATAATAGCAAAGATACAGAAAATAATTCGTCTTCTTGAGATTATTTTTTTATCAAAGTTATTATCAAGATTTAATAAACAGTAGGTATAAATAAAAAACATTACAACTTGATATAAAAATATTGTTATTTTCTACATATAATACATTACAAACAGTCTATTAGAGAATCGTGGGGAAGAGACAGTCTATTTTTTAATTAAAGATCTTACTAAATTGATTAATATAGCGACTACTTGTAGTCAATGTCAATTTAAATCGTGTACTACAACTCAGGTTCAATATTTAGTAAGAATACAAAAAACAATTCGTCTTCTTGAGATTATTTTTTTATCAAAGTTATTATCAAGATTTAATAAACAGTAGGTATTAGGATTTAATAAAAAGTTAGTTTTGTTAGGAGAGTTTAGGAGCCGGAAGTCTGTTCTTACTTATTTATGTCTTGTTTTAACAAAGGTTTTTAATTGAAATTTTGTTTGAAATTGAACAAATGTTTTTATTTGATCTTTTAGTGAAAATATTTAATTTCTTTAACTTGTATTTTAATTACGATTTAATATAATTCTTGCAACTATCCTAAAATTATAGTAAATCATGAAGTCACGAAGGCTGCATCACCAATACATAAGTACTCCCGCTAAAGCCCATTTTCTTGCTTCGTAGCTTCTCAAATAAAACGTTTCTTAAAGACTATATTTTGGAGTTATTTTTTAACAAAACCACAGCGGAATTAACATTTATTATTCTTCAAGTTAATAATATTTTACAACCTTAAAAATATTTTCAAAAATAAATGTTAGAATAAGTATTTTACTAAAATGAAAGTCAAAACCATGTTTTATATGTATAATCAATTAACCAAATTATTTATTATATTCAATTAATTACTATATTGGGATTAAGGTAATACCAAAGAGACAGATTGTGGCGTCTTACGTTAATAGGAACACTACTAATATATTATTTAGATGAACCTGTTTCATACGAGTATAAGTAAAGTAAACCTTATGAATATAGAGATAAAGTATAATATTTTTGTTCATTACAAATGCCGATAAAATTGTATCTGTGGATAAAAACACTTTTGTGTAATGTTTGTTTTGTTACGATGTTATAGTACCTAAATGGACACAACTTTATTATTGCAAATTTGAGATGTGGAAATGCGTGATCATTCTTGAGTAACGAGAACTGAAAAGTAGTATATAAGATAGAAACTAGAAGTAAGTCTCAATCTCTAATCGAATGAAACGTAGAGCTTTCTGTACTTCTCACCCGTTTGCGGGAAGGGAGTACGTATACTACTGTAAGCTGCAAATATTTATAATAAGAAATAGCTTATTAAATTAAAATAATTATGTATAATAAGAAATAGCTATTTATAATAGTTAGCCAACAAATAGTGGTTTCATTATGCAGCTAAAAACGTATATCTGTAAGAAATGTTGCCTTATGATCTTATAATCATAATGCCTGTGTACCCACAGATCGAATCAAGTAAGAGACAAATATCGTTATTTATTTATACATTTTCATACATATCCTAACAAACCTTTCATATTATAACATAATCCAAGCTTAATTTCAAACAAAAAATAAAAATATTAAGTTCATTATGACTTGAAAATTTTACATGTACTTTTATTATTTTTATGACGACCAGTTTGTTCCATAATCCTGTGAGATAACATTTTTAGAACAAAGTTTATTTTTATTTTTTTTTAAAGACTTTATTCCTATCTTTTACCAGAATTTTACATTTCCATTTTATTATGACTTTCATAAAAATAATACTGGCAATGAAAAACAGACAAGACCGACAAAAGGCTTCGTGTTGCTTAAGTTATATTCATTTTATATTTTATTAAATACAAGACATTTAAAAATATTATTTCTTTTTCAGACAGACGTACTTTCTAGAAATGTTTGTATTTTAACTGGTCGGAAATAAATTCATTGTCAATGTTTTCTTTGAGAAAAAATAATTTATGTTTTACATTATAACGGGATTAATTTAATCTTGTATTCTTTATCAAGGACGTATGTTAAATGGAATTGAATAAAACAAATTAATTAGTAATATTTTAACATAGTCATATATTATATAACAGTAAAATAATCATCTTAATCAATATATTTAATAAACGTGATGTTTTTAATTACCTTTTATTATATATAGTACATTACAAAACTCGATAAAACCACAAAAGTTCGTAATATTTAACATCGAGAACAATATTTAGTAACTTATGAAATTTGACATAACTTTAAAACAAAAGTCAATGTTGAAAAATAACGACAAACAAACTTGTAATTATGTCAAAGAAGTGTAGGGTTAGCGAATGTTCATTTAGTACCTATATATGCATATTTCTAAAAATATACAACATTTTACTACATTATATTAGCACTTTCTTACTGCAAATAATCACCAATGACAGTCATTCTATTCTTTAAAACATTTTAGAACACTGCTCACAAGCACACTAAACTGTTTACTATTTAAACTCTTTACTATCACTGTTACACTTCATTATACTAGTTCTGTTACACAACTTGTCTCTCAATCACACATTGCCTTCTCTTCGCTTAGAGACGATTTATATATACACTACTTTTAATCAAATCAGTATCCAATATTACAATGATTTATTTAGTCAATTAAACTTCTGTACAAACAATACATGTTTCAGACATACCATCAACTGATATCTTCATTTTTTTATCAAAACCTACCCTCCAATTAAAGGAAAGCTAATTACTTTTTTTAGAGTATGTAACGTATGTAATAAAAATATATAACATATTATTATCTAACACCCTTTTTGTTTTCTATATTTCTCTAATCTTAGATAGAAAACTTTTTTATTACAGATATATGACAATTTAGACAACCCTAAAATCGAATAAAGTTACAAACGGTATCTCACCATACCGTTTCCTACACTCAAGAGAATTCACTGGGTTTGAAATTTACAAATAAATCGTGTAAAAATCCTTTGAAGACGTTTTGCAAAAGTGTTGATCTGAATTAGTAATGTCCAAAAATATATTGATTATTTAGATTATAGTACCAGAATGTTTCTATTGATTGATTTCTCAGAAATGCACAAATTATACATTGGCATGATTTTAAAATTTTGTTAAATTGTAAACCTGCTATGGAACAGAATGCCAAGTTAAGAGTCTAAAATTTAGATATTGTAGATTATTTCTCTACCTTCCAAATGATTAGGAATCATATGAAAAAAGATTAAAGAGTTATAATTTATACTATTTATATATATCTTCATATTTCATAAATTATTTCTCTTTTTATGTGAAGTCCAAAAACTTTGAAAATTATATGTGATTTTATAAAGTTCTAAGTTAACAAAATAAAATAAGAAAGATTAAATTTCTAAGTAACCGAACCTTATGTTAACTAGCTTTCAATAGAGAACCTAAAACAGAAACATGTTCTACTACAAACTTTGAATATTGCTTTATACATGAGTTGCCGATTAGTGAACACCGAAAATGTACCGTAAACCCTACCCAATGGATTGAAGAAATATTAAAAATAATATCACAGGACAAATCACACAACATTTATCTAACCCTAAGTAAGCAAATTATTTTACTTGTGCTAAGGATGTTAGATAACGCTACAAACACATAAAAATACACATTATAAATACTAAAAATATATTTAATAAACAGCCAAACCCAGGAATATAAACATGCTTGTATGTTATATGGTATGCTTATCACACACATGCCCGTTCCTGTCAAGAATCGAATTCGAGCGCCTTTGGGCCGCTATATATTAAGCGTCTACACTAACCGACCACATATTATAGATAAAGAAAAAATATTTTTGCAATAATTCTTACAGAATAAAAAAAAATGAACATAAAAGTCCCAAGCACAAAAACTTACCATGGTTAGTGTATTTTAAAAATCTAGTTAGAAAATATATACATTTCATATCATAGATAAAAATTTATTATTCCAAGACGTGGCGTTAAAGTACTTCAACATTTTTATAAAGCAATCTCAACTGTTTAAAGTGTCTTAGATTTCCGTTCTGTTCCATGTCAAACCCAGGGGTATTATAAGTTAAACATTATGATATCGCCTGACGATGAAAATAACTTCGCTATGAAACCTTTTAAATAATTCTTCTTATATCTTAAAGCAGAACCGCTTTTAAGGTTCCCTTTGATATAAATGAAGGATAAACATTCTTACCTACTTGAGAGATGTAATAAAGTTGTCACTGATCTATTTCTGTACATGGAAAATATTAAAAAAAAACACGATGGGGGGTCTTTATAAGAGCAAGAGAACCCAACACAATGGTTTTTCATTTTGTCTATTTGTAGTTTTAGTAATGTATTGAAGTCGTATTCACGTAACATTTTGTGTTTATTTTATCTAAATCGGTTAAGAAATAAAAAAACTTATATCAATTTATGTCTATCACGCAATAGGTACGAAGCATATCTTATTCTATACATGTATTCTACAGATGTATATCTGTAGAGGAGTAGTATATGTACATAAAAATTTTTAAAAAGTATATACCAGGATATAAAGTGATAAGTCATAGAATCCCTTTTCAAGATTTTAAAACTTTTGATTGTTTATCTGTTTCTCTTTTAGTTGAGCACGCAACATGAAAGAATAGTATAACTAATGTAAACTTTTATAGAAACTGAGCGTTACGTTTAGTTTTTAATTTTCATTGCACACTCTTCACTCTCACAAAATATATATGTATTTTAAGTGTTCAAGAAGTTTATTTATATACACCAATAAAACTGTACCTGATCGCTGTCTGTACATAGAAAATATTTTCAAAAATTCATAATGGGGCGGGGGGCCTTTATATAAGCAAGAGAACCCAAAACATTTATTTTCATTTCGTCTGTTTGTCTGTATATTTGTAAATGTCTTTATGTTTGTGCACGCTAATCTCAGAAACGGATTAAACGATTTGGATGCAGTTTTCGGGAATATGTTGTCATGGGCTTCACATAAAGTAGACAAATAAGGAACTTAATATTCTCTTATTTTCGTACCATTGCTACTTACCAGTGATTAAACATACTATAGGTACGCAAAAAGTACTTGATACTTGATTGAGTTCGATGGTTTCATGAAGTTTCTGAAGGTTAATAGTTTGTACATAAATTGGTATGTACAAAGGCTACGTTTTATCGAAATCGAAATCTACGCGTTTGAAAGCGCATGCACAGCTAGTTTGTTAAATAATATTCAATAATTATAATTATTAATACGCGTAATATTTTTTATTTGACATACATTGAATATTATTAGTAGTTATATTTTAATACAATGTCTTTAAATTGAGAAAATTATTAATTTTAGGTTAAACAACTATACAAGGGATAAATTAAAAAATACAAACAGCAAATAAAAAAAATGATTTTATAGATAGGTAGATAGATAGGCAGGTAGATTACTTCATAAAAAGGCAATTAAATTATAAAAAAGTGCAAAAGGCCTATAACAAAATTTTAACAGAAGTGTGGGTTTCCTATAAACATATATTTATGTATTTTCAGGGTTCATAATACTAAGAACATCAATGAAAATGTTAGAATTATTCCACTCTAATTCCATTGCACATAGTATTTTTTTAATAAATTATTTTAATTTCTTAAGCAGTATAATTTCTAGCTCTTGTTTAACGAGATGATGAAAACAGAGGAAGTAATAAAAAAAGACTTTAAGTAATAACGACTTCACAGTATTGTCACTTGGTTCACTGTATAAAGCTCAATAAAGCTTTTTCTAAGTTAATTTATACGTAAAAATTTTTACGTAATTTTTTTTTTACGTAAAAATAAATTGCAAAAATGTATAATACAATAAATATAAAAAAAACTTTATCAAAATGGACATATTACAATATTTAAGACTTTTTAATAATACCTACGGGAAAGTAAGATAACATTTGACTGCAATCTAGCATGTTTTTGTAATCAAACATATTATCGTAAATATAAATTATCACAAAATGTGTACCAATATATCAACTTGTAAGTAATTCATATATATGAATATTTACATTACAAATTTACACGATCACAAACTACTAACACAATTATTCTGCTATAAAAAATAATCTCATTTTAAGCTGGCAGGCATAAAATATTTGGATAAAAGCGTGAAATATTATTATACTTATAATCTGAGTTTATATAAACTCGATAATTGTTTTATTATTAAGAATAAAACATTTTTTTTAGATTTGTAAACTATTTAACATATAGTTGGAGTTATTAGTGCAGATGATGTCGATAACGGCATTAATATTTTTGCTATTATTTCAAAGAAATGTTTTTGCTAAACAAAAGTGACAAATATGAATATTGGCTTTAGTAATTTTAGAACAGATACTAAATGAAAGTGTGAAGTCGTAGATTCACAGCAAATTTTTAGTTTGTCTCAAGATAATAAGAACACTTTATTACTAAAACGTGGTATAAACCACGCCTGTCTGATTACTACTAACGTCAAGGGAACTCTCTCTTAGCACTCCTTCGTCACTATGCTGCTTGACAATGTAAAATAGTCTAATGGGCAACATGGTTCGTTTAGAATTTGTATTAATTTATTCACTAACTTTCGGTTTCATTAACTTTCACTAACTTTCATTAAGTTTCACTAACTTTCGGTGTTTTACATAGTTGGCTTGGTTCAGTAACCTTAATAGTCTATCTACCTTAACAAATACGTATATGTATATCACATGATGTCGTACTGACCGCATTTTCTATCAATGCATAATTAATAGTTACAGAATGTAGTATCCTATGAATGTAGTTAATACATTCTTTTTAAATAACTTGTAAGGAGGGAAAATACAGTTTACTACAAAAACGATAAACTTAGGTATTTAAATTGAGAGCTACTTATTATCTCTTTCTGGTGTTCATCGTTGCAGTTAATGTACATTTTTATATGATTACATTATTGTAAGCAATTTATATTATACATATATATGGTGTAAAATAAAATTATAAGTTTAAATAATTTGTTTTCTCATTTATTTTGTAGCCAATAGTTTTATTTTTTGTTAGTATGGCAACCTGCTGATCGGCCTGTCAGTCGGCCAGACAATTAGACTTATGACTCTATAATTAGTCCTCTTACCGGAATAAAATAACTAATATATTACAAGATACTATCATCATATTTTTATAATTTGCAAATAGTTCATCATGTGTGCATATTTTTATTATATATTTTTAGTCGAAGGAAGACGGAACAGTTTCCCACAGGTTACAAACTCGAATCTCTGGCGTGTCGGTTTATTTTTTGTTCTATATTTATAAAGATTATTAAAGTTAAATCTTCGGTAATTATATAGTTTACTCTTACCCCAGAGACGGACTTCCGTCACTCACACTAAATTAACTTCATGAACTTTGAATTTATTATGAGGAGCACAAATTATTAAAACATTATTATGGCTCTTAAAAAGATTTCAGCAGCTGCTTTCTTTTCTATAACTTTCTTAGGTCATGTAGAAATCAAACCTTTGCAATAAAGAACATCACTAAAACACTGAAATTTATAAAACTTGATAACTTACAATTTAAATGTTCTATATTTAAAGTTCAATAAATTCAAACCTTTTTTCCATCTATTTTCAAAACAGATATACGAGTTTTAATTGATATTATTTCGTTATTTCAATAGAAACCATTTTATACTAGGTCGAAATAATATAAGAGTTGGCTTTTGTACCGGTATGTATGAATGGTCTACTCGTTCTAAATATAAGATTAACTACTAAGTTCTTTTCTTAAATCTCATAAATTCTTGAGATAAAAACGCGTCAATTTCAATTGATTGTCGATATATCATATTTTATTGTTGGGCAGTAAACTTTAAAACCAATGTTAAGCCTCATTTAGGATTTAGAAATTGTTTTTTATTAAAAACAAAAATATGGTTAAAGAACGGAACGGTTGCTCATGATCAAAATAAATTAATAAAAAAAAAATATTTTTATACTCGTTACCTAAATATTGTAAAATAAAATACGATTGGAAAGAGAACATTGTTTTATTTTGAAATTGTCAGACCAGTATAAAGAATAATATTATTTTGAACATCATGTGCCAATGTATGTGCAGGCACGCTATGCGCACGCGTGTTAGGTATAAATATTTAGTTAAGTGTTGGATAAAATCATATTTTGGCTACCCAATTCGTAGGCACGTAGCAGCTCTACAGCTGTTACGTGTCTGCTACGTACTATAGGAGCAGATACATATGCTTCTTGGCACTAATTATGCCTTTTTTTATGATATTAATATAATTTATAATTGTTAAGCAGAGCTAAAAAAAATAAATATTAAAAAAATCTAAATCGTTACTTAAACCTTATATTTCTCAACTGAGGCCTTTATTTTTAATTTAATAATATCAAGATCGAGCAAGAGCAATTAATTATTTTATAAAATATTGTTTATCCTTTGGCGCTCAAATTTAATTAATTTTCAAGGTTTGTGTCTGGTATATTTTTTGTTCTAATTTTGGAGTCACAAAATATATCTACCTATTTTCTATTTTAAATATACTTTACTTAATGCAGTAAAATACAAAAAAAGCATTAAATAATTTTTGCGATGTCGCCTTAACTCGTATTATAACGAAATTAAAGTTGACTTGATGCTTTCACAATCGAATAAGGAAAAACCATCTCAATTAAAGGAGTAAAAATAAAATCGTGACCAAACGTAATCTCTTCGTATATATGTATGAGTTGGCATATAACTAAAGTACAAAAAGTGGGCATAATATCGTTTTATGTACAAAAGACATTAATTTTGTTAGTAGATGTTAAATTAAATCACAATATAAAATTTGTAATTTGATAATATTTTAATAAAATCCTATTTTATCAAGATCATAATAATATATAATATAATATAAATAATAGTTAAATAAACAATAGATAGGTTATATTTAACGTTTTAATAACAATATGAATATTCAAATAAAACTATTTTTCGTATCTTTCGCGTATTACTGGATTTACATTTTACATTCTAAAATTTAAATTTAGCCAGACTTTTTGAATGCGTCGCAGTTATCCTGTTTACGCGAATACGAAATATATTTGTATGTTAGTAAATCAGTCAACGTCAACAATTTTTAAGATTTCGGACATAGAGTTTAGAATGCAGACATTTCTACGCACATAACAAGATGACTACTCAACAAATTTACTGATGCACATGGTATAATTATATCGCATTCCATAACAATAACTTCAAACTACTCAGACCTAAAAGAACTTTTTCACAAAAATAAATATTTCTTTATGTAAATTCAAATAGAGAAATTATTTATTTGATATATTCAAATAGAGTGATTTTGTTATGTAGCATACAGTCACTTCGCTTAAAAGCAAAGGTTGTAACGGAGGATGAAGAGGGGTTTGTAAAACCTGAAGTAAAGAAAAATTAATAACTAATTAATAATAACTTACATTTCTACGTGCTACTAGCTCACAGCTGTAGACAAGAAGAAGGTTAGTAAATTAAATTATAATTAAAATTACACAAAACAATTGATACAAACAAAGGTTTCAGTTATCCTACCATTACATTCTAGAATTCTGATGCTATATGCTTGATATATTGCATCATTGTTCAATCACTCATGAGATTCAGCGGCGCATGAGAATATAACAAACCTCTATTCAGCGATTCCACAATGCATAGAAACACAATAAACGTCTATTTAGCAAATCCACAATGTATGGGAATATAACAATATAGTTACGAAACTTAATTAATTAGACCTTAACACATTTATACTAAATTAACTTAAATAACTTGATCTTGGATATATTGTGAATAGATAAAGGTGAGCTTCTGATCTCTACAACAATTAAATTAGTTACTGACTCCGGGAGAACAAATCTATACTAATATTATAAAGCTGAAGAGTTTGTTTGAACGCACTAATCTCTGGAACTACTGGCCCGAATTGAATAATTCTTTTTGTGTTGAATAGTCCGCTTATTGAGGAAGGCTATAGGGTATATGTCATCTCGCTGTGACTTATAGAAGTCAAGCAGCAATGAAAAATGCTGCAAAAACGGGAAAAGATTTCTTTTTTGAGAGCTTTCCTCGCGTGCGCTGAGGAAACACTAAAAACGCGCGGACGGAGTCGCGGGCGACCCCTAGTGTTGTATAAAATAATATGTTTAATAGTAACTGTATTTTTGTGTTATATTTATACTTAGTTGAAACAAGTGAATTCTTGATTACTTTTGAATTTCATATAATGTTTTATACCATTAAAAATACATAAATAGATAAATAGTTATGAACGAAATCACGGCTTGATTGATAATTGCTTATTTTAATTATAACATTAGCTTAGGAGTGGCGAAAATTGAGAATTATTAAATTTGTAAAAAATTAAACAAAAATATATTCAATTATTTTCGAAAAGCCACTAATAACTTTTAAAGGAATTTGAACGGATAATAATGTTAGACATCGTTATATTAAAGTCTCTAGAAAAGAGTTATCCGTATTGAAAAGAAGTGGAAGCATAACTGGGCATGTGGCTCTCCCAGTTATTAAACTATTACTAAATAGTCAATATTAACTAAAATATTATAAATTGGCATATATTTAAACTATTCTAACGAATTCGGGATATAAAGATTGCAGAAGAGTTGCGCAAAATATATTATATTTTTAACCCAACTCTCAAACCTAATAAAAATTTAAGTTGACATCTAAAGTCAATATCTTCTTTCGGTTGTAGTAACTAAGCACTTATCCAAATCAAGTCTATCGCAACTAGCTACATCACCAAAATTTTACGAGGGTTGAAAGTTTTTTTACTATAGAATTTACATTTATAAACGAATAGAGATATCTTATATATCCTTACTCTCGTATATATCCTTGAACTGATCTAATGCATATCTTACCAAAAATTTCAGACGAATATCTGAACAATTGCTAGAATTTTTAAATGTGTGTAAGTTGAACTTTGTATATTTAAATGAATATTTAAAAAACAACTTTAGTTTTTAAAAAGCGGTCCTCCATTGCCTTTGTTATGTCTTAGTAATACGATATCTCTTATTAAAGACCCCTCATAGATCACGACTGTAATTCTTATATAAAAGTTATATCTATCAAACGGTAAGCTCAGTTATTGAACCTTTTACGACGTAATAAAATAGAAAGACATAATTCTGCTATGACGTACCTACATTTTAGAATTTTTTGGTATATCGTTGTTCTTATTGGAACGTAGTTCCTTACCACGCGTTGTGAAAGGGGACTAGACGGTAAAAATTCTTACCAAAAGTTGGCACATGTTTTGCTATCTCTCTCTCTCTTATAGAAAGCAAGCGAGATATTTTTATTTCTATCATTTTTATTTTTATTAAATTAAATTGCTTAGTAGTTCTTTATTATTTATTGGATATTGGAGTTTGTTCTTTTAGAATCAATTTGCAAATAAGACAGTTTAAATGAAAATAATAATCGAAATTTGTGATCAAATATACTCGTAATGTTTTGTAACAACGCCTTCACTCTAATATTAGGTTGCACTCTTATATCCTACCTGTACACCACCATCTTGAGACAGAGCAACCGCACTTGTTTTTTTTTTTGACTTGTTTTGACGGAGACGCAGATACAATGTCCCTTGAGCGTGTTATATTATTGTAGTATTGCTACATATAAGATTGTTATTATATAGTAATTTGGTTTGTAGGTAATATAAATATGTAATTATTTATTTAACTACATAATAACGTTGACAATAAATATTGTTGTTAAAACTAGATTTACGAAATTAGAATCATTTAGAACTATATATCATTGTTATTACTGCTATGTTATAAAAGTAGTAAAAGATATTGATTTGACGAACTATCGGAAGTAGCCTTAAGATATTAAATATATTGTATTTACATATCTTATTAGGTAAGCATTAAATGTGTGAAAGATATAAGATTGTTATAAATATGCTTAGGCATTTAAAATGGTTATGTGCTATTATATTGTTATTACGATATATTTAATGATGTTTAAAGTTGTGAATATGACTTATCTCCAGAAGCTGCCGTTGGCGCTTCTGTCGATGTTGTTATGTTATAAATATGGCTGTAAGACTCTATTAAAGACAATCTGTATTGGAGAACGGGCAAGATAAGTGATTCTTATACTTACATTGTTTATAATATGTGTAATAACTATTGTGGGTATTTCACCGTATTGAGTTATTCGTAAATGTGTCTAAATAATTACACAGTAATAACTATATTACTGTATTTATTATATTCATGTACCGGGAGTCATTTTGTTATATTAAATGGTATATTTGTTTAGCTATTTCTTTTCTTTACTTATCCAAATAATGCATTGAAATATATTATCATATTAATAGTATGAAGTAGCTCGATTAAATAATTTATACTATATTAATTCAGTGGTTTTTAATTATAGAATCTTATAATATCTAACATCAGAAGTGGGATCATCCCGGTCCTCGGTATCGACAGTTTGACGGCCGAAACTATATTTTATCGATAAAATCAAAAATACCCACATTATTGTTATTTTATTTGTTAATTTGTTGTATTCCATTTTGTGTGATTTAAACTTTACTAATACGTTGAAAATCTAATTCACAGGAAAAATCACGCCGCCATCGCTATATACGGCGCAGTACCATCACCTCTACGATGTCTAGGCGTAGTTTGGGAAACGGTGGAGTGATTACTAATTACGAAGTGGTTTACGAATTAAATTTAATTCACGGTTTGTATTCTACGTACGAACTACACCATTCGGCGTCGTCATGGCGATGGGGACAGAGCGGTTGCATTACCGCAGCCATGCCAGCTGAGTCTGCGGATCCGGCATGGCTCTCGCCGGAGCAGTGTCGAGCCTTTGATGCACCGGAAGGAGAATGGATAATAAAGGTCAAGTTAAGCTGAACCAACAAAACTATTGTAGAGGAATAGTCTTGCAGAATGTTATCAACAACAACAAATGTCCAATTCAACGTTTTTATTGATCTTGTGTTTGTTATTAACGATTAAGTCAACAGGTCAACTAGAACTACTATAAGACGTACGATACTCTTATCGGATTATACGTGACTTACTCAGTGGAATTTACTAACTTCCGTTTCAGCTGAAGCTCATTGAACTGGATCGCGTAAAAACTGGTGAAGCTTCCAGTACGTCTCCTCCAACATCTATGCCCGAAGGGAATTCCATGGCCATCAATAAGGCCATAAGGATTCTTGGATGACGAGAGGCTGAGGATCAGCAAACATTGGAGATCTTACTTCGGTCGGGACTTACTTCGGTGCCATCTCGCGGTTCGACTTGGCGTATCTAAGACGATAATACAACCGATGCCGGAGTGGCGATCACAAAGGCGAAACGCCTGACGAAGGTCATGAGAAAACTTATGAAACGAAAAAGAAAACGTCGGAGACAACTTGAGAAGCAATTCTGTATACTTTCATTTAAGCGGACTCTTGTGAGTATGTTTGAAAAAAAAGTGATTGTGTTGTACAAAATTAACTTTTAGTGAATAACAATTCTTTGAATTAGTTTGTGATAGTATATCGGATATTAATACCAAAATGGCATCTTTAGCAGTGTTAAAACGGCCTACAATTTGTTAACATATATCGTATATCGTATATATAAAAAAATCGTAAGAGCAAAAAGTACCTACAACGTTCTAAAATAGATACTCGGTCAAACGATCAAACAGATATAAAATATTTTATCTGTAACAAAGTTGGGATTACCAAAAAGTGTAATGTTTTTAGTAATACTCGGATGTATTGTTTATTATTACTTTGTGAGGGTAGCTAAATATTTCGTATTAATTATATGGAACCCGGCGTACTTATTCGCTTTCTAGGTTAAACCTAACAACGATAACAATGTTAGAAAATATTGTTTTTTTTTTAATGTATAAACGGTATAACCAAATTCATTCGTTGATACTTAATTATATATCGTGATTATCACTTTACGAAAACGTAGGACCAAGTTTTTAGATTATGTATATTTGAACATTGCTTATCTAGCAGTTTAAATATTTGGATATGTGTAAAAGTAATGTGTAAGAGTAACGATACGTTTTCTAGGTAAATTAATGTCAAATAGTGAAATATTGTGTCAGGTAGGCCGAACAGGTTTTAGAAGGTTTGTGCAATCTATCGATCAATATAAAACCATTAAAAAAATCTTGTGCTTAGCCTTAGAGGAAACGATACATTTTGTACAAGCGAGTCTAAATGATGTTTTGACAACAACATTTGACAACATCGATGTCTAAACGATCGCTAGGCTATAAAAGGTTTGGGAAATTTAAGGAATCTTGTTATCGAAAAGGAAAACCTCGTTTCTGGCCTGGACTAGGTGGATAAAAAAATGTTATTGTGGAAAATTAAAGTTGAAAAAAAAACCTAATAATAATAAGCCAAATATTTATTTATTATCATTATTATATTTATTTTTTTTTAACTTGTTATATATTTATATATACTATTGTACATATTGTATTATATGTATTGTTTACTACTATAATGTATATATATACTATTATATTTTTTTTATTTAATGGGATAAAGTTGGTTGATTAGAAACTCTGCGCTGAAGCAGGTCTAAGTTACAAGATCAGTTAGTAAGTTTTTGCTGGTCGGTCTTTTGCTTGGTGCAAATCTAGCTCACTAGCAGCAGGTGAAGGGATTTGACACGTCTAGGCAACTGACAAAACTTAAAAAAAAAGGTAATGTTTCCGCTGGTCGGTCTTTTGCTTGGTGCAAATCTAGCTCACTAGCAGCGGGTGAAGGGGATTTGACATGTCTAGGCAACTGACAAAACATTAAAAAAAAAAGAGGTAATGTTTCCGCTGGTCGGTCTTTTGCTTGGTGCAAATCTAGCTCACTAGCAGCGGGTGAAGGGATTTGACATGTCTAGGCAACTGACAAAACTTTAAAAAAAAAAGGTAATGTTTCCGCTGGTCGGTCTTTTGCTTGGTGCAAATCTAGCTCACTAGCAGCGGGTGAAGGGGATTTGACATGTCTAGGCAACTGACAAAACATTAAAAAAAAAGAGGTAATGTTTCCGCTGGTCGGTCTTTTGCTTGGTGCAAATCTAGCTCACTAGCAGCGGGTGAAGGGATTTGACATGTCTAGGCAACTGACAAAACTTTAAAAAAAAAAAAGGTAATGTTTCCGCTGGTCGGTCTTTTGCTTGGTGCAAATCTAGCTCACTAGCAGCGGGTGAAGGGGATTTGACACGTCTAGGCAACTGACAAAACATTAAAAAAAAATGTATGTGACGAGTGACAAAATAAAAAAAAACATGTTTATGAAAAGGGGTTTGACGAGTCTAGGAAAATGACAAAATATAAGAAAAAAAAAGGAATGTATATAATATATAATTATATATATCGACTGCCGCAACGAACAGTATCGAATCCACAAATCACTAACTTACAGCTACAACGGTTTAAAGTTGTATTTTGATCTCTAATCATAAATTATAATAATGTTATAGAAGTTATACCCAAATAAGATATATAATTTTATGTGTTTTCTTTTGCTTACACTCGAATTTAGAATTTAATTTGTATTTTATATATTTTTTATTTTCGACGATGTACCTTGTCGATAGAAATTGCAATTTAATCGAAAGTGGCAGATTCGATGGTATTCCGGCTAGAGAAAAAAAATAAAAATATTGAATCTACCAGTTCCGATACTATTCTATGATAATCTATGTAAGAAATACCAACCTGTTAACAATTCGATACTTAGTTATTTAGTAGTAGTTATTAGTAATTTATTTATTTATTTACCTTGTTGTTGTTTGTTGAAGAGGGAAGGGGTACCAAACTCAAAACCTGAGTTTATTGCTTGAATTAATAATAATATTTACTAAAATGAAATAAAAAATAATCATTATTAGCATGAGATCCATTACAAGTACCTAACATTAAAGGACATACTTATACACCTACTGAACCAAATTATTCATCACAGAATGAAATCACACATGTCTAAATTATCGATATTTTGTACTTTATCCTGAGATCATTAAGTATTATTAAATAAATTAAACAATCTTCTAATGTAACCTACAGTAACTTAGTATTACGATTATTATTAGTCAGTCTCGTTTACTAAACCTTTCATAAAAAAAATCTGAGTAAGTATAACAAAATTATAAAAATAAAAATTATAATCCCTAATTCTTCTCAAACAAACTTCTCACAAAAACTTATATACTAATAAAACTCAACATTATTTAAACCACATAATAAAACAGAATCAGATTCATCATCATTTTTAATCATCTTCATCACTCTCCGAAACATTTAGAATTTGACTCCTTTTAAGGTTTTTAAAAAAGTCATGGTATTGCCTGGGTATATGTCCTTCTTCACAAAGACTCATTAAATCTTTATATTTGGCTTCCGGAACTGGCAAACTATCGGAATACAGTAGCTTCAATGCGTCGTAACCGGTTGTTTTCCGGTTGCGACGTGTTTGAACTAAGGTATTTAACCTTAAGTGTTCAAAATCCAAATCATACTTGTATAAAATAATGTCAGGTTCGGATCTCTTCACACAGATTTCCTTAATATTATTGCATTTGACGTCTTGATTTAAAGTGTTTTTCTTGAAATTTCTGTTTTGCAACAGTTCTTTTAAATCATATAACATATCCAGAGAAACTTCAATGACGTTATATGGCTCACCATTCGTTTTTGCCCAACAAACCAAAGCATACCATTGATCAGGAGTGTATATTATTTTGCCCTTTGCAGATCTTACTATTAAGGCATGTACACTGTCAGCTTCTTGTTGAGTATGTCCGGACTCCAGAAATCAGTGAGTGATATCTATACTATATTTCTTACTTGCGTATATGTAAAGACTGTATACTACTCTATTGCGATATTGTCCATTATAATTGTCCGACCATAACCTTATATCTTGTGCACCTCTAAACACCTTTTTTTCAATAAAATCTTACAAACAACTTCCCACCTCATTTGCTCCTCGTTTACCAACATTTTGTGGTCATAAATAGCAAAAAGCCTCTTTAATTCCAGTGTCGAAAACAGTAAAATGCATCAATGATATTTTTTTTTTACAATAAAAAAGTGACACTTCACCTGAAGGGCAGTTTAGCAATTTCTGAAAATCAAAGGTCGCGCATACTATTTTAGACGAACTTTGAATGGCGTCTTCTTTATCCCTTGTCTTATATTTTCTTGTAATTTCCTTATTTAAAATATGTGTGTTATATTGTGCTTTCTATTCTTCAGAGGGGTTGATTTTGTTGGAAAATGCGTGACACTTCTCGCACAAATCTTTTTGCGGGATAAAAAATGCAATGTTCATGTGATCATTTACAATGTTTCGATATTGTCTTTCGGTCTCAGCTTTATTATTATATTTCGATATTTCTGACCAATCCTTGTACATTAAAAACATCTTACTAAAAATCAGCTGATTCGTCGTGTTTTCTTCATTTGGAGTGTCTACGGGGTCTTCAGTCAGTGGTGATCCGAAATTAAGAGATGATGGCATTGGTGTTTCTTCTTCACAGTCCAATATAACATTGCTGAAATCAGTTGGGCTCTCATTAGTCATAACTTCGGCTTGTGGACTAGGCAATACCATAATATTATCGTCATAAATGCCGTATAATATCCTCCATTTTTCTTCGGTGTAGTCGATGTCACGTACAGGTGATTCTTAAATAAAAAAAAACAATTTTAACATCTTTCTTTAATAATAAGATCAAAAAAAGAGATAATAATAAACTGTGAACAAACGAATCTGCTAATGAATTAGGTATCCAGCGTAGAACAATATAGTATCTGGTAGATTCGACAAAAATGTTTCCAAGTATACTATCGAAAGTACCATATTCGATAATTTGTCTTACTTACAATGTACACGTATACCATCGAAAGTGGCACTTTCGATGTTTGCCAAACGCACATGAACTTATAACACTATCGATTCTACCACATTCGATAGTATAACTTGTTAATCTTCATATTAAGGAAAATAAAAAGGAAATAGAAGGAAAATTATTGATGATAGTTAAAAGATCAAACTACTAGCCATACAACAGCATTTATTTTCGATGTTTGTTGAGTTACCGGGATGATAAACATCTTTTTCTTTGGGTGAGGCTTTACAACTCTCACGTTGTTCTCCTTTTCTCACTAAATTAACCATATATTTACCTCGACTATTAATTTTCGAACTTAGAATAAGAAATAACAAAATACTAGAAACGTAGCTATGAAATAAAACAACTTAAAATTATATAAAACTAATGCGTACTACTTCGCTTACATTGCGGCGAAGACTAACGAGTCTGGCAGTTACGGAGTGCGCGCGCGTATCGACACGTATGAAAACTATCGAACGTGTAACATTCGATGATGTTGGCCTCTCAAACGGTAAAGTTTCGATTGTATTCGACTCAAAACTTGTTTATATTTTTTCCTTTTTCCTTTTTTTTTTTTGTTTCTGATATTATGATTTAAATAGTATCGATTAGTATAATAAAAGAAAAAAGTTTTTTTTTTAGAATCGATACTGTTCGTTGCGGCAGTCGATATATAAAAATATATGTATATAAGTAGGTGTGTATACTTCGAGAGCGAAGTATATGTCAGGCTGGCCGTGTTATATTATTGTAGTATTGCTACATATAAGATTGTTATTATATAGTAATTTGGTTTGTAGGTAATATAAATATGTAATTATTTATTTAACTACATAATAACGTTGACAATAAATATTGTTGTTAAAACTAGATTTACGAAATTAGAATCATTTAGAACTATATATCATTGTTATTACTGCTATGTTATAAAAGTAGTAAAAGATATTGATTTGACGAACTATCGGAAGTAGCCTTAAGATATTAAATATATTGTATTTACATATCTTATTAGGTAAGCATTAAATGTGTGAAAGATATAAGATTGTTATAAATATGCTTAGGCATTTAAAATGGTTATGTGCTATTATATTGTTATTACGATATATTTAATGATGTTTAAAGTTGTGAATATGACTTATCTCCAGAAGCTGCCGTTGGCGCTTCTGTCGATGTTGTTATGTTATAAATATGGCTGTAAGACTCTATTAAAGACAATCTGTATTGGAGAACGGGCAAGATAAGTGATTCTTATACTTACATTGTTTATAATATGTGTAATAACTATTGTGGGTATTTCACCGTATTGAGTTATTCGTAAATGTGTCTAAATAATTACACAGTAATAACTATATTACTGTATTTATTATATTCATGTACCGGGAGTCATTTTGTTATATTAAATGGTATATTTGTTTAGCTATTTCTTTTCTTTACTTATCCAAATAATGCATTGAAATATATTATCATATTAATAGTATGAAGTAGCTCGATTAAATAATTTATACTATATTAATTCAGTGGTTTTTAATTATAGAATCTTATAATATCTAACAAGCGCTGCGCACTTAGATTATACCAATTACTCGTAAGAGCACAACTTTCGCTCACAGGCCGAAGTCTGTGTGTACGCGCTGAACGATCTCTGTATCCAGAGTCTCCGTCATCTTGAAGACTCCAGTTTTTCTTCCCTTTGGGTTTTAGTGAACACAGGAAACGAAAAAATCCTGTATTCCTGTGTCTACAGTGCGCACAGTGGTGACCAGGAGCCAACTCGATTAATTGAGTATCTCTTAGTGAGGCTGCTGATATGGCTCTGCATCAGTTCCCTTCAGCGCAGCTTGTCTTTCTGAGACAATGCCTGTCATCAGGACTGACTGTTCCCGTACCAGAAAACCGACAATGCTGGAAGAGAAGCGCAGAACTTTGCGTTGTCCTTGGACCTCTTTCACCTGGTGAAGCAAGCGATAAGGGTACCAGATGTGGTCATACAGCTAATTGCCTGGACCTTCTGCTGACAACTGATCCGGACAGGTATCGTGAAGAGGTTACCTCTCCCTTGGGAACCTCCGATGACTGTCTGGTGAAATCTGTGTTTACATAATCCCCACCAGCTTTCGAACCTCATGGTGTTAGGCGAATATGGAAATACAAGTCAGCAGATTGGGATGAGATGCGGCACTTTTTTGCTTCTTATCCTTGGCGGCAAGTCTGCTTCTCTTCTTTGGATCCGTCGAGTTGCCGTCGTCAGGCAATGGAGTATTTTATTCCTTTTGCTGACGTACCCATCGGTGGCAAAGCTCGCCCATGGCTTAATGCCGAATGTCGTCATGCTGATGACCGAAAACACTCGGCATACCTCATTTGGGCTGATGCTCGAACCCGCAAAACTCCGGATGTAAGTTCGAAGAAGAGAGCCTTTAACCAAGCTGCCAAGTCCTACAAAAAGGCATTGCGGAAGGCTCGTCTCCATCGAATCGCTAAGAATGGCGAAAAGCTCTCTATCCGACCAACTGGCAGTCGAGCTTTCTGGTCTCTTGCGAAAGCGATCGAGTCGAATTTATGCCAAGCCTCACTGCCTGCTCTGCTGAAGCCAGATGGATTCCTGGCCCACACAGCAACAGAGAAAGCAAATGTATTTGCTTCTCTGTTTGCTGATAATTCGCATCTAGACACTGGCAATGCTTCTCCAGCACATCTTCCTCACTGCGGTATTTCGATGTCTGAGATCCGCATCACTAACCTATGTTATCTATGATAGCATACCTCTTTAGGTATGGAGAACATTATGTCATTTAGATGTGGATAAAGCCAGTGGTCCTGATGGTATACCAGCCATTCTGCTCAAGTCATGCGCAGCTGAATTGTCTCTTTTACTAACACGTCTGTATCGCCTCTCTTTCATGACCGAAATAGTGCCGAAATCCTGGAAGCTTGCTAATGTGCAACCCGTGCCCAAAAAAGGCAGCCGTGCCGACCCTGTCAATTACAGACCGATTTCAATCGATTTCAATTTCCGATTTCAATCACCTCCATACTCTGCAAGATTATGGAGCGTGTATTGAACTCGCGCCTACTAGCATATCTAGAAGATAACGATCTCCTCAGTGACCGACAGTACGGGTTTCGTCGTAATAGGTCTACTGGTGACCTCCTAGTGTATGCTACACACATTTTAGGCGAGGCCATCGAGAAGAACGGAGAAGCGGTCACCGTCTCTCTGGACGTCTCGAGGGCATTTGACAGGGTCTGGCATGCGAGCCTTATAAGCAAGCTTTCAGCGTACGGTATATCTCCTGGTCTGATCGGCTGGGTAACGGGCTTTTTGAGCCAGAGATCTCTCCGAGTAGTTGTTGACGGGTGTTCCTCGGAACCCTTGAAAATAAATGCCGGAGTGCCTCAGGGGTCCGTTCTTTCTGCAACTTTTTTTTTGCTGCACATTAATGATCTGTTGAAGCCCGGTATCTATGGGTATGCAGACGACAGCACAGTTGTAGAAAGATATCTGCCGAGTACTCGGGCTAGTCGAGATCAAATACAGTCTGAAAGAGAAGCCATGTTGCAACGTTTGAATGACAAACTTCAGGCAGTCTCCGCATGGAGCAATGCCAATCTTGTCAAGTTCAACGCCACCAAAACGCAGACGTGTCTGTTCACCGCCAAAAAGAGCCCTTTCACCTTGGCTCCTACTTTCCAGAATGTATCCTTGGAATACAGTAACCGGCTTCAGTTGTTAGGTTTAGAGATTTCCTCGAACCTCAACTTTGGTCGGTTCATTGAGTCCAGAGCAAGAGCAGCAGCAGCAAAGCTTGCCGTTCTTGCGAAGGTTCGGCAGTACTTTACACCGGGACAGCTTCTTGTTCTATACAAAGCACTGATCCGGTCGTGTGTAGAGTACTGTGGTCACATATTTGCTGGTGCCGCAAAGTCTCATCTTGCGGTTCTGGACTCAATTGAGAGGCGAGCAAAGAGGCTTATCGGCGATCCCGAATTGGTCGAAGCCGACCTCCAAAGCCTTGAACACAGGCGTAAAATTGCTAGCCTCTCAGTATTCTAAAGGATACATTTTGGTGAGTGTGCGCAGGAACTACACGACTTAGTTCCCCCGTCCCCCTTCCATCACCGGACGTCCCGAAGCACGGCTCCTTCGTTTTGTTTTGGGCATTCCACCTGTCTGAATAAAGCGCTTTACTTTCTCATTTTTAGTGCATACAGCGAAGGACTGGAACAATTTGCCTGCGTCGGTATTTCCGTCCAAATATAATGTTGGTGTCTTCAAGAGAGGAGTGAATAGGTTGCTAAAGCAATGCGCCTTACCACCTAAGACAACATTCTACTTACCATGGAATGTAGTCAAGCATTGCCCAAGATCATATAAAAAAAATAAAAAAAGTAAAACCGATAGATGGCGGGACAATGACTCATGGGTTTATTGATTAACACTTTTTAATTTAGTTATTCATTTTATTTCCATTTATTATAAATTATCGGCGAAATATCATAGAAAAATAGTATACAAATATTATTCATCAGCATATTAATAATTTAATACCATAAAATTTTGAAATGTATCGTTCCCTACATGGAAATATAAGTCTTTACTTACCTACATTACAAATAATAAATATTTTAGGTTTTAATTAATTATTTTCATTATTATTTTTTGTATTATATTAAATTGCTTAGCAGTTCTTTATTATTTATTTGATATTGGAGTTTGTTGCAATTTGTAACAAAGCCATCTATTTATACCTTAGCGAAACATAACTACATCTGTTATATAAACATAGTGAAACCGCTAGGTGGCGCGACAATAACTCGCGGGTTTATTGATTACCAGTTTTTAATTTAGTTATTTTTCTTTTAGATTTTTATATAATATTAAAAGCTTTTAAGGTATTTTTTTTTATTAAAATTCCTTCAATAATTAATCGAAAGGAACTTCGTTCTATCCGGGTGTCCCTTGATACCTCTTAGTTTTTATCTCAGTTACCTTTTTATAATTATACTGAATTTGTACTATACAACAACAAAAATTCAACTAAAATAAAATGAATTATTCACTATTAGATTACATTTTAATGTTAATTGTATTGAAGAAAATCCAAGAATTCAGCTTCAAAAAATCAGTTGTCGATACAAAAGAAGATTTCTAATATTCCTATTAGATATACCTATTTGTAGATACAACTTTGTTTTTTAATAAAAAGCATTTTAATAATAATGAAAATATGTATCACTAATAGTTCAGTTATAACAACTTATAAGAAATTATTAACTAAGGTACTGCTAAATATATATGCCCGGGTTTAGACACATAAATGAATCGGAATTTTGTTCGAATAGTGTCGAATCCAATTAGGGTTGCAAATTATAAGCTCGAGGCATGGCGGTTTCGCGGCGTGAGCTGTATTAAGTACTTACACATTAAGGAGTAAAATGTTTATTTTTTATGTCAAATGTATCCTTTTCACATACTTAGATTATTTTTTATTTTAAAAAAATATTAATGTTAAGACATTTGTTTATATATCTTTAATTTATTATGATGAGGAATGTTTGTTGCTTATGGTAATTTAATATTTTCAAATGATTTATTGGATGGGATTTCTTATAAATCAATATATTCTTTAGATGGAAATAACCCCTTAAAAATTTATGTAAACGTTTTAACTTAATTTTTTAAATGTTGATATAAAAAAAAGAAATCAAATCTAATGCAAATCTAATTATAGTAGTATAGTAGTCTTATTGAATTACCTTATAACTTCCTCTGTTACAATATTTTATATCTGATTGTAATCTTTTATTGTAGATAAAACAAAATACAAAGCGTATAAAAAGATTTATGGGTACACGCTTGCTGTGTAAAGAGAAGAAAAAATATATATATAAATATTCAATTCAGTGTAACAAAGAACTGTGTGATAAATAACGGTGATTAAATGTCGCTTAGTAAAGTATTCACAACTAACTGTTGCTCGCGTTCCGACCGGAATGGATTAAGAAGAAACGCTAAATATTTTCCCCGCAAAATTACTACCAATCCATTCTGGTAACAATCTCATCGTCCTTATAATTGCTACAATAATGTTAAATATTTTATTGTAATATACGACTTTAAGATTTTTTTAAATTTCATAATCTCATCAACCTTTTACTGTTCTTCTTCTTCTTTTCTTTTTTTTTCGAATAAATAATTCAGTAGAAAGAGCACGGAAAGGTATAAGCTGTAGAATTCGTAAAAGAAGGCTCCTCTAAAAAATACCGAAGCCTTATTCAATTTTAGGCGCGGCTCCTGATTGGACTGTCATGATGGACACGTATGAAAAACATTGCGAAATCCTTGGGGATGTTGGTGTTTCGTCATCCAGACCAGACTTATTCCTGTATTCTAAACATCTGAGGCGCGTGATTCTTGTGAAGCTTACTGTTCCTTGGGAAAGAAACATCTCCAAGGATCACACATTCAAGCTTAATAAGTATTACGAACTGACCAACGAACTGTCCAGGAATAAATTTATAATTAGTTTGTACGCGGTAGAAGTGGGAGCGAGAAGTATAACAGCAAAATCTCTCTATAACCTACTTAAAGACCTTGGCCTTCCTAGAACAAGCACCGGTTCATTTCCAGAACGTAATTCAAAAGCGGCATTGGTAGGTTCTTTCCAAATTTGGTTAGGTAGGGAAAGGAGTGTAGAGGGTGAAGGCGAGCGTTTTTGCGAATAATAAAGGGTAAACCTTTAAACCTTTTCCTGGGTCACAAGTACCAGGTACTGTTTGCACTCCTCTCCTTGCAACGCGATGGGCCCGGCACCCGCTCGGTGAATCCATGGAATGCTGAGAAGCTTCGTCTGTCTTGAATAAATAATCCTTATAATCAAATTGTATAATTATTTTTGTTTAATTAATTGTTCAATTGTCAAGAACAGTTAAAATAGACATGGGACACGAAATAACAATCAACTTCGCAAACATAACTCACTACATTCACTCAAAAGTGAAACTAAAATATAAATTGCTTTATTCAAATATTCACGGCACGTTTTTCCCTGTATGCCGATAATGAATCCTTAAGGTGTAGATTAACTTTCGAGGTAGATTCTTGACCTCTGCCTTTTTATTTTTTATTGCATGGAATATGTATTTGTTGCATTGTTATTATCTTTTATATCGGTTTATAGGTTTCTATTTTGCAGAAATAACGCAAAAACCATTTTATAAATCTGGATAAAATTTGAGTTGCTCTCATAGCTAAATAAGACGTTAAGAATGTAGTGTTAACACTTATTTTAGTAATACACAGTACTTGCACTTCAATGTTTAATATTCAACCATTTGTAATAGAATGGGCGAGAGCAGCCCTTACAACTCGTTTTATAATATTTTAACACTAATATTTAGGCGAGGGTAATTTACAATTTCATAACCAACTTACAGATGATATTATTTATACCTTATAATAAGTTCCAATAATTAATAAAAGATTAAACATTATGTTAAAATATTCTATGCTTCTAATTCTTAAAATATTTAACAGTAAATACTAAATAATATTCCATAATTAATTGTGTAGGTGGCGCTACTGTTGAAACTTATGAACTAAAACATGTAAATTCCAATGTATTTACCATTTAAATTATTATAAATAAATATGACTAATCCTCGGCCTTTCCTGATTTGTAATCTTACGACCTCGTAATTGTATTATTAATTTCTTTAATTACCAACCATCATATATTAAGTGACTAATTTCTAATTTAATAAACATTCTGGAAACGAGTAGACCAAATGGTCATCTGAATTCAGGATTTTACAATATTATAGAGAAAAACAAATTATTAAAAATACAATGCATCAAGAAAAAAAAACATCCAATTATACTTTTAATGTGCGAAATTACATAACATTTATACAACATATAACTTTACTATCGGCCGTTTTGACATCTTATTACGTCCTCGTAATATAATTATAATTTTTATCATAAATACTCGTTAATTCATCACAAACTTTAAAATACATTACTATATAATAGGTTTATACAAGCTTGTTCTCTTTGCACCGGACAAACCAGGCTGCTCACAAAAAGCCAGATCAACGGACATGCCTTTATGATCTGGTGCCCATGGACACACATCATCAACATGGGATAAATCTCAATTTTACTATTACCACCGGAACACATACAGATGGTATTTCTTATACTTTTACTACTACCACCGGAACACACACAAATGGTATTTCTTATACTTTTACTACTACCACCGGAACACACACAGATGGTAGTTTATTCTTATTTTTTTTTATATTACGGGACGCACCCATTGATGGTATTTCTTATACCTTTACTACTACCACCGGAACACACACAGGTGGTAGTTTATTCTTATTTTTTTTTATACCACGGGACGCACCCATTGATGGTATTTCTTATACTTTCACTACTACCATCGGATCACACCAGTATGGTAGTTTATTCTTATTTTTTTTTTATACCACGGGACGCACCCATTGATGGTATTTCTTATACTTTCACTTAACACTTACTTACCACGGGATACACCTACATGGTATTTCATACTTACCTTTACGATTGGACACACCAACATGGCATCAATTTCTTTTTTACTACGGGACACACAAACATGTTATTACGTTATCATTTTTACACCAACATGGTACTTTACATTTATTTTTACCACGTAACACACCAACTTGGTATACAACACATTATTCAATAATTTACTTATTAATATCATTGTTATGAACATATATTTAATTTTAACTTTTTAAAATTCATTCTAAGCAAATAAATTTTTAACTAATAAAAGCAAACCAAGCTCATTTTGTTAGGCTATATTAATGATCAGACTACAGAGATATATGACTTTGAAATTCATACTATGCATGGGTTTAGTTGGAAGTAGCAGGTTGTTTTTATTTTGTATTACGTTTGTATTGTTATATTTGTTTAGTTTCTTTATAATTTTTTAAAGAAATATGAATTTTAAATGATGTGGTATCTTATCGAAACAGTTTTAAATTTTACATCTTAAGAAAATGTTCATTCACCCGAATTTAGAAAATTTAAATACTTTAACGGTAGTTAATAAAGAAGCTACATTTAGTTATTAACCATAACACGATTCAAAATTCACGACAATTGTAATATTTATATATATTTCTCTATATTACTCTGGAATGACCTACCGTTAGAAATTCAAACTTCTAAATCACTCAATTTTCAAAAATCGTTTGAAGCAATATTATTTATCTACGCAATATATATTTTTATCATAAGTATGTATACCATATATTATATAGGTTATCTATTTTATTCTATTTATTTATATATACGGATATATATATGTATATGTATGTGCGTATGTGTATATTTATATATAATCATTATTGAAAATATCTTTAAACATGTATAGCCATGTTAAGCTTATTTAAATTTATATAAATATAGAATGTAAAAAACCGATATCCCTGCCCGTATCGGTTTTTTACATTCTATATTTATATAAATTTATAATCATTATTATTTAATTACTTATATAATTAAAAACGATAGTTTTTATTTTTATTGTGTCCTTATGTATAAATTCTTATTCTCGTTGTAGTATGCTTGCACTATCTTATGACCTTGCAAATATTCATTACTCATCAAGGGTTGTCTGTAAGAGATCCCTTTTAAGCGATAAGACCGCCTTTGCTCAAAAATTTCTTACTGTATCAACATCCTACTACTGTAATTTCTTGTAATAATCATATGTGCAATAAGTTTTTAAAATAAAATAAATAAAATAAATATTTCTTTTTATTTAAGAAATTGTAAAAAGTTAGGGGTCGAGGGTACTTCTAGATAATTAGTAGGCATCAAGTGCTATAGCATTAAGTCCGACAATTGTATAAATTTCTTTGTATAATAAAGATTTTATAAATAAATAAATATAAAATTTTTACATTTTTACATTCTTTATTTACTCTGTCCGTATCAATGTTGAAAATATTCTAAACTAAAAAAAATAATCATTAGTGGGAATAGAACATTTTTATAGTCCTCTTTTTTATTTTGAAGATGTAACGATACTTTTCATACAATTGGAGAACATTATAAAACCAAGCATATTTCTTTAGAAGTTAACTATTTATATTATTATTTCCAATTGTTCTAATTTGCACTAAATCAATAACTAATTTATTTATAAATCATTAAAACGTAAGTCAATTAAATTTTCAATCACTTGTTATAAAAGTGATTATTAATTTTATTCCGAGTTTGAAATCGTAATTTTGTACATTGTATACCTACATCTAGTTTACTATATAATCGAAACAATGAATGATACAATTATTCAAAACGTATTTTATTTTTTGTTGTATTATTATCTACAGTATAAATTATTTAATAGAATTCAACTGCATTAAATTTTACAAACGTTATACTGAAAATAATACGATTCTTGGAAATTTAGGAGGTTGGGGCTTGGGGTTTAGGAGGCCGTGCCATATATAATATTACTTCTTATACCCTAAGATACGACAATATATGTTCCTTGCTAATTTTCTTATGTTTCTCTTGTCTAGAGTTCAAGTTACCAGAGTCTTTAAGTCTAACGTGATTATGTTTCATATTGCTAATAAGAATATTTAGGAGACATGTTTTATAATAATTCTATTTTTAAGTAATAAA
The DNA here is from genome assembly GCA_959347405.1 of Napeogenes sylphis. Taxonomy (NCBI): domain Eukaryota; kingdom Metazoa; phylum Arthropoda; class Insecta; order Lepidoptera; family Nymphalidae; genus Napeogenes; species Napeogenes sylphis. Next base: position 9,239,358 of record OY365781.1, on the reverse strand, counting down.
CATCTATCATAATCTAGAAAATTATATATTTTTTAAAGTTCATCAATTTGTAATACCTAATTTGAACTGTCTGAACTGTCAATTATGGTATATTGTTTAGGCATGCAATTATTTCTTGTTTAGTAAAACTTTTACTGTGGATTTATATAATTCCTCGATTTGACAGTTCAAAAACACGTGTAAGATAATTCATCGTAGTTATTTCTTTTCTTCTTTAACATACTATCGGAAATTAAATAATCGAGTGCCACGCATATCGTTAAAAGTTTTTTTTTTTTTATAGGGATTTAGAAGACCTAATTGCTTGCTTTATGTTTTTTTACAATTTAATACGAAATGTACGCATTTACTGGTTTAGTTTAAAATCGATCTAAATGTTAAACCTATATCATCATCATAATGAAATAATTTATCGATTCTAACGAATTTATTTCGGAAAAACCTATTGCGTTTTACTTTTTCAATAATCGATTGAAATTTAAGATCATAAATTCGTACAGATACCTACTACTGAGAACTTAACACTCAGTAAATAATTTAAACGGTCAAATAAAAGATAATAGAAATATGTTTTAGTAATAAATATCATTGCTTCATATTCATACGCGCGATATATTGTTTTATTGAATTTGTCTGTTTTTTACCCACCTAAAAATGGTCTTTTCAAAGCAAATTTGATTTATGAAAGTAACCAATGAAACTTCTCAAAACAGATATTATTGGGTTCCATAAAATTTAATTTCTCCACATGATATGGCATAACCCTATCCTCGTGGATAACCAAGTATCCAACTTGGTTTTAAAAACGAACGTCTATCGCAACCCGATGCTAAACTAACAAATTCAAAATTAAATATAAATATTTTAAGATCTATGGAGTAGTTTTAGCAAAACAAAATAAAATATAGTTGCAGAAGTAATAAAATAATATCGTGAATTCAAATCTTTACCTATTTAATAAATGTAAACATATCTAAATCTACCCCCTATAGCGTCAAAGCATTGGCTTATTATTTCCATACGGTCCTCAAGGCCATTTAGATCTGATCCTACCAAATTTATAGAGTTTAATATTTACCGAGTCCGAGTACCGAGTTTTTAATTTCTCTGAAAGGAGACAAGTCTACATTTTAATCCGTATAAATTAAAATTATACTTCATCTATACATATTGTGTATACTATAAGGAACTATTTACTATCTTAAACAAAAGGATCATTACGATTTGAAAATGGTTTTATGATGTTAAGTGCTTTTACTTTAAAAAAAAAATATATGTATATATAAAATATCTAACGTTATTCCTTTTCTTTTTGTTTAATATTGGGTTTTATATTTTAATCATTTACGACTGATATATACTCTTTTTTTAAGAAATCGTTCTTTAAATAACCTACATACATTTTGTAAACCGAATATTACCCCTTCATTGAGAGTGTTCACTTCTATGTCATATATAAAGATATTAAAGCCTAAATCGTAATCTAAAATACTAACATTAGTTTTATATTGCAAGTCTCAACTACCGCGTCAGTTATATAACTTACTAAAAGCAAAGAAAAAAAAAATCGCGTATCTAACCTACAACTGGGTCTTAAAAGCTTTGAAAGTTGGTATACGTAATAAAAATAATATTATAAATCACATGGTCACTTAATTATGCAAAACTTTTCTAGGGCTAGTTTCTTATAATAAAGTTTATCTATCACCTTGTCGTTGTATTCAGGTCCATCGATGTATAGTGCTGCTTGCTTGCACTGCCATCCCGCGATCAGGAAGAAAGTACTTGGTTGACCTCTTCTTCCAGTAGCTGTAGGTGATGTTGATATGTTGTTGATTTTCATAACACAGCAACGAATTCCCTTCCAGATTAGCAGTCAAGTAGTAGTTTAGAGTTTTCCATCTCCGACGTATGTCTTCACCAAAGACTCCAAGCGATGTAAACACGTATGGAGAGATATTGTATTAATAACACTGTAAAGTTTTGGTAAATATTCAGGCTCTTATTGTATTTCGCATATGATTGAAATTTAACAGGATATGGTTAATAGTGAATATGATATATAGAATTTAATAGTAGTGCTATTAACTTCAAGCTACAAAGTTATTAATATTCTATATTGAGCATGCTGCCAAATAACCAGCTAGATAATTAGCCTGCTAAGCAGATGGCAAAACGTGGGTATTAAGAAAAAAAAAACTTACGTACTTGCAATATCATTTTAAATCTACGACTCCTTGTCGCTTGAGGTTACTACAGCAGCACTCGGAGAAGGCCTAAATACTAACTTTAACGTCGTCTCTTATTTTCGTGGCTTTTCAACGGCAGTGGCAGCACTCCATCTTCATCAGCATTCTTAGACGTAACTTTAACGTCGTCTCTTATTTTCGTGGCTTTTCAACGGCAGTGGTAGCACATCATCTTCATCAGCATTCTTGGACAGGATATCTTGCGAACGGTGTATATCGACACGTGGCGCGTAATACTACAGCGGTCGAACACTTCTGACTTGTTAAGACTTGTTTTAGTAATACACAGTACTTACACTTCAATATTTAATATTCAACCATTTGTAATAGAATGGGCAAGAGCAGCCCTTACAACTCGCTTTATAATATTTTAACACTATAATATTTAGGCGAGGGTAATTTAAAATTTCATAACCAACTTACAGATGATATTATTTATACCTTATAATAAGTTCCAATAATTAATAAAAGATTAAACATTATGTTAAAATATTCTATGCTTCTAATTCTTAAAACATTTAACAGTAAATACTAAATAATATTCCATAATTAATTGTGTAGGTGGCGCTACTGTTGAAACTTATGAACTAAAACTTGTAAATTCCAATGTATTTACCATTTAAATTATTATAAATAAATATGACTAACAGTAGGTTACTTTAAACTCCTAATAATTTTCTTTAATTTTCTAGGAAATAGAAACACTAATTTCAGGTGTTATTGCAATACAACAAACACACTAGGCGGATTTTTATGACACTTAATGTGGTGCTAACTTGATATTCATATTTAAACATTTGACAAGAAATGTAATAAAGTTTTACACAAGTTTTGGTTACTTTTAATTTTTGTTTAGGTCAAATCTCAAAGGTATTTATCGCAGTTATTTGGGCTATTATAAAATAATTTGATTTATAATAAAACGTTATATTTGATATATTTAAACAAATTTTAGGTGATGTTAGATGGATGGCATATTAATGAGTCGAAGAAGGGTCAAGCGGAAGATATAGTTGAAAAATTTGGTGAAGCCGCGGGCATAAGTCTAGTGTGTTATAAAATCGAATTATAACTTCACGGAAATGACATTTTCTGTAAGAGGATCTGAAAAAAAAAATATTATGTATAAAAACGTATCCCAATTACCTGCAGGGTCAATGTTACGGAATATTTTTTTTTCTTTCTATATCACAGGGTTATACAAATATTATCATCTTGACACCGCCGTGGGCACCACATATATAATAATAACATTGTACGAATGTTGTTTGTAACACAATATATTTTTGCAATGGTAATCGATAACAGCATACCACTAATAAGTCAGTCAGCCTGATGTTATTCCCACGGTTAAAAGTTACTACCCTACTACTGAATGTCATAGCTTAAAAAAGCTCACAAAAATGAGCAAAGCTCTTTGGATGTAGTTGTTTTTCATTGAGTCATTGAATTTTATTCGGTGAATACGTTTCCTTATTGAGTCTAGGCACTTTACAAATATTTTCTCAGCTGGAAGAAAACTAATTTGATATACCTACTTTATAAGACATTTGATAAAGGTAAAGCGGTATAACTTTGCAAAGTTAGACGTATTTCAAAATGTGGTATTGTAGGTTTATTCTGATATATAAATGCTGTATAAGATCAGTGTTATGTAGTTAATAAGCAATATAATTAGACTATAACGGACACAATACTTATAAATATGTTACAAAAAAAGGAAATTACAAGAATAATAACGTGTAGCGTCGCAATGCGGCTCGGGTTTGATTTCGACATGCATAGATGTCTGTATTTCTGGGTTTGGTCGCTTATAAAATATATTCGCAATATTTATTATATGTATTTCTATCGTGGTCTACTTAGGGGTTAGTTCAAGGTGTGTAATTTGTTCCGTGATATTATTATTATTTTAATGCGAGAAAAGCAGCAATATAAATAAGAACAGAAATAAATAATATTGGTTAAATTATTTAAAAACAAATACATATACATATTTTAGTTTATTAAATTATATAGGGTTATTTGTGATTATTTGGCAACCTCTTGCAGGCAGGCACCCTGTCTTCATAAATCCCAACTACATTTGGCCTGCGACTTTTTACAAATCTTGATAAACAACAAAAAATACGATACAAAAAATGTTTGCTCCCTCTTTTACTTATTACTCTGTATTTTGTAAGAAGTACTTAAAAGGTCAAGAACCGGGTGCCATACTTACGCTCAGAGGAGTTAATGCCAGTTCAGAGAGAACAAATAAGTTTTGTATGGGAAAACTTAAATTTCAAAAACACGTAGAATAAATGTTGGGATTGATGAAGAGAGGCTGTCTGCAAGAGGTCACGATCGCCTCGTAATAGGTATATTGTCATAAACGTTTTTGAGTTATAGACTACACTATAGACTGTAAATTGTAACTATTTTAAAAATAAGCTTAAATACCTTATTTGATTTCTTAAACCATATACACACACATTCACTTATTTCATATACACTGACACATTTTACATGTGTTAAAATTTAATTAATACTTGGAGTTCTAATATCATTATCACTATCTAAATGTGTTATTAAACGTCTCCAGAATTGGTTTCTGAAGCGTATAGCGAGAGACTGACTGATATTTATTTTAGCTGCGAGAGCATAATATAATATATGAACATAATATTCAAATGCTCAATAACTATCGTAATATTGTAGAAGTAGTAGGTATAGTAATATCATAATATAAAAATAGGTAAATTTATTTTGGGATAACTTAACAGAGCTTTATAGTAAAGTATATTTGTAGTATGTTATTACTAAATATATGACAAACTAGACTGGTAATAAAACTATTTTTACGGATTTAACTCGCGTATATTGAATTAGACTTAAAATGTAAATTTAAAATTTAATTCAATATACGCGAGTTAAATCCGTAAAAATAGTTTTATTTCAATATTTAGTACTCGTGAAAACCTTAGAAAACACTAGACTGGTAATAACTATGATACCAGTCTTCGACTATGTATTATAGCTAATATGAAAATATTAATATCCAATTACTGAAACAATCACGCCGCGTCTATTTATTTCTTATCACATAGCTCCAACATATTACTCGACGTTTAAATGAATATTTTATGACAACTATTCGTACCATTTAGGTATTCTGATTTTTTTTACCGTTTCTACTTTTTTATTGGCATATTTTTTTTTAAATCAAATGTTAACCTGGCAGGCTTATAACTTTTAGTTTACTTAGTTCCGTCATGTTCCATATTTAGTAAATGTAAATGAGAGCTACATAAATGTAGTGTCAGTATCGGTTCGTAAGCGTATCGCTTAAATCACCAAAATATATATCAGGACGAAAATCACGGATCATTAAATTTATGTTGCTAAATAAGATTTGGGTCACCATAAAATCGTTCCATCATCATTATTTTACTTAATGGGTTCTTTGTTTATACATATAGAAGCATAATACTATGACAAGAAGTGTAGTAAAAAGTTTGTCTTCATAATATTTTATTTAGTAGGTAGTAAGCGGTTAGTAATACGGCAACTCTGTTAGACATAATAAACATTAATACGGAAGAAAATTGGAATATTCTACTAAATAAAAAATATAAAAGGTGTTCTTATGATTGGGAATCAAATATTATTAGAATTGGTTTTTGTATGATGGTTAGGATTTATTTATTTTTTTACTTATTTACTTATATCACGTTATTGGACACAATAGGTATATTATTAAACAAAAACAAGTTTTTGGAAAAATAAAAAAAATGGTAGAAAGGTAAAATGGTAGAAACCCACAAGTAAAAGGACAATTATATTATACCAGGCCTACTGCATCATGATGGTACATAAAAAAATTAAACAAAACATATTACTTACATACGTGTTATACATGTACAGTATTACGTACACATACATACTAATAGATACTCTATATACTATTACACGCAATATTATACACACACATTACTACATACATATTATAGATACACATTACTACTATATGATATAAAAATTATTAGAAATTTTACAAAGCTAACAATGGTTCTTAAGGAGACTTTTAAAACAAGACTTTTCAAGTCTTGGTCATATATTATTCTTTCAAAAGTAACATAAAAACAATTAGAGCTCTATTTTTTTTTTCCTAATAACAGAATGAAAGAATATATAAAGTAATAAATCCTACACCAATGACCGCTTTGATTGATCGCTTTGATTTGATGATCGCAATGACGAAACCAATTAATCTAGAAAAGGACAAATACAATGGTATGGTAAAAGACTTTTATTCACCAGTAGCTTAATTTGTTATAATATTTCTTCGTTATTTGTGCATTAGTACAAAAGGAATGTAATTCTCAACAGACAGTCTTCTTGGTACGTTTTTAAATATTAAAAAAAAATTGTTAGACCAAAATTGTAAGTTTTAATACGGTTACCGAGAGATACATCAACAGCAAATTTATCCGTAGGATAGTCATAATAAAATAAAATTTAATTAAGTTTAAGATATGAACTGTTGTTGTAGTGATTAGTTACACTGACCAAAGTTACCAAAGCGATGGTTTTGGGTTCGATTTCCACAAGAGGCAATTTTTTGTATGATCACAGATTGTTGTCCGAGTCTGGGCGTACTTGTATTCGTAATTTAAATGTTTGTTAAAACCGCCACACCGAGGTTTAAGATATCTCTAATGTTTCAAAAAAAGAAATGTTTTGTTAGAAATAGTAAAACGCTTGTTCTATATAAATTATTTCTTTATATCAATCTATTATTAATCATTAGTTTAATTTTAATATAAATAAAGATCAAATTCTGGAAACTCAATGACTACTCTGTTATATTTTATTTAGAAAAATCATATAATACATAGATACATCCGTCTAGATTTGCTAAAATATGTCTCAAAATTCTAATTAATTTAATCTTTACAATATTTAAAGGAAAATGCAGACTATTTTATCACTGGCCATGGTACATCAATCTTTACTTAAAGCCAATTAAAGTTTTAATGGACTTCGTATTAAAACTCTCTTACCGCAAAGAATCGCCAACGACAGTCCTTCTATTCTTTAAAGAACTTTATGACACTGTTCACAAATACACTAAACTGTTTACCATTTAAACTCTTAACTATCACTGTTACACAACTTAGTCTCTCGATCACACACTCAGCGGTTTATTAAAGCTGTTACACTTTTATCACAATAGCACCACCACACAACTTGTACTCCCAATTTCACAATGTCTTCTCTTAACCGAGATGCGATTTATATACTTCTTATTCTTAGTCAAATCAATATCCAATATTACATTTATTTCATCAATTAAACTTCTATACAGAGATTCAATTGTTTTAGTCAAATCAACAACTTATATCTTTAGTTTTAGTCAAAACCAAACTACTACATGTATAAAAGCTAACATTCGGAAGTCGATGCCTTGTTGTAGCATTCAATTTCTTAAAAAATATTTAAAGAATCGATTATATTCTTATTTCACAAATTATATTCTTATTTCAAAAAGTTATCCCGTTAACATAAACCCTTCAGTTTTCTTGGTATGCTATCTATTGATAATAGAGTCAAATAAAGACTGGCCAGAAGAATCTATAGTAGTCAGAGTAAACTATTTGAATTAAATTGTAAAATAGAATCATCCGTTTAAATCTTTTTAACTAAGACACCGTTATGTTTCATATCAAGAATGGAATAAGTGTACACCCCTTAGTGTTGGAACATACTAATGTTTATAGTATAGTCAAAACAATTTTTTAAGTACTCCATGTAACTACATTATTTAACGTTACATAAGTGCAATTTATGCATATTTAAAATATTTTTGCTTGACTTTGACTTGAATGATTTAATTAACCACAAATCTTCAATATGGACTTACTTACATAACAAAAAATATTCGCAAGCCTGCTACATTAAAACGTCCTAATTTTAAAATAAAAGATGGTCTAAGCCTCGAATCCTCTCGTGAACAACCAACTCTCGTACAACTCTCGTAACCAGCGGGTTACAGACATGTTTTTACATTGTTCATTGTTTTACAGAGCCTCTGTTAGAGCACAAAATTCTGTTAGTGATTTAGCGATTAATCCTGAGCTCAGTGCCTGGAAACTAAAAAATCGTTGGAGATAAATAACAGTTTTACCAAATTTTGCCTTGTCGTAAACATGATAACTTCAAAGGATTTCAAACGTCAAATTAAAATCCAATTTTAATTTTGTAATACAATATACGCGACACTTTAGAAATATTATTTAAGTACCTATTACTCTTGAAAATGTAAGGAAAATCCTATATACTACTATTATTGTTGATGAATTTATTAATTTATGTTATAATAAAGCATTGTTATTATAACTTTTGAAATGTTGTTTACTTTCGAACATAGATATTTATGCTTTATATACATTGTTTTTTAAGAAAGGCCACGCAAATACTCGATCTCTTTTTACGACTAAATAATTTAATACTTTTAAAATCATTTTATTTTAAAAGTATTATAGTATCTGTTTTATTCTGCGTTATAATATTTTTATTGCCATGTTAAGACCCAAATACACTAGCGCTAAAATAAAAATAAATAAATTTAATATTATATGTAGTTTATAGTTTTATATTTGGAGGGTGGAAAGTATGTATGTTGCATGAATTAAATGAAAGCATATCTGAATGAATCTATAAACCATGGCATGACTAAATTATACCTAACGTTAAAAATATCTTTTAATTAAAAATATATTTTCTTTGTAACCGTTAAAAAAATCATATTCGTGTCGGTGACAGAATTTAAGTATTCTTATTATGTTAATAAGTGTCGGCTAGCCACAAGCGGATTGTTTCTGTATATAAAATAAAAATATTGAAACTTAAATTACGAATAAATAGGGTATTACTAAAAAAGCAATTACTAAACAGTTTTTAATGAAATAAGGAATATATTACATTTAGAAACGAGTAAAAATATTGTAACATTACATTCGATACATTTTATACGAATGTTTAAAAGAACTATTTAATCAGTCATGCTGAAGGTATACTCTTATATAAAAATAATTTTAAGATATTTCGCATATAAATGAGTACTCTACTCTACTGCTAGAGTAGAAGAGCGTAGAGTTTGAGGTTGTTCTGTGAAGAGTTACATAAAAGTAAAAGTTTCGATTTTTAACCAAAAACGCCAAGTATTTTACTTTTAATAATAATAATATTACAGGACAAGTTACACACGTTGATCTAACCCCTAAGTAAGCAATTTATATTTGCTTGTGTTAAGGGTGTTAGACAACGATACAAATACATAGAAATACATATTATAAATACTGAAAATATATTTAATAAACGACCAAACCCAGAGATACAGACATCATTACTCATCACATACATGCCTGTCCCTGTCGGGGATCGAACCCGAGCCCCAATGAGCCGCTATACGTTAGGCGTCTGCGCTAACCACTCGGTCAACGCGACGGGGCGGTTTTTATCTCATTTTCGAGTTTAAATTTTAATGACATGAAGATATTATTTAAAAAGTGAGTACAGCAATTGATTCCATAATTTTGAAACCAAATATTGATGCAAAAATCGTACGAAACGTAGTTAAAATGGCAGTCAAATCGCTATGGCTGAGTTCTATCCAATAATGTTTACAAAGGTTATTTCTACTTAATTAGAATTTAGATACAAACTCTAGAAAAATGCATTGAAACAAAAATATAATAACCTGTACAATTTGTATATATAGTTATCATGATAACCACTGATAGAAGTACGGTAAAGTTGGTTGATTTTTCTAATTCGTTGTTTGTAGTACGAGAATATATCTCGTAAAACAATACATAAGACAATATAAACACAAAACACAGTTCAAAAAAGATAAAAAAAAAACGTGAAATAATAACTATATTACCATGGACCACCAAATGTTTAGATATTCATTTGCAAATATAAAAGCAGAACATTCCAAGGGTCGGCATATAAAATATCTGTACTCATTTGATTATGTGAAATATTAAATGTTAAAAAATTTGTAATATTGTGGTCGCTTACCAATTTAATTCTGTAAGACCATATTATAAACTCTAAAACAGACTCTAAAGAAGAATACCCAATTTATATTATTTAAAACTTGAAGCACCTCACTTTTGAGTCTAGGGAGAAAATTAACTATTGTGCTTCTGAAGTTCTGATGTATTTGTTGCTGAAGTATATGGTATACCTACCGTCAGGAAAGTTTTTGTCTCGAACGTCGAGACGTTTTTGACTCGTCGTCTTTTACAAATAAGAGTCACCTTGTCATTTACCTTTGTATTTAGTAGTATATAGTAGTTGAAATATATAAGATTAAATCATTATGATTAAGATGTAACTACCTAAATAATAAGTAAAAATAAATCTAAGAAATCTTTATAAATAAAATTATAAATACCCTAGTACAGGAATGTAATTTCTGTTACTTGATATTCGTTGTGAAGTCTTTATATTATTATAGAAAAGTTATGTTAAGTTAAGTTTATAAGTACATTTGTCAAGCAGCAAAGTAACTAAGAAAAGCTTGTATTGTTTTTTTTTTAAGGATTAATTTTCTAAAAGCAGAGAACTTATTTAAAATAAAATTGAGTGCTGATATCTTTTCAACATAAGAAAAAACTACAATGTAAAATTGTATCAACGTTAAATTGTACGATAAAATTACTCTGGAAATAAAACTAATTCAAGAATGGTCTATCAATAAAATCTTCATTTGGATGCGCCGAGTCATCAATAGTGCCCTAAATTAATCTCGATATTTAACCAGTTAACAAAATAATATTTTGATATAAATAGCATTTATTGACGATCACTTTATAGTGAAAATATCAATAAACGACATTATTATGTTAATGGCTCGTTAAAAAAACTATTTTGTAAGCAAATCACACACTTTTTGAAATTTCAGGAGGTATTGAACAATACTAATAAGTATTGTTTTAACAAAAGATATTACAAGTAGCACCATGAGTACCTTCCTTCCTCTAAAAAATTTTCGGGCAATCACAATGGATGTAGTTTTTTTATATATTGTTTATTCTGCCAGATGACATTGTTAATTTATAAAACGTCTGAAACCTTGACGTAAGTATAAGTTTTTAACGTTTTCTAGGCTTAATTAGTATAACCTTAAGAATGTAAGATTAAAAATGATCAATATTAAGGATTCAGAGCATGCCACTTATATAACACCTATTTCTAGAGATAGCTGCAGAATACAAAGAAATAGCTATAACTAGCTATATGTGATAAAACGCTTGACCATAGTCTCATCCTATGGTACGTGACGGAGATTACTGATGGAATTAATCTGGTATTCATTTGCTGTATTGGCTCTAAGCCTTGCATGAATAAATAATTTAGTTCAAACGTTACACTACTGTTTTTACATCTCCTCAGAATTATAAATAAGGTAAGGTGATTGAAAGTATGAGGAAGACTTACTTGACTTTTAATTACGTTATTGGTATCGGTTTATTTTTCATTCTATATTTATATAAATCAAGATTAAATTTTTATGTAAGTTATGTAAGGTAAAGGTTGAGGTTTTTATGTAAGTAATGAACTACATATAATTAATGAATTAAATAACTTTCTTCTTCTTTATAAGAGAATATTTTATAAGCAATAGTATTTATTATTATTTGATTGTACTAATTTGATTTATTTATACATAATGAGTTGTGTAAATAAAATAAACAAAATGAACACGAAAAAATTATACATAAACTACGTCGTAGCACTCACGTAGTCCCTGGCTACGAGTGCTACATACATTAACATGATATGAGAGGTAAGTACATAAAAGTCTTAAGTCGTAAAGAACAACGAGTACCATAACCATTTATTTATAAATGTCTGTGTAAGTATAAACATTTTGTCTGTAGAATCTTATATTACTGGTTTTAAACAGTTTATAACTATTTATGTTTGTCATTTTTACAATTTGGGAAATATAAGGTCTTAAAACAGAAAATAGTTCTGAATTGTTTTTGGGACTTGTTTACTTTTTTTTTACAGCCCGCGGCTGCGCACGCCTTAAATTCGTAGTAAAATAATTCCCTTTTCCCATGTTTTTGTATTGGCTTCTATATGACTTGTTTTAAGTGATAAAACCAATACTACGACATCGGCAGACATCGCTCACTGTCAAAAATATATTTAAAGTTTTTAATAAGGATACCATGTTAGACACTGTAATTTTTTTATACCTCTCCTTTTTTTACTTAAAATTAAATGGAAAATGTATTTATGGCACTTAATTAGATAAGGATTGATGCTGTATTGCTTAAAATTGCTTTGTAAATAAGCCATTATTTATAAACATATACCATGTCGGACTTTCTTGTAGAACTTTTTAAGGTATACAATACTTAGTACATTATTTTGATCTAAATCGTAGAGTTTGCAATGTAAACGCAAAACAATGTGTTTGTTTATCTTGCATATTATTAATATATTTTAATATTAATTAATATATTTTAATATATTAATAACATGCTTAATATATTGAAATATATTAAGCATCTTATTATATATATAAACCTTCTTTTTGAATCACTCTATCTATTTAAAAAACTGCATAAAAATCCATTGTGTAGTTTTAAAGATCTAAGCATACATACAGACATAGGGACAGACGCGAAAAGCGACTTTGCTTTATACTATGTGATGAAATTAAACCGCGGTAATTACACGAAAGGCCTTACTTTTAATTTTAGGATTGCTTACACCTTCAAAATAAAACATTGTAAAGGACTGTATTCAGAGACAAAAAAATATCCATATCCAAATGAAATTGGTATTTCAAATGTCGTTTATATCATTTTTAAATGTTTAGGAATATTTAATTCATTTGAATATTCATTTTAAAGAATTAATTCTTAGTAGTAAACTTTTGCTATATATCAATATCAGAATATTGAATATAACTTTGAAATTAGAAAATAACACTTTGAATTATCTTAAACTAGTGTTAATTATCTAAATATCAATTACATTAAATAAAAAAAAATATAAACAATTAGAAATAAATTACTGAAAATATTACGGTCATTATTTCGCTCATTGTTTAGATAATATTAATTTTTTTTTTATAATAACACATTTTCAATCTTATCAATTATCAATGACTTTTATGAACATATACTTTTTTAAAAATAAAAAAGGAAAAATCTAAAAAATATATTATCGAAGCCACTTTTAGGCACCAAATTTGGTAAATGTTGAAATTAAAATGTGGTACAAAGAAATTTATATCATATCATAACATATTATAACAACAATAATCAAATTGCAATCAAATACTTGTCAAATTCAATGCCTATTTGTTCCTCTTGCAAGGCACAGGGGACGTAAACTATTTTTCCATAAGAGGCTTTTATTTACGAAATTATTAAAGCTACGTTTCAAACGTTGAGTGTAAGATCAATATGCCCTTTTTTCTCCTGAAGAATTTTTATCTCTTGAAACCCTCTTAATTTTACATGAGAATGGTAACTCATCTGCAATTTTCTATATTTGCAGATATACAAGTACTATGGCACAGTGTTGCAGTGCCCCGAAGTCAGATCCATTTATCTGATTCAAAATTTGTCTTTAGGTAAATTTAGGTACCTCGCAACGTAATTCATAAGTATTAAAAATAGACAATCTGCCTAACGATTTGCGTTGCATTTAGTATTTTCCTCAAAATAAAAGCTTTATTGTACTTCTGCTTTGTCTGAGAAATAAAGAACACTTCTAAAATTACGATTCGAAGTTTTGTAGGTAAGAACATAAATTTCAGTAGCAACCATGGATTTTTTTTATATCATAAGCCACAGTTTAAATAAATCTTCCTCACGAGACAGATTCATCTCACTTCTGATTATAATGTCATGTTGGATCTGTGGTTACCTAATTACATAATAATATGTAAAGTATAAGTTGATCAATTTTACTTTTAAAAAGAAAAATTAGATATACTACATCGTAGCACTCGCATCCAGTCTACGAGTGCTACATACATTAACGTGGTATGAGAGATAAGTAGACAAATGGATTAGGTCGTAAAGAACAAAAAGCTACATCATAACTTATTTATAAATGTTCTTGGTAGTGTATTTTCTCTTAGGAATATCATATTCTTAGTTTTATAATAATTATTTTTAAGCATAGAAATTGAATGAAACGTCAATGATTTTCTTGAGCTAACTACAATTAAAATAATAATAAATACGTAATAATATTAACAGTAACATAAGTATAATATTAAATAATAGACTCACAATATCTCTGTAACTAAAATACATTTTGGTTTTTAATGAGATTTGTATGGCACGAGAAACGGTTTTAAGTTTTATCTTAAAACACTAATTCTAATTAAATTAATTATTTTGGTGATATATATTTGACATTTATTAACATAAGTCAAATGGTTTTAATAATAATAATATCTGTATGTCTGTATGCTTTTATATCTATATATATGTCTTTATATTTGTGCACTTTAATCTCAGAAACAGCTCAACCAAATTGGATGCAGTTTTCAGGAATATATTGTAACAGTCTTCACTTAACATTTAGTGTTTAATTAATTTAAATCGGTTAAGAGTTAAAAAGATTTTCAATTTATGTCAATCACGTAATAAGCAGATCTTCTTCTATACATGTAAAAATCTGTAGAGCAATAGTCTCTATACATTGAAAATATTATAAAATAAATAGCCAGGATGTTAACATTTTGGGGGTAACTAATTGTATTTTAATATCCTTTTTTAATACATGTCTAATAAAACCATACTCAGAATAACAACATATTATGCGTAGAAAATAATTATAATACTTTTTTTCTTCAATAACGATTAATTAATATATAATACAATATTTAATATTTATATGATTTTATGATTATTTCAATACAAAAGGTATTGCGATAATCATTAAGTTAGTTCCGTTTGACTTTTTACGTTATCTTAGAAACTTTTTTACTGTTACACAAATTATTCTGGCGATCACACAATACCTTCTCTTAGCTGGGTGACGATTTATATATACACTACTATTATAATGATTTATTTAGTCAATTAAACTTCTATACATACATTACATGTTTCAGTCATACCATCAACTGATCTTTATTTTTGATCAAAACCTACCCTTCCAATTATAGTAAAGCTAAAGTCTATATAAATTATCACTTTATTCCTATTAGGAAGTGTCTAGTTTTATTTTGCGTAAAAGTATCTTTAAAATAAAAAAAGTCATAAATCTTCCTAATATTTATTTTTTACTCACTAGTATATTTCAATTACTAGAATTTTGATTAATCATCAGACCTAGAAGAATAAGAAGACAGATTAAAAAATAAATAAAAATCATTGAAACCAGTCAAGAAGTTTCTGAGATATTCCATTTAAGATAATTCAGAATAAATCGACTCACCTTCTTATTCTTAAAAATGTTTGTGCTCACACAAGTTTATGGCGACTATCTAAAAAAGATTGCAAAGAAGTATTCGATCTCGCTACTAAAGCCTATTTATTACCTCAAATTGGATGAAATTCACTACTTTCTGGTATCTTTTTAATATACATAGGTATATATTTTTAGTAAAATGTGAATTTTATTACATTAAAAGATGCTGCGAAGCATTTATGTTCTGAGAAAAGTATATTATATAAAACAGTTTGTTACTATTGTTAATATTAACATATTAAAATAAAATATTAAAATATTTACCATAAAATAAACGTTAATATAGCGGGGAAATTAATTATATAGTCACTATGAATCATGAAAGTTTAAATACCGCCTGTTAATTACGAAGCCGATTAAACTTTGAAATTACAGAATTTCTTAAAGCCTCATTACCCAATTACAAAAAAAAATCACGAAGTGCGTGTTTCATTAGTAATTATTATGTTAATTTTTAACATATAACTAGATAGATCTAGAAGTTTTTGGTAAGAGTACTTACCAATTAGTCACATTACAGTGTTTATTTATTCATTTCATTTTAGTTTTTATTTTATTAATATATATGTGTTATTATACAGTACCATAAACTTAACTTCTTATAATTTGTCAGAGCTGTATGAATGGTCAGGCATGAATAATGATCCTAATGTGAGAATATTTTTAAAATAACATAATATCCTAAATTGAATTAAGTTAAGTAACATATTGATTTCAAGAAAAAACGATAGAAATATAGGTAAATATACCATATATTTACCTATATACTATTTCGTACTTTTTATTGCATTACGTCACAGAAAAATCTATTGTGAACATTAAAAAGAAAATCTTATTATGTACCAGGAAATACCTTGTTTCTTTTATCATTTCACTCTTTTCTTATTGTTACTAAAATACGTCTAGGTAATTACAACGTTCCGTTTCATTTGGGCCAAGGTTCTAAGAAACTTTTGACAGCTAAGACTAATAAATATTTTCGGATCTACTCTTAAAATAAGCAGTTTTATAATTATAGTCCGCTTAAGTTTAAATATTATTGTCATTGAAAAAAGGTTAATCTCTTCTCAAACAAATACAAAGTTATATCGATATTATTGATAGCTAACAATGCTGTTTTTCATTTATTATTTTTTTTAAATATTATCTATAAATATTTCTCTTCTTTTCTCGATTATTTACATTTTTATATTATGTTTTTTATTGATGTTGGCTTCGTCGTCATATAACGCTAACAAAAAAGAAAATTACACATCTCTTTATGCTTCAGTGAGCATAATGCGAGTCTTATTATAGTTTGGAATAAAACCCGGATATTTGATACGAAACTGTTTAATTATTATGAACAAGTGATGGTCGGGAGGTTGTTACAGATTCGAATAGCTAAAGCGATGACAATGAAAATAAACTAAGTTGTAGGTAGAATAATTATTAAGAAAATTTATCTTGCTCTCGAAAGTTGTGCAGGCGCTTAGCCAACATCATTTATGAAGCAATAAGGTTTACTTATATTACACTGATCTATCATTCTGATATATAGGCAGTGTTATGTTATTATTAACGTTAAGCACACAATCTGTCTCTTGGGTATGATCCTAGTTTTAATTAATTTGTAATTCATGTGATATTATATAAATATATAAAAATACAATATTAGATTAGTAATAAAGTACATGTATAAAATATATACAAACTTTGTAAAATGGTTATACTTAGGTATTATTATTGAAAAATATTGGAAACTTTAACTTTAATAAATAAAAAAAACTTTAATAAATTTTCAATCATTAATAGTATCGCTGTCGCTTTGATAGAAAACTACTTTCAAAGTCTTCTTTAAAGAACGATTTATTTAGAAAACTCTATAGCAAGGAAATGACTTTAAACGAAGTACTTACGTAATGGTGATGTAGAATTCGTCAATCCTCTCAGATTTTGTTGTCAAAGTTAAACATGATATATTTGAAACCATCGTAATAAATAGATAAAAAAATATTTTGTTTTTATTATACTGTTTACAGTTTTAAATTTTTTTATTTATTAATTTTTTAATATAAAATATCAGAAATTTTATTTATTGTAAGGAAAGTCATAAAAAATATAATATATAAATCCAATATATTATACTATGTATACTTTGCCTAATATAATTTATATAATAAAACATATTAAAAAAAAGAGGTAAATCGTGTATATATCTACATTTAAATCGCAACTTGCCTATATTAGAGAAAAGATTGAGCTTCAAGTACTCAAGAACCTATACATTGAAGAATAAACATACAGCGATACAGTCAATTCCCTTTCCTTCTCCCATTCATCTTGGCCGTCTGAAATGGAATGAAGGAATTTATAAATCTTTTGCAGAGATCTGAAGATCGATAACGTTGATTCGTTTTCCACTAGAAACATTGTTATTCTGAGACTTCTAAACATTCTAAGCTGATTATCTGAATTTTATATTATATTTATTTAGAAAATGTTATTTATTCCTACTATTAATTATTTCATGTAAACAACTGGACTCAATTCAAAATCCTACGCATCAGCTTTTTTATTACCCTGTTCCATAGTAACCGGTGACTTATTGAAATGAACAATACGGTTTTAAGCATGACTACGTCAATTTCTTAATTAGTAATATAATTAATAATATTTAATATAATATAACTACATACACTAGAATAGAAATATAGTCCACAAACACTGAAGAAACTTGAGAAAAACAGTAACATATATAATAATTGTAGCAGCGTGCGGAAACAAGTTATAGCAATCGCAAGTAGACACAAAGGAAGTAGTTATGAAAAGTAGTTGGCAGGCTAAGCGACATGCAGCGCCAGCCGGTTTAAAATATAACATCTAATACAATATTCATTTGATATTCATGTTATGTATATATTTTATGTAATGTACGTTAATAAATAATAAATAATGTAAATAATACCACATAATTCATATATTATTTAAGAAGTGGTCTATACATTTGGTGTGATCAAAAAGGAAGGTCACTTTTTGAATTTCGCGCGCTCTATATATTCTAATGTTTTTTTTGCTTGTGTTGGTAATGGCCACAATCATATGCTCACAGTGTTGACTATATAGCATATGTTGTTGTTATGTGAGAGGCATAAAGGTTAGACTCGTGTTTGCGTGCTCGGCGATTTTTTGCTGATGGTATTAACTTGTTTAATACCGTTTTTTTAAAAACTTGAACACTCTTGAAATGTTGACGTAGCGTACGGTGGGTTAACTTTGAGCAATAAAAATGGATATAAATAGTGTAAGTTATTCCAAGAGGGCCAAAATGTTTCGTTGCTACCTTTTGAACGTCCCAAACAACGAAAATATGTTATAAATCGTCAAATAACGATGGATTCTGAATTATGATAATGCAGATGCGCACACATCGTTACTGAAGAGTAGCTTTTTTGCCAAAAACAAAACTATCATCATTTCTCAGAATTGGCCCCCGGCGACTTTTTCCTCTTACACAAATTGAACAGGAAAAGGTAAAAATATATGTATGAAATATTGTATAGCTATATATAATTTATATATAGCTATACAATATTTCGTACATATATTTATTCCCACAGGCCATTCTTTTACTTAATGTTGATTTGAATTTTTTTACTCTAAATTATAACTGAATTAAATTCATTTTTCTGATTACAATTGTTTTTTTACGTTCTCCCTTCTACCCACGTACCCACGTGGTACCCTAGTCTAATGCAACCATATCAGCACTCCAAAAATTTATTTTATGTGAAAATAGCTTAGAGTGACTTATTATACTTAAAGATAATAAGATAACTAGTTAGAAAATTCTTTAAGTAGGCCAGCAAAATGTATTTGAAAAGCTCTACGAAAAGAAGTCGTACAATGTTTGAGCTCTTGAACTTAAACCCCAAAGTATTGAATCAACGAGACAATAAATGGGTTAGACATAAAAAGGTTTGAATGAAACCAGGACTCATATTGTTTTATTCCATGTAGATAAAAGTGCATAAGATTTTTTGGGTAACAATTAAAATATTAATAAAAAATAAAAACAATTGATCCCGGAAGAAAAGCTTAGATATAAAGTACTAAAATCGGTAATGCGAGGTTCAGCACATCAGCTCGGTTGGCAAAACGAAAAATACAGAGATTGCAGATTTTTAAATGACTTAATAATAAATTATAAACCGTAGGAGTATTTCTGCTATATTCAACATACGATATAAGTTTAATCAGCTGTCACTAAATGTTATGTTATTAATTATTATAGTTATTATTTTTGTAAATGGCGTGCTAGTAAATAAAATTACAAGTCATGAATACTCTCAAGTCAATTTAATATGAAGTGATTTGTAGCACGCAAAAAATTCAACTCTATAAGTTTTTTCAAGATTGCTAACATAATGCCCATATAATATTTAGGGGCTGTTAAATACTAAACAAATCGAAAAAATAATTAAAATTGATTGAAAAACATTTTTTAAGAAGAGTATTTAACAAAAGTTGAAGTTTAAACAAATTAAAGTTTATATGAAAATTGTCCTTCATTTCATAATATCATAATTGAAAACTTTAAAGCGTAAAAACGGAAATCTACTAATAAGACTTCACTGTCCGTCTCTCCGTCTATTAGTCTGTCCGTGTTTCTGTTACCAGGG
Source organism: Napeogenes sylphis (assembly GCA_959347405.1). NCBI lineage: Eukaryota > Metazoa > Arthropoda > Insecta > Lepidoptera > Nymphalidae > Napeogenes > Napeogenes sylphis. The sequence goes on along the minus strand of OY365781.1, from coordinate 9,218,939 downwards.
TGTATCTCATTAACTGTGTTAACTAAACAGCTGAAATGGTCTTGGAAAGGTTCGTTTTATCCATATATTTTGATAAAATAATATTTCTTTATGAAAAAAAAACATATTTTAATATCCAAAGAATGATTCTTTGATAATCGCTGGAATGAATGCTCGTGAGAGATTTATAGTTACAGCAGATGTGTAACGTTTAACTTTTAAGTGCTAGAACTTACTAAATAATTCAAAAATTATAAAATATTAGCCAAATCATATTTAAATTAGCTTAGTTATAAAAAAAGGTTAAGTGTGATTATCCTTTATCAAGCCTTTTTATTTAGTTTTGAAAAATGCATTATTTATTAACAATACTATTACGTGCATTGTAGTAAACTATGATCTATTAAATATATAAGATAATCAATTGTCAAAAACGTGTTATAATTATTTTTTGCTTTTGGTAATTTTCACGTTTTATGATCTATTCTAAGAAGCTTTAATTATTAAGAAAGTCTTCTTTACTTCCATATAAAAAAGTGGAGACACCTGTAACCTGAGTTATACGGGCGAGATAAGACTATAATAAAACAAGTCTTCAATTTCTGGCAGGTGTGACACTTGAATTTAAGAAACCACTTTCATAAAATGTAATACTTAAACATAACTTCTGTTATGTTCATTAGATATAATTCTATTGAACAATGTTTATGGCTTTTTCTACAAATTTAAGTGGGTCATTTTATTTGTAAAATAAATACTTAAAATAAAGTTAGTCTATGCTTACATTAAGATTAAACGTTTATTTTAAAAGTTAAATACGTTCTTATCGTGTTTTCTAAAATAGAATAGTAATAATAAGCAGACAACTAAATGTGGAAAATTATAAACGGGAAAATGTTGTTTAAAATTAACATGAAAAGTCAGTTTTATCTTCTTAAATGGTATGCAAACCCCTGATATTGTTTGCATTGAATTTTTGTGATGTAGTTTCATTATATCATTAAATAGCCAGATATTAAAGATCAAAATATGTATTAATTATTCATTATTAAAAGACTTCTTCAAAAAGGAGGAGGCTCTCAATTTGGCCGGTTTTTTTTTATGTATGTACACCGATTTCTCCGCGATTTCTAATTCTTATTTTGTTTGATGCGGAATAGTTTCGAATTGGTCCCATAAAAATTTGAATCAGGTAGGCCCATTAGTTTTTATTTTATGAGCATTTTAGTCCAAGTTTTGAACTAACTCCTCCGGAAGGAAATCAAAACGTGCTGTTTGACGTAATGACATCTGTTGTTTTGTATATGTGAAGTCTTTAATAGTCTCACAAGCACGTGAAATTGTATTTCAAAGAGATTTTTTATTGAGAAGACTATTTTTATCCGTTCCTTTCTTTGATTTCTCCTTTCGTTGTTTCTTGAGATCTATATTTTTTAAGGCGCGCAGTATCTTTAAATAGGACATATAAATAATAGGTAGTATATAATAAATATTAAATCTTCATTATTTATTACTTTTTAGTTTTAAAGTCGGTTTTTTTTAACGTAGTAATTTTTATTCAATTTATTTGAACGTTTGCACTTCAATTCTAAACTGAAAAAAATAGTGATTTAACTTTTAGTTTTGTAGGTTTAGTAATCATTTGTCTGCATTTCATCTAATAGAAAGTCATAAACGTGAAGTGGCTATTATGTGTATATATTCCTTAAGATTGGCTAGCAATTTTCGTCTATGTATATTTGCACACTTATTCAGGTAGTACGCCTAATCGTATAACATAAAAAAAGATATAAAAAAAACAACCTAAGTGAACATAATATTTACCATATTATAACTTTGTAAGCTACTTGGAACTGTAGAAGGGAACACATACAGGTGTCTTACTTAGCCACTTTATTGAAGTGGTGGACGAGTGATAATGAAATACCCCATTAGACTTAATAGTATTAAAAGAGAGTGTTCCAGTGTTTGTTCAATTATACACGTATGTTCTATCTCTTTATATTTTATTATATTATATAGAGACGGAATATTATTGATTTAAAGGGTGTTTGAATTCTAACCATTTATCATTAAAGAATATAGTATCGTAAAACTCCATGCTATATTTTAATATCCACAAACTATAGTATCGTATTAATGTAACATAAAATAGTACGTAGGTCTAAAACTAGTTGTACTTTTTTATCGTTGGGTAATCAATTATGGATACCGTAAGCAAAAGAAAGAGTAGGACTGATAAGACCACTTTAGCACTCAACCGTGAGGTCTCGGTATTAAGGAGCTTACCTATAGCGATAACTTCTGACACGTCAAGTAAAATCAGAGATAAAAAAGCCATTAGTAGTTATAGACATCTCACTAAGGGTTATATTAAAGCGTCTTTAATTTAACTTTTAATATTAAAACATTTTTTTTTTCGAACGGAAAAAAAATGATATGCTAAAATTTGTGCCAGTTTGAGGGATTCATAGTAATAACGAACAAATAAACAATTGAGTTGCATGGAGTTGAGGGAGTAGAGCTATCTATAGAAGTCTACAGATATCTCAACTTCAATTCTCTCTACTCCTGATTAATAGGATTAAAACTGCAATCATTTATAAAACAGCATAAATAAAACATTAACAGATAAACTTTTAAACTATCACGTTTAATAATGTATATTTAGTTAAAAAACGGGTATTATAGCGTACTAAATAGGTATCACATACCTTTTATTGTCTGGCGTTTCGAGATCTAATTAACTGAAGGTAGACCGTCTTCTCGTTTGTCACACAACTTTAGAAAATAACAGGATATAACTCAAATGAAAAATAAAACTTACTAAGATGCTACACAGGTGTGATTAGTTAGTTAGTGAAGGTTATAATACTACAGCCGGCATTTAACATAATTAGCAATGACAAACACAGAATAAGCTTCAACTTCTAATTCTGAGTTGAGCATCTTAGAGAATATTAACGAGCTAAGTTCCTGACTATAAAGTCGGATTTATCTCTAGTACTAACTATTTTACCAGAACAATAAATTAAATTCTAAAACTGGTGAAGATTTGTAATAATAGTGTTTATTAGTTTTGTTATTAATTTTACATATTTAGTTTTTTTTTTTTTTTTTTTTTTTTATATGATCTAGGGCAATGCTTGACTACATTCCACCTGATGGTAAGTGGAATGTAGTCTTAGATGGTAAGTCGCATTGCCCTAGCAACCTATTCACTCTTCTCTTGAAGACACCCACATTATATTTGGCCGGAAATACCGACGCAGGCAAATTGTTCCAGTCCTTTGCTGTACGCACTAAAAATGAGGAAGCAAAGCGCTTCGTTCGGACAGGTGGAATGTCCACAACAAAAGGATGTATACCTGCCGTGCGTCGGGACGTCCGGTGATGGAAGGGGGACGGGGGAATTAACTCGTGTAATTCCTGCGCACACTCACCAAAATGTATCCTATAGAATACTGAGAGGCTAGCAATTTTACGCCTGTGTTCAAGGCTTTGGAGGTCGGCTTCGACCAATTTGGGATCGCCTATAAGCCTTTTTGCTCGCCTCTCAATTGAGTCCAGAACCGCAAGATGAGACTTTGCGGCACCAGCAAATATGTGTCCACAGTACTCTACACACGACCGGATCTGTGCTTTGTATAAAACAAGAAGCTGTCCCGGTGTAAAGTACTGCCGAACCTTCGCAAGAACGGCAAGCTTTGCTGCTGCTGCTCTTGCTCTGGACTCAATGAACCGACCAAAGTTGAGGTTCGAGGAAATCTCTAAGCCTAACAACTGAAGAAGGTCACTGTATTCCAAGGATACATTCAGGAAAGTAGGAGCCAAGGTGAAAGGGCTCCTTTTGGAGGTGAATAGACACGTCTGCGTTTTGGTGGCGTTGAACTCGACAAGATTGGCATTGCTCCATGCGGAGACTGCCTGAAGTTTGTCATTCAAACGTTGCACCATGGCTTCTCTTTCAGACTGTACTTGATCTCGACTAGCCCGAGTACTCGGCAGATATCTTTCTACAACTGTGCTGTCGTCTGCATACCCATAGATACCGGGCTTCAACAGATCATTAATGTGCAGCAAAAACAGAGTTGCAGAAAGAACGGACCCCTGAGGCACTCCGGCATTTATTGTCAAGGGTTCCGAGGAACACCCGTCGACAACTACTCGGAGAGATCTGTGGCTCAGAAAGTCCGTTACCCAGCCGATCTGACCAGGAGATATACTGTACGCTGAAAGCTTGCATATAAGGCTCGCATGCCAGACCCTGTCAAATGCCCTCGAGACGTCCAGAGAGACGGCGATCGCTTCTCCGTTCTTTTCGGTGGCCTCGCCTAAAATGTGAGTAGCATACACTAGGAGGTCCCCAGTAGACCTATTACGGCGAAACCCGTACTGTCGGTCACTGAGGAGATCGTTACCTTCTAGGTATGCTAGTAGGCGCGAGTTCAATACACGCTCCATAATCTTACAGAGTATGGAGGTGATTGAAATCGGTCTGTAATTGACAGGGTCGGCACGGCTGCCTTTTTTGGGCACGGGTTGCACATAAGCAAGCTTCCAGGATTTCGGCACTATTCCAGTCATGAAAGAGAGGCGATACAGACGTGTCAGTATAGGAGACAACTCAGCTGCGCATGTCTTGAGCAGAATGGCTGGTATACCATCAGGACCACTGGCTTTATTCACATCTAAACGACACAATGTTCTCCATACCTCTTTGTTAGTGATGCGGATTTCAGACATCGAAATACCGCAGTGAGGAAGATGTGCTGGAGAAGCATTGCCAGTGTCTAGATGCGAATTCTCAGCAAACAGAGAAGCAAATACATTCGCTTTCTCTGTTGCAGTGTGGGCCAGGGATCCATCAGGCTTCAGCAGAGCAGGCAGTGAGGGTTGGCAGAAGTTCGACTCGATCGCTTTGGCAAGAGACCAGAAAGCTCGACTGCCAGTTGGTCTGACAAAGAGCTTTTCGCCATTCTTAACGATCCGATCAAGACGAGCCTTCCGCAATGCCTTCTTGTAGGACTTGGCAGCTTGGTTAAAGGCTCTCTTCTTCAAACTTACATCCGGAGTTTTGCGGGTTCGAGCATCAGCCCAAATGAGATATGCCGAATGTTTTCGGTCTTGAGCATGACCACATTCGGCATTAAACCATGGGCGAGCTTTGCCACCGATGGGTACGTCAGCAAAAGGAATAAAATACTCCATTGCCTGATGCACCACATCGGTTATAGCATACGCGCAACTCGACGGATCCAAAGAAGAGAAGCAGACCTGCCGCCAAGGATAAGACGCAAAAAAGTGTCGCATCTCATCCCAATCTGCTGACTTGTATTTCCATACTCGCCTAACACCAAGAGGTTCGAAAGCTGGTGGGGAATATGTAAACACAGATTTCACCAGACAGTGATCGGAAGTTCCCAAGGGGGAGGTGACTTCTACACGATACCTGTCCGGATCAGTTGTCAGCAGAAGGTCCAAGCAATTGGCTGTATGGCCTACCACATCTGGTACCCTTGTCGCTTGCTTCACCAGCTGAAAGAGGTCCAAGGACAACGCAAATTTCCGCGCTTCTCTTCCAGCATGGTCGGTCTTCTGGTACGGGAACAGCCAGTCCTGATGACAGGCATTAAAGTCCCCCAGAAAGACGAGCTGCGCCGAAGGGTACTGATACAGAGCCATATCTGCAGCCTCACTAAGATACTCAAATAAACGAGTTGTCTCCTGGTCACCGCTGTGCGAACGGTAGACACAGGAATACAGGATTTTTTCGTTTCCTGTGTCCACTAAAACCCATAGGGAAGAAAAAGTGGGGTCTTCAAGGTGACGGAGACGCTGAATACAGAGGTCGTTCCGCGCGTACATACTGACTCCGGCCCGTGAGCGAAAGTTGTGCTCCAACGAGTAACCGGGATAATCCAAGTATGTAGCGCTCAAAGGACATTGTATCTGCGTCTCCGTCAAAAAGAGCAAGTGCGGCTGCTCTGTCTCCAGGTGGTGGTGGACAGCTAAAAGATTTGAGTGCAAACCCCTTATATTAGTCAGGTGCACATTGTATGAGGAGGAGTGCAACCGCTGTGCCAACTTGTTTCTTTTTTTAACCTTTTTCATAAAATAAAATAAATAAAAGTGAATAGGGATGGGAAATGGCAGTTGAACGAGGCGGTACGTATCGAACCCGACGTCGAAATTGGTGATGTCTTGCCACTGGGAGGCTAGTCTGGAGACTGCGGGGACGCCCGAACCCCCCCAGGGATCGCCATCGGGCCTCCTCGCCTGGTTGCCAACCAGCACGATGGAGCCACCCTGGGATTTTTCGCAGCTGGCGGGGCAGCCTTTCGTGGGTGGCTAACCCACTAATTGAGCCCCCAACTATCTGCGGGCGGCCAGCGGAAAGCCGTCGCTTCGGATCCCGCTACCCTCCTCGACTAGACACCCGACAAAACAAACACCAACTCGACGTCAACCGGTTCGCCAACGTACCGCAGCTGTTCAAACCCATTTCCCATAAACGGCTTCATCGAGCAACGTGCCGGAACACGACTATGTCGCTTTGCGGCACGACTTTGCCCGATGGGTGGTAACTTTGCCGGCGACCCGATGTTATGGTCTACCACCAAGGAAAGTGGTAAGTATAAGTGGAAAGTTAGTAGTATATAAAGTATAGTAGTAGGTTAGAAATATGTAGTTTTATACAATTTATCGTTGTAGCACAGTGATAACCTAATATTTGATATGAAGGAAGTAAAGGAAGTAGTCGACCTTTTTATCATTGCTTGAAAGAATGTAAATCGGAAATGAAATATATCTATTTTTTTTATTATTAGAGTAATAGCGTAAATATCAATGACACAGAAGTATGTGACCAGGTGGAAGTAATAGTGATTATATAATTCTATATTTTGAGAGCAAAAAATTCTGAAACGTTTTCCATCCTCAATTATTTTTTTTTATATCAACGTAAGTTTTTGAAAAAATATAGCCATAATCTAGTTGCTTCTATTCGCTATTAATCTAGGATTAATGAAGGGATATTTGTGTCGTAGAGTATTTTTTAAAATAATACTAAAACGTTGTGAAAAGAGTGAAAATTTGAAATCTGTAAGTAACAACAGTATATATAATAACAATAACACTAATAACAATAACAATATAAACATTTAGATCTAAAACTGACAACATAGGTATAACAATACTTCATCCACTTCACGACAAACGAGAATAGGGTTCGTCATTTCGCTGTCAAATGCAATACCGATTTTTCGTCAATATTTTCCGTGATTTATTATACCATCTGGCTGGTTTTATACTTTACTAGCTTTTGCCCGCGGCTTCGCACGCGTTAAATTCGTAGTAAAACAATTCCCCTTTCCCTACACTATGAAGATTTACTGCTATCTTTGGAATATCTATATTCTTATACTACATTTTTACTTTTTTTTGCATTTTTACACATTTTTTTTACATTTGTACTTATTTTTTTTTACTTTTTTACTTTTTTTTCTTCTTGCAATAAATATACTACAGGATCTCTCTATATACAACGTTCACAGCTTTCTTGTCATTAGACAATACAAACATATTTTCTTTAGAGGTTACTCTTGAAAGAGCGACATATAATTGGCCGTGTGAAAAACACTCAACGCTCAAATCTAAGCCCGCAACGTTGAAGGTTTGACCCTGCGATTTGTTTATGGTCATTGCAAAAGATGTCTTCACCGGAAACTGTAGTCGTTTAATTTGGAACGGTAAATCCGATGGTATCAGAGGAATTCGGGGAATCAATACATCTTCCCCAGTACCACATCCTGTGAGTATTGTGCACTCTATTATGAAAGATTTTAGTGATTTTACCAGCAAACGCGTGCCATTGCAAAGTTTAGGTGGATTCAGGTTTCTTAATAAAATAACAGGAGAACCTACTTTTAACACCATTTTGTGAGAAGGAAGTCAAGACGGGTTCAAAGAATTAAGAAATTCTGTAGGAAAATGTACAGCTTCTTCTAAATCAAGAACAGTATCGACCGAGTAGTATATTTTCGTCGGCGCATCAATCTTTGAAAGAATCAAGTTATTTACCTTGTCCACTTGTTCGTTAGTTGGAGACAGAATCGCTCTTTCTTTAAACCAAGATAAAGTCTTACAACTTATGTTATCAATATCGGGATAGACATTGTCGACCAACTCTTGGATGTTGTCTTTCAAAACACAAAGGTTTTCAAGGTTAATCCTTCCATCACTTTGTGTTAACTCTCCATTGCCAACTTTTAGCAGCATCTCCGGAAAAGGCCTATTCTCACGTGAAGATAACAAAACCCTCATATTAGTTTTGAGCTCTAATTTATTGACGTGTGGCCAAAGTTTGGATCTCTTTAGGGAAGCATTTATTTCGTCCGCACGTGTTCCTCGAGTCACAACTGGTAGGATTTGACGAAAATCTCCTGAGAACAGAATTGTACATCCACCCATAGGTGAATTATTGCTGCGCAAATCGCGCATTGTCCTTTCCAGTGCTTCCACAGACGTCTTGTTCGACATAGTAGCTTCGTCCCAGACTATTAATGAACAGTCACGCATCAATTTTCCTGTATGGCTCTGTTTAGAAACACTACAGACGCTGTTATTATCATCGGTGGCGATTTTCAGCGGAAGCTTGAACGTAGAGTGTGCGGTTCGGCCTCCTTCCAAAAGCGTAGCGGCAATGCCAGATGACGCGACAGCTATTGCAATTTTTTCCGGTAGATCTCACTTTTGCTAAAAGCAGATTGATTAAAAATGTCTTTCCTGTACCTCCTGGGGCATCAAGGAAAAACATTCTCCCTTCATTTTTATCAATTGATGATAGTAATGTAGTGAATACTTTTTTCTGATCGTTGTTTAGTCGTGGCTCATCTTAAGCTATTTTTTGTAAAAGTCTCGTTTGATCGTATGATATTTCTCTTGTGTATTCGGCACTATTCGTTGAGTCTGAGTTAATATTATTAGCTGGCATCGGTAGCCCAAAATCCTTGATTGATTTACTCGAAAGTAATTGCACTACTTTGTTCAATTCAAATAATGCTTTGTCAAATATGTTTTGATCATATTGTACATCATCCCTGTTTAACTCTCGCCGTCGCTGAATCAAAATGTCACTGGCCATACTTTCTTGAAATTTATTCCATAGATTAACAGAATCAGTTACTTGACAAAATGCTACTATGATGGCAAATAAATATCTTAGTGATGTAGCTGAACTGCAAGTAGCTGCTTCTGATAATGTGTTTTCCCAGTGAGAATCGTCTTTCAAGAGCCCCAGAGCTTTGCATGCTGCTTGATAAGTATTGTAAACAACACCTTGTACAGTTCTTAGGTGTGCAAAGGATGTCGGGCCTTTTACAACATGGAGTAACATTCGCAGATAAAAGCATTCGCTGTTGTTGGGATGAATCACGTAGACTCTGCCAAGAGCATCCGTTTTTTTTACTCCGGGGAAACTATCGACCGCAGTACCTTGTTTTCGTCGTTGAAAGTTTTTAGAATTACTCTGGTTCCATGTATAGTAACTTGGAACTCTGTCATATGTTAGTGTTTTCCCGAAATCATCTTGAGCACATAACTTGAAGAATGCTGTCAATGTTGTGTCCCGCAGGTTATTAGCAACTTCTTGTATATTGTTCTCAGTGAAATATACTCTTTGTCCATTTTCTAAATGAACTGCAAGATGGACAATTGTGGGAGCCCGGTCGTGCACTTCGAATGATAAAATCCTCCATACAGCTTCAGAGCTGCAGATGTAACGTCCAGACTGATATTTTTCCACTTCATTTGGTGATTGTATGCTGAAAGTGGCTTGATCGCTACCTTTAGTAATGTATTTAGTAACGTATTGGATTGACTTTATTGAACTGCACAACTCAACGTTGATATGGGCATCAAAAATTTTCAAAAGGAGCGGATTATATGGAACGATCCATCGGTTATCAATATAGTGGTTTCGGACGGTGGCACTTTGCCCACCTTGTTCTGGTGATCGTCGACGGTATTTGGGATATCCATCATCGCTGGTAGATGTTTGAGTTTGGAACGACTTCGGAAATTTTTTGCTGCATTTGGAATCTCGCATACATGCAGAATTTGGGTTTAAAGTCCCGCAAGGGCCGTGTACCATGTGTTTCTTTACAACTTCGAACAGTTCAGGATGTTCTTCTTTGTCCGGTAATTCAGCTGAAATAACGTTATCAATTTGATTTGGTCTAATTTTGTTCACTAACCACACCAGCATTTGCACATGTGGCAGACCACGTTTCTGCCATTCTATTGTGTACATATGGCAGCGCGGCGGACCGAATATATGAGACTTGTTAATTAAGTGCAGGAGTTTCTGTACTTTTAAGTGGAAGACTCTGTTAATTATATCGTATCTATCTTGTGGAGTTAAATTGGGGTTAATATTTTCTTTGATTTCCAGCCAATATGGGTTACATGTTGCTGTTATAAATAAATCAGGTTTACCGTAATGTCTAACGTAAGTCATTGCGTCTTGCGATTTTTCATGTAAATATCGAGGTCCACCTGTGAATGATGAAGGTAGTATAACCAACTGTCCAATGCCGTTGCTGTGTTCATTCGCCTGTAAAGCGTCCTGAAGATGAACATAATTTTCAGCTCTCAATTTAGTTTGATTATTACGGATGTAGGCCAATCTCTCGGATTCAATTTTTGCATATTGGTCAACTAAGTATTGATTTGTTAACATTCCATATCTGAGCAAAGGATTGAAATTGTTACGCCTTGTCATTATCCGGTAGCAATAGTAGTTCATACATGACACTGTTTTACGCAGAGGTGCACCACCGATTGGATCAACTTGAGAAACATTAATGGCATAACCATCTTCGCCACGGCATAACATCAAAGGATATTGTAAGCTGTCATAAGATCTGTGTAACTCTGAAATTTTTTGTAAATTATCATCACGACTATGTAACACAATATCCCTTTTGTCAAATTGCTGTCCAGCTATCACCACTGCTACTTCACTCGTGGAAGGTGCATTATATCGTCCTATGTGTTCTCCAATAGGAACTTTATTTGCATGAATTACGACATTAAAGTCGGGAGTATCTGCTCGAACACTCTCAATCGCAGTTTTAAAAGACTGTATGTAGCGATTATGAGAATGTAACATATCTTGGAGAGATATAACCAAATCTCTGTCAATTGACTGTGCGACACTTGAACACCGCGTTGATACTTGTGTATCTGGATCTGCAATAAAATAAATTTGCAGAAATTTCTGAACATCAGGTCGAAGTGGTAGCAAGCTCCCAGCTAAGTGATACACTTGCCCTTGAATTTTAAATGTAGGCATGAAACCACGCTCAACGACTTGCTTACTCTTGAAAGAGGTCATTTGAAATGCGTTATTATAACGGCGTATATTGCGCATGAATTGTTTGGATTTCGGATGGTCACCCGTAAGTAGAGATTGAAGTGGTTCAGGTGGAGGTAGAATTTCTTCTAATTTTACTTTTCCGTGTAAGCAACACATGCCTTTCGATTCGTCCTTGAATTTCAATGCCAAGCAATGTTCACACACTACTGACATTGTACCTATTGATACTATACGATCGTTCTTGTAAGAAATCGAAGGATCGTAATTCATGGCAGAATTTTCTTTATTTACCCATGAATTAGTAACTCGTGCTGATGATTCTCTGGCTCTCTGTATTCGATGTCTATCCTTATCTTGGCTGCGGCGAACCTCACGCTCTATTGAAGATTCTCTCTCTCTCTCAGCTCTATATCTATCCCGAAGCTGACTGAGTCGAGCCTCACGTTCCGTTGACGATTCTTCATCTCTTGCTGAACGTACTCTTCTGGCATTCACTGTACTACGACCTATGTTCGAACGATGACGTCTTCCAGACATGACTTTATGATTTGTGTACAAAATTTACTTAGTTCTATATATGTATGATTTGATTACCTATGCACAAATTGCCATCTAAATACTTACCATTTAGAAACAAAAGATAATTGACAGTTATTAAAAACAAAAGAGACCCTATTTTATTCAGTTCTTTTTTTAAACTGAAATAGCTCAACTTAAACAACGATTTTAATTAAATTAAAAATACTTAAAAAATATATAATCAACATCAACAACAAAAGATACCTATTCTAGTAAGTTTTTTTCTGAACTTACAACTTAAAATACCTCACCTTAATATTACGATTTTTTGAAAACAATTTCCCTAATATTAAAATGATTTTTATTTAATTCTAGTAAGTTTTTTTCTGAACTTACAACTTAAAATACCTCACCTTAATATTACGATTTTTGAAAACGATTTCCCTAATATTAAAATGATTTTTATTTAATCTAATCTTATCTAACTTTATGTACTTATAATTACTGATACGTTGTCGCGCTGAAAAGCACGTTTTTGTTAAGTATGTTATTTTCCTCGCTAGAGAGCTCCGATAATAAACGCGTCCGATCGCTGCAAAATTCAAAGTGCTATAGGGAAAATCGCGGCTTCCGAAATCGCGCTATTTATAGGCACGCTGCCGCCGCCGCTGCGCCGCGCCGCCTCGGCCGGCCTACGTTCCGCAATTTTAAATCTGTAATATCTTCGAAAATATTCATTAAAATCTGGTGCTGTAAAGGGCCATATAGATCTATATTAAATCAAAAATGTATTTAAGCTATTTAATTGGATAAGGATTAATGCTGTATTGATTAAAATCGCTTCGAAAATTAGCCATTATTTGTCGTAAAAAGTAAATGACAAAAAAATGTTATTGTGTGATATCCATAAGAGATAGGCATATACCATCGCAGAGTTTTCTGTAGACCTTTTCAATGTGTACAAATAATTAGCACATTATTTTGATAAATCTCGTAGGGTTCAGCCTGCGTTTGCAATGTAAGCGGAAAAAAATTGAAAATTAACGACATCACATTAGAAACCTCAAAAATAACAGTACTTTTCCACTATTTAATGGATGTTTTTATACACATAAACCTTCCTCTTGAATTACTCTATCTATTAAAAAAAACCGCATCAAAATCCGTTGCGTAGTTTTAAAGATATAAGCATATATAGGGACATAGGGACAGAAAAAGCGACTTTGTTTTATACTATGTAGTGATGTCAAGGATATTAATGGTGTAGCGAACATAATATATTTATGCATAAATAATAATAATAATAATAATAATATCGGGATAAATTACACACATTGATCTAACCCCTAAGTAAACAAATTATTTGCTTGTGTGAAGGGTGTTAGACGACGATATAAATACATAGAAATACACATTATAAATATATATTTAATAAACGACTAAATCCAGAAACACAGACATCTATGCTCATCACATAAATGCCTGCCTGCCTCTGCCGGTAATCGAACCCGATCCCCTTTGCACGTGACACGTTAGTCGTCTGCGCTAACCACTCGACCAACGGGGCGGTAAAATAAAATATATGTACATATTTATAGAAAAAAATAAAACAGAAACATAATTACATTATGGAGATAGAACATTGCTCTCAAAATGAACCTGAAATAGGTACAATATTAAATAAACTCTCCTTGATACTTTTCTATTAATTCCTTATTATATCTACTCACTGATAAAGAAGGTTAACTAAGTATGAGTAATAATCTATAGTAGGATAAAATTATCTGAATGGTATTAGTTTAAACTAGTTCTAAGTTTTATTTAAACAATCTATATCTAATCTATAACTAATACAATTATTTTTTTATGCTGATCCTCACATTGTGGCCACTCTTAACTCCATATTATTTATATTCGGTATTTAAATGATGTATTGATGAATATTTATTTATTTTATTATTTAAAAAACTACTCAAGCTGCTATCATCTAACTTTGTATTGACAAATAGTATTAACCATATATGAATCTGAATGAAGCGGTTGCTTCGAAGTCATACTGCATGAAAGTGTATTAATCTTTAGTTTATTTTCTCAAAAATCCTGTAAGTAATATATAATAATTCATCTGAAAATAGTCACCTAATGTTACCGGAACCGAAGTAGCCCTACGAAGCATGAATAAATGAACTGCTTTACAAAATCTTGTCGTAAAACTAAATCGGGGACGTGACTCTTAAATATTTTTTAGATCTGTCAATTTATTCTAAAACTAAAGTATCATCAAACTTTTTTGTATTTACACCGTATTTACCGTAAAATTTTATTGAGCCAATACTTTATATATTGTGGTCGTATTATCATAATTGTTTGATTTAATTATGTAAAGATTTTTAAAACGTCACGTCCATTTTTCAGTTTCCTATTTATTTTTATTTAAAACATAATTTATAATAATTTTAAGATGATTATAATTTTCTGAGCAACTGAGAACTCAGCAGATGAAACTGATTTAATCTATACTGTGGCGCGCACGGCACGCTTCTAACACTCACCGAAACTTGCTACTTTAATTAAATTTAATATGGTTTTAGTTATACGTAAAAGATAGAAGTATAATAGTATGACAACAAAAAAGATTTTTTACCATATGATGAAATATTATATTACATTTAGAACAAACGCAAACATACAAATTTCTTCCATCTACGCTCTTTCCATGAGGAAATTCTTCACTGCCAATCGTATGGATTGTTTTAGGGACTCCAAATTATCTTGGCGATTAGACCAAAGCTACAAACAAACATGTAATTAATAAAAATCTTTTAACACTGAGGACCTCATTCAAATATGCCGGGCCCCGGGCCTCTGACGGGGCTAGTCCGCCACTGGTTGTGTGTTTGCTGTTTGTTTGCTGTGGGTCTGCCGCGTGTATGCAGCATATCTGTCGCGTGTCTGCAGCTTGTCTGCCGCATGTCTGCTGCGTGTCTGCAGCGTGTCTGCAAAGTGTCTGTAGCGTGTCTGCCGCCTGTCACCCATGTGTATGCCGCATGTATGCCATGTGTCTGCCGTGTGTTAACCGTGTACCTACAGTGTGTCTGTTGATTGTCTGCGTGGGTCTGTAATGTGTCTCCAGTTCACCTACATTTCATTTACTCTCGAACTGAATGGCATATTTTAATCAAAAACTAAATACATAATATAAAAATATAATAATTAATAGTGATATTACAGTATTGTAAGTGAACCGTTTATAAATTGAATTAAACTAGTAAAATTTGGTCCCTCATTGAGAATATGTACTGATTTAATTCTATTGTCAGGTATTATTTTAAATATCTATTTCGAATAAATAATAATGTAACAATCCAATCCAATGTCAATTCCAATGTTAAAAGATTAGTTTCTAGTAATAATGTATCTATTATTATTGCTCTTTTTGGTAAAATAAGTCTCAATTAGAATATAGGTTTAATCAAACTACAGACGAAACTAATATGTTATATAAGTTTTTAAGATTAAAAAAAATTAGCGACTTTACAAAATAACTGATTTTCAAAGTGGGCGTTAGAAGTTTGGGAATCTTTGATCTAAATGGATTTAACATGGATTTTATTAGAAAAAACAGTAATCGAACCATAAAATAGTATGTTTGTTTTGGATTTTTAATTTATGAAATTCAAATAAAGACTTTAAAATATTTTTGTATAACTTCTGATGTTAATGATTTTTTTTAATTATTCAACTTTTTTACATAACTTTTTATGTTAATTAAATTTAGTAATACTAATAAGATCCCTAACCTATGAGACTAGTTTTTACAGTTATAAAGTGCATGAAAACTCCTAGGGATCTTTTATTTATTTTATTATAAGGCAAAGTAATGTTCAAAGCAAATTGAATTTTTATGCAGAGATTTCTTTTAGTGTCGAGAAAACGTTTGCTAGACGTATATATGAACAATGTTTTAGACATTCTTATAAAGTATAATTTTAGCTATAACTGATAAAGTGTTACTTTTTTACAAATATGTTCTAATGTTGGCAACGCAATTTATATTCTGAAAATAATATAAATTCATACCTAAGTTATATAAAATTGGGTTACTTACCTTAGCGAGGTCTTATTGAAGTGGTATTCTCGTGGCTTTTAAAGTATTCTCTCAGGATACTTCAAAAAAACTGACGACTAAATTCCAAGTCATGATCAGATTTCTATGAGAATATTATGTAATGGATTGAATATAAATGTGGTTAGTGAGTATGCACCACAATCTGGTGTTTGTACAATAACTGCCAGTACCATAGAGAAATAGCAGTAGGTGATAATACAACTTTAAAAGATTCTGAAAGAGATATTGATTTTAAATGGAAGCAAGTTGATTTAGAAATACGAGACGAGAACAAAGGCGAGAATAATGTCAGCTATTTTTGATATTGAATAGTCAGACTCTTATATTTTTAATTCTGCTTTTAAAGGTTTAGCTGTTTAGAGTGTTTATTTATTTATACATATTACGTTTAAAATTACGAGTGATATAAATACTTGCGAAATAGTTTCGAATTGGTCCCATCAAAATTTGATTAAGGTCCATTACTTTTTATTTTATGAGCATTTTTTGTACAAGTTTTGTACTAGCTCCACCGGAACGAAATCAAAACAAGCTGTGACTAAGAACATCTGTTGTTTTGGATATAATAATTGCTTACAAACTGTACATGTTACTACAGCATATTGATTTATGATGGTTATAAGATTACGTTCAGTCATTGAACGCAGTCTCTGTGAAGTCTGCCGCGCTGCTGCTAGCCGGTTCTCACGTTGCTGAGCAGACTTGGTTGCTGTACGGTTTCGTATCACTTCTGTGAGCCCTCTGCTTAGCCGACTCGTTCTCTAAGCGCTTGTTAATGAGATCAAATCTATGAATCCTCTGCTCAGCTGACTGAATCATTAAATTAGGCATTTCATTGTATTATTTGGCTGGTATTCATTTAAGTGATAAAAATAATTATCTGTTTAAGGTTTGGCACAGACTTCAAACCTATTAATAAATAGGACATATAAATAATGGGTACTAAGTAATTAATATTAAATCTTCATTATTTTTTACTTTTTAATCTTGAAGTCGGTTTTTTTAAACGTAGTTATTTTTATATTAATCAGTGTTTCATCAAAGTATGTTATTGTTCTCTTAAAAAGCTTCTCACGATGGGAGAATAAACCATGGTCTGTGAAGAAAATAAATTCAATTTATATTCGCATCACAATAGAAATAGAAAGGAAGAGCTTCTCCTCTACGGCTTTCATTTACAAAACAGAGCACAGAAGCTGATTACTAGACGTCTTAATTATGAAATTCCATGAAATTGCTAAAACAAATCTACTTTGACAACTTTAGCATGGTATTTCTATTATTCTGGTGTGAGTTGAATTGCATTATCTATTTTTTTTATTTATTGGACTTTAAATGAAATATTTAAATTATGACAAATTGCGGAATTTCCTATCTAAATAAGGTCCTAATACTACACACTGGAAGCTCTTATATCAAACAATTTTTGTTTTATAATTCTATTATGCAATTTACGATATTGCAAAAATATGTCGTTACTGTTTTGTAGAATAAAATATAAAATATATAACTTTAATAAATTTAAATCCGTCGGAATCATAACATATTTTGAGCTATAATTTAAAATATAAATATCGCAAGTTAAAATAAATATTTTTCAGCGTAAACCGAGCGAGTCTCCTGAGAGCCAATCATAGCAACTAGAGACCAATTTATTACCTAAATACTTCCTTATGTTGAAAACAAATGTATAAAATTTGCATCAATCAGAAATTGCCTAATTACAAAGAGGTGTGTATATTTATTACAATTTTAAATCTTAAATGTCAAATAGATACATAGCGAAAATAAAAACCAGAATTTGTTAAAAAACATAATTGTTTTTGGGATATGTGTATCTTGATGTCTCCATGACTATTTTATTTATTATATGTTCAATAAAGTACTAATAATGCAAGTCCAACCAATATTAACAACGATAATCGTCACAACGAGCTTATTTTCTTGAATTTGTGGCGATTTCATCCCGTTTTTTGAAGACCCTTGTTGGTATCATTTGGTAGTAATATTATTATCATCCAATAAAGTATTTATTTTTTGTAAGAGGGTATAATTAACAGAAATCTTAAATATCCATTTTAATTCCAGATATAAATATAACACAGAATTTCGATAATTTTTTTAACAATTAAGAAAACCGTATTTAACTGCATAAAAAAAGGAAATCTATATTTGATATTATATAATACCGGTGTTTTTACAAAGTCAGCACTTCTGAAGTCACTCTCGTAGTCTTCGTGATGGTGAAAAATTATGGAAGAGAATTATTTTTTTTTGTAAAATCAATATTAAGTAATTAGAAAACGGTTTGAAGAGAGGTGAATGAAAAATTTAGGTTTTATATGTAAAACCTAGTATTTTTTTTTACTAGGTTTTATATGTAAAGCTTACATATTTATATGACATATGTCAACAGACAGCTGACAGATGTCAAAAAATATTAAGAATTTTGTTTTAAGCAATTAAATTTAAACTGCTTGTTAAATAAAAAGTATCGTGAACAGAATAGTAAGTTAATAATGTCTTAGTATACAACAACCATGACTTGTGAAAAACAAGACTAATCAGTTTTTTACAAGTTAGTCCTATTTTGTAACAAACTTAATAAAGTGTTAGTGTGTAATTGGAAAAAATAATAAAATAAAAAAATAAATACTCAGTGTCAAATCAAATATAATATTCTGAGAAAGAAATACCGTTTATAACACAGATTAAACACAAGCATTAAAGTAAACTGTTTAAAGATAACAATAAAGTGAAATTTTAATTTATAACATTTATTCAAACCATCAACGCTGAATCCTTTAAGCAAGATAAATCATAAATATACATAAGAAAAGATTTATCCGTCTCGACAAAAGATTGATTGTGGGAATTAAGCCTAACTTAAATCGCAAAAAATAATAGTAATTGATTTAAAAATTATACATCAGATACATAAATAATTTACTAGAAGGTTTAGGATAAGGAAAATTGTTTTATTCATATCAAGTATCAAACAATAGATAATATCCATGTCTTTTTTACTTAAACTGATCATTTATTTATTTATCTGTTTATATCGAAAAAAATATAAATAGGCTTGAAAATATTCTATTTTTTATTTATTTTTTTTATGAAGAGGAGGGCAACCGAGCTGGCGGGTCACAGATGACTTGTGATCACCGCCGCCCATGAACTCTTGCAACATCCGAGGATTTACAAGAGTGTTGCCGGCCAGGTAGGTAGAGTAGACGGCTTTTTTGAAGGTATCCATGTCGTACCGATCTGAAAATACCACCGAAGGGAGTTCGTTCCCCAAGCGAGTGGAACGTGGAAAAAATGTCCAATGTCCAATGTTAGTTATTTTGCAAAGTTAAAATTAAAACTTTAAGTAAATTTGACACGTCCAATGAATGAATGTTTACCCTAAACTTTATAGTTACTTCACACATATTTTAAGTTTTCATTGTCGTACAAATCATGGAAGAAGACAAAAACCATTTTACAAGTATTATATAGTTCCGGAGTGCAAAATAGTATTAGAAAAATACCCCACACTGTTTTTTGAATTCCAAGTGATGCGAAAATACAAACAAAATTTATATACAGATTAGTGTAAGATAGTAAGAAGTACAGTAACCCATTAGCTATTGAACACTGAAATTGAAAATTTGATTTAAAATTAACCTAACATAGTTTACAAAAGTCAGTATAACTTTCTATAAAAAATTTATTCCTTTTGTAGTTTTACGAAATTTTTATGGTTGTCGATTTATTCCACATTAAGAAAGAAATCACAGCAGATTGTATTGAATATAATATAACGAAAAGGCAAGGAAAAAAATGTAATCTAAAGTTAAAGAAAGGAGTAGTGCCTCATATATATTTGTGTCAAGAACACCATCTGAGAGAATATGCGTAGTCAAAAGGCAAATATTGACACCGGTTAATGAAACCCTTTCAAAATTAGCTATCAAAAGTAATAATGTATCAAAAAATAGTGAACGTTCACAACGAAGTGATCACTAAGTAAGTCCTAGTATTTCCCATACAAATGTCTGTGATATTAATCAACCAGGAACCAGTACTTCCCTTATTGAATGTGATGATCACCAGGCAGAGGCTTGCTTTTTTCATATTGAAGATAAATTACAGAGTGACAAAGCTTTGCAAGTCAATATTAAACTGTAGTATAGAAGTAAAGGTGTCAATGTAAGTATACCTGCTGAAAAACAAAATGTAGCATTGTCACCATATCCTATTTCAACACACAATATTGGAACTTTACCAGTAAAACTGTCTTAAAAATAAAGTTCTTTAGAATAATCATAGGTAAGAAGAGAATAGCTCGCGAATTAATAAAAATGTACTTTTAAGAGATTTGTAAAAATCATCGTCATGTTTTCTTATAATAAAGTATGAAATGTGGTGTGAACAACTGTCATAACCTTCTTACAAACAACTCGATAGGTACAAAAATAAACATTGCCACAAAATTCTTATGAGTCCATAAGAGTCCATCCTTATCGTATCTATATCATATCATATATTCTTATGAGTCCATAAGAGTCCATCCTTATCATATCCACATGGACCTAATACATTATATAATTGTATACCAGAACAAACTTCCGACACCGATTTATCAAAAAAACTTTTAAAACTTATCCTGTCGGACCTTTATCAAGTGTCTTATAAAATATGTCAGATTAGTGAGTTTACAGTTAGAACTAGAAATACTCATGAAATGTGAGGACAGACAACGAACATATACCTTTTTTGAACATTTTGACTCTAATTGTACATCATGTTATATACATACATATAAATGTAGATTCGCATGAACAAAAAAGTAATGTATCTGTATGGTATGAAATAATATATCCATAAACAAGATCATGTTAATAAGTCAATAAAATTTAATAATTCATTACAATTAAAAATAAATAATTTTATCATTTACATACAACATAATTATTTTAAATTTTAAAACCAATTTCATAAAGTCATGCTTAATAATGTCAAATATAATTTAATTAAATATTATCTAGGCACATTACGAACACAGTCTGTAACATATTCTAGTGAACTCGTCCAGTGTGCAACTGAATAGATCTACATGACACGCCGCCGCGTTCAGCACCCGCAGTGCCCGCGTCACCGGAGCGCCAGCGGAGCGTCGCGCAGCAGCGTAGTGCGCGCAGCCTGGCAGAGCCAGCAGCGGCGGCAGCCGGCGACGCTCTACACTGTTAGGAAGGGCAGAGAGTTTAAGCAATAAGACATCGTTATCAACTGCATCGAACGCCTTTCGGAAATTGAAGTAGGCGACATCCACCTGCCGCCCCGCATCTATCGCGGGTACCAGCCGCGTCATTAAATGCTGCAGATTACCTGCTGTCCCCCGCCCGGGACGAAATCCGTGCTGTGCGTCAGATAACCGAGCATTCACCTGCGCGTACAATGCATAGTGGATAACCGACTCGAATACCTTTGCCATCGAGCACAGGATAGCCACCGGTCTGTAGTCACTCGGCTCTGTTCCGCCTTTTCCCTTCGGGACTGGTACCACACGGCTGAGTTTCCACCTATCAGGAAATATGGCGCTAGCCAGGTAGACATTAAAAATATGCAGTAGAGGCTCCACCAGTGTACGACGACAGTCCTTCAGTACATAAAGTGGAATTCCATCTGGTCCAACTGACCGTTTTGGTGCTAGCCGTGCAAGCGCTCAGGACATTTTATTCATATTCAAATTCGATAACTGTGAAAAACTTGTGACGTTTACATTTAGTTTTCAAGAGCACCTGGACCTAAAGACTATATCCAAATCATTTGCCATATTTCGAAACGATAAGATTGATATATTATATCCACCTCAAGTTTTTGTGATAAGAGCAGGTGGATTATTAAACATTTTATTTATTTATTATTACATATATAAAAAAGAAGACTTATCTGTTATATAAGATACATAAAAGATCAAAACATTAAATATTACACATAATACCCGTACCTTCGTATACTTAATGCAGATAATTGTCTTGTTTCTCGATAGGTGAATGATACAATAATTCTGTGAGAAACTTGCCGATTAATTGATATCTCATGATAATGATAAAATCACAACTCTTGATACTGCTTAAATTTGCCGATTATATTTCATGATCCTTTCTTTTTACTGGTTGTTATTTCAAAGAATGTGTAAATAACCAAGAAAGGTAGGTTAATAAATCAGTCACACCGCTTAGTTCGCTTTCTGTTTGCTAATACTTTTCGTACTTCTCCTATTTATCTACTTCACTCAATTTGACTCTGAACTTTTGTTAAACTCAGTTTTATTATCCATTATTTTCGAATCTTCACTAGCAAGTAAAAGTTAAAATCTGAAAGCATTTATAATAGTCTCCAAATTTTAAACTGAATCTTTTTTTTTCTTTATTGTGAAAGGGGTTTTTTCAGTACTGAAAATGTCAAAATTGTTAAATTAGCTTATTTTACTTATTGTCTACTCTTAACCTTAAACACAAAGAAATTAATTTATAAAGCCTTCTAGCTTTAATCGAAAGAAAAACTGAATCTTGATAAAATATTTTCCAAAGAAATTCTACTCATATGCTGCTTCGAAAATTTAATATTAGTAAGTACGTTGGTATACTCTGGAAAAGCAGATAAAAAAGATTTTTTTTCATAATTTATAACAGTTGTTGGCAAAGACTTCATCTGGTTCCATCACTTCCCCTTTGACTGAATCGAATATTATCCAACATCACTTAACATTTATTCAAAGCCATATATATCTATGTTTTATTTATTTAATAGTAGGTACAAATTCTATTTTTTTTTTTTTTTGTTTGTCTATGCTGTTAGCCCTGTTATTACAGCGTCACCGGGGGTAAACAAATTCTAATATAAAATTTTGAACTATAACAATGCTGGTCTATTTAAATAAACTATTTGATATATCTTTATTATACACGATAATCAACTTTAAATTGTTATAAGTGAAGATACAAATATTATAAACAGCGTCGCTCACAAATATTTCACAAGATACCTAGAAAAAGTAAATGAAGTTTAAGAAAAATCCATCACGAAAGCTTCATTACACGTTAGAGGTTCATTATCGGCATTCAAAGAAAAACGTGTCGAGAATAATTGAACCAACGTTTGATATTCTAGTTTCAATTCAAAGTGTTGTGGTGGTATCACCAAAGTGGTTATATTTCATTGTTCTAGATTTAATAGTTTTCGTTGCTACTGCTGTCTAGAGACTATCTATGTGACTGACAGTTTTTATTCATATTATTTACAGTGCCACTTAACCCAGTATAACATAATCTATTGAAAACATCACTACCAACAAAACGATAACAACACCAAGCCATGACTAGATCAGCTCAAACAAAAATACAGATTTAACAAACTTTTAACTATATAATATTTTCATAAATTTTCAACACAAATAAACCTTTTAGAATTATTTAAATTTTAGAATAATAATGTTTTACCATTAATCACTTCCTATCAATAATTTGAGTATTGTTTTTTAGTTATATATTTTTTGTAAAAAGAAAATTAATAATTACAATGGTTTGTAATTTTAATTTAACAGTATCTAAACAACGGTTTCTCGAAAAATAATTAATATTTAGAATAACTTTATGGCTATTAGCTCTCAATTGGCCATTTTGATTGCTTGGTGGCGTGATGGCAGACAATAACAAATATTGACAGATTATTAAACATAGAGATACTATACATAGCGTAGGGAAGCCAGCCAAAAATGTATCCATGGAAAAAAAAAAAAAAAGGAGATAGCCAATAATACTACCTATCTTTTTCTTTTTAAATGTGTGATAAGACAAAGATAAGTATCGGTCTTTTATCTTGGTTCTCTTATTATTTTCCAGACACTGACATTAATAGGCCTGCCTATGGCTCTCCTATAATATGAATAATCATTCTATGTTCTCAAATAATGTTTACTTTAATCATCCTTCCAAAAACCAATGATTAACTAAACGTTGTTTTTCTTTCTTTCTATATTCAAAGATCAATAACAGATCATATTAAACCCACTATTGCGAACTTTATTAGTCTCTCGATTTCCGACAAAAAATATTAATTTGTTTAATTCGTTTCAAATATCCAAGAAGGAGCAAAGAGTCAACAATCTTTCTTTTTCAATAATAATAATATTACTTAAGTGTGAATATATTCAAAATATTTAAAATACTATTCTTGGACATCACCATAATTATTTAACAAAGTTAATAACTAAATTAATTTGGATTAATGAATGTACCCAAGAGACAGATTATGATGTTTAATATAATAGTAACACGACACTGTCAATTTATCACGGTGATATATCAATGGCATATATGTGAACCTTATTTATAAATTACTAGTTATTCCCAGTGGCTTCGCCCGCTCTATATAGGAAAAAAAGTCTTGTTATCTTGGCCAAAAGGTTTTTACACTTAGGTAAGGTACTCTATTTACAATGTTAGTTCTATATAATTAATAATTTTAGTACAAGCTATTAAAAAATAAGAGAAAAAATATAGACAACGATTTTTACTAAAATCTTGGATATTTGGGATTAATAAATCATTAAAAGTAAAACAGTTAAATTTTTCCTTTTTGTTTGTCAAAACAAGATTTTAAACTAACTCCAAAGTAAAAAAAAAATGACAGTGAACGGTTTGAATTGAATCAATCAAGCACAGGGCTGTTGAATGCTCATTAAATACATTTATAAATATATTAATAAAATTTAACAACATAATAGTACATATATTAAAGAATATAACTATCTATATTAAAAATAATGTAAGTAATAGATATTTTTGTATTTGATTTCATGAACCATGATAATTATTAAACATATATTTAATAATTATCATGAAATAGAGTTCACGTCGCGAGTCCGCCATGCTTTGAACTCATGAATACGAACCCTGAATGTGTTCGACACTATTTTAAGTATTGAATAGTTTCAAATATAATAAATATATAACATATTATTATTAAACAGCTTCAACTTGTTTTTATATAATTTAAATTTTAGTTTTGCAATAGACAATAGTTATTTAATTGTGTATATGACAACCCTAAAATCCAATAAAGTTACAAACGTTATCTCGCCACACGGTTTTGAGGCTCAGGGGAATTCACTTGATTCGAGCCATACAAATGTAAAATACATGTCGTAAAAATCTGAAAGAGAGATTTTATAAAAAAGTTTTATCAAAGTGTGGACTTATAAAATAAATGTCTTATTCAGATTGTAGAGGCGGAGTATATTTCTTATATCAAAGTATTTATCACCCCATTGATCGAGTGGTTAGCTCAGA
The DNA here is from genome assembly GCA_959347405.1 of Napeogenes sylphis. Classification (NCBI taxonomy): domain Eukaryota; kingdom Metazoa; phylum Arthropoda; class Insecta; order Lepidoptera; family Nymphalidae; genus Napeogenes; species Napeogenes sylphis. The sequence goes on along the minus strand of OY365781.1, from coordinate 9,193,591 downwards.
CGCCTAACGTATAGCGACGCATTGGAGCTCGGGTTCGATTCCCGACAGGGACAGCCATGTATGTTATGAGCATAGATGTCTATATTTCTGAGTTTAGTCGTTTATTAAATATATTCTCAGTATTTATAATGTGTATTTCTATATATTTGTATCGTTGTCCAACACCCTTAACAAAAGCAAATAATTTGCTTACTTAGGGGTTAGATCAATGTGTGTAAATTATCCTATATTATTATCCTGTAATATTTAAGTAAGCAAAGCAGGCTTCAGTTAATCAGCTGGAAACTACTTTATAGACTGGTTTTATATTTTACGAATTCAATAAAAAACAATACTTATTTAATATTAGCCATATTTAAATTTTCGTAATTCATAATTGATATTTATTTTTATATTTAGTTTCTTTCAATTCTCTGAGTATAAAGTCTGATATTATAATTTTGTTATATTTGTTTGAACTGAAAGTGTATTAAAAATATACTGTATTCTTAGTTTTTGTTTAAATTATTATTTCTTAGGGACATATTATTTAAATTACAATTAATAATACATGTAAATAAATTTCAGTTATAAGTTTAATATTATTTTCATGATACCGCACTAAGCTCAAAGTAAACTCGCAACGAAACCTCTTAAATAATTCGTGTTATATTATTATATCCTAAAACAGAGCAGCTTTTGGGGAATAATACGAATTTAAAGGCCCTTATAATATAAATGAGAGATAAACCTTCTTACCACTTGAAAGATAGAAGTAATTAATTACTTGTAAATATTTGTTGGACTAAAACTCTTGTAAAAGAATTCCTGTTTATTTATTTAATATGAATTAACAATTTATTCATATTAATTATAATTATTCTTGAATTTAAATTAAACGAATGTACTGCAGTTTTTTATCATTAAAATATCATAAAATATATTAGCACGTTGTAAAACATTACAGAATTTAATTTCTGACAGAATTAAAAAAAAAAGAGAAACAAATATCGTAAGCGTATATTACAATTGAGATTTTTTTCTCTACTTCTCAAATTATTAAAATAATCTAACTGACAAAATATCAACTAAAAATAATATTAAGCATCTTTAGTTCTGTCTAGAACCAGTGTTAATAATTTGTTTTAATTTCAAAAAGGTCAATAAATAGTTCTGAATAATTTATGTATTTTTAGCATATACCTAATGGAAATATATAACTCGTACGTAGCTGTGTTTAAAAAATTTTCTTTGAAAAAATGTCAATCGATCTCTTTTACTTATTTTGTCGACAATTTAAAAAGGAATTAAAGATTTGCGTCTCCGCTTTAATTTTTTGAAGTGCTGTTGAAAATGAAAAGAAAATAAAATGGTTTGATTTACTGCGCTTGCAGTACAATTTCTATTCAAAAGTCTCTACAGAGTTATAAGAGCAATACTTAAAAAAATATGATGACGAAAATTAATACGGATTCAATTTTACTAATTTCATATAACTATTGCAATAAATCTTATTCACTATATGTTAATAAAACACATTATTTTTTTACATTAGATCGAGATTTTATAATTACAAGTCACACTACTTTCAAATTTTATTATTATAAAATATGTTCGCTAAATGTAAGAACAATATAGTAGGTAGAATAATAAAATAGAAGTAATATACACATTATATTATTTCTATTTTATTCTATTTACAAAATAACTAATATGAACCTAAGTAAAACTATCTGGCCGCAATGTGTAAAATACATACAAGAGGATAATACAATGTAATTCAATAATAGCCTGAATCTTACAGGCTATTATTGAATTATCATAAATCATATCATAAAATACATATTTAATCTGAAAATAATCAAGTTGAGTAACAGTATTATAGCTCAGTTGGCTCGCAGGCAGACTCTAGTCCTGTTAATTCTGGGTAAATTAATATTTTTAAATGACGATAATAATTTCATTTTAACAGAATATAACTAAAGAGTAGCTATTTAAAGAATAGCTTCAGAAATTAGTTTCAACTGTATTTTTTTTAATATCTTACCCCAAATGAGGCAGGATGCCATAATTGTGCAGACAATGCATTTTAATAAGAAAAGCACTAATAAAAAAAGAAAAAGATGTCAAAAGAAACAAATATATTCTTCTAAACGCTAAGATTTTGTTTATAATTGTTATGTTGATCGATTTGTTCCTCAGTATAATAAGCAGTAAAATATTTGTAAATGTATAGGTATCTATATTTGAATTGTTATTTCCTGTAAATCAACATGTATCTTAACTCTTACCATACAAAATCTCATTCAAATATATTTACGATATTAAGTAATCCCTTATAATAATCATTAATCATGCCTGAACATACATACGGCACTGACATGCAGGATGTAATTTACTTAACAATTTATAACAAGTCATGTTTATGTTACTGTATAATAACACTGCTAGCTAATGTGAACAAATAGTAAATACCTCAACCGAAACATCAATATTCACAAGTTAATAAGTATAAAAATATGAAATCTTAACATAGTTTAGGAATGTATATTAATCATTCTAAACTTATATAATTGATATATATTTTTAATAGTATACAATAAACAAAGGTATAAATTTCCAAAACAATAATTTTTTGACAAAGGTAACATAAGAAGTTCAACAGTTCATTGCACTCAAAAAAGTTAAAGTAAAAAAAGTATATTTTTTTAAAAAAAACACGAAAGCTTTTTTGAAAGTGAAAAGATACAAAGTACAATTATAAGGAACAAATATCTTTTCTTTTCTTCTGTAATAACCTAAATATATAAAGATTATCAAGATGTAACGTTGTATGATTGGTTCACATCATGGAATGTAATTGATGATTAATTGGTTTGTAGACCACTTTCTGCAAGTAAATACTAAGATTTGGAGTTAATAAGTAATGAAACATGCACTGAGTGATTATTTTAGTGACTGGGTTTTAAGAACAATCTGTAAGATCGAAGTTTAATTGACTTCGTAGTTAACAGGTTATATTTAAACTCTTATGATATAAATGTACCGGCTAGATTTACATCCATTTTATCAATTGTTTATTCCGTTCACTGCAACATTATAGATATAAAATCATTTTTAACGGTCCTGGAGTTTCCAAAGCTATAATACAAGTTTCTCATAACATAAATGCTTCGCTGCATCTTGTAATGTAATCAAATTTACATTTTACTAAAAGTATATCCCTATGTACATTCGAAACAACCAGACAGTAGTGGATTTCATCCAATTCTAGGTAATAAATAGGCTTTAGTAGCTAGTGAGTAGACTTCTTTGCAAATCTTTTCAGATTGTCGCTGTAAAACTTACATGAGCACAATCATTTATAAGCATATAAAGGGTAGATACGATTTAAATCAGCCTCTCAATTACCTTGATTGAAATTATGGTAAGGGAATATCTCAGAAACTTCTAGAATGGTTATAATGATTTTTATTGTATTTTATTTTTTTTATTTTTTAATTGATCAACGATCTTTTTTTTATCTAAAGGGTTTGATCGCTGTGAAAATCATTTAAGAGTTTTATATATATATAGATAATCTGACATACACAGACGCTGCCAGAAATAAACAGAACATATATGTAATTAAGAGCTTGTAATTGTTGTTAAATCAGTATCATAACAAAAAAGCAACCTTATATCGACCTACACCCTTTGATGAGAAGTCTTCACTGCAATATTTTTTCATAGAAAGTTCGATATATAAACACATAATTAATGTTAAAGTAATAAATAAAAATATATATTTCAAGTTTGAGTAAATAGAGAAATGTGATGGCACTAAAGAACTATGTTGTCACCCATATTTCCAAATATTTAAAAGTTAAAATCCTCTTAAATACAATTTCCCAACCAAATACTTCTTCCATATTTTGGTCATACTAAGTAGTTTGCATATGAATACAAAGAAAATTGCCAGACCTTAGCTGAATGCGAGCAAAGAACATAATGAAAGTCTTTCACATATTTGAACATAAGTAACTGTTTTCTTAATATTATATCTTATTTTGATAGCCATAAGGTTTTGTATTGCAATTTATGTAGACAGCAGATTTTATTAGAAATTCTTGTTGCTTCAAGAAACTGGTAATGAATTTTCGTACGAGCCTATGTGTACTAAAAATTAACTTTTAAGATAAACCCGTATATTAATAAAGAGTAAAGAATTCTTTCATTTTATTTTTATTAAAAAAATTAAAGGGAAATTCGATTAAGGTTATCTATTTAAATGCGGGCTAGAGACTAATACAGCCATACCCAATTATAATTTACTTTATGTGTAATTATAATATTACAATATTACAATTTCAAATAATAATTTTGCAGTCCGGATGTTTTCGCGTCGAAGTTCTTCTGTTTTTTTTAATGTCATACGTATTAAATGTTAATATTATTTATTATGTATTTATTGCTCTCTAATTATATTTCTCTCGATAACTTATGAGAACTTTTGAGAACTTCATTGACATCATTACGAATATATACTGTAACCAACACACATGGAGTTCATAATAAAAGAACTTTGCATTATTTATTACTATAGTAATTGTTATGATATGTTACGGTTTTCTTTATAGAACACTAGTCATTCCCAGCGGCGCCGCCCGCGCTATAAAGGAAAAAAAGTTTTACTATGTAAGCCAAACGGTTTTTAAACTTACTCAGGTAAAGTACTTTAATAGGGATAGCTGTTGCCCTTGGCTGCGTCAACGTAGACTATAAAATTATTTATATGACTTATGATCATAGTCACGGACAACAGCTAGTGATAATAAAAACCCTTTATCATAGTGCTATTAGTGATTGTAAATCATAAATTTATATAAATATAGAATGTAAAAAACCGATACGGGCAGGGATTCGAACCCGCGACTACTGGGAAACCGTCCCGTCGCTCTACCAACTGAGGTACCGTATCGCTGTCCGTCTCGGTGAATTAAGCATTCTATATGTGATCGTCTTTATCGGGACGGTGGTGACATCTATTAGGCTTCTTTCGAAAATCCTAACCAATGTTTCTAACTTTGCAGTATAGATAAACATTGAAAAGATGCCACTACCGAAATCAATGTTTGAAAATATCTTAAAACATTTATATAGCCATGTTAAGCTTATTTAAATTTATATAAATATAGAATGTAAAAAACCGATACGGGCAGGGATTCGAACCCGCGACTACTGGGAAACCGTCCCGTCGCTCTACCAACTGAGCTACCGTATCGCTGTCTGTCTCGGTGAATTAAGCATTCTATATGTGATCGTCTTTATCGGAACGGTGGTGACATCTAATAGGCTTCTTTCGAAAATCCTAACCAATGTTTCTAACTTTGCAGTATAGATAAACATTGAAAAGATGCCACTACCGAAATCAATGTTTGAAAATATCTTAAAACATGTATAGCCATGTTAAGCTTATTTAAGTTTATATAAACGTTCTTTCTGCAACTCTGTTTCTGCTGCACATTAATGATCTGTTGAAACCCGGTATCTATGGGTATGCAGACGACAGCACAGTTGTAGAAAGATATCTGCCGAGTAGTCGGGCTAGTCGAGATCAAGTACAGTCTGAAAGAGAAGCCATGGTGCAACGTTTGAATGACAAACTTCAGGCAGTCTCCGCATGGAGCAATGCCAATCTTGTCAAGTTCAACGCCACCAAAACGCAGACGTGTCTATTCACCGCCAAAAGGAGCCCTTTCACCTTGGCTCCTACTTTCCAGAATGTATTCTTGGAATACAGTGACCGGCTTCAGTTGTTAGGTTTAGAGATTTCCTCAAACCTCAACTTTGGTCGGTTCATTGAGTCCAGAGCAAGAGCAGCAGCAGCAAAGCTAGCCGTTCTTGCGAAGGTTCGGCAGTACTTTACACCGGGACAGCTTCTTGTTCTATACAAAGCACAGATCCGGTCGTGTGTAGAGTACTGTGGTCACATATTTGCTGGTGCCGCAAAGTCTCATCTTGCGGTTCTGGACTCAATTGAGAGGCGAGCAAAGAGGCTTATAGGCAATCCCGAATTGGTCGAAGCCGACCTCCAAAGCCTTGAACACAGGCGTAAAATTGCTAGCCTCTCAGTATTCTATAGGATACATTTTGGTGAGTGTGCGCAGGAATTACACGACATAATTCCCCCGTCCCCCTTCCATCACCGGACGTCCCGACGCACGGCAGGTATCCATCCTTTTGTTGTGGACATTCCACCTGTCCGAACGAAGCGCTTTGCTTCCTCATTTTTAGTGCGTACAGCGAAGGACTGGAACAATTTGCCTGCGTCGGTATTTCCGGCCAAATATAATGTGGGTGTCTTCAAGAGAAGAGTGAATAGGTTGCTAGGGCAATGCGCCTTACCATCTAAGACTACATTCCACTTACCATCAGGTGGAATGTAGTCAAGCATTGCCCTAGATCGTATAAAAAAAAAAAAAAAAAAAAATATAAATATAGAATGTAAAAAACCGATACGGGCAGGGATTCGAACCCGCGACTACTGGGAAACCGTCCCGTCGCTCTACCAACTGAGCTACCGTATCGCTGTCCATCTCGGTGAATTAAGCATTCTATATGTGATCGTCTTTATCGGGACGGTGGTGACATCTATTAGGCTTCTTTCGAAAATCCTAACCAATGTTTCTAACTTTGCAGTATAGATAAACATTGAAAAGATGCCACTACCGAAATCAATGTTTGAAAATATCTTAAAACATGTATAGCCATGTTAAGCTTATTTAAATTTATATAAATATAGAATGTAAAAAACCGATACGGGCAGGGATTCGAACCCGCGACTACTGGGAAACCGTCCCGTCGCTCTACCAACTGAGCTACCGTATCGCTGTCCGTCTCGGTGAATTAAGCATTCTATATGTGATCGTCTTTATCGGGACGGTGGTGACATCTATTAGGCTTCTTTCGAAAATCCTAACCAATGTTTCTAACTCTGCAGTATAGATAAACATTGAAAAGATGCCACTACCGAAATCAATGTTTGAAAATATCTTAAAACATGTATAGCCATGTTAAACTTATTTAAATTTATATAAATATAGAATGTAAAAAACCGATACGGGCAGGGATTCGAACCCGCGACTACTGGGAAACCGTCCCGTCGCTCTACCAACTGAGCTACCGTATCGCTGTCCGTCTCGGTGAATTAAGCATTCTATATGTGATCGTCTTTATCGGGACGGTGGTGACATCTATTAGGCTTCTTTCGAAAATCCTAACCAATGTTTCTAACTTTGCAGTATAGATAAACATTGAAAAGATGCCACTACCGAAATCAATGTTTGAAAATATCTTAAAACATTTATATAGCCATGTTAAGCTTATTTAAATTTATATAAATATAGAATGTAAAAAACCGATACGGGCAGGGATTCGAACCCGCGACTACTGGGAAACCGTCCCGTCGCTCTACCAACTGAGCTACCGTATCGCTGTCTGTCTCGGTGAATTAAGCATTCTATATGTGATCGTCTTTATCGGGACGGTGGTGACATCTATTAGGCTTCTTTCGAAAATCCTAACCAATGTTTCTAACTTTGCAGTATAGATAAACATTGAAAAGATGCCACTACCGAAATCAATGTTTGAAAATATCTTAAAACATGTATAGCCATGTTAAGCTTATTTAAATTTATATAAATATAGAATGTAAAAAACCGATACGGGCAGGGATTCGAACCCGCGACTACTGGGAAACCGTCCCGTCGCTCTACCAACTGAGTGACCGTATCGCTGTCCGTCTCGGTGAATTAAGCATTCTATATGTGATCGTCTTTATCGAGACGGTGGTGACATCTATTAGGCTTCTTTCGAAAATCCTAACCTTTAAGATATTTTCAAACATTGATTTCGGTAGTGGCATCTTTTCAATGTTTATCTATACTGCAAAGTTAGAAACATTGGTTAGGATTTTCGAAAGAAGCCTAATAGATGTCACCACCGTCCCGATAAAGACGATCACATATAGAATGCTTAATTCACCGAGACGGACAGCGATACGGTAGCTCAGTTGGTAGAGCGACGGGACGGTTTCCCAGTAGTCGTGGGTTCGAATCCCTGCCCGTATCGGTTTTTTACATTCTATATTTATATAAATTTAAATAAGCTTAACATGGCTATACATGTTTTAAGATATTTTCAAACATTGATTTCGGTAGTGGCATCTTTTCAATGTTTATCTATACTGCAAAGTTAGAAACATTGGTTAGGATTTTCGAAAGAAGCCTAATAGATGTCACCACCGTCCCGATAAAGACGATCACATATAGAATGCTTAATTCACCGAGACAGACAGCGATACGGTAGCTCAGTTGGTAGAGCGACGGGACGGTTTCCCAGTAGTCGCGGGTTCGAATCCCTGCCCGTATCGGTTTTTTACATTCTATATTTATATAAATTTAAATAAGCTTAACATGGCTATACATGTTTTAAGATATTTTCAAACATTGATTTCGGTAGTGGCATCTTTTCAATGTTTATCTATACTGCAAAGTTAAAAACATTGGTTAGGATTTTCGAAAGAAGCCTAATAGATGTCACCACCGTCCCGATAAAGACGATCACATATAGAATGCTTAATTCACCGAGACGGACAGCGATACGGTAGCTCAGTTGGTAGAGCGACGGGACGGTTTCCCAGTAGGCGCGGGTTCGAATCCCTGCCCGTATCGGTTTTTTACATTCTATATTTATATAAATTTAAATAAGCTTAACATGGCTTAACATGGCTAAACATGTTTTAAGATATTTTCAAAGATTGTAAATCATTTTAAAACTTAATGTGTATATTTATTATTATTTGTATATATATGACAAAGTCTTAAATCATGTTACCTAATACATTTATAATTTATTACACTGGCGAAATTTTTAGGCAGATCCTTATTTTTTTTCGTTTTTAATACCCTATGTTCATCAGAGGAATAATGTAGAATTCTGAGGGTAAAAGAATTTTTTAAATCGGTCCAGTAGTTTCGGAGCCTATTCAATTCAAACAAACAACACATTTCTTTCTCTTCATAATATTAGTAAATAAAAAGAAAAACATAAAAAACAGTACAAAAGTATCCCTTATTGCTAAAGAGTAATCTCTTTCAGGCAACCTTTGGGTAGAGGACACGAGGTATGAGCTTGGTCTTAGGTACGTAAATATAATTTATGAATATACATACATACACAATATAAAAGCTTTATTACGTATAGCTGCATAATGTCCTGGCTCTGTGTGTTTGTGTGTGTGTGTGTGTGATGTGTATGTATGTTATTATTTTCAGTTTGAAATTGTAGAAATGTAATGCCTATATGTATAAAATTACCACGGGAATAGGATACTATAAAATTAACTATAAGTGTGTTATAGGTCTCGATAATTTTAGTTTCAACAGATTACGCAAAAAGCGACCAACACGCGGGCGGAGCCGCGGGCTACAGCTAGTACATAATATGTCAATTGACCCTACAATCGAGAGTCAGAATCATCAAAGACACTTTACAATCTCGCTTCGACAACAACGACCATTTTCAAAGAGCTTTAGATTATACCAAGACTTCATAAAAAGTGAGATCTATTTTCCCAACACATCCCAGCGTGACCGATTTTGTGATCTCTAATTACCAATAAAATTGATGTCCAAAGCTGGGTATATATTTTTATAATTATTAATAATAATATATTTCTTATAATTAGCGCTCCTTTTTCCTTTTTTAAAACTTAATTTGAAAAAGTAGATTAGATAGAAAGAAAAACCTTTTTGGTGAAAAAAATATAACGGGGCTCTGAACATTAAGCAAGATAATTATAGTAATATTTTCGGTAATTTATTAAAAACAGGATTATCATAGGCTTGGATACAAAGCCTATGATAATCCTGATAAGGCTTTAATGACTCTAGGTAGGACAAAAGAATTTGCTTTCTACACTATTTAATATATCTTGTCCAAGATTAACTGTTTATTAAAAATATTATATTTATACAAAGCATTTCTAAGTGATATTTTCTCATCGTATGCAGAAGAGTACAATATCATTGTATGCAGAGGTAGCGCAAAAGTTTGCTGCTACTAAATCTTAACAAGGTATTGAGTTATTGGTTTACAGAAAACAAAGTACATATCTGAAAAAAGTGAAAGGAAGTTATATAAATAAATGCTTTAACATAAGTAAAAAAGTCTTGGAGTAATAAATATAACAATTGATAAAAGTAAAAACATTCAAACAGAAAACAAAAAATATGAAATATCAATTTTATTTGGACTTGGATAAATTTGATGTCCTTGATTTTAGACTTATAGAAAGGCTCTATTCGGAGAACCTTTAAGATAGGTCGTAAACACTTGCCAGACAAGGTGAAATTGAATTTGAATTTACATGTTTTTAATATACAAGACAAGACAAGACCCCAAAAAAACTTCAGAAACAATTACTGTTCTAAAATCTTTTATGTCTCAAATTCTAAACAACAAAATAATTAAAATTATACTATTGAATCGAATATTGTAAAGAGAAAAGATGTACAACATTTATAAATAAATTATGATTATTTATAACTTGTTGTTCTTTACGACCTAAGCCATTTGTCTACATATCACTCATACGATGTTGTGCGTAGCACTCGTAGACTCTATACTAAAAAAGAAAACAATCTATTATACAATTAAGATTTAAATAGTTTTGACGTATTTTTTTTTATCATAATGATAAAATCTTGTGATACGCTTGAGCGTTTTAATATATTGTCTATTTAAGGCTTTACGATGTACTATTACTAAGCCGATCAGGATTTTAGGCTCCATTTCATACTCTTAGGCAAAATAGGCTTTCTATGTCTCTAACCAATATTCTTAAAATATAACTTTACTTATTTAAGTTTGTATTAAATGTAAGTTATGATAATATGCCCAAACCAAGCTATATAATACATACTTATATACAATATTGACTAAGTGCCAAATTAAATAAATTTGTAACCATAATTAATCTAAGCTTAGTTATTTTTTTTTTTTTTTTTATACGATCTAGGGCAATGCTTGACTACATTCCACCTGATGGTAAGTGGAATGTAGTCTTAGATGGTAAGGCGCATCGCCCTAGCAACCTATTCACTCTTCTCTTAAAGACACCCACATTATATTTGGCCGGAAATACCGACGCAGGCAAATTGTTCCAGTCCTTCGCTATACGCACTAAAAATGAGGAAGCAAAGCGCTTCGTTCGGACAGGTGGAATGTCCACAACAAAAGGATGGATACCTGCCGTGCGTCGGGACGTCCGGTGATGGAAGGGGGACGGGGGCATTAACTCGTGTAATTCCTGCGCACACTCACCAAAATGTATCCTATAGAATACTGAGAGGCTAGCAATTTTACGCCTGTGTTCAAGGCTTTGGAGATCGGCTTCGACCAATTAGTTATATTAACTTTATTACCCAAATTGATAACTAATTGGTTAAGGGTGTTAGACAACGATACTAATACATAGAAATACACATGAGAATATATTTAATAAACGACCAAACCCAGAAACACAGACATCTATGATCATCACATAAATGCCTGTGCTCTGCCGGGAATCGAACCCGAGCCCCGTTGCGCCGTGACACGTTAGGCGTCTGCGCTAACCACTCGACCAACGGGGCGGTAAAATAATAAATATTGTTACCCTTTTATCTGTTCTGTTCTGTTCTGTCGCCAGCTCTTCTCAAGTCTGTGGGAATTATTTTACCTTATAGTGGTGGTAGCTTTGACAAAGAAAACATGTTTTGTTTAAAAATTATTTTCACTAAAGATTTTTGATTTTGATTTAATTTTGATCATTGATAATAGTTATAAGAAAATCTTTTAAAATTAAAGTACAATAATAATACGAAAGATGCAAATGAATTCACCATTGACCTGTTTGTATCTAATATTAAGATCAATATCTTTAGTGCACATTTTTAGTGCGGAAACGAGATTTCTTTCTTCTTTTTCTTCCTCCTTTTTTTATTTGAAAACTTTTTTTTTGTTAACATTTAAGTAGTTTGTACCATTTTTTTTTATTTCACCAAATTGCGTTTTATAAATCCACGATGGGAAAATTTACCTGGCATCATTTAGGGCTTAACCTAATCATTGTAATCATAATAGTGCATAAATAGTTAAAAACAAAACAAAACGAATTTCTTCTGATTTAGTGTTTGAATTTCTAATAAGAAATAAAGCAACTGGTGAATATAAGTAATGGAATTTTCCCTTTCGTAAATTAGTTGGTTTCGTCACCGCGCATTAAAGCCGATAAATGACGGTCATGCGTGGCGTAGGATTTATTACGGTAAATATTAATTAATTCCCCTACCTCTCAAGATGGCAACATTTTAAAATATAATTAGAAATCTCTATGAGTGACGTCACCACTATCCACCAGGCACATCGTCTCGTTTGTCGTACAATAGAAAAATTAACTTTATAGAAAAATAACTAACTACATTTGCGAAAATTTACTTTACGGTACACCGAAATTTTTTGACTGAATTGAATTTTTATTTATGCATTGGAGACTGGAAACATACTTTTGAACAAGACAAAAGTATTTTAATTGCATATTCATAACTAATAAATCAGCCAAATAAAAGAAAAACGATTTCAAAGATTCATAATTTGTAGAAATGCTATTCTTGGAAAAAAAATAAAGATTTATAGTTAATACTCGTAACAATTATATGTATAGTCGTTATATTTTTATTTTCAAATTTATTTTGCAATCAAAAAATTGTCGTCAATCGTCAGTATCATTTAATTTAATTGTTTGTTATGGGAACACAGAACTTTTTTAAAACAGTGAAGTATCTCTTTATTACCAAAAAAATAAAATAAATATCTTATTAAGTTCTTCTACATTTTTTTTATTAGATGTGTAAAAAAATACTAGAGCTAGCGATCTCTGAAAACTCGTCCTGTCGCTCCAACAACTGAGCTACCGTGTCCCTTATCTGCTTACTACTGTTTAGTAATCTAATATTATGAAGACATACTCCCTACCCCAGTTATTATCATAGTTTATGCTACTATACGTATAAATAAATAATCCATTATATGTAATAATGAAATGATCAAATTTAGCGACATGACGTTAATTTTCTGCGATTTTGGTGCTTATATGTATTTCAGTAGTTTAAGCAAGACGACTAAATAGCGAAACTGACATACCGTTTATAGAAACAGATCTAATTACAAAATTGTAAATTATAATTTGAGAATTTATCTCAAATTTAATTTGCATATTTTGAAGGGCCATGCGTGCCGGTACTTAATTTGGTAATTTAAGGTAGATTATAAACAACACTGGCGGTTTTTTATAAAAAAATAGTATTCCTTAAGTATTAGCCTACTAAGCTAATACTAATAATCGTTCAATTAAAAAGAATATATATCCTTCCTATATCATACCTTACGCCTACATAATTTAATATCCAATATTCTTAATGAAAATTACACTTTTTATGAATAGAACCTAAATCCTTGTAGTATAACTATACTATAACTATCTAATTAATAACACAATGCTACATATTAGAAACTCTAATATGGAACGTATTCATGGGATATTTTAACTACTTGACCCAGCGAATATAAGAAGTCTTAAAAAATAATCAGTGATTTTAAAATTAGCCACGTCGCGTCGTCGGGTTTTTGTTGACATCTGCTTTTTATAGCCCAGTACAAAAAGTTACTTTTTAAAAATTATACAAATACTTTTCAACAGTTCTCCTATCCTTCCCAGGTTTAATAATGAAATATGTAATATGTATTTATGAACTAATCTTTTGTGTTTCTAGTGTGTAGCAGGAAGTCACACAGATATACAAACCATGCAAGCATATCATTCCACATATTTAATAAACTGGTCACAAAAATATACTTCTTATGTTCACTATTTTTTTGTATAACAGTAATTATAAGTTTTAAGGAATTTACGCGTCTTAAACAAAGCAGAATGTTTTTTAAGCCCTGTTCCATTTTCGTATTTACAGAAGAGACTTAAAGACTTATTTTAATAGTTTAAAAACATGAAAATAATATCATTTTCGTGTACGTAATCTTTCATATAAATCTTCAATTTCTATAACTTTTAAATATTATTTTTCGTAATGCAGTAAAATGATCGTTATTAGTATTAAATAATAATTGTGTTTATATTATATAACGACAAATACGGCTGCTCGTTCTTCAATGATTATTTCAAAAACAAACGCAAAATCTATAAATTGACTACAACTTTTTTGCCGATAAAACTATAAATCTCGGGGCAATTCCTTCTATCTGGCTCAAACACCTGTACGCGTACAACAAGCATACAAAACAACAAATAATTTTGTTGAAATGCTTGGTTTTTTTAATATTTTTAGTTAAACAGTGTTTTTCAACGTATAAAGTATTTTACCAATATAAATAATCTTTATACATATAAATGTTGCTAACTCTGAGTAACATTTAGTTTTTCACTTTAATTGCACTCTTTACTGTATCACAAGATATAAGTATTTAGTGTTCATGAAACGTGTGATATTTTCAAAAATTCCTAACGGGGGACCTTTATAAAAGCAAGAGAACCCAAAAGATTGTTTTTTAATTTTGTCTCTTCGTCTAAATGTTTGTGCGTGTGTATATGTATATCTGTAGATTTGTGCACGCTAACCTCAGAAACGGATTAACCGGTTTGGATGTAGTTTTCGGGAATATATTATCATGGACTTCACTTTACTTTTTTTTTATTTAAATCGGTTAACAAATAAAGAACTTAATAATAATCTCTTATTTTCCTACTATTGCGGGAAGACATTTTTTTTTTAATTAAATAGTGGTTCTCCCCTAAAGGAATAGTGTCCAATAAAAAAAGATAAAAAACTGAACTTCCTCCTCTGTAAAAAAAATCAGTGATTAAAGAGATAAAAGAAAATACAAAAGTAAACTAAAATACTTCTACACCGAAAACCTATTTGCCGGAGTTTGATGAAACTTTGAACAAATATAAATGTAGGTATACACACATATATATATATACTAGCAGACTCGGCCACGCGTTGCTGTGGTTGCTAAGGTTTTGGATATACCTATTACATTGTAGTAAACTATTTAAGAAGTCACGGTATTAGAAAAAATAAAATAAAAATTTAAAAACCCCCCGATCAGTAAAGGACAACAATAATTCAAAATGACAATAATTCAAAATGTTAGTAAATTTATCAAGGCCAATAACGAAATAACAATATTTTGATATTATCGTATACTCAAAGACCTCATTCATTAGCTCCGAAAATTTTGTAAAATAGACACTCATCAACGTACGTACAAAGGTCCCCCGACGTAACGACTTCAATAAGTACATAATAATTATTATCCTTTTTGGACGTCATCTAGTATCGGCTTATTTATTTTTTTTTCTGTTTTTTTAAATTATTTCACTTTTTTCTATGTTGTACTAAATGAACCTACGAATATACTAATTTCCCCTGTTTAAGTTTTTACTATGAATATTGTATAAAAACCTTTCGCCAGCACCAATAAAATGTTGGGAACGACTGCTTCTATTTCGACCAAACATAGCTAAGAACCATCTCGACAAACCAAGATTTCGATTAAAAAAACCGCATTCAAAATCCGTGTTTGGCCGCTACGTATCCACAGACAGACACACAGATACACAAATTTACAGGTCAAACTATATATATATATATATATATATATATATATATATATATATATATATATATATATATATATATATATATATATCTTAATATATATAAATTACGTGTCACGTTGTTTGTCCGTGATGGACTCCTAAACTACTTAACCCATTTTAATCAAATTTGCACACAGTGTGCAGTTTGATCTAACTTGAAACATAGGATAACTTACCTCTTAATTTTAAGTCGCAATATTATTTTATTGCAAATATATTTCTTTACAATTATCTGTGAATCCAAACAAGTTTAACAGATGGCTGTTGACTGGATTGAGTTACTGTTCAACAGATGGCGTAATGTTAAAAGTAATGTTATATATATATATATATATATATATATATATATATATATATATATATATATATATATATATAAGGTAGGATGATGATGATGATATCAGAACGGTGACAGGAGTGACGTGGAACAAAATAGTCCAAGACACCCTTTTCCGATTGGCAAACAGATCTGCAGAACAAAAAAAGGAACACATACCAGAATAATTTTTGCTATTGACATTTGTACATTGACATTTGGGTCATTTTTTAGCGAAAGATTTTATTAGAATTGTGTCTTAACACTTTTCTTATATATCATTTTTATATATATCTCAATTCACCTAAGACTACATTTCACTTTCCATCAGGTGGAATGTAGTCAAGCATTAACCTAGTTTTGTATAAAAAAAAAAAAATAAATAAATAAACCTACAACACTATGAAACACATCTAACTTTTCAAAGTAATTCCGCTCTACCTCCATCAAATGTCTTATTAAGTATATCAGATCAGTTTAGTTACAGCTGAGAAGATATTCGTGAAATTCGTAGACTCAATAAGAAGACGTATTCACTGAATTAAATTCTCAATGAAAGATAACTACGCTAAAAGTATTTGACGGAAGTTTAAAAAATTTTTCATACAGATAAACCATGAAATTTACCAGGCTTACTTTCTGTTCTGGAAAAATACAAGATTCCCATGGAGTAAAAAACGCACAGATATTGATACTCACACTGTCTAACAATTTACTAACTAGTTTTTATAAATAATTTTATAGTCCTCTACTACCTATACTATCTTCACTTAGTAGTAAAACCACAGGCTCAAACTTGAAGATTTAAAAAAATCTTTAGAACTTAGAATAAATTCACTTTCCAAATATTTTTCTTATCGTACCATTTCATGGTCTGATTTTATTTGATTATGTTAGTAATTAAAATAAAATATTGTTTTATAATTGTACAATAGATATTAAATAAATTCTGGGAGAAAGAAAAGATATTGTAAAAATAAAATAAAATATTTAAAAAAACTTTGTTATAAAGGCCATTTCATTACCTTCAAGTTAAAAGAAAACATTAATAAAAAGTATTTTGGATGAAATGGAAATTCATTTTGATCTTTATCTTTCATTAACATTATTTGCAATAAAAACATAAATAGTTTTTGTGAACTATCATGTAGTATATTATTCTGATATTAAACAAACTGATTTTATCAATTTTAATCTATTACGATGGTAAGGACGTTTACATAAATCTTGTACCGTGAGATCGAGATAATATTATTCTAATCCTTATATAGAAATAAATAAATTATATAGAAAGTCACCAAATGTATCCCATAACAATGATCCTGCGGATAACTGAGTTAAATTTTTTAACATAATACTTACTTGGAGGTTAAATCAATGTATGTAATTTGTTCTGTAATATTAATATTTTTATTATACGCATATATAATTTAATATATTCCCTGAGGTCGCGATATAATTATTAATAATTATTAATAATAATAACTGCCCCATTATTAATAATATATGTGTTCCTTTAAATATTCTCATAAGTTAAAACAATGAAATCAAATTAGAAGCACCATTAGGTTTATGAGTTTATTAAAACTATAAAAGAGGCAAAGTGTTTTATAGTAGTAGGGGAGCCCAGAAGGGGATATCGGGAGTTACTAAAGCGCGGCAGATTAATATACAGGGGTCCCGTCA
Source organism: Napeogenes sylphis (assembly GCA_959347405.1). NCBI lineage: Eukaryota > Metazoa > Arthropoda > Insecta > Lepidoptera > Nymphalidae > Napeogenes > Napeogenes sylphis. Next base: position 9,175,847 of record OY365781.1, on the reverse strand, counting down.
AGGATAAAGGATCAGATTAGTAAAAAAAAATTGGTCATCAGAAAATTTCGAGCGCGTCAGATTAAGGTAGGGTGAGTTAGTTACATGTTAGAACGTGTATATTTCACTAATCTGACCATTTGAGAGTGACGTAAAGAAGGGGCAGGGCTACGAAGCTGTAAAAAAAAACGTCATCTCGACATTCTCGAGCGTGACAATTTTTTTTTTATTTTGAAGGAAATGATTCAAGAATTACGAAAAATATATAATCTGACGATTTCCACAAGCCGAAGTAACAAAAATTCATCGATAAAGTTTAATACGTGCAGCAACGTGATGCCTGTATTCCTATTTATTCTTTATTTAATTTTTTATAATTATTTTCTTATAAATACAAGTACTTTACTTAAAAAATATACTCTATTTTATTTGCATGCTATTTCTTAAGCTATTAAATCAATTTAATTCAATAATTTAAAAAAAGTTAAAAAATTTTTTTTTAATTGTCAGATTAGGCGAATCCCTCCAGAAAATCGTCAGATTATGAAATATCATGTCTACGGCATCAAGATGAACCATATATATCTTAATCTGACGCGCTTGAGTATTTCAAAATGGCGATTTTTTACTAGATTATTATACTAGAGCTTTCTTTTAGGTTCATTTAACACTCCCTTAAAAAATCAGACACGCTCGAAAAGTTTTTTTTTTTGTTCCATTTTCAACGCTTCCGTACAACCACCCCCATCATGGAAACCATCAGATTAACATACGTACATTTTTTAAAATACGTTTGACATCTATGATATCAATATCTGATACGCTCGAGTATGTCCATGCCACAATTTTTTTTTACATTTTTGAAAATTTATAGCCGCTTCCCCCACCAATGAAAAGGTATATATTATATGACATTTTTTTATTTTTATTATCTAAACTTTGCAACCCAATAGGCCTCTACGACGCTCGAGTAAATCCCGATTTAGCATCCTGGGCTCCCCTACTATAGATATTGAAGTTCGACAACCGTGAAGACAGTGACTCCTATGAATGTAAATGAACTCTTATTTCTTTTACATTCATTTAATATTTATAAATGTAATTATTATATTGTAATAAAAATATTAATCATATATCAGTTTGAACATTTTTGGAAAAGATTTAAGCAAAAATCTTTTGAAAAGATGATCATTCAGTTTTCATTCATATGTAAAATAATGAATATTGACTATCATGAATCAACAAAACAGCTTAATAATTTAGTACTTTATAAGAATGTAAGATGCCACTACAAAACAAAAAATATCTTATTTAATGTCGAATCCTCTATAAACCTTTCGATTGATTCATATCGTAATATACCTTCAATCACAAATGTTTCAAATTATAATGTGTTATGGAATGTTAGCCCTCAAATACTCTTCATACAAAAAATATTCATAATGTTCACTACTCAGACGACATTTAACGTTTTTCTGTAGTAAAACCCGAGTAAAATGTGAGCAACATCTTGTGGTGGATACATGAAGAGGCGACACGTCATCCCCATTATTTATCACACTGTTTCTTATTACAATGAATTGAATATTTACACAATATTTTCTTATGATATAGCAGGCGTATGTATCTTTTTTGTACGCAGGGTATTTTGTTTTATGTACAAACAAAAAACTTTCAATGGGAAACAAATAATTGTAATAGAAGAAGTTATAAGAACTTCCTCTATTACAATTATTTATGGCAATAAGGCTATTACAACTTTATATAACATTTTCCATCAACTAAATCTTTTAAGGATGATGAAACAACAAACAACGAGCATTTCCAGTAAAAGAAATTAAAGTAGAAATAATATTTTTTTTACTCTCTAAAAATATCTTATCTCTCTGATCTTAATCCGCTGGATTATGATTAATGATCTGGTTTAGAGAGTACAGTACAGTAGAGTATAGCTTGCTCTAAGCGCCATGATAATTTGGAGTCCCTAAAACAATTCGATTAGTAGTGAAGAATTTCCTCACTGAAAGAGCACATACTTCTCTTGGTAACTGGCCTCAACGTTTAAAGGACTGTATTGTAGCCAATGGACACCACTTCAAATAAGCTTTTTATATTTTTAATTGTTTTATATTTGTGTATAAAACTAACACACTGTAAAAGAAATAAATGTTACATGCATTTTTTTTTCTTTTTTACAATATTTATGGCAAGACTAGGTATATGAATGTATAAAAAAAAATAAGAGAAAACTCAAGTAAAAATAATACGCAAGCCTAACTGTAAGCAACAAGTTGCAGATTGTATATAGAGTAATATCATAATTGCCCATAAGATGGGATTTACAATTGGCTATTACAGATAAGTTTTGTAAGTGATGACAGTACCGGCTGACTAATCTTCTTCACCTCCTCTTCTTCATATCCTTCTCACACTTATTTTCCCATTTATCAAAACTATTTCCTATCAGATGGACTGAAATATTCTATCGTTTTTAAAAATCACACCAAATGAAAATATTACTAGAAGTTGCAATTTATTAAACCTTAGTGATGAGTATGAGTTAATAACGAAACTGTTATTTTGTGAATTTCAGAAAAAGGTTCCTGAACTTACATCCGCCTTGAGAATCAATCGTCTTTATCTGATCTGAAGACAATATCTATTAGGATTCTTTTGAAAATCATTTGACAGAGTGAAGATAGTAATTTTCTATTGGTGGCAGGTTCGAATCCTTTTTCATTCTATATATATTTTAAAAATCTAAATAAGCTTAACATGGCTATTATATCCTACATTTAGCATTAAGCCCAAGTAACAATGAATGAACATCATTTTCCTGTTATCTTATTATGTTAAAATAAAAGACAATGATAAAAAGAAAAAGCATACAAATAATAAAATATACTACAGAAACATTACGTAGGTACGTTACCCACATAATAAATGTTGAAAAATGACTCATGTCACTACTGAGTGACATGAGTCATTTTTAGTAGTAGTAGACTGCTACTACTCGAAGTTATTTCTTGAAGTTTATTTATTTATAGTCATTCCGAAAATAATAAAGTTTTTGGTACATACTCCTACAAACTTAATGTCACGAAAACAAAAAAAAACCTTTTTACTTCACTTCTTCCCACATGTTCTTCAACATCTTGTGGAGTTTCAATATACTATTCTGTTATTTAATAACTTTTATTAAAATGGAAATTTTATTGATGTGCCTATTATTTAAGTGAAATATATATATACAATGATATTGCAAAAAATATTTATAGTCGCGTCTTTGCTGAATTGTCTTTATATTTTACTACGCCATAAAGAATTCTATTCTGGGCTTACCGTTTTAGAGATATAGCTTTTATGTAAGATCCGAAGCGACGGCTTTCCGCTGGCCGCCCGCAGATAGTTGGGGGCCCAATTAGTGGGTTAGCCACCCACGAAAGGCTGCCCCGCCAGCTGCGAAAAATCCCAGGGTGGCTCCATCGTGCTGGTTGGCGACCAGACGAGGAGGCCCGATGGCGATCCCTGGGGGGGTTCGGGCGTCCCCGCAGTCTCCAGACTAGCCTCCCAGTGGCAAGACATCACCAATTTCGACGTCGGGTTCGATACGTACCGTCTCGTTCAACTGCCATTTCCCATCCCTATTCACTTTTATATTTATTTATTTTTTTATGAAAAAGTTAAGAAAAAAGAACAAGGTTACACAGCGGTTGCACTCCTCCTCATATAAAGTGCACCTTACTAATATCAGGGGTTTGCACTCAAATCTTTTAGCTGTCCACCACCACCTGGAGACAGAGCAGCCGCACTTGCTCTTTTTGACGGAGACGCAGATACAATGTCCTTTGAGCGCTGCATACTTGGATTATCCCGGTTACTCGTTAGAGCACAACTTTCGCTCACGGGCCGGAGTCAGTGTGTATGCGCGGAACGACCTCTGTATTCAGCGTCTCCGTCACCTTGAAGACCCCACTTTTTCTTCCCTATGGATTTTAGTGGACACAGGAAACGAAAAAATCCTGTATTCCTGTGTCTACCGTTCGCACAGCGGTGACCAGGAGACAACTCGTTTATTTGAGTATCTCAGTGAGGCTGCAGATATGGCTCTGTATCAGTACCCTTCGGCGCAGCTCGTCTTTCTGGGGGACTTTAATGCCTGTCATCAGGACTGGCTGTTCCCGTACCAGAAGACCGACCATGCTGGAAGAGAAGCGCGGAACTTTGCGTTGTCCTTGGACCTCTTTCAGCTGGTGAGGCAAGCGACAAGGGTACCAGATGTGGTAGGCCATACAGCCAATTGCCTGGACCTTCTGCTGACAACTGATCCGGACAGGTATCGTGTAGAGGTCACGTCCCCCTTGGGAACCTCCGATCACTGTCTGGTGAAATCTGTATTTACATATTCCCCACCAGCTTTCGAACCACATGGTGTTAGGCGAGTATGGAAATACAAGTCAGCAGAATGGGATGAGATGCGGCACTTTTTTGCGTCTTATCCTTGGCGGCAGGTCTGCTTCTCTTCTTTGGATCCGTCGAGTTGCGCGGATGCTATAACTGATGTGGTGCATCAGGCAATGGAGTATTTTATTCCTTTTGCTGACGTACCCATCGGTGGCAAAGCTCGCCCATGGTTTAATGCCGAATGTCGTCATGCACATGACCGAAAACATTCGGCATACCTTATTTGGGCTGATGCTCGAAGCCGCAAAACTCCGGATGTAAGTATAAAGAAGAGAGCCTTTAACCAAGCTGCCAAGTCCTACAAAAAGGCATTGCGGAGGGCTCGTCTCGATCGAATCGCTAAGAATGGCGAAAAGCTCTCTGCCAGACCAACTGGCAGTCGAGCTTTCTGGTCTCTTGCGAAAGCGATCGAGTCGAATTTCTGCCAGCCCTCACTGCCTGCTCTGCTGAAGCCGGATGGATCCCTGGCCCACACAGCAACAGAGAAAGCGAATGTATTTGCTTCTCTGTTTGCTGATAATTCGCATCTAGACACTGGCAATGCTTCTCCAGCACATCTTCCTCACTGCGGTATTTCGATGCCTGAAATCCGCATCACTAACAAAGAGGTATGGAGAACATTGTGTCGTTTAGATGTGAATAAAGCCAGTGGTCCTGATGGTATACCAGCCATTCTGCTCAAGACATGCGCAGCTGAGTTGTCTCCTGTTCTGACACGTCTGTATCGTCTCTCTTTCATGACTGGAATAGTGCCGAAATCCTGGAAGCTTGCTAATGTGCAACCCGTGCCCAAAAAAGGCAGCCGTGCCGACCCTGTCAATTACAGACCGATTTCAATCACCTCCATACTCTGCAAGATTATGGAGCGTGTATTGAACTCGCGCCTACTAGCATACCTAGAAGGTAACGATCTCCTCAGTGACCGACAATACGGGTTTCGCCGTAATAGGTCTACTGGGGACCTCCTAGTGTATGCTACACACATTTTAGGCGAGGCCATCGAGAGGAACGGAGAAGCGGTCGCCGTCTCTCTGGACGTCTCGAGGGCATTTGACAGGGTCTGGCATGCGAGCCTTATATGCAAGCTTTCAGCGTACGGTATATCTCCTGGTCTGATCGGCTGGGTAACGGACTTTCTGAGCCACAGATCTCTCCGAGTAGTTGTCGACGGGTGTTCCTCGGAACCCTTGACAATAAATGCCGGAGTGCCTCAGGGGTCCGTTCTTTCTGCAACTCTGTTTCTGCTGCACATTAATGATCTGTTGAAGCCCGGTATCTATGGGTATGCAGACGACAGCACAGTTGTAGAAAGATATCTGCCGAGTACTCGGGCTAGTCGAGATCAAGTACAGTCTGAAAGAGAAGCCATGGTGCAACGTTTGAATGACAAACTTCAGGCAGTCTCCGCATGGAGCAATGCCAATCTTGTCAAGTTCAACGCCACCAAAACGCAGACGTGTCTGTTCACTGCCAAAAAGAGCCCTTTCACCTTGGCTCCTACTTTCCAGAATGTATCCTTGGAATACAGTGACAGGCTTCAGTTGTTAGGCTTAGAGATTTCCTCGAACCTCAACTTTGGTCGGTTCATTGAGTCCAGAGCAAGAGCAGCAGCAGCAAAGCTTGCCGTTCTTGCGAAGGTTCGGCAGTACTTTACACCGGGACAGCTTCTTGTTTTATACAAAGCACAGATCCGGTCGTGTGTAGAGTACTGTGGACACATATTTGCTGGTGCCGCAAAGTCTCATCTTGCGGTTCTGGACTCAATTGAGAGGCGAGCAAAGAGGCTTATCGGCGATACCGAATTGGTCGAAGCCGACCTCCATAGCCTTGAACACAGGCGTAAAATTGCTAGCCTCTCAGTATTCTATAGGATACATTTTGGTGAGTGTGCTCAGGAACTACACGACTTAGTTCCCCCGTCCCCCTTCCATCACCGGACGTCCCGACGCACGGCAGGTATCCATCCTTTTGTTGTGGATATTCCACCTGTCCGAACGAAGCGCTTTGCTTCCTCATTTTTAGTGCGTACAGCGAAGGACTGGAACAATTTGCCTGCGTCGGTATTTCCGGCCAAATATAATGTGGGTGTCTTCAAGAGAAGAGTGAATAGGTTGCTAGGGCAATGCGCCTTACCATCTAAGACTACATTCCACTTACCATCAGGTGGAATGTAGTCAAGCATTGCCCTAGATTGTATAAAAAAAAAAAAAAAAAAAAAAAAAAAAAGAATACAAGCCATTAACTTAAAGAAAGAGGGATGGAACTTTTTATAATATTTATGTTGTTTAATAATGTCCATTTAGCCAAGCAGCCAGCAATATGTTAATTTTAAATCAAACAACAAATTAGAACGCATTAAAAAAAAATTTACAACCGTTCATCTAATTTCATATTTATATAAATATAGAATGTAAAAAACCGATACGGGCAGGGATTCGAACCCGCGACTACTGGGAAACCGTCCCGTAGTCGCGGGTTCCAATCCCTGCCCGTATCGGTTTTTTACATTCTATATTTATATAAATTTAAATAAGCTTAACATGGCTATACATGTTTAAAGATATTTTCAAAATTAATTTCATATTTATTATTTTTATTTATGTTAATTTTGAACGTCGTCAAATTTGTATGACGTAGCTAGTTCGTCACAAGTATTACGGCAAACTTAATAAAAATACAAAATGGGATTATTAGCTTTGTTTGTAGAAACGGTTATAATTTAGATAAGACATTATTTTGATTTATTCAATTGTCTCCCACAAATAATACTGTTAAATATATTTATCAATTCAAATATAGCCGAAAAATATATACTACAAATCATAAACGCTTCGATAACGAAGCTATAATTGAAACAATTGATAGGACGTTTCACAAATAACTGTCAATTATAAAAACACACGAACTACGCCTGTTTCATTACTAATTAAGTCAAGGAGCCTTTTACTAGTTCCTTTCATAACACTAGTTCATAACTAACATTAAGTAAGCTTTGAAATAAAACTATTTTTACAGATTTATCTCGTGTTTAATTAAATTTAGATTTTAAAGTCTAAATTTTAGATTTGAAAATTTAAATTTAATTATTTAAAATCTAAGTTTAATTAATTAATTTTTAAAAACAATTAAATTATTTTTTTAATATTTTAATTTAATATTTTTAAAACTAAATTTAACTATTTAATCGCGTGTAATTGAATTTAATTTTAAAAATCTAAATTTAATTACACGCAATTAAATAATATGCTCGAGTATATAAATTGGACTATGATTGTGGTTTGTCATATAAAGCGGAGCATCGGTAAAAGAGTCGGTAAAAAAATGTCAGCAATGTGTGAACATACAATAGATAAACCCAAATTTAGAAAAACCCAGTCAAAGCCCAATCTTAAGTTAGCAGACATTCAATATTGTATTGTCAACCAAACCAAATATTGGGTTGCCTTTATTTATATTACTTAGTAAGATGTTCTGTTATGTCTGATTAGCGTTTTTACTAATGTTTAGATTATTGAGATTTTTTTCATATTGATTATGTGGTACAGTTGTTTTGTAAGATTCTGGATTATTTATAATGTCACATAAATATAAATAAATGATATAATGTATTGCGATACGTATAGAATATTATTCTTCTTATCTTTGCTTTAATTGACTCTTTCAAAAGTTAACAAGATAGTTTAAAACTGTCAGACAGTCTAAACAATGATCTATCAACTTGTTTTTTTATAATATAACGTAAGTCAGCCTTAGGCCTTAGGGTATCACAACAACACAACACACAAAAATCGTAGAGAAAACATCGTCTAAATCTTTCTCGATGCTTTTATTAAATAATTTTATCTGTATCCTTAAATATCGTTTTGATTCCCCTAATAAATATGGTTATTTTATACATTATTTGGTAAAAAAACTGTCTTGGGAATAAGGTTTCTTTTATATATTAAAATATCTGACAAGAGGTAAATTGGGTATTTTCAGACACTGAATATTTCATTTAAGTTGTTTTAAAATGTATTGTTTAACCCTCTGTAACATTGCAAGTTTTCGGCTTACATCTTCATCGTAAAAGAGAAGATGGAGTTTTGTTCAACTAACCGATAAAAGGCATCATAGCCCGCATTTCAATACATAACAAACCTGCTGAATTTATTAGGTATATCACACTAGGCGGAGCCTCACGTCATCCCTACCATATCAAGGCATTAGGAGTATTATAATCAGTGGAAGAGAACTTCAAAACTTTATCTTCTCTCGAAGTTATAGAAGCCGGTCCAACCATGAAGTCAGACGTGAATTTATAAATAGCTAATCTTACTATAAGAAACACTCCATACTTTTTTGCTCAGAAATTATTTAAATATTTTTTTTTTCTCTAGAACAGAACTGAACTTCTGCATATGTATTATGACTATCATAAATACCAACTGGAACATCAACCCAGTGCTAAACTACTAACCTCATTTGCAATATCGTAACTAAATTAACATTCGTCTCTTTGTCTTTGCTTGGGGCGAGAAGTAAAGTTTCGGCTAGGTTAGTTATGCCATGCTAGAATAGTTCTGTGAACAATGTAACTATATCATAATAATTGTTAATTATTAACACTTCAAATTTTAAATATTAATAGAATAAAATAAGAATAATTTAAATCGTTGCTCTATAAAATGAGCTATCGTGTTGATAATTAAGTATCTGAACAAAATTCAATGATCATTTTCAGATGCTTGAGAATGATTACTTACTTCAAATATATAAAGTATTATAATTACTATAAAACCATTTTATGATGACTCAAGTCGTATTTAACAATTTAGCAACATAAAGTTAACGACCCGTATTTGTCGCTCTAATAGGTTTTATGGTTATTTAAGAGTCACGACCCTTTATTTATTGAAATAACTTTCATGTCATTTTGAAGTGATTTCTTCTTCAATCTTTTTTCAATGATAATTATCAGTAAATTATAAGCAAAGGATATTGTTGATGAAGGCTTAGATATTTTTTAATAATTGTTTTTATATCTTTAATTAAATTGTTCATCTACCCCTTATTTATTTTCATTTCGATTGGACCTACTATTATCTACGTTTAAGTCTATGATAAAAATTTACCATATTTTTTAATTGTTTCTAGTAAAAAAATCAAACATGTATAATTATCATTTAAAGTGACCTATTTGTTATTTAACATATTATTAACGTTAGCTGAACTAATGCATATTAATATAAAAAAAAAACTTATTTTTTCTATGTTCTAATATCAATTTACTATACCTCGTATTTAGCTATCGTAGCACTCGTAGACAGTATATTGCATGAGTGCTACGACATAGTATTTAAAATCTTTCGTTCTCCTGATTATGTAAATAATTTTATATATCAAAATGTTACATATATTATGGTACTAATGTATACTCATTTTATATGGATTTTTTAATTTATAAGTCCGTAGAATGAAACAACTAATAATATATTCAATATCATTTGCTTTATGTATTAATTTATCTCGTAATAACTCTCACAGGTATCTATGTCATACCAAGAAACGAGACGAGGGTAAATTATGTATAATAAATAAATAAATTATTGGATAAACGTAATATTTAGGGACAGTTTAGTTATTTTAAGATAATAAAGATATTTTGTGAAAATATATCTCATACTTAGTAAGTATAGACTCGCCAATTAGTTTCAGTTCAAAGTAATTTATTGCAAACTCTGTGTTGATTTATTTTTATATCTTATTGCATAACTAACACACATTTTAGATAAGTACATTTTATTAAATTGCTAAAAATAATGCAATTTTTAACATGTTAAGCTAGATTAGGGTATAGTGAAATGTTCTCAAACTCCTTCACAAAAATTCAACGTTGGTATTCAAAACTAATTTAAACCTGAATAGTCTCTTCAGTCACTCTTACCATAGATTATTTCATTATGATTATTGCTATTTTCAATGAGTAATGACCCATTATAGCCAAAAACAATTTTGTGATTTCGTATAAATTTATTGTATAATTTACGTATTAAAAGCGCTCTAACTAGATAATTAGGTTAATCTATAGATTAAACACACGATATGGTTAATTAAGAGAAAAAATATATTTTTATTGTTTTTCATTTATTTTATTAACTTTGTTGTAGTCAAATTTACACAGGTCAATCATATAAGTCAGTAAACCAAATAAACAAATTCTTAACGAACCATCTTTTCTATTAGACTAGTTAACACTGTCAAGTAGCACCGTGAGCTAAAACAGCGTTCCCTTGACGTTAGTAGTAATTAAATGGGCCAAGGATAAGAGTTTTAGTAATGAAGTGTTTCTATTATATTAAGACGAGACAGAAATTGACTGTGGAGCTACGACTTCGCAATCTAATTTAGTATTTATCGTACATTCAGAAATGTAAATTTTTTACTTGACGTGCCTACTTGCTTTTAGAAAAATATTTTACCTAGATAGTTTCTGCTGCTACCGACTTCATCTTCTTTAATGATTTCAATAATAGATGACCACTTCAAAGGTTTGAAAATCTAAACATATTTTACTTTACTTTTAACGATATTTCCCAAACCATTTCTCAAGAGAAATGAAAGAGCTAAATAACCTGCTAACACATCAAATTAGAAGTTTTTTGCAATCATGCCTATAAAAAGAGATAAAGAGACAATATCTTAAATATATCCTCGATAAACATAATTAGCAAATCTTTAAATTTCTGTTATGCATGCAAAAAAAAAGACGCAATAAAAATATTGTTATACTATTAAAATAAAATAGTTAAAAAAACTATAAGATACGTCATTTAGTTTTTTTTTTAAAGCTATCTATCTTCATTAAAAATTTAATTATTTGAAAAAATGGACTAACCACACCTCTATGAGGCTGGCTTAAAAACTCCGTGTTGAAGTCAGCTTTTATGAAGATGGGTAAACTGATAAAGACATTAAAAGACGCATGGCGCATTTTCCTAGCTATTTGTACCCAAGATAAAATGAACTAACAGCACTGAAATCTGTTAAAACTCTACTAAGATATGATCTTACTAATGAGATTTATTTTATTTTTTTATATGAATAAACTATTTATTAATAATGAAGAATTGCACAAAAAAATATATCTCGGTACTACGGATTGACGGATGAAAAGTGACTGTCGAGACGAATTTGTCATCTGTCACACAGACTGTCATCTGTCATCTGTCACTGTCCGGAAATAAATAAATAGAGATACCTTATATATATAAGGTATCTCTATTTATTTATTTCCGGGCAATAGTTAACAATACAAGAAATATTTTTAATGACAAGGTCTAAATTTCTACCATTACAATTAGTTGTAGTATTACATTGTAAAAAACGTGTAATTGTAAGAAAGCAACGTAATGTTTTAATTAAGGGATCAATATCTTTAAAGTAACGAATAAATATATAAGAATACTTAAAAATGTTTACACTAAGAGTACAAGCTCATGTAGAGCTGGAATATTCAGGACAGGAATTTTCCATCGAAAGAGGTGTACGCCAGGGTGGTCTTATTTCACCTAAGCTTTTTTCAGCAGTTTTGGAAAGTATATTCAGGAGGCTAGAATGGACTTAATTTGCATTAAATATAAATGAGGAAACACTCAGTCTAATTATTGATAACAACTATTTTACGTCGTTATATCAGGGAATTGGACATCAATAACAATTTTTATTTTAAACACATTTATGTAAGTAATGTTGACGTAATAAATATACATATTTTCGTTAATAATTTAAACAGTAAATTATTAGATACAATGATCGTACAAAACAAAAGGTTTGTATGGTTAGAAAAATAAAATAAATTCAAAAAATATTTACATAGATGTAAATTTATATAAATGAACGCGAAGTAAAAACTTTTTTAAATTTATACTTAAATTTATTAAATAATTTGACGAATATAAATTTATCAGACTAATGAGCTGTCTGTCTAATATCGTTACTTGTCTTAATATTTCTTTTATAAACCGTTTTACAATATTTCATTATTTTTTTTATAATCATTAATATCACAGATAGATACGGAAAAAATATATAAATGGTTCTAATAATAATTATAACTATTTACATACTAAATTATATTTAAGTACCAAACAACTACTACGTACATTATAAATATTACTTAACTAACCTTGACACCACCTGCGCTGTTCCGATGACGATAATATTTATTGTCACGATTTATGTTTGTATAACATTGTTTTTTTTAAATATTTTTTGTATGGTTTACAAATGCAACGTTTTGAAACTGTATATTTCTTATGAGTAGTCAAAATAAGAATACAGAGTAAACAATTTAAGACAAGATGTTATTTGAAGTCATTGAAGTTGTTATAAATATTAAGAAGTATCTTTTTTGAATTTATTTCCAATTCATATAACAACAATTCCAAAAAATATTTTTTTTATTGGGCGATTTTAATGTTAGTATTGCTAGGTCAGACCACCTTTTCAATGGTAAAAGCAATTTAATAAACTTTAAGGATAAAATAAATAAAATAAAATAAAATAAAATAAGCCTTAATTGTTGTTAACATATAAGTACAATTAAGGAATCTAATACTATACATTTTAACTTAAATTCTAATTAATAATTATTCGTAATACATACTTTAAGAAATATAAACAATGTATTTATAGTTAAATCGTTATTTATTATTATTATAATATTATTTATTTAATATTATTATTTTGTTACAGCTTGTCCTCTGAACAAGTCTTCCTCCAGTGATTTTTTATTTCTTCGTCCCACCGCTTGTTTTGTCTGCCACTTTTTCTCTTCCCATCTCGTGGGTAGCATTTTGTTAATTACTTAGTACATTTCTCTTTTCTCTCTCTCATCATGTGTTCTGTCCAACGCCATTTTAATAGTTTATACTTTGAGTCTACATCTTTATGTTTTGTTTTGCTTTTTATTTCATCAAGTTTTACCGTATCTCTTCTTTTCTCTCCCATTACACTTCTTTCTATACTATTCTGGCAGACTTTATTGTGTTTGCAAGCTGGGCTGTTAGTGTCCAAGTCTGGCAGCCATATAATAAGCACGGAAGGATATATTAAAAACCTTCCTTTTTTTCTTTCATAGGCATGTCTTTGTTTTTCATTATTTCACAAAGAGACCAGAATCTTTTCTACTTGTTATTTATTCTTCCTGTGATTTCTTTGGGCATGGAAACTTCCATGGATATTAGTTTTCCTAGATAAATATATTCTTGAACGTATTCGACTCGTTCGTTATTTACCGTTATGGTATACGTTTGCAAGGAATTAGTCATCATCTTGGTTTTGTTTTAATTTATTTTAAGATCTGCCCTGGTACTTTCGTAAGCCAACTGTTGTAACATTGATTATAGAGTTTTTGTAAATAAATAGAGATACCTTATATATATAAGGTATCTCTATTTATTTATTTCCGGGCAATAGTTAACAATACAAGAAATATTTTTAATGACAAGGTCTAAATTTCTACCATTACAATTAGTTGTAGTATTACATTGTAAAAAACGTATAATTGTAAGAAAGCAACGTAATGTTTTAATTAAGGGATCAATATCCTTAAAGTAACGAATAAATATATAAGAATACTTAAAAATGTTTACACTAAGAGTACAAGCTCATGTAGAGCTGGAATATTCAGGACAGGAATTTTCCATCGAAAGAGGTGTACGCCAGGGTGGTCTTATTTCACCTAAGCTTTTTTCAGCAGTTTTGGAAAGTATATTCAGGAGGCTAGAATGGACTTAATTTGCATTAAATATAAATGAGGAAACCCTCAGTCACTTACGTTTTGCTGACGACCTGATCCTATTCTCTGATACGACAAAAACTCTATAATCAATGTTACAACAGTTGGCTTACGAAAGTACCAGGGCAGATCTTAAAATAAATTAAAACAAAACCAAGATGATGACTAATTCCTTGCAAACGTATACCATAACGGTAAATAACGAACGAGTGGAATACGTTCAAGAATATATTTATCTAGGAAAACTAATATCCACGGAAGTTTCCATGCCCAAAGAAATCACAGGAAGAATAAATAACAAGTAGAAAAGATTCTGGTCTCTTTATGAAATAATGAAAAACAAAGACATGCCTATGAAAGAAAAAAAGGAAGGTTTTTAATATATCCTTCCGTGCTTATTATATGGCTGCCAGACTTGGACACTAACAGCCCAGCTTGCAAACACAATAAAGTCTGCCAGAATAGTATAGAAAGAAGTGTAATGGGAGAGAAAAGAAGAGATACGGTAAAACTTGATGAAATAAAAAGCAAAACAAAACATAAAGATGTAGACTCAAAGTATAAACTATTAAAATGGCGTTGGACAGAACACATGATGAGAGAGAGAAAAGAGAAATGTACTAAGTAATTAACAAAATGCTACCCACGAGATGGGAAGAGAAAAAGTGGCAGACAAAACAAGCGGTGGGACGAAGAAATAAAAAATCACTGGAGGAAGACTTGTTCAGAGGACAAGCTGTAACAAAATAATAATATTAAATAAATAATATTATAATAATAATAAATAACGATTTAACTATAAATACATTGTTTATATTTCTTAAAGTATGTATTACGAATAATTATTAATTAGAATTTAAGTTAAAATGTATAGTATTAGATTCCTTAATTGTACTTATATGTTAACAACAATTAAGGCTTATTTTATTTTATTTTATTTATTTTATCCTTAAAGTTTATTAAATTGCTTTTACCATTGAAAAGGTGGTCTGACCTAGCAATACTAACATTAAAATCGCCCAATAAAAAAAATATTTTTTGGAATTGTTGTTATATGAATTGGAAATAAATTCAAAAAAGATACTTCTTAATATTTATAACAACTTCAATGACTTCAAATAACATCTTGTCTTAAATTGTTTACTCTGTATTCTTATTTTGACTACTCATAAGAAATATACAGTTTCAAAACGTTGCATTTGTAAACCATACAAAAAATATTTAAAAAAAACAATGTTATACAAACATAAATCGTGACAATAAATATTATCGTCATCGGAACAGCGCAGGTGGTGTCAAGGTTAGTTAAGTAATATTTATAATGTACGTAGTAGTTGTTTGGTACTTAAATATAATTTAGTATGTAAATAGTTATAATTATTATTAGAACCATTTATATATTTTTTCCGTATCTATCTGTGATATTAATGATTATAAAAAAAATAATGAAATATTGTAAAACGGTTTATAAAAGAAATATTAAGACAAGTAACGATATTAGACAGACAGCTCATTAGTCTGATAAATTTATATTCGTCAAATTATTTAATAAATTTAAGTATAAATTTAAAAAAGTTTTTACTTCGCGTTCATTTATATAAATTTACATCTATGTAAATATTTTTTGAATTTATTTTATTTTTCTAACCATACAAACCTTTTGTTTTGTACGATCATTGTATCTAATAATTTACTGTTTAAATTATTAACGAAAATATGTATATTTATTACGTCAACATTACTTACATAAATGTGTTTAAAATAAAAATTGTTATTGATGTCCAATTCCCTGATATAACGACGTAAAATAGTTGTTATCAATAATTAGACTGAGTGTTTCCTCATTTATATTTAATGCAAATTAAGTCCATTCTAGCCTCCTGAATATACTTTCCAAAACTGCTGAAAAAAGCTTAGGTGAAATAAGACCACCCTGGCGTACACCTCTTTCGATGGAAAATTCCTGTCCTGAATATTCCAGCTCTACATGAGCTTGTACTCTTAGTGTAAACATTTTTAAGTATTCTTATATATTTATTCGTTACTTTAAGGATATTGATCCCTTAATTAAAACATTACGTTGCTTTCTTACAATTATACGTTTTTTACAATGTAATACTACAACTAATTGTAATGGTAGAAATTTAGACCTTGTCATTAAAAATATTTCTTGTATTGTTAACTATTGCCCGGAAATAAATAAATAGAGATACCTTATATATATAAGGTATCTCTATTTATTTACAAAAACTCTATAATCAATGTTACAACAGTTGGCTTACGAAAGTACCAGGGCAGATCTTAAAATAAATTAAAACAAAACCAAGATGATGACTAATTCCTTGCAAACGTATACCATAACGGTAAATAACGAACGAGTCGAATACGTTCAAGAATATATTTATCTAGGAAAACTAATATCCACGGAAGTTTCCATGCCCAAAGAAATCACAGGAAGAATAAATAACAAGTAGAAAAGATTCTGGTCTCTTTGTGAAATAATGAAAAACAAAGACATGCCTATGAAAGAAAAAAAGGAAGGTTTTTAATATATCCTTCCGTGCTTATTATATGGCTGCCAGACTTGGACACTAACAGCCCAGCTTGCAAACACAATAAAGTCTGCCAGAATAGTATAGAAAGAAGTGTAATGGGAGAGAAAAGAAGAGATACGGTAAAACTTGATGAAATAAAAAGCAAAACAAAACATAAAGATGTAGACTCAAAGTATAAACTATTAAAATGGCGTTGGACAGAACACATGATGAGAGAGAGAAAAGAGAAATGTACTAAGTAATTAACAAAATGCTACCCACGAGATGGGAAGAGAAAAAGTGGCAGACAAAACAAGCGGTGGGACGAAGAAATAAAAAATCACTGGAGGAAGACTTGTTCAGAGGACAAGCTGTAACAAAATAATAATATTAAATAAATAATATTATAATAATAATAAATAACGATTTAACTATAAATACATTGTTTATATTTCTTAAAGTATGTATTACGAATAATTATTAATTAGAATTTAAGTTAAAATGTATAGTATTAGATTCCTTAATTGTACTTATATGTTAACAACAATTAAGGCTTATTTTATTTTATTTTATTTATTTTATCCTTAAAGTTTATTAAATTGCTTTTACCATTGAAAAGGTGGTCTGACCTAGCAATACTAACATTAAAATCGCCCAATAAAAAAAATATTTTTTGGAATTGTTGTTATATGAATTGGAAATAAATTCAAAAAAGATACTTCTTAATATTTATAACAACTTCAATGACTTCAAATAACATCTTGTCTTAAATTGTTTACTCTGTATTCTTATTTTGACTACTCATAAGAAATATACAGTTTCAAAACGTTGCATTTGTAAACCATACAAAAAATATTTAAAAAAAACAATGTTATACAAACATAAATCGTGACAATAAATATTATCGTCATCGGAACAGCGCAGGTGGTGTCAAGGTTAGTTAAGTAATATTTATAATGTACGTAGTAGTTGTTTGGTACTTAAATATAATTTAGTATGTAAATAGTTATAATTATTATTAGAACCATTTATATATTTTTTCCGTATCTATCTGTGATATTAATGATTATAAAAAAAAATTATGAAATATTGTAAAACGGTTTATAAAAGAAATATTAAGACAAGTAACGATATTAGACAGACAGCTCATTAGTCTGATAAATTTATATTCGTCAAATTATTTAATAAATTTAAGTATAAATTTAAAAAAGTTTTTACTTCGCGTTCATTTATATAAATTTACATCTATGTAAATATTTTTTGAATTTATTTTATTTTTCTAACCATACAAACCTTTTGTTTTGTACGATCATTGTATCTAATAATTTACTGTTTAAATTATTAACGAAAATATGTATATTTATTACGTCAACATTACTTACATAAATGTGTTTAAAATAAAAATTGTTATTGATGTCCAATTCCCTGATATAACGACGTAAAATAGTTGTTATCAATAATTAGACTGAGTGTTAATATTACTGAGCATTTTGTAAATTTTCTTATAAAAGAATCTAAACACAAACTTCTTCCTGGGCAGGCTGGCAAAGATTCATAAGTTAGTTTATGTTAAATGGAATATGTATAAAAATGGGCATTTTTATAATAAAGTCCCAGCAGAAATAAAAAAAAACAGTCTTAACATTCCATTTGTATGTAAAACAGAAACTGCAAGGTAAGGCCCACTAGACAATTAAGGATTATGTAAATGTTAAACGGCCTGGGACTAAACTATTGTAAGCCTACCTCATAAAAAAATCGGTAATTGGTAGTTGAGAAGAGTGGCAATGAACTCGTTTGCCTGGATATTCTCCTGAGCGCAACTAAATGAACGGCTTTTTTTCAAAGGCAAACATGTTATTAAAATATATATATTTTTAAATATTAGTTATTAAAATATTTTCAAATATTTTTTTGTCCTTTATTTGTTTCATTTTGACGTATTCTAACTTCCATGCAATGAAGAAATGTTGATTTTGAAATATTTGTACAAATTTGTATAGAATTTGCCCAAATAACCTATCAAAACTCCCAATTTCATTTAATTAATTTCATTAAAGTTTTAGATCCGTGTCATGTAGGTACTGTAAAAAATATTTAAGGCCTCGTTACTATCTTCTAATAACAAGTATGAATAACCACAGAACTGTATTTTTTTAAATTTAGTTATTTCAATGCTCATGGAACATGGTTTTAATGAACTTTAATTAACAATCGCATGTGATTAAATTATTATTTATAAATACTGAGAATTAGTACTATCTATACAATATTTATTTGCTACTTCATTGTAGTTTATTATTTTACTGACACTAACACGTTAAAAATGAAGGGAGACTTTCAAACTCTATGGCGTAGATTTTGCCTTGAGAGCAGTATATTAGGACTAAAATACTTCTATTTATATCCAGACTTATTATCGAGGTAATGAAAATATAATAAGCTTTATGTTCATAAATATTCATATAAAAAAATATTTATTTTCTAAACATTTTTCAGGTGTTTCTGGGCAATATCGATGATATCAGTCGTGTATTTGGCATGTTACCTGACGCTTCTCCTCCACTTCCGCTTCCTAGAGTTGCCCACGCGTATTTCCATCGAGAATCAATACGAGCCGCTACAGAATCTGACGTTCCCTGCAATTACAATATGTTCTCCTAATCAGATAACTATCAGCGCCATGATGCATTTAAATAGAACGCTTGTGTATGTCCAAATAATTATGTACAAATGACATTCTTAAAAATGTTCATAACTCTTTCTTTGCAATCTTTTATAATGAAGGAATTATTTAATTTTTAACATTGTGTTTTATATAACTCGACACAAATTTTCAGATATACAAGTTTTATAACGTATTATTATTTATTAAAGGGAATTAACGCTCTAACTAAACGTTATTGCAAATTTTCATTTTCTGACATGGCATTGTCTGACATGGTCAAAGGCAAAATGACAGTCAATTAAAAGTTGATAGGTAGGTACATATTTTCTAGAACGTTAATTCCCGTTAAAAAATATGTTAAACTACCCATTTTATACAAGAAAAAGTAGAGCTGAAAACATCACAAAAATGGCGTTTTAATTATTTTAGTGACGGAAACCGTACTTTGGACTTTCATAGTGTTCTGCCACAATTACTGGGCTTATACAAAGTGATGAAAGTAAAAAAGGAAGATCTAGAACGATTGCAAGACTTGTTAATACTGAATCGATACAGTGTAAGTTATCATTGATTATCTGAAATAATTGCCAATATCCACGTGTAGTAACTTCAATACCGTTGCGATTGGTTCCAACATTAAAGTTATTTTCTTGCAGGCTGTAGAGATAATAGGTTTGGTGCCGCAACGATGTGATGATTTTCTTAAACTGTGTTACCTAAATCACAAACGTTATCCCAACTGTAAGGGTCTTTTTAATCCTATTTTAACAAAACACGGAATGTGTTGCATTTTTAATAGTATATATGCGTATAATCGAAGAAGGTAAGTATGACATTACAAACGCTATTGTCTAAATATAGATTGGACAACTGAATAACTTAATTGTAATGTTGATAGAAATGAAAAAATAAAGGATTTTGTCCCTTACAAGACAAAAAACATGGGTATCTCTGATCGTTTAGTTGTGGTCACAGATTACAATGTTGACGATGCTCTTAATGGCACCCTTCTCAACGGCGGAGCTATATATAGTATATATAGTATACTTATTATAGTATATTATACTCTTAGATCTAATCGATCTAAAGAATCATTGCCAATCATTTTGACAAAAGATTTGTTGTTGCAGTTAATGATTACGGAATCAACAGAATTCCCCGCTGACGACGAATCAACCTTAGTTGCTCCTAACGTGGAATCTTTTCATATTTTCAATCCGACCTATACTTATTGCTCTGATGAAGTTCGTACACTACCATCATGGAGGTCGGAACTTACATATATATCTTGATGTTTTATTAATTGTCAATAAAATCGGCATGCACTAAGGGTTTTAAAAAATGTATAAGTAATACAATAATTTAAGTCACAGGTTTCTGTTCTGTTAATCCACTGGCTATGTAAATTCAATAGAAATTCTCATCCAAAATCCATCTTTATAATTTTAAAGTAACTGATTCTATTTGTAAAATTTCTTGAAGTATTGAATGATGTGAGAGAACCACTTTAGATAATATAAATATAAACATTTAAAGGTTATATACAGCTGAAACCGAAATATAACAAATATCATTTATCCCTAATCAATAAATTTATCTATGACCCCAAGTACTGACGCAACTTTTTTCGAATCCCGCAGTCGTAAATGCTACTACCAGGATGAGTTCCCGCTCCAGTACTTCCAACACTATCGGAATTCTGACTGCGAAGTGTTGTGCCACGCGCGTAAATTCGAACGCGCGTGTCACTGTATCTTGCCCTACGTACCAAACGTGCAGATACGCAACAGCTGCAACATTTCTAGCATTGCCTGCATCGCCAGCGTTAGATGTAAGTCTTATATACTATTTCTTATGAAACGATTTTAAGTACAATTCCAACGCCAGTTCAAGAAGTTGACATACCTTGACTTGACATAACTATGGGTGGTTTTAATATTGTTTTTATGATTTTAAATTATAGGATTCATATATGTAAAGTCTACCTGTACAACTATGAATCAATATATATATTAAGGATTCAATAAAAATTATCAGATAAACAGAAACAATTTTACGCTGGGGAGAGTTGCGACTGTATGCGCGACTGCGAGTCGTTCAACTACATCGGCGACATGATGATCGGCAATCTAGACGGATTACATCATTTAATGTTGAACCCTTAGTAAGTAAAAAAGCATTGTTAATTTAATAACTCATTGAAATAGCAAGGCATTTAGAAACGATAGAATCAAATTGAGAAGTAATACTATATAGTTATGTTATCTGTCTGTCTAACTTGTTTGTTTTCCACAGTTCAGATTTGAAGTTTACCAAGAGCTCATCCATATTACACTTCTACTTTCACAGCTCCGTGTTTGTGAAACAAAAGCAAGAGACCGTCATATCACTCATTAGCTTGTCTTGTAAGTATCATTGCTTTCTCCTATGATCTAACAGATCTGAAATTTAAAGTACATTTCTAAAAGCTAATTTCTTATAATTTTGTCATCAATTCAGCTCTCAATAAATTTCATTCTGTGACTAAATTCGATGCATTTCTAAAAACCCTTGTTCAATTAAGTAATCTGATAAAATAGATATTGATTCGAAAAGTAAATTTATTCACTACAGTTTTGGTCTTGTGTTGCTGTTGGTTATGCCATGTTTTTTTTTTAATTACATGTAATAAGTATGTGCACTAATGTTTTTTTTTAATTTAATTGCAGCAAATCTTGGCGGTGTGTTTGGATTGTGTGTCGGATGCAGTGCAATCAGCGTTTTTGAAATTATTTTCTACGTCTATGCAGCGATTAGATATAAAATCAATAAGCGATCACAGAAAATAACAAACAATAAATTTAATAAGGTTTCATTTTTACACTAATATACCTTTAATCTAGAAATTTTCTGCAAGCTTTTATAATAAGAATAAATAAATAGAATATATTCAATGGCTTATAAAGAGGTTTCTGTATCATATAAAACTACTCTATTATATAAATATCGTAATAATTCGGTCGCAATCATTGTAAATTCAACACAGATTTCGATGTAATTAAATGTAAACGAACAAATTTGCATTCTAAAATTATTATTGTCTTAGGTCTTACGATACTTTTAAATTGGTTATAAATAGATACTAGGTTGATAAGTACCGCACAGATCTCTATAAAAAAAATTGAAAACTAATATAGCTCAAATCACAAAATATTTCTATGACTAAATCATGATGAAAGATATTAGATTGTTAAGAACCCGATCTCTAAAGATTGGAAAAATTGTCGTCCTACTATGTTATTATTATCTTATTGTCATAAAAACGACCAAACCCAGAAACACAGACATCTATGCTGATCATCACATACATGCCTGTCCCTGTCGGGAATCGCACCCGAGCCCTATTGCGTCTTTATATGTTATGTATGTATTAGTTAGTTAATTTACTTAAGAGCTAATATATCATTTGCTTTTGATGCTCAATATAGACAACGGTTTAGTGTGATTGTTTGTTAATTTAGTCCAATATGGAAGTCTCACGTTTGTTACAAGTTGTAATGTTCTCAATAAATCACTTTATACAGTTTCCAAACAAGGGTTTCATTTCTTTCCTTTGCGCTCGTGAGGTCCCAGGCCCAATACGAGGACAGCCTTGTAGCTATCAGAATTTTAGGAATATTTTGTATCCTACATCTTCTTCCCAGGACTCTTTGGCTTTGTTAAATCGAGGGCTGTCAAAAAAGACTCCATCTTCAATTAATCGAACACAGTTCCTTTAGTTATGGGAATCTTCGTGTTTAAAGCTATGGAGGTACGCCCGGTTACAGCTGGGACCAGATATCCTCTGGGTTAGGTAATAGTTCGACTCTCCATGGTACCGATTCACTCATGGCTATAAGTCCGGTTTTAGCCTATGTGTCCATCTTCCTTTTGTTGACTTATTCCAAAGCGTTTGCCACTGTTGCAAGCTCTTCAGTCTTTCCTGGCTTCGAAGCTTGTCCGCAGTCAGCTCTGGATTACATCTTTCTTTAATTTTTACTTTGATTTAGATTAACGTGATTTAGATTAATGAGATTAACGTGCGATCTTAATTGTGGATAAACCAAGGAAGGATTACTAAAACCTTGGCGTCTCTGCAATTGCGTAGGACCATTGCTTCGATCAGTGCGTTCTACCTTCGTACCTACCTACTTAGAATAACGGATGCTCTAAAGAACTCTTCAATCTGGTCCCGTTTTACTCTTTATATATACTGGGTTATTTGTTGGCCACCTCTTGCAAGCAGCTTGTCTACATCAATTCCAATAACATTTGGTCTACGAATTTTTACAAATATCGATAAACAACACAAAAAAAAAACAAAAAATTATATGTAACCTCTTTTAGGTATTACCCCGTATTTTGTAAGAGGTACTTAATACATACAAACATACGTAGGCAACAAATAAATTTCATATGGGAAAACTTAAATTTTAAAAACTATTAATTTAAAAAAGTCGTAGTACCAAATGTTGCTGGGAATGATGTAGAGAGGCTGCCTTCAAGAGGTGGTCAATTAATTACAAATAACCCTATATACTTAGTCTGGCCATCCTGGCCAAAGATAGTAGTAACAGACTTAGAATCTTTAAATTAGTATACGATTGTGGGTTTTTATTTCACAATTTCATTTTTTAAGGAATATACACATACCGACCTTTCTCTAGTATAAATCAGGTGCTTATTAAATGTTCTTATTAAATATTGAAAACACATACAGAACACTAATAGGATAACAGTAAGAAACGGTATATCAGACTCGAACAAGCTCCTCTCATAAACAGACCTCATCGTCGTATTTGTTGTAAAGGACGTGCTATGTATATTAAATCACAGTTAGTATTATAACATCTCGGTGGACCATCATCTGTTCATTATTAGAAGACCGATAATATAAAGCAATACAATATTATAAGACAGACGAAGAAGATTTCTCGCAAAACATATTTAAAAAAAGGTTTTGGGACAAAAAATATATAATGAATAGCAATGAAACATCATGTATAATAACAAAGATGAAACAAAGGGTCAAAATTTAAATAACAATATAATGAAAACCCTTGTATGCATTATTCGTAAGGATCAATTAGCCAAACAATGTACACTAGCCAGGCTTTGCAAAATGATGTATTCATTGTTCATCTGTTGCTAAAATTTCACATAGAAACTAGGATAGGATTGACTCTGGTTGATGCTATATCCATTATACTCGCCGATTGCTTCACATTTATTGTGGTGAAACAAATCCGATCATCGAGTATTAGATCTCTCTCGTTTCTAGTACATGAATGGTGAAATGGAACGTTTTACTGAACATTGAACCTCCTACTCGACAGTTAGTCGCTAATTAAGCGCTTTATAGCCGAATATCTGCATAGCCCTCCCCGGTCAACATTTTAACGCAATATCGGGGTATATCGGTAAAATTTTATTGGATGATCAGTAACAGATTGTTAGGCAGTGACTATCTAATTATACAACATAACTTATCCTATACAAAATCCATAAGAAGAGAAATTTCAAATTAAAAAAATACGTGTCTCATATTATATAATTTAAATAATTAAAATATTAACAACACATAGAAACTTAATATACCATAAGGTAAAGTCTGTTTGAATTCCAAAAACTATCTCTAATGCTCAAACATGGCTATCTTAACATGGAATGAATAGTGTTTTTTTTTGCTAATGTTTTGCACTGCAATTTGTAATCACTTTCATCATTATAATTATTCTTATAATTACTATAATATACACTGCACATTACTACACTATATTATATATATATATATATATATATATATATATATACTACTATATACTTCGCTCATATAATTAGCGTCTTCTTAAGAGCAGTAATTTTACAAAAATAGTGAGACTCTTAATAAAATTCTAAAAATAATTATTTAGGTTTCTTTCTCGTAAAGATTAAAAAATACAAGAGGTTTTATATAATATATTAATTCATAAATATAATAATTTTATAACATGTAGAGATTATTATTATGTTTAGATTCGCTTCTTACATTGACCGTGTGCCACGTAAAAGGCCGGCAACGCCTACCCAACTCTCCTTGTGTTGCAGTTGTCCATGGGCTACGGTAGTCATTTAACATCAGGTGGCTTCGTCCGCTCGTTTGCCTGCCTAACCATATAAAAAAAATAGTAATAATAAATGTTGTGCCTTTCGATTTTAAGATACGACATGAATGTGAGACATGAACTTGTGATTTCAGTATTAAAATACCGTCAATAACATTTTTATTCATGAATGATCTCAATAATGGAAATAATAATATAATTTTAATCATGTTGTACAAAATCTTAATATAATCACTGACTCTTTAAATAAAAGTGCTTAGCGGTACATTTGAAAGAGAAGGTTTATTTTCAAAGTGAAATTGAAACGAGTGCTTCGTAACTCCGATGCTAAAATTGGATTTCTTATTATATTACTTTATTAGTATTGTAAGGGTACATTATAATTTAATCTTAATTTATAGAAGTTTCGACAGATAACGAACTACTTTGATGGTCATTGTATTGATTAATGTAAAATAACATGTTGATAAATTACCTTGAATACAAAATGAGCAATTACATTTAATTATTTAAACCATCGTTTTCATTACTCTCTTAGCAATATTTAGGACTGTTTATTATCGTTTTCGCATATTTAAAGTTGTTCATTTGAGTAAGGCAAGTATTTAGGTCAGTGGCGGCATAAACTAAATTAGTGATAAAACTAAATTATTAAGAACCAATAGGTTTAAGAATCTAAACCATTATTTTAAACTTATACAGTAATAGTTACAACTGTCTATTTACAAGAACTTCATATTTTGTATCTAAGTAAGTAGTTGTTTTGACAAACATTATTATTCATATGAGCCCCCTCATGTGAGTCATTAGCTAAAAGAAGAATTGTTGAGATTCAATATACTTCGTAATCTAAACTTTCATTTTAATAACTTGATTAATGATACTTTGATTTATTTGATTTCAAGTAGTTAATATCTTTTTAACTTAAAATAAGTTGGTTTGACTATTATTTGAACTCATGTGAAGAGAGGGATCTCGTAAGAAAGGGTATATAAACCGCTGTTAGGGCCATAATCGGCAGAGGAGCAGCAGTGGAGTACCTATGGAGGAATAAATACTAGTCATTGGAAGTGAAGGATCAGGAAAAATACGCCTATTGTGATTAAATCCAACGTTGTACCTTTCAGTATATTATAGAAAACTTTAATAAAAAGGACTAAACCTGGCTCTTTCAGAATTATATTATTTATTTTAATTTGGTCGTCCACAAGTTTGAGATGTTATTTTTCTAATTAAATGTTTGAAAATATCTATAAACATGTATAGCCATAATGCCACTATATTATAGCCATAACTATTCAGGGATTCGAACCCCCGACCTCTGGGAAACCGTCCCGTCGCTCTACCAATTGAGCTCAATTGGTTCGGTATCGGTTTATTTTTAATTCTATATTTCTATAAATTTATTTGATTTTTTTTTTATATTAAATAACGACAACTGCTTTTATTTTTTATATTTACTAACAGCTGTCCTATTCAACTAATTAAAACCGTTAAAAGACAATAAAAAAACATCTGTATTTTATTAAATGCCGTTTCTAATTTTGTTTTATAACTTTGAGTTAGCATGACATTGTAAAAAAGAACTGCTGAATAATAAATTCGGGGAATACCAGTTAATAAATGAATGGTGAAATCGGTAAGATCTTCAGTTTTCACTGCGGATAGAGTTTACCCTCATATATCTCATGGTGAGCCATTGAATGAAAACTACCAGGAGTCCATGACCATCCGGACGCGTCTTAGCATTCCAAATACTAAACAATCGACCTGGAAAGTACATGACCAAAATATAGCGGCCCTGTTAGAGCACCCGGGCTCAAATCAGGTACTCGATGCGCAAGTAGAGACTTTCCAAAATACTATTTACGACTACTTTAATGAGCACTATCCACCTACGAATCGTTATGCTCACAAAAATAAAGAAAACGGTTTTAAATTGAAAATGAGGAGGAAAAAAAAAGAGATCTTATAAAGAAACTTCGTATAGCCAAAGCCTTAGGCGATAATCAACTTAGTCACCAACTGTCTAGGGCATTGCGATCAATTCTTAAACTTATCCAAGGTATAACAAATCAAATAACGAAAAATCGTGATAGCTTTGATCGGGCAAAACATGAAGTAGACTTTGATAAAAATCCTTTTAAATACTCAAAAAACATTTTCAAAGATCAAAAAGGTAAGCTTCTCTTGACCAACGAGCAAATTTTCGACCATTATAAAAGCACATACGAAGTGCCAGAAAACCAAAGACTATATGGGGATCCAAACGAACACAAACCTGAGACTCCTACTGAAGATTTTCAAGCCAACCCACCAACTTTGGAGGAAATCAATAAAATAATTAAAATGAAACCATCTAAGTCAGCACCAGGTCCGGATGGTATCCCTTATATAGTTTACAAAAAATGTCCGTCGCTCCATAAACATCTTTTAAATATATTCGGTAAAATCTGGTCAAGAAAGCAAATACCGGTATCGTTCGGAAAAGCCCTTTTTGTCCTCATTCCGAAAAACGACAATGTCAATAATCCCAAGGATACTAGACCGATAGCCCTAACAAATACAATTTCCAAAATATTTTTCTCTTTTTTACAAACTAAAATGACGCAATTCATGATTAACAATAGATATTTCAGGCCTAATCACCAGAAAGGGTTTTTGCCCGGAATTTCTGGATGCCTGGAACATAATACGTTAATATCGGAAAGCCTTAAAGATGCTAGAACTAGCGAGAGACAAATTACGGTTTGTTGGATAGACTTAGAAAACGCCTTTGGGTCGGTACGACATGAACTAATGATGTTCGCGCTTAAATGGTATAACTTTCCTATGGTAGTTCGCGACATTATTGCATCATATTATTCAAAATTAAAATTCTCAATAATTTTTAATGAAAACCATTCAAAACCACTTCATTATAACGTTGGTTTATTTCAGGGCTGTTGTATTTCTCCTATTATATTTAATATAGTTATTAATATTTTAATAGACAAATTAATTAGAAATGAAAAAAAGTGGGGCTATCGGTTTAAGTTCAACAACAAATACACAGAATCCATACTAGCTTTTGCAGATGATCTCGCGATACTGACACGTAATCCGAAACAATGTCAGGTACTTTTAAATGTAGTTGAGGATTTCTGTACGTGGACGGGCGGATTGAGGACAAAACCAAGTAAATGTTTTAGTCTGTGTCTGGGTAGACGAAATACCAAATATACCTCTTACGATCCGGGTCTTATAATAGGCGGTCAGTGCGTTAGTACGGTTACGGAAGCAGCTCCGTTTAAATTTTTAGGTAAAAAAATCGATTACCAAGGCCGTACTCCATCGTTGGATGTAATAGTCGATAGCTTTTTAAACGATCTCAAAAAGGTAGACAACCAACCAATAAGTAACGTCAAAAAAGCTTGGATTTACGATAATTATTTAACATCACGTCTAAATTGGCCTTTCCTCGTGTATGATATAAATAAAACCCTTTTGTCAAAGTTAGATGCAAGCGTCATAAAGACATTGAAGTTATGGCTCGGGTTAGCGCACTCAGCGGACTCTTCAATCTTATTTAGAGACCGTAACAACTTTGGATTAAAATTAAAGAAACCATCGGAGCTCTACAAACATCTAAGAGTTACCAAAATAAATGCATATTGTTCTTTAATTGTTATAAAATTGTACCTATAAATACAGTATTTTTTGACTCAATTTATATATATTAATCATTTTAATACAACTGCAACATTTAACTATTCCAATTGTATAAAATAAAATATAATATATGTTTTCATTTTGCAATGAGCAGGACATATATATTTGTGTGTAATCACAATTCACATCACATCAATCGTCCACTTATTATAATTCGTATATGTATATATGATAATGTTATAATTGTTATTTTAAAATAGTTTTGTCTTGTAATTTGTGCATTTCTGTGCACACTCACCAAAATGTATCCTATAGGATACTGAAAGGCTAGTAATGGGTAATATATTAACATTTAACAATTTTTTTTTTTTTTAGTGTCTTATAAGTTTAACAGTTAGCTGTCTGTATCAGTGTCCTATAATGAGAGAATAATGGCGAAATATTCTATGCCCTCTCGGTGCAACCAAAAGCCACCAAAAGTAGTTATCTAAATGATAAATCTCAAGGATTTTTTAATTTGTGTTATTCTTTGGAGGGATATATAGATATAATTTGTAGTAAAACAGGTTGACATTTAGTAAATAATGACTCCACCACTTCTTTTACTAGCGCAATTTTTACGTATCGGCGTAAAATAAGAAATTGTATAAAATACAAACGGAAACGATCGTTTCAGCCAAGATTTTCGTGCGTCAATGAGAACTAAATTAAGATAGGTACTGTTATTACAAAGATTAGATTGAAGTTTGAATTTGTTTGAGTCAAGAAAAGAAACAAAATTAGTATTAAAGTAGTCATATGTTAGCGGGTCGAATGAACCTTTTTTGTCTAAACCACATTTAGGACTTTGACCCATATAAATCGCAACGATACGTCAAGCATCAGTCTTTTCCCAGAAAGAAAGAAAGTGAGAATTTGATGGCATTTAAGAAGAAAATTAACAAATATGATTTTATCGACGTTTTATTCCTCTTCTTTTCTTAATTTAGTTTAATTTAGAGCTGTCCTTAGTATTGAATCGTGGCACACTAAAATTATGTACTCCTGAAAACTTGAATAGTCGTCCGTTTTAACAATTCATATTTGGTATGTTTTCTATGTCTTATTTATATTTTATCGATTGTACAATATTTTGTCAAATTTTGGTTATGTCATATCGATAGCAATAATATATTGGAGTTTACTCCTTAAGAATTAGTTTTTTGATATAAGGCGCCCGGTATGAGAAAAATGTGAGGAGTAAAATCCACTGAACGATGACCTCGTTACGTTTTTGGTGCGCAACCTATCGTGCGCAACTAGTTTTGCCATCTATCGATGAATAGCAGAATTTTTAATGATTTGAAATATCACGCTTGTCTCTTTAGTTCACCAACTCGCCTCTAGGGGGCATTGGTTGTATCCACGTTAATGCGTAATCCTGCATAATACTTGTACAAATATACTTTTTTCATCAAGGCCTTTAATTTTATTTTTTAATGACTTGCTGTTATTGTGTAACAAAAGACCCTAAGTACAAGTACTTAACAATCGTAATTGTTCTTTATTCACAGAAATAAGATTGAAAATAGTTTTAGCCGATATTATGAACCTTTTTATGATATTACAAAGCAGTTAAACTTCTCATTTTAAATAGGACTGTTGATAAAATATGTATGGAAATATCGATATTATTACTAAGAAATATCGATATTTATTACTAATACATTTTTGTACGATATATCGATACTTTGATATTGAAATGCAGGTATCGTGATCGATATTTATTTCAAATATTTTTAAGTTATTGCATAGCTTTTATCGTGGGATTGGAGCGCAGCGACCGAATCAAGAAATTTCGTAACGAAAAAACCTAACACCCCCACTCCGCCTACTATGTAGCTCCGCCGAGTATTGCGTACATATCATTTAAAAATAGCGTAAGCGCCATGTTGATAAAATACTTGTATTATATACTTTATTGCTTAATAGTTTAACAAACGTAATTAAACTCATTCATGAGATTTAAGGTTGAAAATATTTTTAGCTAATGATAATCTTAACCTTTTAATGACAGTACATAGGAATGACAACTTCTCATAGTATTTTTTCTAATAAAAGAAAAAAAATTTTTCTTATGGGTCACCCCATTCAACTTCAATTAATATAAAAGCAAAAAAAATATACGTGGCACTCGGGGATTGCCGCGGTAAAGCATATTTTATTTATTTATGTATTTGATTTTTTTTCTTTGATATTAATTGAAGTTTTTTGCTTTGATGTTAATTCAAGCTGTGTAACTTGCGTGTGCGCGATGACCTATAAGAATACATTTTTTTTTCTTTTAGTGAATATATGGCTCATTTATAGGGCTTTTCATATATCGACATTTTCAAATACATCCATATTGGGGTTTGAAATTTCAAAATATTATCGATATTTCGACATATTGGCTTTATTTAAAATAATTATTGCAAGTCATATTAGACATGCAAGATGGTATTTATTTTTTAAGTGAGTCGCTAAATTAGTTGTATTTCCACTCCTTTATATTTTTCCCGCATAAGTTTGATGAAACACTTCTTGTATCAACTTTTTTAAAATACATACCATAAAATGGTAAAAATGATTCAAGAATATATATTTTGGCAATGAACTATTTCTATAAAACTAGATATTGAATGATTTAGTGTGAATGAATTAGCTTTTACCGATACGATAAGAGAAATGATGATGATAATGAATTTGTAATAAATATCGATATTTCTAAGTAATAATATTGATATATCGATATATCGATATTTTATAGACCTATTCCTATTATGATATGATTATATATTATGAAATTATTCTATTCCTATTTAAAATATAATCAGTTAAATAAGATAAATATATAATAAGTTAAATAAGTTAAATAAAGTCCAATTACGATTGTTATATTCTTGTACTCAGAACTTTTGTAAAACTATAACAGAAAGTCATTAAAATGAAAAGGCTTGTTGAAAGAAATACATTTGTACCAGTAAAACATTTATTTTAAAATAAACATTAATTATTAGGCAATAAAGATCATAATACATATTATCAACTTGGCGCTTACGCTATTTTTAAATTATAAGTACACAATACTGGTGTGTTAGGTTATTTTGTCTGTTTAGACAATCATAATTAAGGAGTAAACTCCAGTCGTGCGTCGGAGCTGACACACACATTTTTAAATGAAGTATTAGGTTTAACGTAAATATTATCATATTTAAATACTTTTGAAAGTCATTTCTGTCGTCATTAACGATAATAACAAAGTAAATCACAAAACAAATATAACATTAATTTTAAGTTTCGTTTCATAACAGATATGTAATTTCAATAATTCTTAAGTCAATCTTTCAAATGTATTATATCATGGGGACTTCATTATAAGCTAAGTGTCAATACAAACAAGATAAATAATTTTAGGATGGTATCACAGTATTTTAAATTGAGTCAAAAAAAATGTTATTTTGTATATAAGTAATACGAAGCTTGAGTTCTCAATAAATTTTCTTAACTTAAGTATAATGTATTTTGTAACATTAATTAGTTTGTTAAAAACAGATAACAAATATCCTATTTTTTATATATATCTTTTATCATTTTTAAATAAGTAACAGTGTTCATGAACCTTACTTTATAAACGTCATTTCTATAATATGAAAATAGTATATAAAAAGTAGTCAACATTAAATATACTCATTTGTGTGCAGTGCAGCACTAATAAGTTATTTTTTTTTTGTTCAAAAAATTTTAGTCATCGAGAATACAAGATATCATCATGTTTGAAAGTAATGACGAAACTTATAATAATAAAAAAATGTATCGGATTGTTAAAGAGTCGTTACAAAAAATATCAGAAAAAGAAGGATACAAATCTTGTACAATTTTCAAAAGACTGATATCAACAAATGGGGGTAAATATCTCGGAGATTTATATGAAGTTGACATTAAAGGTGAAACAAATAAGGGTATCAAGGAAACTAACTTATTTGTTAAACATGCTATCAAAATCAATTCGGCTAATGATTTGTTTAACATCAATTCATTTTATAGAAACGAAATATTCATGTATACAGAGCTAAGTTATCTATATAACAAATTACAAGATGAAGCTGTTATACCTTGTAGTGAGAGATTTAAAACTGTCAAGAGCTTTAATGATAGTAATGAAGATGCAATAATTCTTGAAAACTTATCTAAAAAAGCATATGAAACGCGTTACAGAATGAATAGATTTTAACAATCATCTTGACTATGGACTTATGGTAGCCTTCTACATACTACCCTTTTGTTTCACTTTGGAAGATGCAGTTCTTGATATGAGCCAAGACAACGTAGAAGATTTTAAATTTAAATTTGATGAAAGATTCATACAGAGATTTAAAGGAATAATAGATGATTATTTGGAAAAGGAAATATTCTAATATTTTTTTATAAATTTTATATATTTCTTCCACTGGTACTACACTAGCGCTTTCCCAAACACATTCATTTCTTATCCTATCCTTTCTTTTTCATATCGCATGTCGACCGTGTGACCTGTCGCCATTTCATCTTGTGCTTTAACGTCCCGGTTAATATTGCCATAGTTTTGTATAAGGGAAGCAAGGCTGTGAAATTTGGAGCAGATTGGTTAAAGCACTATATCCAAAGAAAAAGGAACAAAGGATAAAACAGTCCAGATAATCGCGAATAGGTATAACTGAGGACCCGATAATCGGGATTCTACTGTATGTCTTTTAATCCTTGTTTTTTAAATGTATGTCTTTTAATCCTCTTTTATGTCTTTTAACCCTTGTTTTTTGAATTGTATGATGATTAAATATTTACAGATTTTATAAAGTTATCCTGATTTCTTTTTCACATTTACTGATACGTCATCTGCTACTGGAACTTCCAATAGCTTTTAGTTTGTATTCTCAAATACTATTGTTAGACCAAATACAAAATAGGCCAGTTTAGCACTTCTCGCAATAATAAGTGAATAAAATTCCTAAGCAAACAGCCAACATTGTAGGAGGCGATGTCTTCTCATGAACCATGAAAAAACGAGAATTAGTTACAAAATCACTAGTAAAATAAATTAATAAAAATAATAATACGGGACAAATTACACACATTGATCTAACCCTTTTTTTGCATTGGGAAATCCTTTATGAATACCACCCAGCCCAGGGGAGGGCCATTCTTGGTGGTAGGTATTTCTTGGTGGTAGACCATAACATCGGGTCGCCGGCAAAGTTACCACCCATCGGGCAAAGTCGTGCCGCAAAGCGACATAGTCGTGTTCCGGCACGTTGCTCGATGAAGCCGTTTATGGGAAATGGGTTTGAACAGCTGCGGTACGTTGGCGAACCGGTTGACGTCGAGTTGGTGTTTGTTTTGTCGGGTGTCTAGTCGAGGAGGGTAGCGGGATCCGAAGCGACGGCTTTCCGCTGGCCGCCCGCAGATAGTTGGGGGCCCAATTAGTGGGTTAGCCACCCACGAAAGGCTGCCCCGCCAGCTGCGAAAAATCCCAGGGTGGCTCCATCGTGCTGGTTGGCGACCAGGCGAGGAGGCCCGATGGCGATCCCTGGGGGGGTTCGGGCGTCCCCGCAGTCTCCAGACTAGCCTCCCAGTGGCAAGACATCACCAATTTCGACGTCGGGTTCGATACGTACCGCCTCGTTCAACTGCCATTTCCCATCCCTATTCACTTTTATTTATTTTATTTTATGAAAAAGGTAAAAAGAAGAAACAAGTTGACACAGCGGTTGCACTCCTCCTCATACAAAGTGCACCTGACTAATATAAGGGGTTTGCACTCAAATCTTTTAGCTGTCCACCACCACCTGGAGACAGAGCAGCCGCACTTGCTCTTTTTGACGGAGACGCAGATACAATGTCCTTTGAGCGCTACATACTTGGATTATCCCGGTTACTCGTTGGAGCACAACTTTCGCTCACGGGCCGGAGTCTGTGTGTACGCGCGGAACGACCTCTGTATTCAGCGTCTCCGTCACCTTGAAGACCCCACTTTTTCTTCCCTATGGGTTTTAGTGGACACAGAAAACGAAAAAATCCTGTATTCCTGTGTCTACCGTTCACACAGCGGTGACCAGGAGACAACTCGTTTATTTGAGTATCTTAGTGAGGCTGCAGATATGGCTCTGTATCAGTACCCTTCGGCGCAGCTCGTCTTTCTGGGGGACTTTAATGCCTGTCATCAGGACTGGCTGTTCCCGTACCAGAAGACCGACCATGCTGGAAGAGAAGCGCGGAAATTTGCGTTGTCCTTGGACCTCTTTCAGCTGGTGAAGCAAGCGACAAGGGTACCAGATGTGGTAGGCCATACAGCCAATTGCCTGGACCTTCTGCTGACAACTGATCCGGACAGGTATCGTGTAGAAGTCACCTCCCCCTTGGGAACCTCCGATCACTGTCTGGTGAAATCTGTGTTTACATATTCCCCACCAGCTTTCGAACCTCATGGTGTTAGGCGAGTATGGAAATACAAGTCAGCAGATTGGGATGAGATGCGACACTTTTTTGCGTCTTATCCTTGGCGGCAGGTCTGCTTCTCTTCTTTGGATCCGTCGAGTTGCGCGGATGCTATAACCGATGTGGTGCATCAGGCAATGGAGTATTTTATTCCTTTTGCTGACGTACCCATCGGTGGCAAAGCTCGCCCATGGTTTAATGCCGAATGTGGTCATGCTCAAGACCGAAAACATTCGGCATATCTCATTTGGGCTGATGCTCGAACCCGCAAAACTCCGGATGTAAGTTTGAAGAAGAGAGCCTTTAACCAAGCTGCCAAGTCCTACAAGAAGGCATTGCGGAAGGCTCGTCTTGATCGGATCGTTAAGAATGGCGAAAAGCTCTCTGTCAGACCAACTAGCAGTTGAGCTTTCTGGTCTCTTGCCAAAGCGATCGAGTCGAACTTCTGCCAACCCTCACTGCCTGCTCTGCTGAAGCCTGATGGATCCCTGGCCCACACTGCAACAGAGAAAGCGAATGTATTTGCTTCTCTGTTTGCTGAGAATTCGCATCTAGACACTGGCAATGCTTCTCCAGCACATCTTCCTCACTGCGGTATTTCGATGCCTGAAATCCGCATCACTAACAAAGAGGTATGGAGAACATTGTGTCGTTTAGATGTGAATAAAGCCAGTGGTCCTGATGGTATACCAGCCATTCTGCTCAAGACATGCGCAGCTGAGTTGTCTCCTATACTGACACGTCTGTATCGTCTCTCTTTCATGACTGGAATAGTGCCGAAATCCTGGAAGCTTGCTAATGTGCAAGCCGTGCCCAAAAAAGCAGCCGTGCCGACCCTGTCAATTACAGACCGATTTCAATCACCTCCATACTCTGTAAGATTATGGAGCGTGTATTGAACTCGCGCCTACTAGCATACCTAGAAGGTAACGATCTCCTCAGTGACCGACAGTACGGGTTTCGCCGTAATAGGTCTACTGGGGACCTCCTAGTGTATGCTACTCACATTTTAGGCGAGGCCATCGAGAAGAACGGAGAAGCGGTTGCCGTCTCTCTGGACGTCTCGAGGGCATTTGACAGGGTCTGGCATGCGAGCCTTATATGCAAGCTTTCAGCGTACGGTATATCTCCTGGTCTGATCGACTGGGTAACGGACTTTCTGAGCCACAGATCTCTCCGAGTAGTTGTCGACGGGTGTTCCTCGGAACCCTTGACAATAAATGCCGGAGTGCCTCAGGGGTCCGTTCTTTCTGCAACTCTGTTTCTGCTGCACATTAATGATCTGTTGAAGCCCGGTATCTATGGGTATGCAGACGACAGCACAGTTGTAGAAAGATATCTGCCGAGTACTCGGGCTAGTCGAGATCAAGTACAGTCTGAAAGAGAAGCCATGGTGCAACGTTTGAATGACAAACTTCAGGCAGTCTCCGCATGGAGCAATGCCAATCTTGTCGAGTTCAACGCCACCAAAACGCAGACGTGTCTATTCACCTCCAAAAGGAGCCCTTTCACCTTGGCTCCTACTTTCCAGAATGTATCCTTGGAATACAGTGACCGGCTTCAGTTGTTAGGCTTAGAGATTTCCTCGAACCTCAACTTTGGTCGGTTCATTGAGTCCAGAGCAAGAGCAGCAGCAGCAAAGCTTGCCGTTCTTGCGAAGGTTCGGCAGTACTTCACACCGGGACAGCTTCTTGTTTTATACAAAGCACAGATCCGGTCGTGTGTAGAGTACTGTGGACACATATTTGCTGGTGCCGCAAAGTCTCATCTTGCGGTTCTGGACTCAATTGAGAGGCGAGCAAAGAGGCTCATAGGCGATCCCGAATTGGTCGAAGCCGACCTCCAAAGCCTTGAACACAGGCGTAAAATTGCTAGCCTCTCAGTTTTCTATAGGATACATTTTGGTGAGTGTGCGCAGGAATTACACGAGTTAATTCCCCCGTCCCCCTTCCATCACCGGACGTCCCGACGCACGGCAGGTATCCATCCTTTTGTTGTGGACATTCCACCTGTCCGAACGAAGCGCTTTGCTTCCTCATTTTTAGTGCGTACAGCAAAAGACTGGAACAATTTGCCTGCGTCGGTATTTCCGGCCAAATATAATGTGGGTGTCTTCAAGAGAAGAGTGAATAGGTTGCTAGGGCAATGCGACTTACGATCTAAGACTACATTCCACTTACCATCAGGTGGAATGTAGTCAAGCATTGCCCTAGATCATATAAAAAAAAAAAAAAAAAAAAGGGCCGGGACGGTTATGTGGGACTCGCTGAGACTTCAGGATACCCACTAAAACCCAACGGTTAATATAATAAAGTAAGCAAATTATTTGCTTGTGTTAAGGGTGTTAGACAACGATACAAATACATAGAAATACACATATAAATACTGAGAATATATTTAATAAACGACCAAACCCAGAAACACAGACATCTATGTTCATCACATAAATGCCTGTCTCTGCTGAGAATCGCACCCGGGCCCCATTGCGCCGTGACACGTTAGGCTAACCACGCTACCCACTCGACCAACGGGGCGGAATTCATCGTTGTTATAGATAGATCGAGTTAATTCGTTTAAAAAACTAACCTACTAACAATTGAGTTTCTTATTGATACAGTTTCTTATGGTTACCCATAGAGTTATTGGACATAAGGTAGGGAAGCCGATCTAGATTGTGTCTTAAGAAAAAAAAAAGAAAGCAAATGAGGCTATCTATATTTCTTTTTTTCTTGCGTTTGTGATAAAACAAAGATAAGTATTGGTCTCTCATCTTCATTCTCTTACTATTTGAAAGACACTGACACTCACAGGTCTGCCCATGGCTTCCGTATTCCATATATAATCGTTTGATTTACTTACCACAACGTTTTATTGTAGTTAGTTTACCGTAATTAGTAAAAAATAATAACTTTTGTAAATATTTAAGGGATAGTTAATATTAATTTAAGGATTATTATATAAGGATTACAGGCAAGCACTGAATTAGTCTGAATACTCGGCAGATCCAACTGATTTAATCTCCGTTATGGCGCGCACGGCACGCTTCTAACTCAGCTAAACTTGCGTACTTACTTACTTTTAACAGGGTTTTAGTTATTCTTAAAAATATAGAAGTATTGTGGAATAATAACGAAAAATTTTAAAAGGGTTTAAGTTATTAGAAATTTAGATATATTGTAGTATGATATCAAAATAGTAATATTATAATATACACATATCTTAAGATAAAAATAATATTATTATATACTTATTGAAGGCGTTGCTTCGGGGGACAATACAATACGATTTGATATCGTTATTTCATTATTTGCCTTGGTAACTTACTTGCGTTTTGACTTTTTCCTTTATTTGGCGACGTAACGACTTCAATAAGTACATAATAATTTTATTTTTATCTGTTTTTTTTGAAGATTTTACTTTCTTCTATGTTACACTTAATGAACCTACGAACACACTAGTTTTATTTGTTTAGATTTTTTGTCGATTAACATCCGTCCAAACGTTTAGCTGCTACGTCGCCACAGACAAACACACAGATATACAGGTCAAACTTATAACACTAAAAATAGCATACAACATAAAGAAACCAAAGTAACAATATATTTGATATCACACTCAATACTCATTCATAGTTAATTGGGAACTCAAAGGACAAGTTTCCTTGAAACTACTGAGTTAGATCGCACTGTATCTAGAATTAAATAATCTTATCTATGCATAATTTATGTCCTTCTTAATAATACATATAAATTAATAGAATAAAGTAAACAATCAATCTATAAAGACATCAATAATTCAAAGCAACACTTTGATAAAACGTCTTCAAAAGGCTCGCTTTCAGATTCTTATACGATTAATTTGTAACCAAGTAAATTCCCTCAAGCTTTGCAAACGGTATGGTGAGATACCGTTTGTAACTTTATCTGGTGTTGTATTGTCATATATATAGGTAGAATGAAATAAATGATATGTTTTGCCAAAAAAGAGTTATTTAAAAACGTTATACATGAAAACTAATATTCTTAAAACTTAATATTTTTAATAAAGATTCTTACATTGATTTCTGTTATGTAATAATACCTATGCTGTATATTTTTAATGATATGTTTATATAAATTTTATTTAAATGAACATTGATTTTTAGTAACAATTTATAGAAAGTATATTATTGTTCTTCTACATTAAATTAAAAAAATGGTCTTAAAAACTGGTCTTATTATAAATAATATAATGGTCAAATTTAATAAGTTTTAGTAAATATTGGCCACTATAGTAAATATTGTAAAATCTGGTGGTTAGTGTATAAAAGAATAATATTACATATTAATTATTCAGATATTTTAAACCTATATCTATTTTGTTAGTTTAAATGTAGAAGAAATGATGAATAAAAATAGTAAGTTTAAATATTATACTAATAAATCTCATTAATATGAGATATGCTTAATATAAAAATCAAATAGCAATTTCTTGTAGTCTGATTGTAAAATGGAACATAAATGACTTTTTTAAAAACAAAACATTCAATATACTTTTGTTACTAAAACAGTTAAAGAATTAAAATTTGTTGAATTCTATCTGAAATAGTAAAAATATATTTAATTAATGGTCTTGTTTCTATTAAGGGATAAATTCTGTCTGTGTGTGTCATAAAAATGTCTTAAATTCTGTTAAGGGATAGGAATGAAATTGAAATGAAAAAATTGTAGACGAAATGTTTATGGAACAAATTTGTCATCATAAAAATAGTAAATGTTCATATATTTTTTAAGTCTGAACTGACCCAAAAATGTTGAAATTATATCTACTTTAATAAAAACTGTTAGACTACGAAAAATAATTAAATTAATGTATGAAAAGCTCTAAAAACATGTTTAGCCCTGTTATACTTATTTAAATATTTAGTAAATATAGAATAAAAATATGTCGTTCCAAAGGATTTCCGTGAACTCTGGGAAACCATTCCATCTCGTTACATTTTTATTTTATTATTATGGTCATTTGATAATGAGGCTAAGTTTATATAAATATAGAATGAAAAATAAACCGATACGTGCAGGGATTCAGGGGTGCAGGGGAAACCGTCCC
Organism: Napeogenes sylphis; assembly: GCA_959347405.1. NCBI lineage: Eukaryota > Metazoa > Arthropoda > Insecta > Lepidoptera > Nymphalidae > Napeogenes > Napeogenes sylphis. Next base: position 9,135,068 of record OY365781.1, on the reverse strand, counting down.
GTCGCTCTACCAATTGCGCTACCGTATCGCTGTCCGGCTCGCTATTAGGCTTCTTTTGAAACCCCTAACCAATGTTTCTAACTTTGCAGTATAGATAAACATTGAAAAGATGCCACTATCGAAATTAATGTTTGAAAGTATCTTTAAACATATATAGTTGTTCCTTGTTAAGCCTATTTATATTTATATACATTTAAACAAGCTTAACATGTCTATACATGTTTATAGATATTTTCAAACAATGAGGCTGTGGTCTGTACAGGAAGTTCATTTATATGACAGTGATCCATCATTCTGACATATTTGTGGTATTGTGTTAATATTAACGTTAAACACACAATCTGTCACTCAGGCATTTAATCCAAATTAATTTGGTAATTCATTTGATTGAATAAATATTAATTGTATTTAGAAAATAAAATTATATCTTAGAACAATATATATACTTAAGTAGACGTTTCAAAAATTATAAGAACTCTTAGTTAGTTGAGGTTTGTAAAAAGTTAGTAAAAAAACATATTTTAAGTCATTATTTTTCTACCTAGACTTAAACAGAAATGACTCGTACGAACGATTTATTTAAGAAGTTAGAAGAAGAAGTGCAAGTAAATTTCTTGTTTTAAATTTTGATATAAATATATATTAAATCAAACACAAAATTTACTTGTTTACTTTACTTTATATATATATATATATAATTGATGCTCATACTAGAATGAAACTCAATGAACGACTTCATAAAATCTTCTTCAGTAATCAAAATCTGTCACTCGAATATAAAATAAAAAAAAAAGTAACTTAATAGACGGTTTTTGAAAGAACAATCAAAGTAAAAATTATTTATTCAAGAAATAGATGTTTAGATTCCATTTAATAAATCCCTATCTACTTTTTTTACTTCTCCGGTTTTACGAACATACAAACATACATCAACGACCCTACGACAACAATATTAGAAACAATTATTTTGACTTGTAGCAATAGCAATGACATGTATGTCACATGTATGTATGTATGCATTCTTTTTATAAAAAAAATATGCTTTTTATAAATATATTAGATTTCTTTATTCATCTCAATATTATTCACATCGGCACCATCGTCAGCTCTTGACATGCCATTAGTTTCCCTTACGTTATACAAATAGCGCTACGCAGGTGTTCCGTGATCTCATCCTTTTGTAATATTATATTTTATCTTTAACATGACACTTATTGTATAATATATTGTATACAAACATTAAATGTTAGCGTTATATTAGCGTTATTTAGAATTTGAAGCCACGAAATGAATAAATGTATAATAGATTTCATTCAACATTTTAATTTAAATTATAAAAAATATTAACCGATGTGGTTGAGGCAATCTGACTTACACTCAGAAAACAGTGTTAAGTTTCTATTCTAGTAGGTATACAAATTTTGTATTTTGTTGTATTATAAGATCCAAAGTTAGTGTCTGCAGTTACAAAGTTTTACGTCTCATGGAAACACACAAAACACACCTACACACAAAACTATAGTTATAATCTAGGCAAGGAAATTATCTTACTCATTTAATTTTATAAAGATATGTGATATGCAGGATGAAATTGTTCTTTAAATGTCTTTTTATCTCTCATCTATCATTTAATATTTAGTAACATTTAAATAATATAAGTAATTGATGGAATAATTTGAACTTTTGAGAAGGTCGCTATTTAACTCATTATACTACTAACTGCTAAAGTTATGGATTAATTGTCAGAGATTTTTGATAATATTTGGAAAATTTAAGCTGGTTTTCTTTCAGTGTTAAAAAAGTATTTGTACAAAAAAAAATAATTGTTAACTTGAATGTTTATTATCAAAAATAACGGTTTGTACATATATCAAAAAAAATATGAAATGAATTCATTAGTAAAAGTTAATTAGAAAAGAATCATTAATCCTCATTAAAGATCGTTGCTAAAATTTCCGTGTAGAAAGTATAACGTGATGATAATAAAAGACAATAGCTAAAACATGTCTTTATGAAGAACAATACAACTAGAACTGATTAGTTTTTGTAGGCATCATATAAATCATTAAGTTTAAGAATAGAATTCCAATATTTCTAAAGGTAGACGCCAATTCTTCATATTGATTTACAACGTAGACCCAAATATAGATGATAAATTGACGTTTTGTTCTGCGGTGATTAGAGCTTATGACAGTAGCGCGTTTAACACTGAAAACCATTAATTTTAACTTTAACATTTGTAGAGAATATTCTCCAACATCATACGTCTACGGTATGCGTCTACGGTCTACGTCTACGGTCTACGTGTTAAAAATGTAGTTTATAAAATTATTAATATAAATAATACATATTTTTTAAATTTAAATTAAATTTAGATTTAATATGAAATTTAATTAAATGTTTTATTAACTTTCATTTGTGTAGGTACTATAGACTTGAAAGATATAGCACATTTCTAGGTATAGTTAAAAATGTATGTTTGTGTATTTTTGCATCATGCAAAAGGTGATAGATTCATTTATTTAGTTAAATGACTTTTAATAAGATAGTGTTTTATTATTGAAATCCATATAAATGATTCTTTCGGACGGCAAGAAGCCTCATTCACATAGAAAATCCATAATCTAGTTTCGAGCTCAGATTTAAAAATAATTAATGTTTTTTATCATATTTGTTAGCTATAACTTTTTGAATTTATCTTATGTGTAAATATATAAGTATTAGATTATCTATATCGAATTTAATTATTAATCACCAAATATTGAACTTCAAGTGTAACCTAAGTCTTTGCTAAGTGATTTATGAGATGTAAATTGATATCTGCACTCTATTGGGATATCTTTGTCCTATATAGGAAAGTGGGGCATTTTACATAATAATATTACCAAAACTACACAGGAATAATTTTAATTATAAGGTAATGTTATTACATACTTTATGTGTAACGTGTTATATAAACATAAGTTTTATTTAATTTATTCTAATATTGTTTTCATAATTGCTTTTTCTTGTATTAATGTTTCATGTTTTAAGCGCCTTACTCTATGTTTGCACTGTATTCTCGGGTTGACTGGTAGAGAATGCTTTCAAGTATTGAGTCCGCCTATTGTACTAGTTTAGGCTAAATAAATAAATGTATTCCGCTTGATAATATTATTCTTTAAACATTTTCATTATACAATTCAGATGAATGTTGAACACATTTATAAGAAATAATAAAACGAAGTTCCAAGAATGAAAGATATTTGCCTTATCAAGAAAACATAATGTTGATATCGGTCTGCGAAAAGAGGTTAAATTTTACTTCCTTTCTCATATTTTAAGTACATGTAACGCATTATTTTAATAATATAATAATGATATCATTTATATATGTCTATCTAATAACAATTATAAAATTTCACAAAAACACTAATACTTTTTTTGTATTTGAAGTTAAAAAATCGGTTAAGATTAACATACAGCAGAGAATAAAAATTAGAACAAGCTTCAATCGGTTCAATAAATTTCAAGTAAATGCCTAAAGATCCAAACAGAGAGAAATTAAAAATAATACTCAAATTCCTGACCTAAATTATTTTAAAGTCAAAAGAAGCGTTGAAGAAAGGAATACATTTGTTTGGACATATGTATTATAGATAATTGTTTGGATAGCCATCGCTTTAAAGTATGTCAAGAAATAATTCAAAACATAATCAATATATACCTTTAACTGGTTTGTTATATTTAATGGCGGTTCTTATCTTTATTTGTTTTATTTTAAACATTTTTTTGTCTTATTATACAGTGGTTATTAAGTTTATGGTATAATTTTATTTTGAAAAATGCTCCTGATACCAGAACAATCAAACAGTTGAATCACAACACTAAATATGTTAATGATAAAAAGGTATACTTTGGAAATATTAGTATATATAAATAAGTTAAGCTTGAATGAAAAAACTACCTCACGATTTTGGCGCAATTTCGTTTACTATGTTAACAGAATATGTTATAAATCTTTTTAAAAGCTTACTCATTGGGTAAAAATGCACGATAGTCTGACTATAATTAGACAAATAAAATAGTTACGAATGAAATCAAATCAAAAGTCATCCAACTTATAATACATATATTATTACTATTCATTCAAAAAGATTTTACTATACGATACGATAGTTAAAAAAAACTCATTACTTTTATCAGATTTCTGACTGTTTGTTTAGATAAACTTATACTAGTAATTCTATCTACTTTAAAAATAACTAAAAACATGTATAGCCATGTTAAGCTTATTTAAATGTTTATAAATATAGAATGTAAAATAAACCGACACGAACAAGGATTCGTACCCGCGACCTCTGGGAAACCGTCCCATCGCTCTACCAATTAGCTACCGTATCGCTGTGATTCTCGGTGATTTAAGCATTCTATATGTGATCGTTCTTATCTATAATCTGTCTACTTTATATATAATCTGTTGCTACGGGCTGATACTACAGAATTTAATAGAAACAACTAATACTATAAGCCTTTAGTTTTCCACGTTAGGAAGGAAACTCCAGTTTTCGAGCAACAAATTGTTTGCTACAGGAAGTTTAAACTGCATACATATTTTATTAGTATAAATAAATAGAAATCGTTATTAAGGCATGCCGACGACTCATGGGGAAGTCTGGACATATTGTGTACTGAACTACTTGTACTACCCCCTTGTATTTTTGTATTTTTTTGTATGTTTGTATTTCCGGAAAAATATTGTAAATGTATTATAGTTCCTATAGACACTACGGCTTTCTAAAAGTCAAAAATTCGACTCCGACCCGTATCGATGAATTTTTCACTATATATTTATTAAAAATTTTATTTAGATTAATATGGACATCTTTACCTATATATATAATTTAAAATTCTTACAATATTCGCTTTAGGAAAATAAATTGAGATCATCAAATTAGTAATAAAATAATTTCTTTAGCATTCTGTATTAAAAATTTAATAAAAACGAAATATAAAATCTATCTAATATATCCTTTGACATTATGACAGTAAACCTCATATCACAAAATGCTGAGAGAAACTTTTAAAAACTCAAAAATTTTAAAAGTATAGGTAGATTTAATCTTATTTTGATAACTATTCCAAACATAATGATATCTCGAAATAGCCTTTGAAATAAAAGGAAGTATATAATATGTTACATATTTGTAAAAATTTAAAGACAACATTTCTTATGAATTAAATTATACACATCATTGTACTTTTTAGTTTTGTAGTACAAGAATTTCGAAAATTCATTGCATGATGTTGCTTATACGCGAGAAAGGTCATTATTTTTTAATATATTACACATCTTAGGACATTAATAATCGGTTATACAAACTCGTAAACAAAACACTATAAACTTTGTTTTATATACCACAGTTTTCAGATCAATCTACAGTGTTTGAAGCAGTGTTTGTGCTTGGGTATAGACATAACAACAGTATCACAACTGTAAAATGTAGCAGTTTTATTATCTCTCTTTAACATTTAACTATAATAGCAGACCAATTATTCCAAGTGCCTTGTTAGTAATATTGTAATATTTCAGATTAAGATCAGTATTTCATACTTATCCAGTTAAGAGGTGCTTCAATGTAAGATCTGTATTATAAATTAATTTTGTTGCTTGCTTGTTAAAGGACTAAATAATTCTTAGAACTGCTTGAAAATAATTTTGTTAGATAATCTTATCTTACAAAATTTCTTATTTTTGTAACTTGTGATATGGTTACAAAGTATTTAATTGCGTTACGTTCAGTTTTGTCAGCTGTACATACAGCTGATACATATCAGTAAAAAGATATATTAAGGAGTGAGCAGATTACCTAAGAGTGGTTAGTCTGTAATTATACATTTTATTCAGTTATATACCTCGTTAAATAAATAATGTAGTTAAAGAAATATGTTAGATAGTTGTTATTTTTTTATATAAGGATAATAATATTTTACGAGGTAGTAAAAGCTAAGTCGCTATAAAAAACTTTTGTTTGAATCCATAAAAATATAACAACACTTTAACGTTAAATGGAAAAGTTTGTTGTAAGATTCATTTGTTGAAGGCGTAATGTGTTTGAACAACAATAAACGAAAATATTTAAGAAATAATTTGGTATAATTTCTATTTTTTTATAAATAAATAAATAAACATATTAAAAACAATTAAATGTTTCATACATTTCACTATTAATTCGTAATTGTTCAGTTAAACAATACAAGGATATGTACAATTTTATATTTATAATGGTTTAAGCTAATTTATCTTGACAGAAATTCTACATATTTATTTATCTATATGTATATATATATATATATATATATATATATATGTTGTATATAAATATTATAGAGCAGGAAGATTTATTTAGTCCTTTAACAAGCAAGCAACAAAATCAATTTAAAATACAGATCTTACATTGAAGCACTTCTTAACTGGATAAGTTTGAAATACTGATCTTCATCTGAAATATTACAATAAAACTAACAAGGCACTTGGAATAATTGGTCTGCTATTATAGTTAAATGTTAAAGAGAGGTAATAAAACTGCTACATTTTACAGCTGCGATACTGTTGTTATATCTATACCCAAGCCGAAGCACTGTTGATATAAAAGCAAAACAGAATACTTTCTGTTCTGAAGTCACGACAGACATTTACCTAATCCTGGATTTTTTATTTCCTTATAGACCTCCATCAATATTTCACTTCATTCAATTGATAGCTTCCTTTCACCAATTTTTTTTTTGTGTCTTTTTAAGATTCTTATTAAATCCTCAAACAGACTTTTCACAGCAATAACCACGTCTTCGTAATGAATTTTGATAAGTTTCAAGACACAACAACAACCCTTTAACGATAAATAATTATCAGTCTTTCACAATATTTCAAGAGTAAAACAGATTCAATGATATTATTGAAATCAAAAGAATTTCTAAAGCAGCCGTATATTCCAGAGTAAGCATATTTTATAAGGGAATACAAATTTGTAAAAATTATAGAATATTGATTATATTCTTAGCCGATTAAGTTAGTCTCCAAAAAATATATATTATATCATATTGTATTGTTTTATTTTTCAAAGTGACAATAGGTAATTCGTATTTTCTTGAACCATATGTTGATAAAATATCTTAATTCGATGAACACTTAATAAAATACAATAAAATACCAGTTCGATTATTGGGCTGTTAAAGAATTCTCAAACCATGTAAACATGAAATTAAATTAAATAAAGAAAAACTATAGTATCAAAGCTTTCTTGAGTCCATATTTTTGTCAGGTCTAGCTTAGTCATAGTCCAGACTATACATATACAATAACCACACCAGTGTGGTTATTGTTTTGATGATAGTGATTTCAAGACAAGAGGATAATTAGTACTCTAATCTATAAATATAAAAGAATTTTTCAGTCAAATAGTAAGTCTCCTGACTGCATGTAGCCAAAACTGCTGAATTTTGAACGCTGAACTTTTGAAATATAGGTTTATTTCATAACTTAGTTATCTTACAGCTTATAAGCTTATTTGATCATATTTTACAGTGAAATAATTTAATGAAATTTCTTTTAATACAAATTGATTGAAAATAATATTAATATGGACAAGACTTAAGGCCGTTGCCTTTTCTAATCGTCTTAATATAACGTAGTGTTATATCTTATATCCATCTACGCTTTACTTTAAAGAAAAAATACCCTTGCTGTTCGAAATAAAATTTTGTATAAATATACAATCCATTGTAATATAAGTGACAAATAAGGGGGAAGAACTACTTGTAATATATTTACAACTAACCTTTCCGTCGCTCTACCAACTGAGCTACCGTATCGCTCAGTTGGTAGAGCGCCGGGACAGGTTCCCAGAAGTCGCGGGTTCGAATCCTTGCATGTATTGGTATATTTTTCATTCTATATTTATATAAATTTAAATAAGCTTAACATGGCTATACATGCTTATAGATATTTTCAAAAACTAACCTTTGCATGTTTTTCGAACGTGGCGGAATACAGAAGACGCCTCTTCTCGTTGTCTACGAAATAGTTAACCTTAATTAATATTTAATATTTGATATAACTTAAAAAGTTCTATCCCTTCTAGAATCTTATATATTAAAGCCATACTTAAACCAAATACCATATAATATTATCATGATCTTTTTTACTTTTGCTGACTTCAATAAATAATCGTTGAGATAAAATATGGGTTGAGAAATAAAACATGTTACATTTTATTCAACTCATACCTCACTCATAACATTTTCAATAAAAAACTGGTATTCAAAAAGTTATATTAAACTATTCACGACATGTTTTTCTTTGAATGCTGAAAATGAGCCTCTAAGGTATAATGAAGCTTGCGCGCGCTTTTTTAACATCATTAACTTTTTTTTATGATATTATATATATCAATGACGATGTTCGTATAATTTGAATCTATATCGTAAAAAATAGTGAAAATGATAATCGTATATAACGAAGATAATAAAACATAAAAAGCTGTTCTGTTGTGATATGTTACGGAGAAATTCAATATCTGCATCGGAGCAATTATAAGAATTAAAAATAAAACTATTAAATTATTTTTAGATAAATGTTAAGTGACGATGAATGAATTGTTGTTGATTTTAGGCAAAGGAAAAAAAAAAAAGGAAGAGGAACCAGATGAAATCTTTGGCAACTTCTGTTATAAAATATTTAATATTTTCTTCAATATATTTCAAGAGTATTTTGTATACCGATGTACGGACGAACATTAATTCTAGAATACGGCTCTGAAGTACTAATATTAAATTTGAAATTTTGAGAATTTTGTAAATGCATTCAGATTTTAACATTTACTTGCAGTGAAGCTTTGACGATGCTGCGCTTAACAAAACTTCAGAGTAAATTGCATGAAGTAGATATATAGAAGTACAAAAAACATTAAGAGACAGAAAGCAAACTAAGTGGTGTTACTGATTTATTAACCTACGTAATCTGGCCACGAGTATTTAAAAGAATAACATCTAGTTCTTAAGTAAGATATCAATAAATCGTAGAGGTTCTATAGATTTTACTATTCTTTTTTGTGTCTTTTGGCCATAGGCCATTTAGAAACAGCTGTTAAGAAATTTATTATATGAAAATAAGACTTTAGGATTAGTTAGAATGTTATCTTTACTTTTACTACATTTTGATCTTAAATTTATCTTAAGTAGAAAAAGTCTGCTCCATGCTATAGGTAAATAAAATTCCTTTACTTTTCCAAAACACAAGATAAACTTAAAATGATTGAGTGAGATATACTAAAGATTAAACATATTTTAATAATAATTATTATTGTCTTTTGTTTTATGTAGCAAGAATACTTACGAGCTCAAATTGTCATTTATATTAAGCAGACATTCGTTATTAATTACTAGTGCCAAGATTCAAGTATAATAATAATTTATTTTATATTTGTGATGAATTAGTTCGTCGTCGTAATTATTATATTGGTTATATATATATATAATATATAAATAATACATTAATGAGAGTAACGCTAGATGGTGCATGTTATTATTTGTTTCAAACTTAGCAAAAAGTGGTTATGATTTCAATCGGTATGTATTGTTAGTCATATTTATTTATAATAATTTAAATGGTAAATACATTGGAATTTACATGTTTTAGTTCATAAGTTTCAACAGTAGCGCCACCTACACAATTAATTATGGAATATTATTTAATATTTACTGTTAAATGTTTTAAGAATTAGAAGCATAGAATATTTTAACATAATGTTTAATCTTTTATTCATTATTAGAACTTATTATAAGGTATAAATAATATCATCTGTAAGTTGGTTATGAAATTGTAAATTACCCCCGCCTAAATATTATAGTGTTAAAATATTATAAAACGAGTTGTAAGGGCTGCTCTCGCCCATTCTATTACAAATGGTTGGATATTAAACATTGAAGTGCAAGTCCTGTGTATTACTAAAACAAGTCTTAACAGTATGTACATTCAGTTCACCTTAAATTATTTTGTATATTAATACTCTCAATGCCAAGAAAAACGTAAATTTAAAACGTAAATTCATAATATTTGTGGTTGATTTACAAATTCATTTAAACTCTCTAAGTAAAAACTATAAGTCATTGAATTCACTTGCTACCAAAGTTTAGGATTTATTGTCAGATGCTTTTAGTGTAATTTGTAAAAGATTGATGTTTTGTTTCAGCTTCAGATTATTCTCTTGAAGATAAATATTTTATGAATAAGATGAAACATGTTTTATACAGCGTAAATAAAAAAAAGTATTTAATATTATAATCTTCTTATTTAATTATAAATATCTGATTTGTTGTAAATAAAATTTATCAGTACATAATGATAACTGCCCTATTAAATAAATTGTCAGCCCTCAGATGGCAGATTTTTTTATTTTAACTAGTCTTTATCTTTAGTATTTTATCATTATTAATGTGCTATATCCTTTATTTGGGGTCGCACGATATATCACTTTTATCACAATCTTTTCTTTTGATAACACACACGATAGGCACACGACGTACGACACGACGTACGATACGACGTATGACACGACGCTATAATACTTATTAATTTGATGTTGCTATTAAAAGTAATGAGGATATTAAATAAGACACAATCTTTATTTTATTTATCTTGTTCATATTTTCTTTTATGTCATACAGATTTATTTCAATTTCCTACATTTAAATATACATTTTTACCACAACTTTTCTGTTTACTAAGAATATTGTTTAAAAATTACAGATAAGATAAGGGATTGAATATTTAGTACCATAAATTACATCCCCGTAACGGTCACAAAGGATTTATGTAATATAAAAGGAACTAGCTTCTGCCTGTGATTTCGCTTGCGTAGCATGGGGATGAGGAAGGCGTAAATATTTACATTTTAAATAAACTTAGAATGAAAAATCAATTACACGAGCAGACTCGAACCTGCGACCTGTAGGACACCGTTCTAGTATTGCTACCTCGTCGATGAATTCAGAATCCTTCATATAATTATGTTTATTGGGATAGAGGTGATACCTAATAAGCTTCTTTTGAAAAATTTATCGAGTACCTAAGTACTAAATTGTTACTTATATAACTAATAACTCAAGTAACAGAAAATGTCATTGTTGATTTAGTTCTTTCCAATTTTAGGAGTTACATCTCTTTAATGAGTCCTCATTTTTGACGAGTACTATTTTAACTGTAACTTAACTAATCTGACATATTTTATTGACACTTAATGAAGTTACGACGGCGCGGCGTATTGAGTTTTAAAAGTTAGATATTTTTGATAAAGTTATGTTGCTTTGTGTGTGTGTTTGTTCTGATGTACAATAATGTGATATAGTTAGTCAGAGTCGTATAAATGAAGATTGGGATCATATGTTAAGGTTTATGGATGGACTGTTCTGGACACAATTTTTTTTTAATATATTCGAAACGTTAGCGAACTTACTTGTTTCTAAGAAAGTGATGACAGTCGTTCAAGCTACATTTAATACTTTGTTTTAAATATTTATATTTTTTTATTTTCTCCTTACCTATAAACACTTTAAGACTTAAAATAAATCAATGCAGCGACATATACAAAACAGTAAAATACTTTGGTACTTGATATGGATAGAACAGATTTCTTAATCTTAAACACTACTTTTTTTTTTTTTTTTAACGTCAGGAATCCTCATGGATACACACCTCCATCAAGGGGATGATGGAGGTGGTTATGTGAGACTCCTACTCACTAAACCTGACGGTTGCCGCCGCCGTCATAATGGGACACCACGGGATCGCTTTCGCACTCACCGCGATGCCCCGACGTGATCCACGGAGAGGGCACCCCGCAACGAGGAGCACCCATCCCTTTTTCGCAGGCTTGATAGATCGTGGAGGGATCCCCTTCCCCCCACCCAAGCCTGCTGTCTCTGAAGGGGGCCGAGACCCCCTTCTAGCTGGACTCAGTCTCAGAATCGAGCCAGTTGGACAGACCGACTCGACCATTGACCGTGTCCAGCTCCGCCGCCGGTTATCTCCCCGAGAGGAGACCACCGGTCAGACCCCCTGGAAGAGCACACTCCCATAAGACCCAGTGATGCGCAGACAGCCTCACTGCAACACACTGGAGTCGAACGTGAGTCCGCTCACGTAGGGGGCCCAACGTCGAACCCGACAGGCCTTTACCGCCGGCCACGGTGATCAGCCGAGACCAGCAAGAAAAAGGCATAAGTCGGGAACCCACCACGCCCAGACCAACCATCACCAAGCGCAACCGTGGCGTCGCGCTCGGCAACGATTAATCCAGGCAACGTCTCAGACCGTCTCCCCACCAAGCACCCTCTCTAAAGTGCTTGGTGGAAAGAGGTCCAGACCCTAATCGCGAACCCCCCACACAGCCGCGGAACCACTCCACAGTCCACTCTGCTATCAGAGAAGTACCAGGAGTAATTCCGCAGCCGACCCCGGCAAAGAGGGCCTGCGCCCTCCCACCCTCAACGCCCAGGCCAACTTTCCAACGTGATCAAACGATGGAAAGAGGCCCGAGCCCCCCCGCAGACAGACCACCCCGAAAGGCAGCCTGCCCGCCAGCCAGCCATGAACCAGGCACAAACTCCCATGGCCGACCCCCACCGCGCCGAGTATTAGCCAACGGCTAATGCAAACCCGAAGGATCACATTAACCGTTGTTGCCCAGGGAGCACCGGCCCGTACCGCTTCCGATGCCACCGGACGAATCCGAGCAACAAGGGAAACAGACGGGCACACGAGGAGGTTCCCGGCGACGGCCCCCCAATCTTAAACACTACTAGAATAACATCTGTTATTTAATTTTATCTTAAAACAACATCTATTTCCCAGAAACCAACTCAATTTACACAATCACTATCTGGTGAGACGGATCTTATTTCATGTATATTTATTATTATTTATATTTCAAGTTAAAATTCTGTATTGATCATTTAAATAAATATTGTACCTACATTTATATTATGCTTTATTACTATTTTTCCAATACCGCCATAGTTTCGTTTAATCTATCTGTCTATCTTCGTATGCATTTTGTATAGTTGACACAGACTATATTGTTTTAGTTTGTTCCATAGAGTATTATAAGCATAAATATATTTTTTTCGTTTTTTATTTTAATAATTGATTCTTTATTAAATTTCCATACATTATTAAAATACGACTAGATTGTCCTAACCTCGTTTAGTCGTTTTTAGTTTTGTGTTTCTAATATTTATTTACTTTTCAAATCTCACAAGTCTAAGCAAATTAGTTGAAAACCAAACGTACAAATATAATACATATACATTTCACGATATTTTACAGCCACCGGGTTTGTAAAATCTGCTCTTGTTAATAATCTACCATACCATTAAATGCAACTAACAACAATATTTTACAAGCTGAAAGTATATAATTTTCCTTTGTAATCTACAAACAGAGTTGTAGTTGAGAAGAAAATCAGGCACAGATTAGAAAGTTCGAACGCTTTTTGAAGGCTTTTCAATTTATTAAATTAAATTGATGATTTTGATATACAAGCTGATAAGGAAACTGTTATAACCAAATAGTTAAGTAAATAATAATTTAATATTCAATAAATTTTAATGAAAATTAAAAATTATTATTTTTAATTCTATATAACCAAGCTTTATACAAAAACTTTGTTTGTACTAGAAAAAACCAAGAGTTTTTTTTTTTGTGATAGTGTATTTGTGTGTATAACTTTAGAATTTAATTGAATAATTAAGATCTCTGTTAATTCCACCCTCTTACAAATAAGTGTACTATGAAATGATAATAATATTATTACCTAATAATGATAAGATAATATAATAATAATGTAATTATAAATAACTAGAAGAAAAAACTAAAACATAAAAGTTGCAGTTATAGTGCTACAAAAACATTGATATTTATTTACAATGTATTTAGGTGATAAATTAGCTTTGCGAGATGATTGCGGCTCATGAGATTCACTGGGCTTACGATGAAAATAATTAATTTTAATTTGCAACATTTGTGAGATAAATTTCAGGCTTTGTTTGAGGTTTACTTATAACACATACATAACATAACTGTATTTTGTTTTAATTACGTGATAATATTCAGGTCTTCATTCGGTTATTTAACTAATAATGTTTATTTGCGGATAGAATGTCCATCACAAAAATACTTAGCGGGTAACAGAGATTGTGACGTTTTTTAATTAAGTATAAGATTAAGAAGGCCCCAAGTCCAAAAATAGATTTTCAGTCCAGAAAACGGACTGCTTAAAGATAAAAATAACAATTTTAATAAAGTAGTATATATTAATTCATCATTTCAATCAGGATTGATATTGATTTAGTTTGATAGGTTAAAAATATCTATGAACCTGTATAGCCAAGTTGAGCTTATTTAAATTGATATAAATATAGAATGAAAAATATATGGGCAGGGATTCGTAACGTACCGTATCGTACGGTAGCTCAATTGGTAGAACGACGGGGCGGTTTCCCAAAAGTCGCAGGTTGGAATCCCTGCCCGGATCGGTTTATTTTTCATTCTATATTTATATAAATTTTAGTTTGATAGGTTAAAACTCATATATTCAAAATATTTTGATTCTCTCTGATTTTAAATCGACATTTGATAGATGGTGAGGATTCTTAATGGAAAAGATATAAATAAAAAAATAAATAGGTAGACTGTGTTCATGATGATTGATTTAGAAAGATGATAACAGATGGCGCTTTCTGAATTAGGGAATTTGTAGATCACGGTGGTAAGATTTTGTCATTAGCATTTATATAGTAATTAAGGCACATGTTTGTGTGAGGACTGTGGTCAGTGTCATGTGATCCAGTTCCATTAATAAGTACCAGATACACGAATATAGTCCAGGAGTTAGCCAGTGGTTTTATTTACGACCCTTCTAATTTCCACACCAGAGGTCAAAGTGTATAGTGTTGGTGCTAAACATTGGTCCTTCGAGCCGGATTCGATTTTTCGCTTCGCCCGTGTACTTGCAGTGGATCGCTGCAGCTAAAGTACACGTTTCCCCCGCATCTGCATCGTCCAGTGTGGTGGTGCTAGTTCAGCCATAGCGGAAGATTGAGTGCCAATATAGAGGGCGCTACTTGCAACCAGTTCAGCAAGGAAGATATCAGCCAGTTCAGCGTGACACCGCGATCAGGCAATCAACAACATCTTGGTTACTGTGACGCCACAGGAGGCGCCAACAACAGGAGGAAGGTCTCAACAGTCAACAGTTCGAAAAATTGTGTATGTGTGAGTGGGATAAGTGCAGACAACTGTGAGTACAATTTTATTTATATATATACAAAAGGACAATTAGACTCAAACAAATTTGAACATCAGTTTAATTAGTTGTCGTAAAATATTGTAGCCTAGTAATATTGATTAAGACTTGTAATATTGATTAAGACTCTAAAATTTGTATTTAGACGTATACAGTATTGTGATTTATTTAGTTTGCTAATTATTAATTATATGATTGTAGTAGTGTAGTGTAGTATATGTTGTAGTGGTAGTCTAGTACTTGGAATAATTTTACAAAAAACGAAGGAACGGGGAACCTATGCCCGATTTCCACTACAATTTATAAGTTTCAAACACTTGTAAAATTTATGAGTTTGCTATTTTAGTTTGCTAATTATTAATTTGCTTATATGGTAGTTCCGTACTTAGAATAATTTTCAAAAAAACGTAGGAACGGGGAACCTGTGCCCGATTTCCACTAGAATTTATAAGTTTCAAACACTTGTAAAATTTAAGAGAGTTGAATTATAATTAAAGTTAAAAAATATTTCTTATTGTCTTGTTTCTTATTGTTTAATAATTTCTTGTTAAATAATGGAAGGTTTACTTAATGTATTAAAAAATTATCAACATCGTATTCAGAAAGGTTTAAATAATTTTAAAAAAAGTCCAAAAGATAGAATAACAGTGGAATATATTGAATCTCGGCAAGAGCTATTAGAAAATGATTGGGTAAAATTTAGAGAAAGTAACAGTAAACTTTACGAAAATTATCAGTTGAAAGAACTTAAGCAAGATGTTATTGAAATTTATGACACTACAGAAGATACTTATGTCACATACAAGTGTCTTTTAAAAACCATGCTCAATAAAATAAGTGTTTCAAAAGATTTAATAGAGAATAATAGTAGTCCATCTAAGACAGGTGATTCATTTGTAAGGTTACCAAAAATTTCTATTCCAATGTTTTCAGGAAAATATGCAGAATGGACCACATTCTGTGATCTTTTCATTTCTCTTGTACATAAAAATGATAGTTTAGACAACGTGCAAAAACTGCACTACTTAAAGAGTCACCTTAGCGGTGAAGCAGAACAGCTGATAAGGCACACACCTGTTACTGATTCTAACTATAACCAGTGTTGGCTACAGTTAGAAAAGAGATATAGCAATAAAAAGTATTTAGCCAACTGTATTTTAAAAAGATTATTTGGTCAGAAAAAAATGTATTCAGAATCAGCTTCATCATTAAAAGAACTTCTGGATACAACAAATGATTGCTTAAATGCTTTAAAAAACTTAAAGATTGATGTGAGTACATGGGACGTCATTATCATTCACATTGTTACGTACAAATTAGATTCCGAAACGCGCAAAGAATGGGAGTTGAGTGTCAGTTCAAATGACTCCAACGAGTTGCCTTCGTTTGAACAATTTAAGTTTTTTATAGAAAATCGATTTAGGGCGTTGGAATGTATAGAGCCAAAAAAAGGAATAGTTCATCAGGTCAGTAGTTCACAAGGTCATAAAGCAAGGGCAATGTTTGCTGCAAGTACTGTAAAAATGCAATGTGAATATTGTTCCGACGGTCATAAGCTCTGTTTTTGTAAAAAGTTTGCTAATCAGGGCACAGAGACCAGACGTCAGTTCGTTGTTCAAAATAAAATATGCTTCAATTGCTTAGGCAGCAATCACACTGCGTATAATTGTAAAAAACAAACTAAGTGTAGGATATGCCAAAGACGTCACCATTCACTACTCCACCCTAGTGAAGCAACCGAAGACAATCATGACAAATCTGTCAAACCTCTAATAGGTAATGCCTTTACTTCTGGAATTAAGGTTGACCCTGTAGTATCGTGTGTAAGTACAGGTAATGTTCGCCAACCTCGACAGATTCTACTAGCCACGGCTCTAATAGAAGCAAAGTCAAAAACTGGTGACTATCAAGTTATAAGAGCTTTGCTTGACCAAGCATCGCAGGCTTGTTTTATCACAGAAGCTACTGTGCAGTATCTCAATCTGAAAAAGATTCCTATTGCAGGAACTATTTCCGGAATAGGAGATAACAGAGCCACTATAGCGAAGTACATGGTAAATTTAAAAATACGATCACGCATATCTTCGGATGACAAATTTGAAGTGACTGCTTATGTATTAAGGAAAATAACATCGTATTTGCCTGAACGAAGCATTACTGGAGGTTCCTTGGACTGGATCGAAACCAAAGGTCTTCAGTTAGCCGATCCAGAGTTTAATACTTCTAACAAGATTGATGTTTTATTAGGTGCGGAAGCTTATGGTTTTATAATAAAGGAAGGGATAATTAAGAATCCCACTGGAACACTTATAGCACAGTGTACTACTTTAGGTTGGATACTGTCAGGTGCGATTATTTTAAATAATACTGAAAAAACATCTAACTATGTAACAAATAATATATGTGTTATGCATGCACAGTTTAAGGAAGATGATATTCTTAAGAAGTTTTGGGAGATTGAAGAGTTAATAAACAATAAAAAAATACTTACAGTAGAAGAACAAAAATGTGAAGATCTATATAAGACAACTACAACAAGAAGTGAAGATGGAAGATATATAATTAGGTTACCGTTTAGAGAACAAAATCCACTTTGTAAATCTGGTAGTTCACGCGCCATAGCTGAAAATAGATTTATATCATTAGAAAAAAGATTAAATAGGAACTCAGATTTAAAAAAAGGGTATACTGATGTCATAAATGAGTACTTACACTTAGGACATATGAGACCTGTGAAGGAAAATGATGATAAAAAAGGAGAAGCTGTCTATTTACCTCATCATGCGATAATTAGAAACGATAAACTTACCACGAAGATTCGTGTGGTGTTTAATGCGTCCGAAAAGAACAGTAAAGGAGTATCTTTAAATGATACACTTATGGTTGGACCGACAATACAGGCAGATTTGCGACATACTGTCTTAAAATGGCGAGTTTATCCTATTGCCATGGCGGCAGATATAATAAAAATGTACCGTCAAATAAGAATACACGATGAAGATGCAATATTTCAACGCATACTCTGGCGAGATAGTGTTGATAAAGAGATAAAAGATTATGAATTAATGACAGTGACGTTCGGAACAGCTTCTGCGCCATATCAAGCTGTTAGAACTCTTCACCAAATCGTATTCGATGAAGGTGAGAAATACCCACTTGCAGCGGAAAGAATATTAAATAGTTTTTACATGGATGATCTGATGACAGGCTGTCAGAGCGTGGAAGAAGGGGTAAACATATATAAACAAATATCAGAATTATTAGGAAAGGGTGGATTTGTACTTCAAAAATGGGTCAGTAACAATTCGGAATTATTTGAAATAATGCATTCCTTGGAAACAAGTAAAAAAAAGGGACAAACAGATCCCAATTATAGTAATGAAAATAGCAATCAGTATAAATCTAATATGATAGAGGATCAAGAAAATTGTATAATACAAGAAAATTTAAAGGACACGCCAAAAATAAAGGGAAAGGAAGTAGAAATTAAATTAGATAATACTATGAAAATTTTAGGACTTACCTGGAACCGCAGCGAAGATCTCTTCCAGTATTTGGTGAATCTCTCTTCAGTGACTACAAAACCTGTAACAAAAAGAACTGTAATTTCTGACATAGCACGTCTATTCGATCCTTTAGGTTGGTTGGCTCCTAGTGTAGTGTTGGCTAAAATATTCATACAGAAATTGTGGTTAGCAAACATTGGATGGGATGAAGAGCTCACTAAAGATTTGATAAAGGAATGGTGTACTTACCGTAATGAATTATCACTTCTTACTCAAATTCGTATACCCCGCTGGTTAGGTACAAAAACCAATAATCATGTGGAACTACATGGTTTCTGTGACGCATCAAAGGCTGCTTATTCAGCTGTAATTTACGTTCGAATAGTAGATTTAATCGGTAAGGTTCAACTTTCACTGCTAGTTTCCAAAACAAGAGTAGCTCCTATTAAACAAGTTAGTATTCCTCGATTAGAGTTGTGCGGAGCTTTATTACTGTCAAAACTATTAGCTGAAACGGGAGAAGTTTTAAACATCTCGCAAGAAGATATCAGAGCATGGACTGATTCTACCGTAGTACTAGCATGGTTAAATAGCCATCCTAGTAGGTGGAAGACATTTGTGGCTAACCGTACGTCAGAAATCTTGACAACAATGCGAGCGTCACAATGGTTCCACGTCTCAACTAAAGAAAATCCAGCAGATTGCGCGTCAAGAGGAGTACTTCCAAGTCAGTTAGTTGAAAATGTACTATGGTTCTCAGGTCCCCAATTTTTAAAAGAAAGAATTATTATTTACAAAAGACCAAAAGATTTACCAATTAATGTAGAGGATTCATTGAAAGCTAATTTTGCCATCGTATCGGACGAAAATATTTTGGAAAGGTTTTCATCTCTATCTAAGCTATTAAGAGTAATAGCCTATTGTCGCAGATTTTTAAATAAACGGAAACATAAAACGACATATTTAAATAATAA
The DNA here is from genome assembly GCA_959347405.1 of Napeogenes sylphis. NCBI lineage: Eukaryota > Metazoa > Arthropoda > Insecta > Lepidoptera > Nymphalidae > Napeogenes > Napeogenes sylphis. The sequence goes on along the minus strand of OY365781.1, from coordinate 9,115,247 downwards.
TGAAATAGAAACAGCATTAGAATTATGTATAAAAAAAACACAACAAACATCATTTACAATGGAATTTAAACAATTAAATGAAAAAGGTTATTTACATTCAAGATCAAGCAAACTTAAATCACTCACCCCTTTTATTGATGACAAGGGTATTATTAGAGTTCAAGGCAGGCTTGACAAGTCTCTATTGGATCATCAAACGAAACATCCGATTATTTTACCTAGCTCTTCACATCTTACCAACCTTATAGTAGCCGATGCCCATTATAAGACACTCCACGGAGGTCCCCAATTAATGAGAAATTATTTAAGAACAGCTTATTGGATTCTTGGAGTTAGAAATGTTGTGAAACACTATGTTCGAAAATGTGTCACATGTGTCAGATATAAAGCAACCTTCCAAAATCAAAGGATGGGAACGCTTCCTTCAGCTCGTTGTACTCCAACTAGGCCATTTTTACACAGCGGAGTTGATTACGCTGGCCCTATTAACATAAGAACAACGAAGGGTAGAGGACATCGTTCTCATAAGGGTTACATTTCGTTATTTGTGTGTATGTCAACGCGTGCTATTCACCTAGAACTCGTTAGTGATATGAGCACTGAATCGTTTTTAGCCGCCTTTAGACGGTTTGTGTCGAGACGAGGTCATTGTGCTAAGATATGGAGTGATAACGGAACCACCTTTGTAGGTGCTTCCAGAGAGTTACAGCAATTAGCGTCTATACAGCAGTCCATAGCAGAACATCTAGAAACCAATGGCACAGAATGGCACTTCATCCCTCCTCACAGTCCCAATTTTGGTGGACTTTGGGAAGCAGGTGTGAAATCTACGAAGTTTCACCTCAAACGCGTTATTGGAGAGTCTACCTTGACATATGAGGAAATGGCGACACTCCTCAGTCAAGTCGAGTCGTGTTTAAATTCACGACCCTTAAGCGCTATTAACACTACTGACCCTGGTGAACCTTTGCCTTTAACTCCAGGCCATTTTTTAATCGGAGAACCTTTAGTTAGCGTTCCAGATCATAATTATGAAGTTTCGAACATTAATAACTTAACGCGTTGGCAATTTATACAAAGGATGCTGCAATCGTTTTGGAGACGTTGGTCTCAAGAGTACTTATGCAATCTTATGAATCGTTATAAATGGTCATCTCAAGTTCCCGAACCCAAAATTGGAGATATAGTATTAATAAAAGAAGACGATTTGCCACCAAGTCGATGGTTGTTAGGTCGTGTAATACAAAAACACCCTGGTGATGATAACGTATCCCGTGTAATCACATTACGCACAAAATCTGCAACAATTAAGAGACCAACCTCTAAAGTATGCATTTTACCAATTATTGATTGATTTTTTATTAAGTAGTAGAATAAGTTTCCATAATGTAGTATTTAAAGCTTATATAGGTCATATAGAGCTGTCGCAAACAATAGATAATTATATTGTTTTTTGTAGTATATATATATATTTTTTAAGTTACATTGGTCTTTATTAAAGGTTATATTGTTTTTTATCAATGTTCATATTCTACTTGTTTTTTTAGAATAAGGTTTATATGTTGCTAAGATTAAGTACATTGATAATTGTAAGCCCGATACTGTAGTTTAATTTAAATAAAAGGTACAATTGTGAACCAAAAGGTGTCACCTTTGTATGTAATATCTATGTAAAAGGGCATTCTAAGACTAAATGCCCTTGGTGGGCGGTATGTTCATGATGATTGATTTAGAAAGATGATAACAGATGGCGCTTTCTGAATTAGGGAATTTGTAGATCACGGTGGTAAGATTTTGTCATTAGCATTTATATAGTAATTAAGGCATATGTTTGTGTGAGGACTGTGGTCAGTGTCATGTGATCCAGTTCCATTAATAAGTACCAGATACACGAATATAGTCCAGGAGTTAGCCAGTGGTTTTATTTACGACCCTTCTAATTTCCACACCAGAGGTCAAAGTGTATAGTGTTGGTGCTAAACAGACTGGAAATTATATATAGAAGTTGCATAGTTTAAATATTATAAAATGATGTCATATTACATCTTTTAGTAAATGATATTATGTTTTTGAATGGCTAGATGGACTGCAATTGCCAATATTAGATTTTAAAATTCAACTCCAACCGAAATAATAGAATTGCCAAGTTAAAGTTGTCAACGTAAATTTGTTTTAGCAATTTCATGTAATTTCATCATTAAGACGTCTAGTAATCAGCCTTTATTATCTGTTTTGTAAATGACAACAGTACAGAAAGTTCTTAATTCAAATATATATATCGTGACGCGAATATAAATTGAATTTATTTTCTTCATTTATAAGTCTATGTAGAGAAATAGTTTTACTCGACTCGAAAACTGATAGTTATGATACTAACCGGCATATACGTATGTTTATCTGTTTCTTTACCCCCTTTCTGATTTTAAGGAAATAAAACAAATAATTTATAAAACAATATAACTTGTTACAAGAAATCTAATTTATAGAAACAAATCTATTGACAATTTGATTTAAATAGACTTTCTATTTATTAATAGAGAAGAGTTTATCTCTTGTGTAGTTTGGAGTTATGTAGGTGGCTTCTTTATACATCGCCCTTCAAATTTCAAATTTTAGAAACATTTAATAGTAACCCGTGAAAACATAGTACCAACCAATACATATTTTTCATTTTCAGTAATTAAGCACATTATCAACCAATACATATTTTTCATTTTCATACACATACAAGTCTCAGAAGTCTCAGAAGAAGAAATATAAAGTAATCTGCTTTGCGGACAAATAACTTTTTTAGAAAAAAAAACTTACATCTGTATGTAAATTGTCTCAGACTGAAATTAAAATTAACGACATTTTAAGTCCAGTTCTCTAAGGTTTTTTTATTTTAGTGCCCCATGAGCGCCATTTTGTTTTACAACTTCATAAATCAAACTGTCTCGTCTGTTGTACAAAATAAATATCTTGTACCAATTCAATTATAGTCGCCATATATTATTGTTTATTTTTATTATAAATATTTACTACTAATTAGGAATGAAACAGATATTTGGATTTAGATTTCGAAACAGATTTTATTTTAGAATATTTAGTTCCTATTAAAATGTCAAATAACTTTAATACTTAAGTATTTGTATTTAACTAAAACTATGAACAAAATATTTGAATGTACTCAGATTCGTCAAAACAATATCTAGCTTAAACAATTACAGCACCTAGACGTAAGAACGAAATTATTAACTGTTCTTAGATTGAAATCAAACTTGGAACTGTGACAAAGAAATTAAAAATATATTTGTGTCCATTATTTCTGTTTGTAAAACCCTCCGCTACAGAGAGACTATTTATCTAATGCGGGAGTTATATTCTTAAAAGATAAATATAAAAAAGCTGAATCCTTATACTGAGGTCTGGCTTATTGCACCAATAACTCATGACGTAAACAAAAATAATAAAGGTAACACATTATGTAACAACAGTTATGTTGTTGCTATACGTCATGAATTACGAATTACAAAAAAAAGTAAATGTAATTTTTTTTATTGGAGAAAAATTTTCTATATGACCACACCACAATAGAAGGGTTGAAACTATGTTTTTTATGTACCTAACATATTGGAACATATTGATATTATATTTATTTTCATCTTCACCAAGTAATTTTATTTGAGACAAGAATCATTGGTCCTAGGTATAAAACCATAGAAAACCAAACCTTAGTTAGTTATAGGATGTCAATTGATACATATTAAAACAATAATTCTGCAAATAGGTTATATGGGTGTTTATAAATTGTTGTCTACGAACGTAGTTAGATCAGACATGTAGGATTGATAACCTTAAAAAGTAAACTGTTATTTCATGATACTATAATAATAATAATAATAATTTTGAAGTTAGCTGAAAGAACATTGTAATTAATATCATGATAGTGATAACCGATAGACTTAAAAGTAGTTTATTAATTTTAAATATTATTAGAACTATAAATTAAATATCAAAAGAACTAATCGTATGAAAACGCAACCCTTTGCTTGTAATTAATAGTACAAATGCATTCAACTTTTTATGCTCATAAATTCACAACCATGGCTATACTCATAGTGAGTATAATAGGTTTATAATATTATTTAATTATATAAATAAATGTCACTCTATTTTGGGGTATTTTAACAATATTCTAATATAATAACTATTTCTTATATAACAACTATTTCTTTATAAATATATAACTTATAAATAGATGACAAAACCATAAATAATAGGGATACCATGCTTTGAGAATGATATTATATCTAATATTAGGATATTAATATCCAATTAGTAAAACAATCTAGACGCGCTTATTTCATTACTAGTGATCTCAGGAGAATATTCACGTAGTTCCAAAATGTTATTACCATATCATATAATGAGGCTATCATATATCATATAATCCTAATATTAGATATAATATCATCCAGGCGGTTTTTATTGTTTTTCTTAAAGTAAGATAATATTTAAGTTATGTTTGGAAAATTGTTAGACGTATTTCGCTTTGTAAATTTGTGTTTGTTGTGTATAGTTTTACTGCATTTTTAACTAAATACAAAATTAAACTAGGATTAATAAATGTGTTGATAGACGGATTGACTGTTTTGTTCAGTCATATTTTATATTTTTATAATAATTGTCTTCAATTTCATCGTTTGTGTCTTTAATAAATCAACTAGAAGTATTTTTTGACAAAAGCTCAACATTACTTGCATGTAAAACAGAAACTGATTACACTTCAGTATTGTGATTCGGATGATGATTGTTAAAAATTACGAAAACAGGTTAATGCAGGTTCATTTTATTATTTTATTCCACAACAGACAACATTTCCAATATGAAAACACCATAATAGGAGGTTGAAATGATGTTTTCTATGGGGACTTGGACTATATTTTGTGTGATGTGGCTAATTTCTTTTCGTAAAAATTAATGAGACCTATATAGTATTTGGTTCCAAAATGCACCTTGTGTTTAAAAAAATCCTCTATTGCTGGTTACGATTATATTACACTAGTTGTATTGTTAATTATAGAATAAGTTTTATATCAATTTATGAATATTTTAAATAGCATAGTAAACATGTTTATAGATAATATCAAACATTAATTTTGGTTTTGAAATCATCTCATTTTTTTTGTAAAACAAAATAATATTTCTATGATTTTTGTTCGTATTCTATTTTTGATTTGACCAAATTTTCCGCGTGCTCACCAATAACTAATACCTGATTTTTTATTTATTTATTTATTTATTCATTAATACATACAAGTTTACAGAGGCTTGCTCCAATTATAAGTAAGTCATACAAACATCTAAAACAACTAAATCATTCAGAAACATTAAAACATATAACATCCTTAGAATTGAAAAAAAAAACAAATTGTCAAAATTAAAAATATACAATAAATTTGTCAGAATTAAAATATACAATAATAATAAAATCAAAATACAATCAATAAAATAAAAATAAACATTCATGTCAAAAAAAAATAATAATAATAATAATTTTACAAATAAATAAGAAAACAAATAGAGATTATTATTACCAATGTCAGAAATTAAATAAAATAAAATAATTCACCGTAGTATATTACCAAATGTACGCAGGTGGGTCAAAAAGTTCGCGGAATGGATTGTAAAAAAAAGAAATAAAACACAAAATTATTTTTCCTTCTCAATGTATTCCCTCTTAACTCTAATACATTTATTAGACCTATCAATTAATTTATTATTACCATCGAAAAAAAATGATTTCTCTTTGTCGTCAAAATAGGCCGAAATAGCGCTCTTCACTTCTTCATCACTGGAAAATTTCTTCCCTCGAAGCTCAGTGAATTATGACCTAATTGTTTTGAATCTTAGTATTTATACTCTTAATGAGTGTCACAACTAGTGCAGGTAGTAAAAAGTTGCCTTTTCCCTCTCCATACCCCTCATTCCGCGAACTTTTTGACCCCCCCTCGTACAAAGATATAAATAGGCATTTTTACAGATGTCAATGATTTTATCGGCAAATAAGTCTATATCCTCACAATGATTAAGCAAATCGTTGATCAGATGTAGGGCGCTTATTGTGGGGGCGTTTGCAGCATAGCGAGTTCGCACGGCTGGCTTCTGCAGAAAACGAGGACAACGCCGCGGAGCAACTATGCCGAGATTATTTTGGGAAACACGCAATGGAACTAAGATATTCAAGTTCTCTAATAGCACTGGACTGTCTACTTTACTGTGCAGAATGCGAAGATATTGCACTAGGAGAAGTAGCTTTCGTCTAAGACATAGCGGTTCTATTCCAGCCATGCCGTACACAAATAAAAACGGGTAATGATAAGGATAGTACCCATATTGGCGCTTGTACAAATACCTTGAAAATTTTTTCTGATATAAAATCTGCACCGTCTTCGTGTGAAACATTCGCGATCTTTTGGTCTGTACGATTTCGGAACTACTCTATACTATTACTAGTGGTAGTACCACCCCATACTACTACTACCTTGGAGACACCAGGTGTCTGAAGAGAAAACACCTCCTTTTTAGTTCGAATTTGATCCGCTGCCTTTCTACAATGTAGTATTATTATATGTCAGTCCTCACCCAAATTTGCTAAGATCTTCTTTTAAAAACTTTTTATCCTCGAAAATTGAGACATTTAAAAATTATATTTAAAATTGTTTTTTTTCACCTAGAAATGAAAAGAAATACTGAAGAAATGATTTTGAACCTGTATTTGACGCAGTTGATATTTGTAAATTTAAAAGTTTTTTGACATGGTATAATTAGACACGAGATTATCTTTCGGTTACATAAAATACTAGTCTTTATCTTGAATTTTTAACATTATTGTAGTTGTGGGTTGTTTGTTAATAATGCATAAAGATGATTTATATGAAACTGGGTCGACATTCAATAAACTCTAAGTTCTCCAACGCCTAGAATTTATTGAATTACCATGTTATTTTTAATTTTATTTCATTTATAAAATACTTATATAGTCTGTATATACTTAGTTTCACCATGACTAAGCTAACTAACTAATTAATTGACCTTTACTAACCTAACTCAATATCACAAGAGCAATGTAGATTAAATGTTTGATTATTTTAAAAGCAAAAAAAGTTCATACGTCATCATAATAACACTAGTTATGATGTTCACAAAACTTAAACCACCTGTTAGAAAGCCAGCTTCGAAAACGATTGTGGCGCTATAACAAAGAATTATTGTTCACAAATAGTATTATACATATAGCTGAATTAAAACCTTTTAAAAAACAAAACTTTTTATATGATATTTTGTTTATATCAAAGTCAAAGTTTTTTTTTGTTTAATCAGATAGGCGTACATTACCCTTATAAAAAGTCAGATTACTTTTACTTGTCAAGTAATCTGACTTTTTATAAACGTAATATGAAAAAATAAATACTATTTATCCATGAAAGCTAAATCCTCAAAGGCCAAATAAAAATATAAGTCTGACAATTCAAGATTGAAAATAGCTGACGTTGTACTTGCCTTTTGTTTTCGTCTCGTGGAGAGATATTCCGATATGTATCAATTTGTCTCCCAAAATCTTTTAAAGTGGTATTGCAGTCACGTTAGATATGCAATATTTTAGTCTTTCAATATATATCAAGTAAAGTAGCAAAGAAGATTTTAGGAATTGTTAAAGGAATTGCCACATAGAACACAAAACCAATTTTTTTTTTAATTGTCAAAATGTGTTATAATATTTCTGTAACCAAACGTAGAAAATATTTCATTTCGATAATGCTGATTTTCCGACCACTCTATAATTTTTACATCCAAATCTGTCTATTAAGGAGCTCAAAGTCAATTTCACCGGCAAGAAAATGTCGCCAGCAAACATTACCAGGATGTCTCCTCTATGCTCAATGTCGAAGCATCCATTATGAATTGGAAGAAGTAAGGGCTAAAAGCTGACTATTTGATGCTAAGATAATAAATTTGTAATTGTTACCGGTAGCTGTTCTAACATTGGTACTAGAATGACATTCACAATCAAAACCTGATCTATTTCACAGGAATTTCTCACAATTGCTGAAGATCAAATATTGCTATCATTCAGGTATACCTGTAAAGGATTTATAATGTAATTTAACATTTATAACTTATTTACAGTTACATAAACTTAAGATGAACATCGTCTAAAACCATTATTCATGTATACATGCATACTTCGCAAACGTGTCTTCAGCACATATATATACAGTGTTATTTGTAATTAGTTGACTACCTCTTGCAGACAGCCTCTTTACATCAATCCCAACAACATTTGTTCTACGACTTTTTAAAATTAATAGTTTTTAAAATTTAAATTTTCCCATACAAAATATATTTGTTGTCTCTGAACTGGCATTAACGCTGAGCGTCGGTATGGCGCCCGATCGCTGACCTTCTTACAAAATACAGAGTAATAAGTATAAGAGGGAGCAAATTTGCTATGGAAATACTAAATAATCAAAATGACAAATATGTGGATTACAAAACACAATTTACATTAACCAAAAATAAAATTATCTGATTAGAGTTTTATAATTAAATAATGAATTGTAATTACATACTGGACAATACGATTTTATGGACTTGCTATTGAAACTAATAAATAAATTCAAGATTATAACATGAAGAAGAAATTATGAAATGTAATTTATAATATTTTTAAAATACATTGATTGTCTGAAATAGAAGAAGTAAGAATGAAAAGAAATACGAGTTTTGGCTGAGAAATGGAGCATTGGGGTCCTGATCTTTACAAGGTCTGTTTTGTTATACCTAGAACGAACAACAACTCGAAACAGCAGAAACCATGATGAAGAATAATTTTATTTGTGATATAGTACGTACGATCCAACATGTTAAGAAGCCTAAAGTTTTTATTTTTAAAGTGGATTGTGTACATTTGTCTGTTTTTATGGTACTTATGTGTTTGTTCTATGAGAATATTATACGTCAGAAACAGTCGATTCACTTCTTACGTTTTAATTAATTAATATTAATGAAAATTATGACGTTTTTCTGTTACGCGCCATCTTTATTTCTAAGCCACATTTAAAAGAAAATGTGAATTATATTTACATGTCATAAAGAAGTTTCACTTCTTACATGTGTACACTAATACACACACACATATTTAATAAAGACAAAAGTTTTCGTTTTTTTCAGTTTTATTAATATCATAAACGAGGAAAGGCCAATTTAGACGTAATTTAAATAAACTTCCTATTATTCCTCCTGGTGTTTCTTAATATTTTATTTTGTCGGATATCTGAATGAAGTTTATGGTTGGGATTACAAGATGGAGCCATTTTAAATACTGTTAATATTTTACGGTGATGTTTTTAATTAATGGTAACACCAACAGTTGGTGTCAATACCAACCAAATGTCAAGTAATTTGTAATTTGATATTATTATCTTTGTTATTTGATAATTAATTGATATTTCATTTGTCTCTTGAGATTTATGGTGATGGTTATGGTGATGAGTGTGTAGTATTACTGATATTTTATATTAACTTCCTGGATTGTTTCTGTATACCGACGCTTCTATTTGTCACTGACTGCAATTTCTAGGAACTTCGTAAAGAAATTCGTAAGTAACTTATTGTTTTATTGTCATGATATAAATATTAACAAACGAGATAATATGATATGTATAAAGTAAGTTAAAGAGAAGTTCTTGTTTTGTAAAAATAATATTTATTTGGTTTCGTTACAGTGCCCTTATTTCATAAACCAAATAAAAATATTGAGACATTCAACTTGTGGACAACTTCTATTGAAGATTTTGTTTTTTCATTAGATTCTTAAACAGTTAGACATTATGTGTTTCGACTATTGTAGAAAATATTTTAATGAATAAAAGTGGAAAACGATGCTTTTTTTTTATTACACCTTAGAATATGATCAAGTTCTAACGTGCATAGCCGCCGCTGCGTCACCCCGCCACCCCACACCCCGATGCACGTGGCCTTGGCACATATTTTGACAAGTTGCGTGGCCTCTCTTTGCTCAAGTTTAATGCACGTTCAGAGGCAATAAATAAATTTTGTATGGGAAAAACTAAATTTTTAAAACTATTAATTTTAAAAAGTCGTAGAACAAATGTTGTTAGGATTGATGTAGAGGGGCTGTCTGCAAAAGGTGCTCAACTAATTACAAATAACCCTGTATAAATAAGGTTTCATTAATAACATTTTAAGAAACCAACTCTGGATATAGTACTCGTAACATATGGTATATTATTCTTATTGATATTTCGAAGCCAATGACATCAGGGTTACATTTAATATTGGTGTACTTTTATTAAAAAACGTTAGTCTATATAAAGACAAAATATATGCTTTAATAATCAAAATAATCTATAAAACAATAAAATATATGCTTTGTACAATATTTTAGCAATATTCTATGTTTTAAAATACATATTTATATATACAAAAATAACAACGATAACAACGAAAATAAGAAAATATAAAAAAAGACAACAAATAATAAAAATAATAATAATAAATAAATAATAAGCATAAGCATAAGCATAAGCATAAGCATAAGCATAAGCATAAGCATAAGCATAAATATAAACATAAACAATCAGAAATCAAAACATTTTTCTTTCAATGTAAATATTAATTTTAAACATTAGTCTTGGACTGTTCTTTATATGAAAATATCAAAGAGTACAGTATGTGTTGGTATTTTAGTTTTATAACTGTGAAGAGATAGTGGGAACTTATATATCTACGGTATGGAGTGAGAACTTATATATGTATGATTGATTTTAATTGCTTTATTTTGTTATCAAACACGACACATATCAAATGTTGTTTAGTTCATAACTCCTTGCCCACTAGACTCATATTCAAACTAAAATTCAAAATGTCTTTATTCTAGTAGGCATTTACACGCACTTTTGAATCGTAAATTATAGTCAGTTTGTGAGTAAGCTATCACCAGCTCGATATGCTGTTTTGCTGAATAGAGATGGCCAGAAACTCAGCAGTTGCTCTTTTTAAATTATAACATCAGCCCTGCAGATGATGCAATGACCCAAGTTCCACATATTCCTATCGACCAAAAATTCTTGAGTGTTATAATAATACTTATTTCATAATATACTTTTAATTTTACTTACTTACTTTACAATGTGACATAGTCCTTTTACGTACAAGGGGCCAAGAATAGATCCTTGTGGAAGCCCCATTTTTAGGTGAGAAATATAAGAATATTTAATTACAAATACTAAACACTAATAAGTACAAGACTAACTTAAAATATGTAATATATAAATAAAGTTTCATTAATAACATTTTAAGAAACCAACTCTGGATATAGTACTCGTAACATATGGTATATTATTCTTATTGATATTTCGAAGCCAATGACATCAGGGTTACATTTAATATTGGTGTACTTATATTAAAAACGTTAGTCTATATAAAGACAAAATATATGCTCTAATAATCTAAATAATCTATAAAACAATAAAATACATGCTTTGTACAATATTTTAGCAATATTCTATGTTTTAAAATACATATTTATATATACAAAAATAACAACGAAAATAAGAAAATATAAAAAAAGACAACAAATAATAAAAATAATAATAATAAATAAATAATAAGCATAAACATAACCATAAGCATAAGCATAAGCGTAAGTGTAAGCGTAAGCGTAAGCGTAAGCGTAAGCGTAAGCGTAAGCGTAAGCGTAAGCGTAAGCGTAAGCGTAAGCGTAAGCGTAAGCGTAAGCGTAAGCGTAAGCGTAAACGTAAGCGTAAGCGTATGCGTAAGCGTAAGCGTAAGCGTAAGCGTAAGCATAAGTAAGCATAAGCATAAGCATAAGCGTAAGCATAAGCGTAAGCGTAAGCGTAAGCGTAAGCGTAAGCGTAAGCGTAAGCGTAAGCGTAAGCGTAAGCGTAAGCGTAAGCATAAGCATAAGCTGTAACGTTGTATTTTTATACTGTTTAGAATAATATATATATTTTAGTAATTAAATTTTTAACGCGATTGCAGCTACTAACCGGTTCCTTAATGATCGAATACGCTGTACGCACATACACCGCTCGTCGACTCATCAGACGACGGCATAGCTCTGTGGAGTCAACACAGCAGTATAGCATTCACAAGACATAATTACCATTTTTATTTGTCGAGTGTCTTCATATGTTCTCCTGTGTTCTATTCTCATTATTTTGAATTTTAAAACTAAGTGTTTAAAATATAATTAAATATTTTTAGTTTATATATATATATATATATATATATATATATATATATATATATATATATATATATATATATATATATATATATATATATATATATATATATATATATATATATATATATATATATTATATATATTAAGTGTACCCCCAAGTGGGTAAGTATTGAACACGCGTTATTTTTTTCCTTTTAAACTTAAATAATATATTAAATATTTGATTGCTTTTAAAAAAGCTTCGCTTTTGCTTTTAGTTATAATAGTTAGAATTATATAGATGTCAAATAATATATATATATATATATATATATATATATATATATATATATATATATATATATATATATATATATATATATATATATATTATTTTTATTGTTAAGTAGTATCCATAGTATCTTTAGTATTCATAGTTTCTTTGTATCTTTTGCTACTGCATTAAGCCTGTTTAATATAATTTATTTTTTTTACTTCTATATTGTATGTAACTCCGTTCCGATTGTGAATACCACACTACTGCTTACGGTTTCTCCTTTGCTAAACATGCGCGGGATCACAATCGGCGGAGGCACATTGATACAATTTTAAATGTGATTTTATTCACACAGGGTACCACGTTTTATTATTTGCTGAATAAAAATGGCCAGAAACTCAGCAGTTGCTCTTTTTAAATGAAATAGAATAGTGTTCCACTTAGTGTTTTCTAAGGTTTTCACGAGTACTACACATTGAAATAAAACTATTTTTACGGATTTAACTCGCGTATATTGAATTAAATTTTAAATTTACATTTTAAATCTAACCCGACGTTTCGAATGCTTTGCAGCAATCGTGTTCACGGAAAGACGAGATGGAGGTGTCTGTCAGTAAGTCAGTTAATTAGTCATCTACCTCCAACGGTTTCTAAGCTTCCGGGCATATAGTTCAGGATTCACACAAAACGCACTAACAGTATCTTGAGGTCTTACAGTGCGGTCACAGACATGGGATTTTATATTTTTCAAAAGTGGGTCCCAGGTGTTAGATAATCCCCAACCATCTTCTCTATTAAAATTAGGATGTTTTTTTAATTTCCATAGCCTCACGAACCATTCTTGGAATATAACGTTGTTCTTTAGCGAGGATTTTAGGTTTATCAAATCTTATATAATGATTAGGCTTGTCTATGGTATGTTCACACACTGCAGACTTCGATGTACGCCTATGCTTGATATCCGATATATGTTCCTTAACTCTTTTACCGATGCTCCCCTTTGTTTGACCTATGTATGACAAGCCACAATCGCAGTCAAGTTTATATACTCCAGCACATTGTTCCACTTATAAATTATAACATCAGCTATGCAAATGATGCAATGACTAAAGTTCCACATATTCCGATCGACAAAAATTCTTGAGTGTTATAATAATACTTATTTCATAATATACTTTTAATTTAACTTACTTACTTTACAATGTGACATAGTCCTTTTACGTACAATCGGCCAAGAATAGATCCTTGTGGAAGTCCCATTTTTAGGTGAGAAACATAAGAATATTTAATTACAAATACTAAACACTAATAAGTACAAGACTAACTTAAAATATGTAATATATAAATAAAGTTTCATTAATAACATTTTAAGAAACCAACTCTGGATATAGTACTCGTAACATATGGTATATTATTCTTATTGATATTTCGAAGCCAATGACATGAGGGTTACATTTAATATTGGTGTACTTATATTAAAAACGTTAGTCTATATAAAGACAAAATATATGCTCTAATAATCTAAATAATCTATAAAACAATAAAATATATGCTTTGTACAATATTTTAGCAATATTCTATGTTTTAAAATACATATTTATATATACAAAAATAACAACGAAAATAAGAATATATAAAAAAAGAAAACAAATAATAAAAATAATAATAATAAAGAAATAATAAGCATTAACATAAGTATAAGCATAAGCATGAGCATGAGCATGAGCATGAGCATGAGCATGAGCATGAGCATGAGCATGAGCATGAGCATGAGCATGAGCATAAGCATAAGCGTTAGCGTAAGCATAATCGTACACGTGCACGTAAACGTAAACGTTAACGTAAAAGTAAACGTAAACGTACAAGTAAACATGAACATAAACATCATTAACATAAATATAAACATAAACAATCAGAAATCAAAACATTTTTCTTTCAATGTAAATATTAATTTTAAACATTAGTCTTGGACTGTTCTTTATATGAAAATATCAAAGAGTACAGTATGTGTTGGTATTTTAGTTTTATAACTGTGAAGAGATAGTGGGAACTTATATATCTACGGTATGGAGTGAGAAATTATATATGTATGATTGATTTTAATTGCTTTATTTTGTTATCAAACACGACACATATCAAATGTTGTTTAGTTCATAACTCCTTGCCCACTAGACTCATATTCAAACTAAAATTCAAAATGTCTTTATTCTAGTAGGCATTTACACGCACTTTTGAATCGTAAATTATAGTCAGTTTGTGAGTAAGCTATCACCAGCTCGATATGCTGTTTTGCTGAATAGAGATGGCCAGAAACTCAGCAGTTGCTCTTTTTAAATTATAACATCAGCCCTGCAGATGATGCAATGACCCAAGTTCCACATATTCCTATCGACCAAAAATTCTTGAGTGTTATAATAATACTTATTTCATAATATACTTTTAATTTTACTTACTTACTTTACAATGTGACATAGTCCTTTTACGTACAAGGGGCCAAGAATAGATCCTTGTGGAAGCCCCATTTTTAGGTGAGAAACATAAGAATATTTAATTACAAATACTAAACACTAATAAGTACAAGACTAACTTAAAATATGTAATATATAAATAAAGTTTCATTAATAACATTTTAAGAAACCAACTCTGGATATAGTACTCGTAACATATGGTATATTATTCTTATTGATATTTCGAAGCCAATGACATCAGGGTTACATTTAATATTGGTGTACTTATATTAAAAACGTTAGTCTATATAAAGACAAAATATATGCTCTAATAATCTAAATAATCTATAAAACAATAAAATACATGCTTTGTACAATATTTTAGCAATATTCTATGTTTTAAAATACATATTTATATATACAAAAATAACAACGAAAATAAGAAAATATAAAAAAAGACAACAAATAATAAAAATAATAATAATAAATAAATAATAAGCATAAACATAACCATAAGCATAAGCATAAGCGTAAGTGTAAGCGTAAGCGTAAGCGTAAGCGTAAGCGTAAGCGTAAGCGTAAGCGTAAGCGTAAGCGTAAGCGTAAACGTAAGCGTAAGCGTAAGCGTAAGCGTAAGCGTAAGCGTAAACGTAAGCGTAAGCGTATGCGTAAGCGTAAGCGTAAGCGTAAGCGTAAGCATAAGTAAGCATAAGCATAAGCATAAGCGTAAGCATAAGCGTAAGCGTAAGCGTAAGCGTAAGCGTAAGCGTAAGCGTAAGCGTAAGCGTAAGCGTAAGCGTAAGCGTAAGCGTAAGCGTAAGCGTAAGCGTAAGCGTAAGCGTAAGCGTAAGCGTAAGCGTAAGCGTAAGCGTAAGCGTAAGCGTAAGCGTAAGCGTAAGCGTAAGCGTAAGCGTAAGCGTAAGCATAAGCATAAGCTGTAACGTTGTATTTTTATACTGTTTAGAATAATATATATATTTTAGTAATTAAATTTTTAACGCGATTGCAGCTACTAACCGGTTCCTTAATGATCGAATACGCTGTACGCACATACACCGCTCGTCGACTCATCAGACGACGGCATAGCTCTGTGGAGTCAACACAGCAGTATAGCATTCACAAGACATAATTACCATTTTTATTTGTCGAGTGTCTTCATATGTTCTCCTGTGTTCTATTCTCATTATTTTTAATTTTAAAACTAAGTGTTTAAAATATAATTAAATATTTTTAGTTTATATATATATATATATATATATATATATATATATATATATATATATATATATATATATATATATATATATATATATATATATATATATATATATATATATATATATATATATATATATATATATATATATATATATATATATATATATATATATTATATATATTAAGTGTACCCCCAAGTGGGTAAGTATTGAACACGCGTTATTTTTTTCCTTTTAAACTTAAATAATATATTAAATATTTGATTGCTTTTAAAAAAGCTTCGCTTTTGCTTTTAGTTATAATAGTTAGAATTATATAGATGTCAAATAATATATATATATATTATTTTTATTGTTAAGTAGTATCCATAGTATCTTTAGTATTCATAGTTTCTTTGTATCTTTTGCTACTGCATTAAGCCTGTTTAATATAATTTATTTTTTTTACTTCTATATTGTATGTAACTCCGTTCCGATTGTGAATACCACACTACTGCTTACGGTTTCTCCTTTGCTAAACATGCGCGGGATCACAATCGGCGGAGGCACATTGATACAATTTTAAATGTGATTTTATTCACACAGGGTACCACGTTTTATTATTTGCTGAATAAAAATGGCCAGAAACTCAGCAGTTGCTCTTTTTAAATGAAATAGAATAGTGTTCCACTTAGTGTTTTCTAAGGTTTTCACGAGTACTACACATTGAAATAAAACTATTTTTACGGATTTAACTCGCGTATATCAAGCGATTAGCTGTTAGTTAGCTGTTGCTGAGTAGCGATTAGATATTAGATGCAAGCGTCATAAAGACATTGAAGTTATGGCTCGGGTTAGCGCACTCAGCGGACTCTTCAACCTTATTTAGAGACCGAAACAATTTTGGATTAAAATTAAAGAAACCATCGGAGCTCTACAAACATCTAAGAGTTACCAAAAGACATATCATCGGAAAATCTAAAGATGATACTGTAACTTCTCTCCCAAAAGACAAAGTTGCCTCAGACCTCGAGTCACGACTTCAATTCCATAAAAAGTTTATGATAGGTGCTCAAACAAATAAAGTAGGGCTAGGATCAAGTAGGAAAGTTCAAGACATAGACATAACAAAATCTTTTATTCGACAAGACGAAAACGATAATTACCGACTCCACGCTATGAGCCTAGAAATTCAAAACGAATGGGTGACCATAGGAGATTTTTGTATTCCACTAGCTTTGAAGTGGCGCACCTTAATTTATGATTGGTCCCCGGCATTATTAAAATTCTATCTTAATGCATTCCAAATGACTCTCCCAGATCAAAGTAATTTAGTAAGATGGGGCAAAGCCACCGAAAAGTCTTGCAACATCTGTGGGGAGGCAATAGGAACCGCGAAACACCTATTAGTAGGGTGTAGGGTACTTCTAGATAAAGGTCAATACTCGCGTCGCCACGATAAGGTATTAGAAATTATACGGGAAGCGGTTAGTCTTTCAGTAGCAAGAGCGCGGAAGGGTATAACAACCACCGAACGATCTGTAGAATTCGTAAAAGAAGGCTCCTCCAAAAAATCAAAAGCGAAGCCTTATTCAATATTAGGCGCGGCTCCTGATTGGACTCTCATGATGGACACGTATGAAAAGCATTACAAAATCCCTGGGGATGTTGGTGTTTCGTCATCCAGACCTGACTTATTCCTGTATTCGAAACATCTGAGGCGCGTGATACTTGTGGAGCTTACTGTTCCTTGGGAAACAAACATCCCAAGGGATCACACATTCAAGCTCAATAAGTATTACGAACTGACCAACGAACTGATCAGGAATAAATTTATAGTTAGTTTGTATGCGGTAGAAGTGGGAGCGAGAGGTATAACAGCAAAATCTCTCTATAGCCTACTTAAAGACCTTGGCCTTTCTAGAACAAGCATCGGTTCATTTCTAGAACGTATTTCAAAGGCGGCATTAGTAGGTTCTTTCCAAATTTGGTTAGGTAGGGAGAGGAGTGTGGAGGGTGAAGGTGAGCGTTTTTGCGCATACTAAAGGGGCCCCTTAAACCTACTCCTGGGTCGCAAGTCCCAGGCACTGCTTGCACTCCTCTCCTTGCAACGCGATGGGCCCGGCACCCGCACGGTGAATCCATGGAATGCTAAGAAGCTTCGTCCTGTCTCTAAATTTTAAATTTACATTTTAAATCTAACCCGACGTTTCGAATGCTTTGCAGCAATCGTGTTCACGGAAAGACGAGATGGAGGTGTCTGTCAGTAAGTCAGTTAATTAGTCATCTACCTCCAACGGTTTCTAAGCTTCCGGGCATATAGTTCAGGATTCACACAAAACGCACTAACAGTATCTTGAGGTCTTACAGTGCGGTCACAGACATGGGATTTTATATTTTTCAAAAGTGGGTCCCAGGTGTTAGATAATCCCCAACCATCTTCTCTATTAAAATTAGGATGTTTTTTTAATTTCCATAGCCTCACGAACCATTCTTGGAATATAACGTTGTTCTTTAGCGAGGATTTTAGGTTTATCAAATCTTATATAATGATTAGGCTTGTCTATGGTATGTTCACACACTGCAGACTTCGATGTACGCCTATGCTTGATATCCGATATATGTTCCTTAACTCTTTTACCGATGCTCCCCTTTGTTTGACCTATGTATGACAAGCCACAATCGCAGTCAAGTTTATATACTCCAGCACATTGTTCTACTTATAAATTATAACATCAGCTATGCAAATGATGCAATGACTAAAGTTCCACATATTCCGATCGACAAAAATTCTTGAGTGTTATAATAATACTTATTTCATAATATACTTTTAATTTAACTTACTTACTTTACAATGTGACATAGTCCTTTTACGTACAATCGGCCAAGAATAGATCCTTGTGGAAGTCCCATTTTTAGGTGAGAAACATAAGAATATTTAATTACAAATACTAAACACTAATAAGTACAAGACTAACTTAAAATATGTAATATATAAATAAAGTTTCATTAATAACATTTTAAGAAACCAACTCTGGATATAGTACTCGTAACATATGGTATATTATTCTTATTGATATTTCGAAGCCAATGACATGAGGGTTACATTTAATATTGGTGTACTTATATTAAAAACGTTAGTCTATATAAAGACAAAATATATGCTCTAATAATCTAAATAATCTATAAAACAATAAAATATATGCTTTGTACAATATTTTAGCAATATTCTATGTTTTAAAATACATATTTATATATACAAAAATAACAACGAAAATAAGAATATATAAAAAAAGAAAACAAATAATAAAAATAATAATAATAAAGAAATAATAAGCATTAACATAAGTATAAGCATAAGCATGAGCATGAGCATGAGCATGAGCATGAGCATGAGCATGAGCATGAGCATGAGCATGAGCATGAGCATGAGCATGAGCATGAGCATGAGCATGAGCATGAGCATAAGCATAAGCGTTAGCGTAAGCATAATCGTACACGTGCACGTAAACGTAAACGTTAACGTAAAAGTAAACGTAAACGTACAAGTAAACATGAACATAAACATCATTAACATAAATATAAACATAAACAATCAGAAATCAAAACATTTTTCTTTCAATGTAAATATTAATTTTAAACATTAGTCTTGGACTGTTCTTTATATGAAAATATCAAAGAGTACAGTATGTGTTGGTATTTTAGTTTTATAACTGTGAAGAGATAGTGGGAACTTATATATCTACGGTATGGAGTGAGAACTTATATATGTATGATTGATTTTAATTGCTTTATTTTGTTATCAAACACGACACCTATCAAATGTTGTTTAGTTCATAACTCCTTGCCCAGTAGACTCATATTTTAACTAAAATTCAAACTAAATTTTAGAGTACAAACAATAGGTTATTAAGAATGTATTGAGAAGCGACCGTACGAATACCGATTTCTTGAAAAACATTTTTTAGGGAGTCTCTAGCTTTTCAGTTACAAATAGCCCGAAGAGCTCTTTTTTTGTAAAATAAATATAGAATTAATTTCAGCAGCGCTGCCCCAAAGTAAGCTGAGTTTGACTGCGAGTGTCGAGAGATGTTGGTTTCACTGGAGCTTTCTATCTAGATTTATACCTAAGGAAATTGTTAAGTCAGTCAGTTTTAACACTTCATTTTTAAGAAATAAACTACAATTTTGACTTTTTACATTAGAAATTGTAAATTCCATGCGTTTAGTATTCTTAGTATTTAAGACCTAATTATTAATTTCGAACCAATAAAGAACACGTGACAGAGCACTGTTTACTTTTTCAAAATTAACTTTATTACGTTCAACTTAAAAAATAAGCGAGGTGTCATCAGCAAAAAGTACAATGTGTCATAGTCCTTTTACGTACAAAGGGCCAAGAATAGATCCTTATGGAAGACCTATTTTTACGTGAGAAATAGCCGATTTACAATTACTTACATTAACCGTCTGAACTCTTTAATTCAGGTAAGAGGCAATAAGATCAAGCGCAGCACTACGCACACCATAGTGATTAAGTTTGCATTTAATGTTTCATGGTCCACGCAATTAAAGGCTTTAGATAAATCACAAAACACCCAGATTGTATTTTGTGACTTCTCCCATGCATCACAAATGTGCTAAAGAAGCGTGGCACTCTAGAGAGTATATCCAGATGGATAGAAAGATGGGTGGATGGATAAAAAATTCCTACAATCCAGTTTTGGCCTTTGTTTCGGCTTCTGCAACTTCGAAACTGGAAACTGAGGAGGAGAAAACTATTATCAAAGGAAGAATTATTTCTTATAAATTGTAGTCATTATTGCAACTCGATATTTTGATATTGGACAGCAGCACCCAGAGAAAAATTATTTTAAAGTATTCTTCTGTTCCATCTTGCTTGGTGCTCCAAATTGTAATGGTTTTGTTCCACTGTTAAAATACTCTGATCATTGCATAATCTGCAACGGTTAGAGTATGCAATCATAGATGAGAACGTATAAAAAATGCGTTTTTTAGCGAACAACATAAGAATATTTAATTACAAATACTAAACTAATTTTAGTACAAGACTAACTTCAAATATGTAATATATAAATTAGGTTTTATAAATAAAATTTTAAGAAACTAACAATGGATTTAGTTTTTTAATGATCCACACAAGTGCAAAAGTATAGGAATAAATAATATTTTTGCCAGTGAAATAATATAGTCTGTTTTTTTATTGTATTTTATTAAGTTGGTCTAATTAATTAATTGCTTTTTGTAATTCAACACCGAAATGAAAACAAAATTTCACTATTAATACAACTCAAGAAAAAACATTATCAATATGGGATAGGTCCCCAGGTAGGTAGGTAGGTATATAGTAGTCTCAAAAAACACAAGACGTGTTAAAAGAAGGGATAGTAAGAACCAAATTGTTAGCATTATTATTAATTTTACATAATTCTTTTTTATCATAATCTTTTTATCAATCTTTTTTGTCAGTGAACTTGAATTAACTTTAGAATGGAAGACTGATATTTTACATTAAGGGGCTGTTATTGTTTCTCGACACATAGTAAGATACGAATACTTTTCAAAGACCTGCCTATTTCTGTATTTGGATCTAAATATTAAATTTAACAAAACATTGGTATATTGGTATTCTTTACTGAAACTAATGCACAGTAACCAGTCTCATTAAGAGCTCAAAAAACAGAAAAAAACTAACATGTTTATTTCTATAGATACAAAACCTAGATCCGTCTTAATCTACCTTTCTTACATAAACCTAGATCTTTTTAATAGAATATTTTACAGCCCATTTGCTTTTAATACCTCGTAAAAAAAATATCTTTATATATTATTATATAACAAACTGATAGGTAGTTGTTGTTTTTTACTTAGATAAGAATTCTATAAATGATACTTTGAAATGGTATTATTAAGATTAAGCCGAGACCATTAGACTGACATCAAAATATATTTCGAAAAGATGTCACAATATAATTTAGATAGGTAAAACTTATTTAACATATCAATATATGTAGAATTAAAAATTCATTAATTTTGTATATTCTCACGGCAATATTGAACAATATTTTTATGACGAAAAAGAGATAGTCTATAAAAGAAAGAATCAGAGAAACCTGCTCATCTCTTTTTTTAAACTATCTATCTTACCACAGACTGAAAAGTACAATATTGTCACTTACATGTACAAAATAAAATTAACTTGCAACTCTTTTATGATAAGGAATTTCCTAAATATGTTCAGTTTTTTCCTACTTATCAAAGTATCATTACCCTCCTTGATGTTCATTACACGTAAACATTACTTCAGAGGCGTTTGTAATAGTGATAAGAGATAGATAGATAGATAGATAGATTAATGGTGCTTAATGGTGTTGTCTACGTAACACTCAATTCCCATAATATATAATTTTAATTGGATATTGTTTCAATGAATAATTTCCTGCAATAGTGGTAATTGATTGCTTATTTTTATTTCTAATCAAGGATTAATAAAGGGTAATCAGAGTCGAAGAATATTTTTTATATAGTCATCAAACTCTGTAATGAGAATGAAAGTTTTGGATTTTGTATGCCTTACAGTCATGACATGAAGATTTATTTCTTTTGCATCATCCATAACGACAAGCGAGAAAAGGTTTCATCATTTAGCTGTCAAATGCAATTCTGGATTTATATATTTTCCGTGATTTATTATAGCATCTGGATTCTTTTCTATTGAAAGTGAAACAAAACATTATATTTGCGTTTCGAAATATATTTATCCGTTAAAAAATTTTAAATAAAATTATTTATGACACCAGTTATTAGCACGAATGTTATATATCAGGCTTATAAAATATTCTTCAGGATTGTGTACCCATAGATATATATGAATATATATTTATTACCGTTTTATTTTAGTACTTTTCCTTTAACATAAAATTAATAGACGAAATTGATCAATTCCAAAATTAATATACAAAGAAGAGATGACGTAGCTTGTGACTTTGAATTAGATTTTTTGTAAAAATGAAAGGCTATTATATTATATATTAGTCTTCCCGTAATATTTTTTTATTTATCCAAAATTTAGGTCAGTGATTAATCAGAAACAAATAATAAACATTATTTGTTTCTATTTGCCTTTGTTTGAAAATATCTATAAACATGTATAGCCATGTTAAAATAATTTAAATTTATATAAATATAGAATGAAATATAAACTGCTACGGGCAGGGATTCGAACCCGCGACTTCTGGGAAACCGTCCCGGCGCTCTTCCAATTGGGCTACCGTATCGCTGTCCGTCTCGGTGAATTAAGCATTCTATATGTCATCGTCTTTATCGAGACGGTGGTGACATCTATTAGGTTTGTTTCGAAAATCCTAACCAAATAATGAACATTAACCTAAATTAATGTTTATTATTTTATTAAATGTATATATAGTGCTAGTGCAATATAATTAATATGAGTCATATTTTCACGGAAGAAAATACTAAATAAAATAATTTTGTGATAAGAGGTTTATCTAATTCTTTGTATTCATAATATTATAATGTTCAAGAAACTAAACATTTAAAATGTAATTTTCATTAAATATTATAACATAACACGCTAGAGAAACTACTAGACGCATTGAGATACAATACTCTCAAGTAAATCAAAGAAATACTATTATATTATTTTTTTATTACTTTGAAGATATTTAACAAGCTGTTGATACAATTTATTTATGAAAATAAACAGACAAAAACAAATGAATATTATAAATAAAAACCACTTTAATGATTTTATAGCATACAACATTATATAATCCACAGACCTCAGGTATCTGTATAAGCTAGAACATAATATTTATTATATCGTAATATTTCCATATTTATAAAGAAGGCTTAGTGACTTAACTTATCCTTAACACATTATTAAACTTCTGAAAAGGAAAATCATTTTCATAAATTTAATCTTTCATACAAAGCTTTGGCTTACATTCGCTTTGTTTACTTGCGGTAGCAACTGTTTCGAATAACATGTCATACTTTACAATATTCATGTATCATTTTTTTATTATATTTAATTTGAGATTTTTTTTTTATTTATTTCAAGGATTAAATGTATAAAATAATATACTATAATAACTTAATATTCTTTAAAATGGCTCAAATGGAGACAATATTTTAAACTCATGCTGTTTTTTTATTTAATATTTTATGCTTTCGACAAAGACAATGGTCATTTGTTATACAAAACTGCATAAAATTACTGGATACAGTACCATCATGCAAATTTTTCATAATTACTAACTTATCTAATTGAAACATAATATAATAAATCACATTTAATTTTACGTGAAATTCTTTAAATCGTTTAGGGATTGCAATCCACAAAAACGGATCCGTTATCCTAACCTTCCTAAGATATTTGTTGAATATGGATATGTTTTATTACATAGAAATTTAATTTCTGTAGATAATTAATTATTTATAATTTTAATATTATCAATTTCTTATTATCTGTCAAATTCGTAGACAAGGTAAATTATTTATCTGTTGACAGCTAATTATAATTTCTTAATTAGTCTGTGACATTTCTTTTTGTTTAAAATATTGAATGTTGCCAGCTTAAGCTAACTTTATAATCCCCAAAATGTTATTGAAAATATAAACATTTTATTTATAATTACTATTTTAAATTTCATTTATTAACCATTAATAAGGTTAGCATATCGCTAGATATTTATTTAAGAGTAGCTGTCATATTGTTTCAGAAGTTTAATTGCAGCCAACGTTGTTTTATTGTTATATTTATTGGTACAACAATTTGTAATAAATTTATTACACTCTTTTCTTTCTGTAGATAAGTAGTGCATTGTTCTTAAATTACTTAAATATTGGTCTTCTTCCGATTAAAATCAATTTTACACACATTTCGTGTAACGCGGCGTATGCATGGCCACATTGTTTGCTTATTATGCATATTTTGACTATAAAATTCAATGTCGTGACCTTTAGAGTCTTTTCTTTCGGAAGCACTTCCGAATTGAATATCTTATTAGCCTTCGGTGAGTGTTTTAGTTATTTGTGATCTTATTAACGCATTTGAAGCGTTGTTTCTTAAATTCATTAGCGTGTTTAATTGCAGGGCTACTTTATTAAAATGGAATAAAAATAATTCCTATTGCCGGCGCTTCCCGGGCAGTTTCAAAGTTTGTTGGAACAATGTTTCGTAAGTAATTTGAATCTTTACTCTGAATTAGGAGATGTTTCATAGGTTTTGAGACTTTATTTAATGTTATTACGTGGTAATATTCCAGTATTTGTCCTGATTCGACCCTCGGAGTCGACATAGGCTAATATTATTGTTTGCGAGGCCTTTTTCCTCCATAAGGAATTATAAATTGTTGTTATTTGAATAGATCAATATGAGATTAGTGTTATTATGTAGTTTAATCTGTAATTTAATCACTACAGGAGGTTTTTTATTTGTACCCTAGAAGATACGGGTATATTTATAATCGGTTCGCGGGGGTAGATGTGAATCTTCGGAGCGTCGTCCTGCTTGACCTGTATCCTGCTTCCTGACTAGCTGAGTTTAAGAAACTCGTCTTTATTGTAATCCCGATAATATGCTGATGTACAAAATACATTTATACCATTAATCAACACTTCTATTTTCAAAAGTTTCATAAAGAACAAGTGTTTGACTATGATTCTCCAGTACTGACAAGCAGGAGGATCATGCATATGTCTTTGCTTATAATTTGTCAGTGGCGCCTAGGATTCTATTTTAGTAATTAAAATATATATTTTCAAATTAAGGTGTTATCAGAAGTAACCCACCGCTGAGTCTAGCTGGCATTATTTTTAAATTATTTCTTATTAATTATAAGGTAATCTTTACCTCTTTATAGCAACTGTAATAATCCACTACCACTAAAAGATAGTCACCACTTGGTAATGGAACAAGCAAGCCCATTGCAACATTTAACCAAGGCGCTTCCGGCAGTTCGCCATGCTTCATTGATGCAGGAGGATGTGGCAATCCAACCAATGTACAACCCTTGCAACTCTTTATTAAGGTATCAGCATCCTTATCTATTCTTGGCCACCATACTTTGCATCTCAAGCGATCCCTTATCGCCACGTCCCTGGGTACCTCTAGTGTGCTGCATCTAAAACATTATTTCTAAGCCTGGATGGTATGACTAGTCTGTTACCTCTTAGAAGTACATGGTTGTCAAAGAGACACAATTCATTTTCAAATATTTTAAATCCTTTTACACTATCATCTCAATTATTATTATAAATACCCTTTTTTACCTTGAGTATTTCCGCATCGTCTTCTGAATGTATTTTAATCTCAGTCATAGAGACTGCTCGAGGTTTTGCATTCTCTACGATTTGTGTACATGCTCGCAATAGGCCTTTTACAAAAACTTACGTTGGTACAATTACTCAATGTTTCCAGGAATTATTCATAATAATCTGTCTATATTGATGCAATAGTAATTTAATTTCGCTGAAGAATTAAGCATTAAGATATGATTACATTGCTTATCTACTTAAATAAGCGGTATACTTTAAAACATCAAGTTAAGGCTACAACAACTGATATATATATATATAATATATTGAAATATATATATCATACTCATATATAACATACTGAAATAAATATCATAAAAGCAAAATTATTACAATTAGATTGTTATTTTGACTCATGCAACAGTTTATAATATATAGCACAAATAAATGAACAATAAAGTGATCGCATAAAAAATTACTGATTAATTCGCGTTTTGGACATTTAGGTTGGTTCCCTTAAACAGGTCTTAGATATACTATTTTCCAATTACATTCCAATTTTCGACTGAGCAATCGAATAGTATTTTATACTTCAATAAGTACATAATAATATTATTTTTATTATTTTTAGAAATTTTTTTGTTTCGAGGGTTTTTAACTATATTTTTTTTTTGCTTTTCGAAATGATGTAACCTCAACATACTTAATTTCACTCGTTTAAGTTTTTACTATCAGTATTTCATAAGAATCTTTAACCCAACACCAATAAAAGTTAATATGTTGGTGATAACTGCTCACTACTTACATAAGCAATAATAAATATTAGCCTAGGTATATATGAATACATATTAATAGTAATACTGAACTAAATTCAAAGCTCATATGAATAAAGCTAGAATAAATAATTTAAATAAATAATACAATGTATATTGTAAGATGAAGCGTTACGTCCCTGCTTTGGAAGTGATAAAAACCTACAACAAAAGAGACAATAGATCTTAGCTAGATTTGAGGACAGATTTATATCTTTAGACCCAAATCCAGTTGGGTGCTATTAATAAGTAAAATGTATGTATACTTCTCGCCCCCGTTATTTATTCCGCGGTATGGGACAAAGAATCATTCATAAACGTATAATATTTTTATCAGCAACTTATATACTTTATTAAGTTTTTCGCAGTAGTTCTCATGATTGTATCGCCTTATAATATAAGAATACAATTCATCATTAATAATTACTACATTAAAAGTAATTCTATTTACATATTATATATTTAAATTTATTTATTTTATAATTAATTATTTTTGAAGTCACTTGATGTGATTATTATCAACGGTGGGATATTCGGAATACTATTATAAACATAATAATAATTATATTTCGTTTTCATATTGAAAACCTTATTCTTATGACAAGAATCTATTTTAACTATCCTAGCTACTAATTAAATCTTACAATAACTGACGGCTTTATCGTACTAATTCAAGATTCAAGAACTTTTCTTTCCCAATTGACAGCCACAGTTTATTAAAATAAAATATAAAATTTGCATATAATAATGAAATTATATATATTTATTAAAAGTGCCTAAAGGCATGCAAAAAAGGTTAAGATGGTTAAATTAAGACACACAGTTTGAGTATTTACATGTATTTTATGAATAATATAGATATACAAGAGTACACATCTAAAAAGTAAAGATTGGTATTCTTTTAGGATTATTGTATGTTTTATATCTTCTTCTTCTTCTTCTTCTTCGTCTTCTTGAGATTATTTATTTATCAAAGTTATTATCAATATTTAATAAACAATAGGTAAATATAAAAAAAACATTACAACTTGATATAAAAATATTGTTATTTTCCAGACATAATACAGTACATAGTCTATTATAGAGTATCGTTGGGAAAGGAAAGTTTATTAATTAATTAAAATTCTTACTACATTGACTAATATAGCGACTACTTGACTTGCATATATAGCATAATTAGGAAATATAAATCATATAGTTTATTTAAGACTAACTAATGGTGTACTGGGTCTATTAGGTGAAAGATCATTACTTAGCATTAGATTAGAGTAACATAGACGGCATATAGCGTATACCATATAATACATAATTTTTAAGAGGAACAAGCTATACTACTCTAATATAAACATTAATAGTATCTAATATCAAAAGTCAGTTTTGTTAGGCGAGTTCAGGAGCCGGAAGTCCGTTCTTACTTATTTATGTCTTGTTTTAACAAAGGTTTTTAATTGAAATTTTGTTTGAAATTGAACAAATGTTTTTATTTGATCTTTTAGTGACAATATTTAATTTCTTTAACTTGTATTTTAATTAAGATTTTATATGATTCTTGCAACTATCCCAAATTTATAGTAAATCATGAAGTCACGAAGGCTGCATCAGCAATACATAAGTACTCCGCTAAAGCCTATTTTCTTGCTTCGTAGCTTCTCAAATAAATCGTTCCTTAAAGACTATCTTTTGGAGTTATTTTTTATCAAAACCACAGCGGAATTAACACTTATTATTCTTCAAGTTAATAATATTTTACAACCATAAAAATATTTTCAAAAATAAATGTTAGAATAAGTATTTTACTAAAATTAAAGTCAAAACCATGTTTTATATGTATAATTAGTTAACCAACTTATTTATTATATCCAATTAATTACTATATTAGGATTAAGGTAATACCCAAGAGACAGATTGTGGCGTCTTACGTTAATAGGAACATTGCTAATATATTATTTAGATGAATCTGTATCATACGAGTATAAGTAAAGTAAACCTTATGAATATGTAGATAAAGTATAATATTTTTGTTCATTACAAATGCCGATAAAATTGTATCTGTGTATAAAAACACTTTTGTGTAATGTTTGTTTTGTTACGATGTTATAATACCTAAATGGACACAACTTTAATAGTGCAAATTTTAGATGCGTAAATGCGTGATCATTCTTGAGTAACGAGAACTAAAAAGTAGTATATAAGATAGAAACCAGAAGTAAGTCTCAATCTCTTATCGAATGAAACGTAGAGCTTTCTGTACTTCTCGCCCGTTTGCGGGAAGGGAGTACGTATACTGCTGTAAGTTGAAATATTTATAATAATAAATAGCTTGAACAAAAAAATGTAGTTAGCCAACAACTAAAAACGTATATCCAAACCAAAATCGTTATTTATTTATACATTTTCATACATACATATAACATATCTTAACAAATCTTTCATATTATAACATAATCCAAGCTTAATTTCAAACAAAAAATAAAAATAGTAAGTTCATTAAGACTTGAAAATTTTACATGTACTTTTATTATTTTTATGACGACCAGTTTGTTCTATAATCCTGTGAGATAACAATTTTAGAACAAAGTTTATTTTTAATTTTTTTTAAAGACTTTTTTCCTATCTTTTACAGGAATTTTACATTTCCATTTTATTATGACTTTCATAAAAATAATACTGGCAATGAAAAACAGACAAGATCGACAAAAGGCTTCGTGTTGCTTAAGTTATATTCATTTTATATTTTATTAAATACAAGACATTTAAAAATATTCTTTCTTTTTCAGACAGACGTACTTTCTACAAATGTTTGTATTTTAACTGGTCGGAAATAAATTCATTGTCAATGTTTTCTTTGAGAAAATATAATTTATGTTTTACGTTACAACGGGATTAATTTAATCTTGTGTTCTTTATCAAGGACGTATGTTAAATGGAATTGAATAAAACCAATTAATTAGTAATATTTTAACATAGTCATATATTATAAAACAGTAAAAAAAAATCTTAATTAGTATGTTTGATAAATGTGATGTTTTTAATTACTTTTTATTATATATAGTACATTACAAAACTCCTAAAATAAACATGTTTTTTTAAATATTTGAATACTTAATGTGTCATATTAAAATCCTATATATTTAACATCGAGAACAATATTTAGTAGCTTATGATATTTGACATAACTTTAAAACAAAAGTCAATGTTTAAAAATAACGACAAACGAACTGGTAATTGTGTCAAAGAAGTGTAGGGTTGGCGAATGTTCATTTAGAAGTACCTATATATGTATATTTTTTAAAATATACAACAGTTTACTACATTATATTAGCACTTTCTTACTGCAAATAATCACCAATGACAGTCATTCTATTCTTTAAAACATTTTATGACACTGCTCACAAGCACACTAAACTGTTTACTATTAAAAATCTTTACTATCACTGTTACACTTTATTATACTAGTTCTGTTACACAACTTGTCTCTCAATCACACATTGCCTTCTCTTAGCTGAGAGACGATTTATATATACACTACTTTTAATCAAATCAGTATCCAATATTACAATGATTTATTTAGTCAATTAAACTTCTGTACAAACATTACATGTTTCAGTCATACTATCAACTGATATCTTCATTTTTTTATCAAAACCTACCCTCCAATTAAAGGAAAGCTAATTACTTTTTTTAAAGTATGTACGTACCCAAATAAAAATATATATATATATATATATATATATATATATATATATATATATATATATATATATATATATATATATATATATATATATATATATATATATCATATTATTATCTAACACCCTTTTTGTTTTCTATATTTCTCTAATCTTAGATAGGAAACTTTTTTATTACAGATATATGACAATTTAGACAACCCTAAAATCCAATAAAGTTACAAACGATATCTCACCATACCGTTTCCTACACTCAAGAGAATTCACTGGGTTTGAAATTTACAAATAAATCGTGTAAGAATGTGAAAGAGAGTATCTTTTGAAGACGTTTTGCAAAAGTGTTGATCTGAATTAGTAATTTCCTTATATATTGATTATTTTGATTATAGTAGAAAGCTTCTATTGATTGATTTCTCAGAAATGCACTAATTATACATTAGTATGATTTAAAAATTTTGCTAAATTGTAAACCTGCTATGGAACGGAATGCCAAGTTAAGAGTCTAAATTGTAGACATTGTAGATTATTTCTCTATCTTCCAAATGATTAGGAATCATATAAAAAAAGATTAAAGAGTTATTTTTCTTTTATGTGTATTTATGTCCCTAGCATTATTAAAATTCTATCTTAATGCCATGCCATCTTGGAATGCCAAATGACTCTCCTAGATCAAAGTAATTTAATAAGATGGGGTAAAGCCACCGGAAAATCTTGCAACATCTGTGGGGAGGCAATAGGAACCGCGAAACACTTATTAGTAGGGTGTAGGGTACTTTTAGATAAAGGTCAATACTCGCGTCGCCACGATAAGGAATTAGAAATTATAGGGAAGCGGTTAGTCTTTCAGTAGCAAGAGCGCGGAAGGATATAACAACCACCAATCGATCTGTAGAATTCGTAAAAGAAGGCTCCTCCAAAAAATCAATACTGAAGCCTTATCTAATTTTAGGCCCGGCTCCTGATTTGACTCTCATGATGGACACGTATGAAAAGCATTACAAAATCCCTGGGGATGTCGGTGTTTCGTCATCCAGACCGGAATTATTCCTGTATTCTAAACATCTGAGGCGCGTGATTCTTGTGGAACTTACTGTTTCCTGAGAAACAAACATCCCCAGGGATCACATATTGAAGCTTAATAAGTATTACGAACTGACCAACGAACTGTCCAGGAATAAATTTATAGTTAGTTTGTACGCGGTAGAAGTGGGAGCGAGAGCTATAACATCAAAATCTCTCTATAACATACCTAAAGGCATTTCTAGAACAAGCACCGGTTCATTTCTAGAACGTATTTCAAAGGCGGCATTGGTAGGTTCTTTCCAAATTTGATTAGGTAGGGAGAGGAGTTTAGAAGGTGAAGGCGAGCACTTTTGCGCATAATAAAGGGGCCTCTTAAACCTACTCCTGGGTTGCAAGTCCAATGCACTGTTTGCACTCCTCTCCTTGCAACGCGATGGGCCCGGCACCCGCTCGGTGAATTCATGGAATGCTGAGAAACTTCGTCTAAAAATATATTTAATAAACAGCCAAACCTAGGAATACAACCATCTATGCTTATCACACTCATGCCCGTTCCTATCGGGAATCGAATGCGAGCGCCTTTGCCCCGCTATATATTAAATGTCTGCACTAACCTTTCGACCAACATATTATAGATAAATAAAAAATATTTTATAACGATGCAAGAATCTTTACAGAATAAAAGAAAACAAAATGAACATAAAAGTCCCAAGCACAAAAACTTACCATGGTTAGTGTATTTTAAAAATCTAGTTAGAAAATATATACATTTCATATCGCAGATAAAAATGTATTATTCCAAGACGTGGCGTCAAAGTACTTCAACATTTTTATAAAGCAACCTCAACTGTTTAAAGTGTCTTAGATTTCCGTTCTGTTCCACGTCAAACCCAGGGGTATTATAAGTTAAACATTATGATATCGCCTTACGATGAAAATAACCTCGCTATGAAACCTTTTAAATAATTCTTCTTATACCTTAAAGCAGAACCGCTTTTAAGGTTCCATTTTATATAAATGAAGGATAAACATTCTTACCTACTTGAGGGATGTAATAAAATATTTGTTTGATAGACTAAAATGCTTCAACGTGAACGTCCTTTTATCTATACATAATATAATAAAATTGTCACTGATCGATTTCTGTACCTGGAAAATATTTAAAAAACACGATGGGGGGGTCTTTATAAGAGCAAGAGAGAGCAAGAGATGGTTTTTCATTTTGTCTGTTTGCGTTTATGTCTGTATGTTTGTGCTCGCTAATCTCAGAAACGGATTGGAAAACGATTTGGATGCAGTTTTCGGGAGTATGTTGTCATGGGCTTCACATAAAGTTAACAAATAAGGAACTTAATAATCTCTTATTTTCGTACCATTACTAAGTAATTAGTACCATTAATAAGTTTAAATAACTTATGATTAAACATACTCCTATAGGTACGCAAAAACTACTTAATACTTGATACTTGATTGAGTTCACCGGCCGGTTCACATTGGCCGGCAACACTCTTGTAAATCCTCGGATGTTGCAAGAGTTCATGGGCGGCGGTGATCACAAGTCATCTGTGACCCGCCAGCTCGTTTGCCCTCCTCTAACATAAAAAAAAAAAAAAAAAAAGAGTTCTATGAAACTCTGAAGGTTAATAGTTTGTACATAAATTGGTATGTACAAAGGGTACGTTTTAACGAAATCGAAATCTACGCGAACGAAGTCGCAGGCACAGCTAGCTTGTTAAATATGATTCAATATTTATAATAATTATTAATACGCGTAATATTTTTTATTTGACATTCATTGAATATTATTAGTAGTTATATTTTAATACAATATCTTTAAATTGAGAAAATTATGTTAATTTGAGGTTAAAAAACTATACAAGGGGTAGGTAAATGAAAAAATACAAAGAGCAAATAAAAAAATTCAAATGGTTTTATAGATAGATGGATAGATAGACAGGTAGATTACTTTATAAAAAGGGCAACTAAATTATAAATAAGTGCAAAAGGCTTATAACAAATTTTAACAGGAGTGTTGGTTTCCTATAAACATGTAGGTATTTATGTATTTTTAGGGTTCATAATACTAAGAACATCAATGAAAATGTTAGTATTATTCCACTCTAATTCCATTGCACATAGTATTTTTTTAATAAATTATTTTAATTTCTTAAGCAATATAATTTCTAGCTCTTGTTTAACGAGATGATGAAAACAGAGGAAGTAATAAAAAAAGACTTTAAGTAATAACGACTTCACAGTATTGTCACTTGGTTCACTGGAATAAAGCTTTATCTAAGTTAATTTATACTACGTATAAACTGCAAAAATGTATAATACAATAAATATAAAACTTTATCAACTTGGATATATTACAATATTTAGGACAACATCAGAACAACAGAAGATAACATTTGAGTACAATCTAACATGTTTTTGTAATCAAAAATACCGTAAATATAAATTATCACAAAATTTATACCAATATATCAATTTATAAATAATTCATATATATGAATATTTACATTACAAGTTTACACGATCACAAACTACTAACACAATTATTCTGCTATAAAAAAATAATCTCATATTAAGTAGGCAGGCATAAAATATTAGGATAAAAGCGTGAAATATTAGGATACCTATAATCTCTGAGTTTATACAAAACTCGATAATTGTTTTATTATTAAGAATAAAACATTTTTTTTTATTTGTAAATATTTTAACATGTAGTTAGAGTTATTAGTGCAGATGATGTCGATAATGGCAGTTAATATTTGTGCAATTATTTCAAAGAAATGTTTTTGCTAAACAAAAGTGACAAACATGAATATTGGCTTTAGTAATTTTACAACAGATACTAAATGAAAGTGTGAAGTCGTAGATTCACAGTAAATTTTTATGTTGTCTCAAGATAATAAGAACACTTTATTACTGAAACGTGGTATAAACCACGCCTGTCTGATTACTACTAACGTCAAGGGAACGCTCTCTTAGTACTCCTTTGTCACTATGCTGCTTGACAATGTAAAATAGTCTAATGAGCAACATGGTTCGTCTAGAATTTGTATTAATTTATTTACTAATTTTCGGTGTTTTACATAGTTGGCTTGGTTCAGTAACCTTAATAGTCTATCTACCTTAACAAATACGTATATGTATATTACATGATGTCATACTGACCGCATTATCTATCAATGCATAATTAATAGTTTCAGAATGTAGTTAATATATTCTTTTTAAATGACCTGTAAGGAGGGAATACAAAAACGATAAACATAGCTATATGAATTAAGAGATACTTATAATCTCTTCCCTTTGTTCATCGTTGTAGTTAATGTAAATTTTTATATGATTACATTATAGTAAGAAATTTATTATGTATATATATATGGTGTAAAATAAAATTATAAGTTTAAATAATTTGTTTTCTCATTTATTTTGTAGCCAATGGTTTTATTTTTTGTTAGTATGGCAACCTGTTGATCAGCCTGTCAGTCGGCCAGACAATTAGAGTTATGACTCTATAATTAGTTCTCTTACCGGAATAAAATAACTAATATATTACAAGATACCATCATCATATTTTTATAGTTTGCAAATAGTTCATCATGTGTACATATTTTTTTTGTATATTTTTAGTCGAAGGAACATGGAACAGGTTCCCACAGGTTACAAACTCGAATCCCTGCCGTGTCGGTTTATTTTTTATTCTATATTTATTAAGATTATTAAAGTTAAATCTTCGGTAATTATATAGTTTACTCTTATCCCAGAGACGCACTTCCTTCACTCACACTAAATTAACTTCATGAACTTTGAATTTATTATGAGGAGCACAAATTATTAAAACATTATTATGGCTCTTAAAAAGATTTCAGTTGCTGCTTTCTTTTCTATAACTTTCTTAGGTCATGTAGAAATCATACCTTTGCAATAAAGAACATCACTAAAACACTGGAATTTATAAAACTTGATAACTTACAATTTAAATGTTCTATATTTAAAGTTCAATACATTCAAACCTTTTTTCCATCTATTTTCAAAACAGATATAAGAGTTTTAATTGATATTATTTCGTTATTTCAATGGAAACCATTTTATACTAGGTCGAAATAAGATAAGAGTTGACATTCGTATCAGTATGTATGAATGGTCTACTCGTTCTAAATATAAGGTAAATATCTGGTCCGATCTAACGCGCCACTAAGTTCTCTTCTTAAATCTCATAAATTCTTGAGATAAAAACGTGTCAATTTCAATTGATAGTCGATATATCATATTTTATTTATGGGCAGTAAACTTCACTATTTAAAACCAATGTTAAGCCTCATTTAGGATTTAGAAATTATTGTTTATTAAAAACAAAAATATGGTTAAAGAACGGAACGGTTGCTCATGATCAAAATAAATTAATAAAAAAAAAATATATACTCGTTATCTAAACATTGTAAAATAAAATACGATTGGAAAGAGAACATTGTTTTATTTTGAAATTGTCATAGACCAGTATACAGAATAATATGATTTTGAACAGCCAATGTATGTGCAGGCACGCTATGCGCACGCGTGCTAGGTATAAATATTTAGATAAATGTTGGATAAAATCATATTTTGGCTACCCAATTCGTAGGCACGTAGCAGCTCTATAGCTGTTACGTGTCTGCTACCTACTATAAAAGCAGATACAAATGCTTCTTGGCACTAATTGTGCCTTCTTTTTTTATGGTATTAATATAATTTATTATTATTTATTATATATATGGTATTAATATTTATTGTTTAGCAGAGCTAAAAAAATATATATTAAAAAAATCTAAATCGTTACTTAAACCTTATATTTCTCAACTGAGGACTTTATTTTTAATTTAATAATATCAAGATCGAGCAAGAGCAATTAATTATTTTATAAAATGTTGTTTATCCTTTGGCGCTCAAATTTAAATAATTTTCAAGGTTTGTGTCTGGTACATTTTTTGTTCTAATTTTGGAGTCTCAAAATATATCTACCTATTTTCTATTTTAAATTTACTTTACTTAATGCAGTAAAATACAAAAAAAAACATTAAATAATTTTGCGATGTCGCCTTAACTCGTATTATAACGAAATTAAAGTTGACTTGATGCTTTCACAATCGAATAAGGAAAAACCACCTCAATTAAAGGAGTAAAAATAAAATCGTGACCAAACGTAATCTCTTCGTATATATGTATGAGTTGGCATATAACTTAAGTACAAAACGTGGGCATAATATCGTTTTATGTACAAAAGACATTAATTTTGTTAGTAGATGTTAAATTAAATCATATTATAAATTTTGTAATTTGATTATATTTTAATAAAATCCCAATTTTAGGTATCAAGGTTGTAATAATAGTTAAATAAACAATAGATTGGTTTTATTTAACTTTTAATAACAATATGTGTACGGATAATAACTTCGAGGGTTTAAAAAAATAAAAGACGGGCTGCGATGAACTGATCTTGAGTTTAATAAAGAATCAATCATAGATATGAAGTTACATACGGTTCACATAATGTTAACTTAGCTACATATAGCATAGGTAAACTTAAGAAAGCGTAATTGCTATCTTAAAACAAACAGGTGTTTAAACATGCCCCCGGGGCGTTGAAAGATGCACTTTCAACACGAATCCGAAGAAATGGGTAGTGGGCAGATCTTATTAAAAGCGCGTCTGATGATTCCAGCAGATGTCTTAATGTGCGCTACACGAATGACCCCATCACGTCCTGGATGCACAGCTACAATACTTCCAAGTCTCCATTTCAAAGGTGGAAGGTTATCCTTCTTCACGACAACAAGAGTATTCAATTTTAAATCGTCCGTACAAGAACGCCACTTCGTTCTCAGTTGCAATTCTGTAACATACTCTTTGCTCCACCGTGACCAGAAATGTTGACGTAGCTGCTCTATTCGTTGAAAACGAGTAAGATGATTGGAGGAAAACTGCTGATAGTTTGGCTGTGGCAAGGATACAAGCAGTCGACCAATAAGAAAATGACCCGGGGTAAGCGGGGTGTAGTCTGCAGGATCTGAAGATAACGGTGTGAGTGGACGAGAGTTCAGTATAGCTTCCACTTGCGCTAGCATGGTGTTTAGATGCTCATACGTCAAATTACAATTGCCCAACACTCTTTGAAGATGATGTTTGGTTGATTTAACACCCGCTTCCCAGAGACCGCCAAAATGAGGAGTATAAGCGGGAATAAAATGGAATTTTATTCCATCATCAGCACCAACAAATGAAGTACCGTTGTCGGAATAAATATTTAAAGGTTTCCCTCTTCGCGAAATAAATCTATTTAGTGCCAATATAAAACTATTACTTGATAAATCACCTACTAGTTCTAGATGAACCGCTTTAGTTGTAAAGCAAATAAAAATGGCAACATACACCTTCACCAGTCTACATCCGCGACCTAGACGACTTGCACACATAAGTGGGCCACAATAATCAACACCTGTAGTTTTAAAAGGATGACCGCCTGGAAGGAGACGCTCCTTTGGTAAATTTCCCATTATGGGTGCAACAGTTTTACCTTTCATGCGACGACAACGCACGCAATTATAATAACAGGCTTTAGCCAAGTTACGACCCCCTATAGGCCAATAGGTTTCTCGAATGGAAGCCAATAAAAGTTGAACTTTTATATTCGTATTTAAATAATAAATGAGTGAAATAATGAGTGGACTGTAACAAAATTGGGTGTTTTTTATTATAAAGAAAGTTAGAATTATCAAGTCGTCCTCCAACACGCATTAACAAATCATTATCCAAATAAACATTAAATTTTAATAGAGCATTCTTTTTCGGCAAACTTTGTTTACTTTTGAGTATTTTATATTCAGGAAATGATTCAGTTTGACATTTTAAAATAACTAAACTTAATGCTTCTTTTAACTCATCCTCAGACAGATAAGCCGAAATTGGAGGTTGTTTTTTACAAATCCTTATAAACCGTAACACATGAGCTATTGAACGTAAAAGTCGTAAATAATTAGAGAAACGTTTAAAATCAATAAAACTATTACATTTTTGTTCGCTATTACATCCCTTAACAGCAACGAATGCAACATCAACTTGGGTATTTACGTCGTCGTTTATGTCTACATATTTATTATGAGAAGGCCACTGAGATTCATCTTGTTTTAAAAATTCAGGACCAGACCAACATGAATCAAGATTTTGCAGAATGCTAATGTCCACACCACGAGATATCAGATCTGCTGGGTTCTTCTCAGTAGGCACGTATCACCACATACAGTTACCGGCTTTATCTAAAACCTCAGCAACGCGATTGCGGACAAATGGTTGAAGCTTACAAGGTAACATTTGTAGCCATCCGAGGACTATAGTTGAATCTGTCCAACAAAATGTACGATTCACATTTACTCTAAGTGAGTTGATGACCTTTTCAAATAAACGAGCTCCTACAACAGCACCACATAACTCTAATCTAGGTATTGTGGTGGGCTTAATTGGTGCCACTCGACTTTTAGCTGTTAGTAAACGTATTACGCATTCACCCAAGTCATTAACGCTACGAACATATACGCAAGCACCAAATGCGTGCTCCGACGCATCCGTAAATATATGGAGCTCTAACTCCTTATAGGAACTACAAACTACAATTCGTGGAATACGAATTTGATTAATAAGAGGGAGATTCTTAATAACGTTTTTCCAGCGAAAACTAATTTCTGGAGTTAGTTGATCATCCCATGACATTATGTCTAGCCATAAACTCTGTAATAGCATTTTCATTATAATCACACATGGAGACAAAAGCCCTAAAGGATCAAAGATCCGTGCAATTACAGAAAGCAAATCACGTTTTGTATAACTATTATCAGACAATACTGATAAACCTACAGAAAATCCTAGTTCATCAGAACTTGCATACCAACTCAAACCTAACAATTTATTGGGCTCAGTTATACCTATATCTAAATTAATTGATGTCTGAGAAGAATTTGATACTAATCTAAGATCATTTGACTTCCACTTTCTTAGTGGCATACAAGCAGATTTAAGCGCATTGGTAACTTCATTGCGAATGAATTCAACTTCATCTATATTATCACCACCAGTAAGCAGGTCATCAACATAAAAGTCGTGTAAAATGATGTTGGAAATTGTACTGTTTTGACAATCAAGACCTATTTGTTTGAGGCATCGTGTCGCCAAATAGGGAGCACTAGCCGTACCGTAAGTGACTGTGTTTAATTTAAATATTTTAGTAGGTTCAGATGAATTATTAAGCCACAGTATCTGTTGTAAGTGCCTATCAGATGGATGAACAAGAATCTGTCTGTACATCTTCTCAACGTCGGCTAACAAGATGTATCTATGCTGCCTAAACCTTAGTAATATCGCCAACAGATCATCTTGAACCGTTGGACCCACCATCTGGATATCATTAAAGGCAACACACAGAAGACGATGGACAACTCGCATTGAACACTACGCGAAGCTTTGTAGTGCTACTACTTTCACGAAGTACGCCATGATGTGGTATAAAATATTCATGAGAAGTTAAGTTAATTTTTTTATTTTCTGTCATGTGACCCAGCAACTCATATTCTGACATGAAATCATGATACATTTGACAAAAACTAGGCTGGGCTTTTAATCTTTTTTCGAGTGAAAATAAACATTTATTCGCTCTATGAAACGAATCATCTAAAAGAGAAGAATTTTGTTTGAGAGGGATGCGAACACAGAACCGACCGTCATCAAGACGTGTTGTATACTTAATGAAATGTTCTTCACATAGACGTTCCTCAGGCATATTATTCGATGAATTGGATTTAATTTCTTCCAATTGCCAGAAACGCGTTAGGTCGCTTCTAATTTTATCAAAATCAGAAGCTACATTTGTTTTTTGTTTTAACAAGATTACATCTAAGATCTTTTGACAAGAATGAAAAATTATTATTATGAATAGGACCAGAAACTATCCAACCTAATCTAGTTTCACAAAGTATTGGTGTTCTCTTACCTAATTTAATTATTTTTGATCCTAATAAGTCCCAAAATAGATCGGCGCCTATCAAAATGTCAACATCACTGGGCTTATAAAAATTAGGATCAGCTAAACAAATATCTGATGGAAGTTTAATATTGCTTATATCGATTTCATGACTTGGCACAGCAGTAGTTATTAATGGCAAAACAAAACAATATATTTGACAAGAAAAACCTTTATCTAATGACGTCATATTAATACGACACGTTTTACCTACGTGATAAGTCACGTTATTAATGCCAGATATCAACCTATCAACCTGATTGGTTGACAAATTAAGCTTTTTACATAATTTCTCCGTGACAAAACTTGATGTGCTACCGCTATCGAGCACAGCACGGACAACATGCTCACAATTGTTATCATCAAATATTTTTACTAAAGCGGTTGACAATAATACATCTAGATGTATTAGATTACCGCAAGTTGATGATACATTCGCTGACAGGGCTAGATTATTATTTTCAGCAAAGGAAGGCGATGAAGACACTGAAACGTGGCTATCGGAAATATTTTTATTTTTATTAATGTTCAAAATATTCTTAGATTCCGATAAATGAATAAGAGTATTATGCTTACGCTTACACAGATTGCAACCTGGCTTTTTACAACGATTAGCAAAGTGACCTCCTCTAAAACAATTAAAACAGATTTTAAATTCAGGCAATAACTTAAATCAATAAATAAATGATTCAAAAGTAATCGAGCAGTCCTTGCTTAAACGACCTTTATATTCTTCCCACTCGCGATATGTCTTAGAGTCCAACTTCCGCGTGGTAATATAAATTAAAAATGTGTCCCAATGTTTAACGGGTTCACCCAATAATTCCAATGCTCTTAAATTTTTGTTTAATTGGTCTATTAAACGTTTTATAATTACAGATGATTCTTTTGTAATGATGTCCATATTAAACAAAGCCGAAACATGATTTTGGATTAATATACCCTTATTGTTAAAACGATCGCATAGTAACGTCCACGCCAGAGAATAATTAGTTGCAGATAAGTCAATAGATTGAATTACCAAAGCAGCGGATCCCTCCAGCGATGCTCGTAAATAATGAAACTTATTAATTTCATCAATGTCGTCATTAGAGTGAATGAGTCTAGTAAAGGTGTCATGGAACTCCAACCAATTTTCGTAAGCCCCATTAAATTTCGGTAACTGAATGGTAGGCAATTTAACAAAGTTGCGATTGCTAGTGTGTACATTTTTATTAGTCAGAAGCGATTCACTATCTTTATTAAATTTAGTTAATAAACTTTGAGCTTTAGATAATGACTTATAATATTGAGATTCAAAATCGGAACGCTCAGAAAACTGTAAACGAGCGTCTTCTACAATGCATTCTAAACGCAACTGCACCTCATCATATTGTTCGTACAATGACTCGATCGTACCTATGCGTCATTGCAATTCCGTGGCATCGGAAACATCAAATGTTTTAATATTTATCGCGTCGAGATAATTACCAAATAAGGTTAAGCGGCCTTTAAAACTGCCTCTTTTCTTTATTAGTTTTTTTTCCTCGGTCAAGGTAGGACATAATGCTTTAATTTATAAAAAATAAGTAATAATTAACATTGAACTCACCATACAAACAATTTAAATATAATTTAATTTAATTAAACCTGATTAAGTGTTGGGTTCCAATTATTAATAAAAACTTAACCCCAGTTTTTGTTCATCGAACACGTGGACGTCCTCAGTACCCTCGGAGTTAAAGTTAACATTTATTTTCCATAATTCCGTATTAATAATTGTATCCTTTAATTAGTCGATGATTTCTTTAATATAATAATCATCCAGCTCGAAGTATGACCAAATATGTACGGATAATAACTTCGAGGGTTTAAAAAAATAAAAGACGGGCTGCGATGAACTGATCTTGAGTTTAATAAAGAATCAATCATAGATACGAAGTTACATACGGTTCACATAATGTTAACTTAGCTACATATAGCATAGGTAAACTTAAGAAAGCGTAATTGCTATCTTAAAACAAACAGGTGTTTAAACAATATGAATATTAAAATAAAATTATTTTTCGTATCTAACTCGCGTATTACTGGATTTATATTTTACATTCTAAAATTTAAATTTAGCCAGACTTTTTGAATGCATCGCAGTTATCCTGTCCACGAAAATACGAGATGTATTTGTATGATATTGAATCAGTCAACGTTAATAGTTTTTAAGATTTCGGACATAGAGTTTAGAATGCAGACAATTCTACGCACGTTGTGTGCGTAAAATCTCTATGTCTGAATCTTCTATGTCTGAAATCTTAGAAACCGTTGGTGATAGATGACTACTTGGTATACATGGTATAAGGTCGCATTCCATAAAAATAATTTACAACCACTCAGATATAAAAGAACTTTTTTAATAAAAACAAATATTTCTTTATTTCAAATAGAGTATTAATTTATTTGATTTATTCAAGTAGAGTATTTATTTTTTGCTGTTATTATGTAACATACAGTTACGTCGGTTAAAACTGGAGGTACAGAAAAATTAATAATTAATTAATAATGACTCATTTCTACGTGCTACATGCTCGTAGTTGTAGACAAGAAGGTTAGTAAATTAAATTATAATTAAAAGAATTACACAAATTAATTGACACAAACAGGTTTCAGTTATCCTACCATTACATTCTAGAATTCTGATGCTATATGCTTGATATATTGCATGATTGTCCAATCACTCATGAGATTCAGCGGCGCATGAGAATATAACAAACCTCTATTCAGCGATTCCACAATGCATAGAAACACAATAAACGTCTATTTAGCAATTCCACAATGTATGGGAATATAACAATATACTATAGCTACGAAACTTAATTAATTAGACCTTAATACATTTGTACTAAATTAACTTAATTAACTTGATCTTGGATATATTGTGAATAGATAAAGGTGAGATTCTGATCTCTACAACAATTAGATTAGTTATTGACTCCGGAAGAACAAATGTTGTATAAAATAATATGTTTAATAGTAACTGTATTTTTGTGTTATATTTATACTTAGTTGAAACAAGTGAATTCTTGATTACTTTTGAATTTCATATAATGTTTTGTTACCATTAAAAATACATAAATAGATAAATAGCTATGAACGAAATCACGGCTTGATTGATAATTGCTTATTTTAATTATAACATTAGCTTAGGAGTGGTGAAAATTAAGAATTACTAAATTTGTAAAAAAAATAAACAAAAATATATTCAATAATTTATTAAAAGCAAATAATATATTTTTAAAGGAATTTGAACGGATGATATTGTTAGACATCGTTATATTAAAGTCTATAGAAATGAGTTATCCGTATTGAAAAGAAGTGGAAGTATAACTGGGCATGTGGCTCTCTCAGTTTTTGAACTATTACTAAATAGTCAATATTAACTAAAATATTATAATTGGCATATATTCCAACTATTCGAACAAATTCGGGATATAACGATAGTGTTGTGCAAAATATATTAAATAATGCCTTTTTAACCCAACTCTCAAGCCTAATACAAATTTAAGTTGACATGTAAAGTCAATATCTTCTTTCGGTTGTAGTAACTAAGCACTTAAACAAATCAAGTCTATCGCAA
The DNA here is from genome assembly GCA_959347405.1 of Napeogenes sylphis. Lineage (NCBI taxonomy): Eukaryota > Metazoa > Arthropoda > Insecta > Lepidoptera > Nymphalidae > Napeogenes > Napeogenes sylphis. The sequence continues at coordinate 9,070,583 of OY365781.1, read as the reverse complement.
CTAGCTACGTCACCCAAATTTGACGACGGTTGAAAGTTTTTTTACTATAGAATTTACATTTATAAACGAGTAGAGATATCGTATATATCCTTACTCTCGTATATATCCTTGAACTGATCTAATGCATATCTTACCTGATATTTCAGACGAATATCTAAACAATTGCTAGAATTTTTAAATGTGTGTAAGTTGAACTTTGTATATTTAAATGAATATTTAATAAACAACTTTAGTTTTTAAAAAGCGGTCCTCCATTGCCTTTGTTATGTCTTAATAATACGATATCTCTTATTAAAGACCCCTCATAGATCACGGCTTTAATTCTTATATAAAAGTTATATCTATCAAACGGTAAGCTCAGTTATTGAACCTTTTACGACGTAATAAAATAGAAAGACATAATTCTGCCATGACGTACCTACATTTTCGAATTTTTTGGTATATCGTTGTTCTTATTGGAATGTAGTTCCTTATCGCGCGTTGTGAAAGGGGACTAGACGGTAAAAATTCTTACCAAAAGTTGGCTCGACATGTTTTTTTTTTTTTTTTTTTTTTATATATAATCTAGGGCAATGCTTGACTACATTCCACCTGATGGTAAGTGGAATGTAGTCTAAGGTGGTAAGGCGCATTACCCTAGCAGCCTATTCACTCTTCTCTTGAATGTATCCACATTGTATTCTTTCGGAATTACCGACGCAGGCAAGCTGGTCCAATCCTTTGCTGTACGCAGTAAAAAAGACGAAGCAAAGCGCTTCGTTCGGACAGGTGGAATGTCTACAAAAAAAGGATGGATTTCTGCCGTGCGTCGGAAAGTCCGATGATGGAAGGGGGCCGGGGGAACTAAGTCGTGTAGTTCCTGAGCACACTCACCAAAATGTATCCTATAGAATACTGAGAGGCTAGCAATTTTACGCCTCTGTTCAAGGCTTTGGAGGTCGGCTTCGACCAATTCGGGATCGCCTATAAGCCTCTTTGCTCGCCTCTCAATTGAGTCCAGAACCGCAAGATGAGACTTTGCGGCACCAGCAAATATGTGGCCACAGTACTCTACACACGACCGGATCTGTGCTTTGTATAAAACAAGAAGCTGTCCCGGTGTAAAGTACTGCCGAACCTTCGCAAGAACGGCAAGCTTTGCTGCTGCTGCTCTTGCTCTGGACTCAATGAACCGAACAAAGTTGAGGTTCGAGGAAATCTCTAAGCCTAACAACTGAAGCCGGTCACTGTATTCCAAGGATACATTCTGGAAAGTAGGAGCCAAGGTGAAAGGGCTCCCTTTGGCGGTGAACAGACACGTCTGCGTTTTGGTGGCGTTGAATTTGACAAGATTGGCATTGCTCCATGCGAAGACTGCCTGAAGTTTGTCATTCAAACGCTGCACCATGGCTTCTCTTTCAGACTGTACTTGATCTCGACTAGCCCGAGTACTCGGCAGATATCTTTCTACAACTGTGCTGTCGTCTGCGTACCCATAGATACCGGGCTTCAACAGATCGTTTATGTGCAGCAGAAAAAGAGTTGCAGAAAGAACGGACCCCTGAGGCACTCCGGCATTTATTGTCAAGGATTCCGAGGAACCCCCATCGACAACTACTCGGAGAGATCTCTGGCTCAGAAAGTCCGTTACCTAGCCGATCAGACCAGGAGATATACCGTACGCTGAAAGCTTGCTTATAAGGCTCGCATGCCAGACCCTGTCAAATGCCCTCGAGACGTCCAGAGAGACGGCGACCGCTTCTCCGTTCTTCTCGATGGCCTCGCCTAGAATGTGTGTAGTATACACTAGGAGGTCCCCAGTAGACCTATTACGGCGAAACCCGTACTGTCGGTCACTGAGGAGATCGTTACCTTCTAGGTATGCTAGAAGGCGCGAGTTCAATACACGCTCCATAATCTTGCAGAGTATGGAGGTGATTGAAATCGGTCTGTAGTTGACAGGATCAGCACGGCTGCCTTTTTTGGGCACGGGTTGCACGTTGGCAAGCTTCCAGGATTTCGGCACTATTCCAGTCTTGAAAGAGAGGCGATACAGACGTGTCAGTACAGGAGACAACTCAGCTGCACATGTCTTGAGCAGAATGGCTGGTATACCATCAGGACCACTGGCTTTATTCACATCTAAACGACAAAATGTTCTCCACACCTCTTTGTTAGTGATGCGGATTTCAGGCATCGAAATACCGCAGTGAGGAAGATGTGCTGGAGAAGCATTGCCAGTATCTAGATGCGAATTATCAGCAAACAGAGAAGCAAATACATTCGCTTTCTCTGCTGCTGTGTGGGCCAGGGATCCATCCGGCTTCAGCAGAGCAGGCAGTGAGGGTTGGCAGAAATTCGACTCGATCGCTTTCGCAAGAGACCAGAAAGCTCGACTGCCAGTTGGTTTGACAGAGAGCTTTTCGCCATTCTTAGCGATTCGATCGAGACGAGCCTTCCGCAATGCCTTTTTGTAGGACTTGGCAGCTAGGTTAAAGGCTCTCTTCTTTGTACTTACATCCGGAGTTTTGCGGCTTCAAGCATCAACCCAAATGAGGTATGCCGAATGTTTTCGGTCTTGAGCATGACCACATTCGGCATTAAACCATGGGCGAGCTTTGCCACTGACGGGAACTTCAGCAAAAGGAATGAAATACTCCATTGCCTGATGCACCACATCGGTTATAGCATCCGCGCAACTCGACGGATCCAAAGAAGAAAAGCAGACCTGCCGCCAAGGATAAGATGCAAAGAAGTGCCGCATCTCATCCCAATCTGCTGACTTGTATTTCCATACTCGCCTAACACCATGTGGTTCGAGAGCTGGTGGGGAATAAGTAAACACAGATTTCACCAGACAGTGATCGGAGGTTCTCAAGGGGGAGGTAACCTCTGCACGATACCTGTCCGGATCAGTTGTCAGCAGAAGGTCCAGGCAATTGGCTGTATGGCCTACCACATCTGGTACCCTTGTCGCTTGCCTCACCAGCTGAAAGAGGTCCAAGGACAACGCAAAGTTCCGCGCTTCTCTTCCAGCATGGTCGGTTTTCTGGCAACAGCCAGTCTTGATGACAAGCATTAAAGTCCCCCAGAAAAACAAGCTGCGCTGAAGGATACTGATGCAAAGCCATATCAGCAGCCTCACCGAGATACTCAAACAATCTAGTTGTCTCCTGGTCACCGCTGTGCGAACGGTAGACACAGGAATACAGGATTTTTTCGTTTCCTGTGTCTACTAAAACCCATATAGAAGAAAAAGTGGGGTCTTCAAGGTGACGGAGACGCTGGATACAGAGGTCAGAGATAATGCAGGTGCGCAGCGCTCAAAGGACATTGTATCTGCGTCTCCTGCGGCCCCCAACTATCTGCGGGCGGCCAGCGGAAAGCCGTTGCTTCGGATCCCGCTACCCTCCTCGACTAGACACCCGACAAAACAGATACCAACTCGACGTCAAACCGGTTCTCCAACGCACCGCAGCTGTTCAGACCCATTTCCCATTAACGGCTTCATCGAGCAACGTGCCGGAACACGACTAGGTCGCTTTGCGGCACGACTTTGCCCGATGGGTGGTAACTTTGCCAGCGACACGATGTTATGGTCTACCACCAAGAAAAATCTCCTGGTGATAAAAAAGTTTTGCTATCTCTCTCTCTCTCTCTTATAGAAAGCAAGCGAGATATCTTCATTTCTATCTTTATTATTATTTATTTGATATTGGAGTTTTTTATTATTTATTTGATATTGGAGTTTGTTCTTTTAGAATCAATTTGCAAATAAGACAGTTTAAATGAAAATAATAATCCAAATTTGTGATCAAATATACTCCTAATGTTTTGTAACAACGCCATCTATTTATACTTTAGGGAAAAATAATTACACTCTAATATTGGGTTGCACTCTAATATCCTATGTGACCACCACCATCTTGAGACAGAGCAGCCGCACTTGTTTTTTTTTTTTGACTTGTTTTGACTTGTTTTTACGGAGACGCAGATACAATGTCCTTTGAGCGCTGCGCACTTAGATTATACCAGTTACTCGTAAGAGCACAACTTTCGCTCACGGGCTGGAGTCTGCGTGTACGCGCGGAACGACCTCTGTATCCAGCCTCTCCGTCACCTTGAAGACCCCACTTTTTCTTCTATATGGGTTTTAGTAGACACAGGAAACGAAAAAATCCTGTATTCCTGTGTCTACCGTTCGCAAAGCGGTGACCAGGAGACAACTAGATTGTTTGAGTATCTCGGTGAGGCTGCTGATATGGCTTTGCATCAGTACCCTTCAGCGCAGCTTGTTTTTCTGGGGACTTTAATGCTTGTCATCAGGACTGGCTGTTTCCGTACCAGAAGACCGACCATGCTGGAAAAGAAGCGCGGCACTTTGCGTTATCCTTGGACCTCTTTCAGCTGGTGAAGCAAGCGACAAGGGTACCAGATGTGATAGGCCATACAGCCAATTGCATGGACCTTCTGCTGACAACTGATCCGGACAGGTATCGTGCAGAGGTTACCTCCCCCTTGAGAACCTCCGATCACTGTCTGGTGAAATCTGTGTTTACATATTCCCCACCAGCTTTCGAACCTCATGGTGTTAGGTGAATATGGAAATACAAGTCAGCAGATTGGGATGAGATGCGGCACTTTTTTGCTTCTTATCCTTGGCGGCAGGTCTGCTTTTCTTCTTTGGATCCGTCGAGTTGCGCGGATGCTATAACCGATGTGGTGCATCAGGCAATGGAGTATTTTATTCCTTTTGCTGACGTACCCATCGGTGGCAAAGCTCGCCCATGGTTTAATGCCAAATGTCGTCATGCGCTGATGACTGAAAACATTTGGCATACCTCATTTGGGCTGATACTCGAAGCCGCAAAACTCCGGATGTAAGTACAAAGAAGAGAGCCTTTAACCAAGCTGCCAAGTCCTATAAAGAGGCAGGGCGGAAGGCTCGTCTTGATCGGATCGTTAAGAATGGCGAAAAGCTCTCTATCAGACCAACTGGCAGTCGAGCTTTCTGGTCTCTTGCAAAAGCGATCGAGTCGAACTTCTGCCAACCCACACTGCCTGCTCTGCTGAAGTCGGATGGATCCCTGGCCCACACAGCAACAGAGAAAGCAAATGTATTTGTTTCTCTGTTTGCTGAGAACTCGCATCTAGACACTGGCAATGCTTCTTCAGAACTTCTTCCTCACTGCGGTATTTCGATGCCTGAAATCCGTATCACTAACCTTTGTTAGTGATGCGGATACTATATCTCTTTAGGTATGGAGAATGTTCTCCATACCTAAAGAGATCCACATCTAAACGACACAATGTTGTGTCGTTTAGATGTGGATAAAGCCAGTGGTCCTGATGGTATACCAGCCATTCTGCTCAAGTCATGCGCAGCTGAGTTGTCTCCTATACTAACACCTCTGTATCGCCTCTCTTTCATGACTGAAATAGTGCCGAAATCCTGGAAGCTCGCTAATGTGCAACCCGTGCCCAAAAAAGGCAGCCGTGCCGGCTCTGTCAATTACAGACCGATTTCGATCGATTTCAATTTCCGATTTCAATCACCTCCATACTCTGCAAGATTATGGAGCGTGTATTGAACCCGCGCCTACCAGCATACCTAGAAGGTAACGATCTCATCAGTGACGAACAGTACGGGTTTTGCCGTAATAGGTCTACTGGGGACCTCCTAGTGTATGCTACACACATTTTAGGCGAGGTCATCGAGAAGAACGGAGAAGCGGTCGCCGTCTCTCTGGACATCTCTAGGGCATTTGACATGGTCTGGTATGCGAGCCTTATAAACACGCTTTCAGCGTACGGTATATCTCCTGGTCTGATCGGCTGGGTAACGGACTTTCTGAGCCAGAGATCTCTCCGAGTAGTTGTCGACGGGTGTTCCTCGGAAACCTTGACAACAAATGCCGGAATCCGTTCTTTCTGCAACTCTTTTTTTACGATCTGTTAAAGCCCGCTATCTATGGGTATGCAGACGACAGCACAGTTGTAGAAAGATATCGGCCGAGTACTCGGGCTAGTCGAGATCAAGTACAGTCTGAAAGAGAAGCCATGGTGCAACGTTTGAATGACAAACTTCAGGCAGTCTCTGCATGGAGCAATGCCAATCTTGTCAAGTTTAACGCCACCAAAACTCAGACGTGTCTGTTCACTGCCAAAGAGAGCCCTTTCACCTTGGCTCCTACTTTCCAGAATGTATCCTTGGTTTTCCAAGAATACATTATACCGGGCATATATATTTATTTATGCCCAGGTTTAGACACATAAATGAATCGAAATTTTGTTCGAATAGTGTCGAATCCAATTAGGGTTGCAAATTATGAGCTCGCGGCATGGCGGTTTCGCGGCGTGAGCTGTATTAAGTACTTACACATTAAGGAGTAAAATGTTTATTTTTTATGTCAAATGTATCCTTTTCACACACTTAGATTATTTTTTATTTTTAAAAAATATTAATGTTAAGACATTTGTTTATATATCATTAATTTATTATGATGAGGAATGTTTCTTGCTTATGGTAATTTAATATTTTCAAAAGTTTTATTGGTTGGGATTTCTTATAAATCAATATATACTTTAGATGGAAATAACCCCTTAAAAATGTATGTAAACGTTTTAAACTCAATTTTTTAAATGTTGATATAAAAAAATAGAAATTAAATCTAATGCAAATCTAATTATAGTAATATAGTAGTCTTATAGTAATTACCTTATAACTTCCTCTGTTACATTATTTTATATCTGATTGTAATCTTTTATTGTAGATAAAACAAAATACAATGCGTATAAAAAGATTTATGGGTACACGCTTGCTGTGTAAAGAGAAGAAAAAAAATATATATATATATAAATATTCAATTCAGTATAACAAAGAACTGTGTGATAAATAACGGTGATTAAGTGTCGCTTAGTAAAGTATTCACAACTAACTGTTGCTCGCGTTCCGACCGGAATGGATTAAGAAGAAACGCTAAATGTTTTCCCCGCAAAATTACTACCAATCCATTCTGGAAACAATCTCATCGTCCTTATAATTGCTACAATAATGTTAAATATTTTATTGTAATATACGACTTTTAGATTTTTTTTAAATTTCATAATCTCATCAACCTTTTACTGTTCTACTTCTTCTTTTCTTTTTTTTCGAATAAATAATTCAGTAGAAAGAACACGGAAAGGTATAAGAACCACCAAACGAGCTGTAGAATTCGTAAAAGAAGGCTCCTCCAAAAAATACCGAAGCCTTATTCAATTTTAGGCGTGGCTCCTGATTGGACTGTCATGATGGACACGTATGAAAAACATTACAAAATCCTTGGGGATGTTGGTGTTTCGTCATCCAGACCAGACTTATTCCTATATTCTAAATATCCGAGGCGCGTGATACTTGTGGAGCTTACTGTTCCTTGGGAAACAAACATCCCCAAGGATCACACATTCAAGCTTAATAAGTATTACGAACTGACCAACGAACTGTCCAGGAATAAATTTATAGTTAGTTTGTACGCGGTAGATGTGGGAGCGAGAGGTATAACAGCAAAATCTCTCTATAACTTCTTAAAGACCTTGGCCTTTCTAGAACAAGCACCGGTTCATTTCTAGAACGTAATTTAAAGGCGGCATTGGTAGGTTCTTTCCAAATTTGGTTAGGTAGGGAAAGGAGCGTAGAGGGTGAAGGCGAGCGTTTTTGCGCATAATAAAGGGTAAACCCTTAAACCTTTCCCAAGTCACAAGTCTCAGGTACTGTTTGCACTCCTCTCCTTGCAACGCGATGGGCCCGGTACCCGCTCGGTGAATCCTAAAATGCTGAGAAGCTTCGTCTGTCTCGAATAAATAATCCTTTTAATCAAATTGTATAATTATTTTTATTTAATTAATTGTTCAATTGTCATGAACAGTTAAGATAGACATGGGACACGAAATAACAATCAACTTCGCTGTTGGGGCCAGTGCCCTGTGCCTATGTGGTAGGAAAAACTGACTACCCAGATGCTGGTTAAATAAAAGAATGGACTGTATATAATTGACTATAATGAATACACACACACACTCTACCGACAATAAATAAAGATGTGAATGGTAGCGTGAGCGAAGTCGTACTGCTGGTCGAGCGGATCACCACCACTCCTCCTGCACCAGCCCGCGCCCCGCTGCTGCGTCGCCCTTCTGGAAGCTACGATAAACGTTGCTCACGCGTTTGTCTAAGGCGTGTCCTTAACATTCGCAAACATAACTCACTACATTCACTCAAAAGTGAAACTAAAATATAAATTGCTTCATTCAAATATTCACGGCACGTTTTTCCCTGTATGCCGATAATGAACAATTAAGGTGTAGATGAACTTTCGAGGTAGATTCTTGACCTCTGCCTTTTTATTTTTTATTGCATGGAATATGTATTTGTTACATCGTTAATATCTTTTAGGACTATAACTGTTTATAGGTTTCTCTTTTGCATTGTTACATTGTTAATATCTTTTAGGACTATAACTGTTTATAGCTTTCTCTTTTGCAGAAATAACGCAAAAACCATTTTATAAATCTGGATAGATTTTGAGTTCCTCCTCATAGCTAAATAAGATGTTAAGAATATAGGTTACTTTAAACTCCTAATAATTTTCTTTAATTTTCTAGGAAATAGAAAAACTGATTTCAGTACAATATTGCAATACAACAAAACCACTAGGCGGATTTTTATGACACTTAATGTGGTGCTAACTTGATATTCATATTTAAACATTTGACAAGAAATGAAATAAAGTTTTACACAAGTTTTGGTTACTTTTAATTTTTGTTTAGGTCAAATCTCAAAGCTATTTATCGCAGTTATGTGGGCTATTATAAAATAATTTGATTTATAATAAAACATTATATTTGATATATTTAAACAAATTTTAGGTGATGTTAGATGGATGGCATAATAATGAGTCGAAGAAGGGTCAAGCGGATGATATAGTTGAAAAATTTGGTGAAGCCGCGGGCATAAGTCTAGTATGTTATAAAAACGAATTATAATTTCATGGAAATGACATTTTCTGAAAGAGGAGGTGAAAATAAATATTATTATGTATAAAAACGTATCCCAATTACCTGCAGGGTCAATGTTACGGAATATTTTTTTTAATTTTCTATATCACAGGGTTATACAAATATTATCATCTTGATACCGCCGTGGGCACCACATATATAATAATAATATTGTACGAATGTTGTTTGTAACACAATATATTTTTGCAATGGTAATCGATAACAGCATACCGCTAATAAGTCAGTCAGCCTTATGTTATTCCCACGGTTAAAAGTTACTACTAGCCTTCTTTTGAATGTCATAGCTTAAAGAAACTCACAAAAATGAGCAAAGCTATTTGTATGTAATTGTCCTTCATGGAGTCATTGAATTTTATTCGGTGAATACATTTTCTTTTTGAGTCTAGGCACTTTACAAATATTTTCTCAGCTGGAAGAAAACTAATTTGATATACTTTATACGACATTTGATAAAGGTAAAGCGGTATGACTTTGCAAAGTTAGACGTGTTTCAAAAAGTGCTATTGTAAGTTTATTCTGATATATAAATGCTGTATGAGATCAGTGTTATGTAGATAATAAGCAATATAATTGGACTATAATGGACACAATACTTATAAAATATGTTACAAAAAAGGAAATTACAAGAATAATAACGTGTAGCGTCGCAATGCGGCTCGGGTTTGATTTCGATATGCATAGATGTCGTCTGTATTTCTGGGTTTGGTCGCTTATAAAATATTTTCGCAATATTTATTATATGTATTTCTATCGTTGTCTAATACCCTTAACACCTGCAAATCATTTGTTTACTTAGGGGTTAGTTCAAGGTGTGTAATTTGGTCCGTGATATTATTATTATTTTAATGCGAGAAAAACAGCAATATAAATAAGAACAGAAATAAATAATATTGTTGAAATTATTTAAAAACAAATACATATACATATTTTGGTTTATCAAATTATATAGGGTTTTTTGTGATTAGTTGGCAACCTCTTGCAGGCACCCTGTCTTCATAAATCCCAACGACATTTGGCCTGCGACTTTTTACAAATCTTGATAAACAACAAAAAAATACGATACAAAACATGTTTGCTCCCTCTTTTACTTATTACTTTGTATTTTGTAAGTACTTAAAAGGTCAATGACCGGTTGCCATACCTACGCTTAGAGTTAATGCTAGTTCAGAAAGAACAAATAAGTTTTGTATGGGAAAACTTAAATTTTAAAAACTACATATTAATTTTAAAAACACGTAGAATAAATGTTGGGATTGAAATAAAACTATTTTTACGGATTTAACTCGCGTATATTGAATTAAATTTTAAATTTACATTTTAAATCTAACCCGACGTTTCGAATGCTTTGCAGCAATCGTGTTCACGGTATGACGAGATGGAGGTGTCTGTCAGTAAGTCAGATACTGTTAGTGCGTTTTGTGTGAATCCTGAACTGTACGCCCGGAAGCTTAGAAACCGTTGGAGGTAGATGACTAATTAACCGACTTACTGACAGACACCTCCATCTCGTCATACCGTGAACACGATTGCTGCAAAGCATTCGAAACGTCGGGTTAGATTTAAAATGTAAATTTAAAATTTAATTCAATATACGCGAGTTAAATCCGTAAAAATAGTTTTATTTCAATGTGTAGTACTCGTGAAAACCTTAGACAACACTAATGTTGGGATTGATGAAGAGAGGCTGTCTGCAAGAGGTAGCCAATTAATTACAAATAACCCTGTACACTTGATATGAATAAAGCAGTTTTCTTAAATTTAATCCCTATAATAATTATAGTAATATAATAATGTTTTCGGTTTTCATTTTACATTGTTTAAAAAATGCCATTTATTTCAGCGAACCATGTTATAAGCACTCTTTATATTTTAAAGTTACTGAATATGAGATATAAGTTAATAAAATTTCAACAATCTATGTTTCTCCGAGATGGGTAACTCTCCTCTCATATATAATTTATCTCTATTAAAGGATTTTGTGTGGAACGTTCACATAAATCTTATAAATTTAAATGTTACTTTATAATTCTACTTTAAAACCACGACTTTAATGGTTAGTTTTTTTTATATTTTGAATATGTTAATTGACACTGATACTTTATTATTTGGGTTAATACATTTTAAACACATATCCAAATACAATTACTAATGATATAAGAGTTTTAATATTTGATATTTAATTACTTATCCTAACGTTATGCTATGGAAAAGATAACAACCACTTTTTCATATTTGAAAATTCAAAACTAATGAGCTAAACCTTTAAGGGAAATGAATTTAATTTATTTTAAGAAAAACTTATGATAAAAAACGTTGTCAATGGTTTTAGACGAGACGAAGCTTCTTAGCATTCCAAGGATTTACTATGCGGGTGCCGGCCCGTCTGTGTGTACAGCCATAACGCAGAAATTAAAAAGTTGATTGAATCTTGTATTTTTCTGTAGGTTTTTGTGAATTTTGTACATCTAAATCAATTTTCAATTTAACAAAAAATAAACAGCCAACAAATTCATACAATGGCACTCAAACATTTTTTAATATATTTTATGACTGTAATAAATCAATTGAAAACGCCGAACAAGGAAAGGCATTTCAGCGTTTCCCTACAAATGTAGGAAATTCTATATACATAAGAATTTCGTATTTTACTTAAGTGTTTTATTTGTATGCAGGGTCAAGAAAGGTGTTATCGGTCACAAAAATTGTTATCGGTCACGATCGCCTCGTAATAGGTATATTGTCATAAACGTTTTTGAGTTATAGACTACACTATAGACTGTAGACTAATGTAACTATTTTTAAAATAAGCTTAAATACCTTATTTGATTTCTTAAACCATATACACACACATTCACTTATTTTATATACACTGACACATTTTACATTTGTTAAAATTTAATTAATCTTTGGAGTTCTAATATTATTATCGCGATCTAAATGTGTTATTAAACGTCTCCAGAATTGGTTTCTGAAGCGTATAGTGAGAGACTGACTGATATTTATTTTAGCTGCGAGAGCGTAATTAATATATGAACATAATATTCAAATGCTTAATAGCTATCGTAATATTGTATAAGTAGTAGGTATAGTAATATCATAATATAAAAAATAGGTAAATTTATTTTGGGATAACTTAACAGTGCTCTATAGTATAGTATATTTGTAATATGTTATTACTAAATGTATGACAAATTAGACTAGTAATAATTATGGTACCAGTCTTCGACCATGAATTATAGCTAATATGAAGATATTAATATCCTATTACTGTATAAACACGCCGCGTCTATTTATTTCTTATCACATAGCTCCAATATATTACTCGACGTTTAAATGAATATTTTATAACAACTATTCGTACCGTTTAGGTATTCTGCTTTTTTTATTTATGTATCGTGTCTACTTTATAATTGCCTTACTTTTATTCAAATATTTACCTCGGAGGTTTATAACTTTTAGTTTACTTAGTTCCGTCATGTTCCATATTTAGTAAATGTAAATGAGAGCTACATAAATGTAGTGTCAGTATCGGTTCGTAAGCGTATCGCTTAAATCACCGAAATATATATCAGGACGAAAATCACGGATCATTAAATTTATGTTGCTAAATAAGATTTGGGTCACCATAAAATCGTTCCATCATCATTATTTTACTTAATGGGTTCTTTGTTTATACATATAGAAGCATAAAACTATGACAAGAAGTGTAGTAAAAAGTTTGTCTTCATAATATTTTATTAGTAGGTAGTCAGCGGTTAGTAATACGGCAACTCTGTTAGACATAATAAACATTAATACACAAGAAAATTGGAATATTCTACTAAATAAAAAATATAAAAGGTGTTGTTATGATTGGGAATCAAATATTATTATTGGAATTGGTTTTGTATTATATTATTTATTTATTTATAACACGTTATTGCACACAATAGGTATATTTTAAACAAAAACAACAAGTTTTTGGAAAAATAAAATAAAATGGTACAAAGGCGACCTTATCATTCAAAAGTGATCCCTTACAGGCAACCCACAAGTAAAAAGACAATTTTATTACATCAGGCAGTAGTTGGTACATAAAATAGATAGATACTCTATATACTATTACACAATATTATACACATTACTACTATATGATATCAAAATATTAGAAATTTTACAAAGCTAACAAAAGGTTCTTAAGGTGATTAAAGCTACTAATGGACTTGGAGCGTCTAATCTCGAATGGAAAGCATTTATCTTTTACGAATGAAGCAAAACTTTGATAATGACTATTATATTTGTCACCTATATAAGTATTATAATGTTAATGACTTAACCAGTAACTTAGAACTAATAAAAATAAAATAAAGCATTAAATCTTTGGACATTTTTTATTGCTTTTTAGTTACTTATTGTTGCCTGATATTATGGCTATATCAGGCTGATAGTGATTTTAATCATTAATATCCCTTTTTTTTTGCTTGATAAGGGAATTCTAAAATTAAAATAATTTCTTACTTTACATATACATAAAAGTAAATAAAGGCTTCTTAATGCACGTAATAATAATGCAGCATTTTTAAGTACAATCCCGGTCACTCCCCGTTCCAGAACAAAATTAATAATTGGGTTCTACTGATTTTAATTTTTAATGATACATTTGTTACTTTACTTTGGTGCAGCAGGTGACTACATTACTCAAATTAATAAAATACTATTTATAATAAGTTCATTCATTTATATCGAGAATTAGTATTTTTAAACAAGACTTTTCAAGTCTTGGTCATATATTATTCTTTCAAAAGTAATATAAAAACAATTAGAGCTCTATTTCTTTTTTTTTTTTGTATTCCTAATAACAGAATGAAAGAATATATAAAGTAATAAATCGTACACCAATGACCGCTTTGATTGATCGCTTTGGTTTAATCAATGACGAAACCAATTAATCTAGAAAAGGCCAAATACAATGCTATGGTAAAAGACTTTTATTCACCAGTTGCTTAATTTGTTATAATATTTCTTCGTTATTTGTGCATTAGTACAAAAGGATTGTAATTCTCAACAGACAGTCCTCTTGGTACGGTTTTGAATATTTAAAAACAAATATTGTTAGACCAACATATTTTTAAGTTTCAAGACGGTTACCGAAAAACACATCAATAGCAAATTTATCCGTAGGATAGTCATAATAAAATAGAATTTAATTAAGTTTAAGATATGAAGTGTTGGTGTAGTGATTAGTTACACTGACTACCAAAGCCATGGTTTTGGGTTCGATTTCCACACGAGGAAATTCTTTGTATGATCACAGATTGTTCTCCGAGTCTGGGCGTACTTGTATTCGTAATTTAAATGTTTGTTAAAATCGCCACACCGAGATTTAAGATATCTCTAATGTTTTAAAAAAGAAAAAATATATATTTTGTTAGAAATAATAAAACGCTTGTTCTATATTAATAATTTCTTTATATCAATCTATTATTAATCATTAGTTTAATTTTAATAAAAAAAAGGTCAAATTCTGGAAACTAAATGATTACTCTGTTATATTTTATGGAGAAAAATCATATAATAGGTACATCCGTCTTGATTTGCTAAAATATGTCTCAAAATTCTAATGAATTTAATCATTATAATATTTAAACGAAAATGCCGACTATTTTATCACTGGCTATGGTTCATCAATCTTTACTTTAAGCCAATTAAAATTTTAATGCACTTCGGAAGTCAATGTCTTGTTGTAGCAATCAATTTCTTAAAAAATGTTTAAAGAATCGATGATTTCCTTATTTCACAAAAAACAAACAACATTATCCATTAATGTTATCGCATTAAAACAAACCCTTCAGTTTTCTTAGCGTAATCTATTGATAATAGAGTCAAATAAAGACTGGCCAGAAGAATCTATAGTAGTCAGGGTAAACTTTATTTGAATTAAATTGTAAAATAGAATCATCCGTTTAAATCTTTTTAACTAAGACACCGTTATGTTTTATATCAAGAATAGAATAAGTGTACACCCCTTAGTGTGGGCATACTAATGTTTATAGTATAGTCAAAACAATTTTTTAAGTACTCCATGTACCTACATTATTTAACGTTTCATAAGTCTAATTTATGCATATTTCAAATATTTTTGCTTGACTTTGACTTGAAGTAAATGATTTAATTAACCACAAATCTTTAATAGGGACTTACTTATATAACAAAAAATATTCGCAAGCCTGCTACATTAAAACGTCCTAATTTTAAAAGAAAAGATGGTCTAAGCCTTCTCGTGAACCGCTGGTTACAGACCTGTTTTTACATTGTTCATTGCTTTACAGAGCGTCTGTTAGAGCACAAAATTCTGTTAGTGTTTTAGCGAGGAAACCTGAGCTCTGTGCCCGGAAACTAAAAAATCGTTGGAGATAAATAACAGTTTTCCAAATTTTGACTTGTCGTAAACATGATAACTGCAAAGCATTTCAAACGTCAAATTAAAATTCAAGTTGAATTTGGTAATCCAATACAGGCGACACTTCAGAAATATTATTTAAGTACGTACTACTATTGAAAATGTAAGGAAAATCCTATATACTACTATTATTGTTGATAAATGTATTAATATATATTATAATAAAACATTGTTATTATATCTTTTTGAAATGTTGTTTATGCTCTATAGACATTGTTTTTTAAGAAAGCTCACGCAAATGCTCGATCTCTTTTTACGACTAAATAATTTAATACTTTTAAAATCATTTTATTTTAAAAGTATTATAGTATATGTTTTATTCTGCGTTATAATATTTTTATTGCCATGCTAAGACCCAAATACACTAGCGCTTAAATAAAAATAAATAAATTTAATATTATATGTAGTTTATAGTTTTATATTTGGAGGGTGGAAAGTATGAATGTTGCATGAATGAAATGAAAGCATATCTGAATGTATCTATAAACCATGGCATGACTGAATTGTACCTAACGTTAAAAATATTTTTTAATTAAAAGTATATTTTCTTTGCAACCGAAAAAAAAATCATATATTCGTGTCAGTGACAGAATTTAAGTATTCTTATTACGTTAATAAGTGTCTGCTAGCCACAAGCGGATTGCTTCTGTCTATAAAATAAAAATATTGAAATTTTAATTACGAATAAATAAGGTATTACTAAAAAAGCAATTACTTAACATTTTTTAATGAAATAAGCAATCTATTACATTTAGAAACGAGTAAAAATATTGTAACATTACATTCGATACGTTTTATACGAATGTTTAAAGGAACTATTTAATCAGTCATGCTGAAGGTATACTCGAATATAAAAATAATTTAAAGATATTTCGCAATTTATTTTAGCTTGTGTTAAGGGTGTTAGACAACGATACAAATACATAGAAATACACATATAAATACTGAGAATATATTTAATAAACGGCCAAACCCAGAAATACAGACATCTATACTCAACACATACATGCCTGTACCTGTCGGGGAACGAACCCGAGCCCCATTGAGCCGCTATACGTTAGGCGTCTGCGCTAACCACTCGGCCAAAGGGGCGGTTTTTATCTCATTTTCGAGTTTAAATTTTAATGACAGGAAGATATTATTTAAAAATGTGAGTACAACAATCGATTCCATAATTTTGAAGCCAAATATTGATGCAAAAATCGTACCAGAGTTCTATCCAATAATGTTTACAAAGGTTATTTTTACTTAATTAAAGTTTAGATACAAAGTCTATAAAATTGCATTGAAACAAAAATATAATAACCTGTACAATTAGTATATATATAGTTATCATGATAACCACTGAAGTACGGTAAAGTTGGTTGATTTTTCGAATTCGTTGTTTGTAGTACGAGAAATTATCTCGTAAAACAATAGATAAGACAATATAAACACAAAACACAGTTCAATAAAGATCAAAGAAAACGTGAAATAATAACTATATTACCATGGACCACCAAATATTTAGATATTCATTTGCAAATATAAAAGCAGAACATTCCAAGGTTCGGCATATAAAATATCTGTACTCATTTGATTATGTGAAATATTTAATGTTAATAAACTTGTAATATTGTGATCGCTTAGCAATTTTATTCTGTAAGACCATATTACAAAACTCTAAAGCAGACTCTAAAGAAGAATACCCAATTTATATTCTTTAAAACTTGAAGCACCTCACTTTTGAGTCCAGAACTATTGTGCTTATGAAGTTCTGATGTATTTGTTGCTGAAGTATTTGGTTATTGGTTATTGGTATACCGTCAGGAAAGTTTTTGTCTCGAGCGTCGAGACGTTTTTGACTCGTCGTCTTTTCGAAATAAGAGTCACCTTGTCATTTGTCTTTGTATATAGGAGTATATATTAGTTGAAATGTATAAGATTAAATCATTATGATCAAGATGTAATTACCTAAATAATAAGTCAAAATAAATCTATGAAATCTTTATAAATAAAATAATAAATACCCTAGTACAGGAATGTAATTTCTGTCACTTGATATTCGTTATGAAGTCTTTATATTATTATAGAAAGGTTATGTTATTTATAAGTACATTTGTCCAGCAGCAAAAAAATTAAGAAAAGCTTGTGTTGCTATTTTATTTAAAGATTAATTTTCTAAAAGCAGAGAACTTATTTACAATACAGTTGAGTGCTGATATATTTTAAACATAATAAAAAAAACTACAATGTTAAATTATACGATAAAGTTACTCTAGAAATAAAACTAATTCAAGAATGGTCTATCAATAAAATCTTCATTTGGATGCGCCGAGTCACCAATAATGCCCTAAATTAATCTCGATATTTAACCAGTTAACAAAATAATATTTTGATATAAATAGCATTTATTGACGATCACTTTATAGTGGAAATATCAATAAACGACATTATTATGTTATTGGTTCGTTAAAAAAACTATGTTGTAAGCAAATCACACACTTTTTGAAATTTCAGGAGGTATTGAACAATACTAATAAGTATTGTTTTAACAAAATATATTACAAGTAGCACCATGAGTACCTTCCTTCCTCTAAAAAATTTTCGGGCAATCACAATGGATGTAGTTTTTTTATATATTGTTTATTCTGCCAGATGACATTGACATAATTTATAAAACGTCTGAAACCTTGATGTAAGTATAAGTTTTTAACGTTTTCTATGCTTAATTAGTATAACCTTAAGAATGTAAGATTAAAAATGATCAATATTAAGGATTCAGAGCATGCCACTTATATAACACCTATTTCTAGTGATAGCTGCAGAATACAAAGAAATAGCTATAACTAGCTATATGTGATATGACGCTTGACCATACTCTCATCTTATGGTACGTGACGGGGATTACTGATGGAATTAATCTGGTATTCATTTGCTGTATTGGCTCTAAGCCTTGCATGAATAAATAATTTAGTTCAAACGTTACACTACTGTTTTTACATCTCCTCAGAATTATAAATAAGGTAAGGTAATTGAAAGTATGAGGAAGACTTACTTGACTTTTAATTACGTTATTGGTATCGGTTTATTTTTCATTCTATGTTTATATAAATCAAGATTAAATTTTTATGTAAGTTATGTAAGGTAAAGGTTGAGGTTTTTATGTAAGTAATGAACTACATTTAATTAATGAATTAAATAAAATTATGCAATGTATAAATTGCTTGATTCTACAATCTTTATAAGAGAATATTTTATAAACAATAGTATTTATTATTATTATTTGATTGTACTAATTTGATTTATTTATACATAATGAGTTGTGTAAATAAAATAAACAGAATGAACACGAAAAAATTATACATAAACTACGTCGTAGCACTCACGTAGAACCCTGGCTACGAGTGCTACATACATTAACATGATATGAGGTAAGTACATAAAAGTCTTAAGTCGTAAAGAACAACGAGTTACCATTTATTTATAAATGTCTGTGTAAGTATAAACATTTTGTCTGTAGAATCTTATATTACTGGTTTTAAACTGTTTATAACTATTTATGTTTGTCATTTTTACAATTTGGAAAATATAAGGTCTTAAACAGAAAATAATTCTGAACTAGTTTTGGAACTTCTTTACTTTTTTATAAATCAACTAGCTTTTGCCCGCGGCTTCGCACGTGTTAGATAATATAAGATTCTACAATTAAAAACCAATGAATTAATATAGTGTTAATTATTTAATCGAGCTACTTCATACTATTAATATGATAATATATTTCAATGCATTATTTGGATAAGTAAAGAAAAGAAAGAGCTAAACAAATATATCATTTAATATAACAAAATGACTCCCGGTAGATGAATATAATAAATACAGTAATATAGTTATTACTGTGTAATTATTTAGACACATTTACCAATAACTCAATACGGTGAAATACCCACAATAGTTATTACACATATTATAAACAATGTAAGTATAAGAATCACTTATCTTGCCAGTTGTCCAATACAAATTGTCTTTAATAGAGGCTTACAGCCATATTTATAACATAACAACATCGACAGAAGCGCCAACGGCAGCTTCTGGAGATAAGTCTTATTCACAACTTCAAACATCATTAAATATATTATAATAACAATATAATAGTACATAATCATTTTAAATGCCTAAGCATATTTATTATAACAATCTTATATCTTTCACACATTTATGGCTTACCTAATAAGATATGTAAATACAATATATTTAATATCTTAAGGCTACTTCCGATAGCTCGTCAAATCAATATCTTTTACTACTTTTATAACATACCAGTAATAACAATGATATATAGATCTTAATTCGTAAATCTAATTGTAACAACAATATTTATTGTTAATGTTATTATGTAGGTAAATAAATAATTACATATTTATATTACCTACAAACCAAATTACTATATAATAACAATCTTATATGTAGCAATAATACAATAATATAACACGGTCAACCTGACATATACTTCGCTCTCGAAGTATACACACCTATTTAAATACATATATTTTTACAAACTAAAATGACGCAATTCATGATTAACAATAGATATTTCAGGCCTAATCACCAGAAAGGGTTTTTGCCCGGAATTTCTGGATGCCTGGAACATAATACGTTAATATCGGAAAGCCTTAAAGATGCTAGAACTAGCGAGAGACAAATTACGGTTTGTTGGATAGACTTAGAAAACGCTTTTGGGTCGGTACGACATGAACTAATGATGTTCGCGCTTAAATGGTATAACTTTCCTATGGTAGTTCGCGACATTATTGCATCATATTATTCAAAATTAAAATTCTCAATAATTTTTAATGAAAACCATTCAAAACCACTTAATTATAACGTTGGTTTATTTCAGGGCTGTTGTATTTCTCCTATTATATTTAATATAGTTATTAATATTTTAATAGACAAATTAATTAGAAATGAAAAAAAGTGGGGCTATCGGTTTAAGTTCAACAACAAATACACAGAATCCATACTAGCTTTTGCAGATGATCTCGCGATACTGACACGTAATCCGAAACAATGTCAGGTACTTTTAAATGTAGTTGAGGATTTCTGTACGTGGACGGGCGGATTGAGGACAAAACCAAGTAAATGTTTTAGTCTGTGTCTGGGTAGACGGAATACCAAATATACCTCTTACGATCCGGGTCTTATAATAGGCGGTCAGTGCGTTAGTACGGTTACGGAAGCAGCTCCGTTTAAATTTTTAGGTAAAAAATTCGATTACCAAGGCCGTACTCCATCGTTGGATGTAATAGTCGATAGCTTTTTAAACGATCTCAAAAAGGTAGACAACCAACCAATAAGTAACGTCAAAAAAGCTTGGATTTACGATAATTATTTAATATCACGTCTAAATTGGCCTTTCCTCGTGTATGATATAAATAAAACCCTTTTGTCAAAGTTAGATGCAAGCGTCATAAAGACATTGAAGTTATGGCTCGGGTTAGCGCACTCAGCGGACTCTTCAACCTTATTTAGAGACCGTAACAACTTTGGATTAAAATTAAAGAAACCATCGGAGCTCTACAAACATCTAAGTGTTACCAAAAGACATATCATCGGAAAATCTAAAGATGATACTGTAACTTCTCTCCCAAAAGACAAAGTTGCCTCAGAGCTCGAGTCACGACTTCAATTCCATAAAAAGTTTATGATAGGTGCTCAAACAAATAAAGTAGGGCTAGGATCAAGTAGGAAAGTTCAAGACATAGACATAACAAAATCTTTTATTCGACAAGACGAAAACGATAATTACCGACTCCACGCGATGAGCCTAGAAATTCAAAACGAATGGGTGACCATAGGAGATTTTTGTATTCCACTAGCTTTGAAGTGGCGCACCTTAATTTATGATTGGTCCCCAGCATTATTAAAATTCTATCTTAATGCATTCCAAATGACTCTCCCAGATCAAAGTAATTTAGTAAGATGGGGCAAAGCCACCGAAAAGTCTTGCAACATCTGTGGGGAGGCAATAGGAACCGCGAAACACCTATTAGTAGGGTGTAGGGTACTTCTAGATAAAGGTCAATACTCGCGTCGCCACGACAAGGTATTAGAAATTATACGAGAAGCGGTTAGCCTTTCAGTAGCAAGAGCGCGGAAGGGTATAACAACCACCGAACGATCTATAGAATTCGTAAAAGAAGGCTCCTCCAAAAAATCAAAAGCGAAGCCTTATTCAATATTAGGCGCGGCTCCTGATTGGATTCTCATGATGGACACGTATGAAAGGCATTACAAAATCCCTGGGGATGTTGGTGTTTCGTCATCCAGACCGGACTTATTCCTGTATTCGAAACATCTGAGGCGCGTGATACTTGTGGAGCTTACTGTTCCTTGGGAAACAAACATCCCAAGGGATCACACATTCAAGCTCAATAAATATTACGAACTAACCAACGAACTGATCAGGAATAAATTTATAGTTAGTTTGTACGCGGTAGAAGTGGGAGCGAGAGGTATAACAGCAAAATCTCTCTATAGCCTACTTAAAGATCTTGGCCTTTCTAGAACAAGCATCGGTTCATTTCTAGAACGTACTTCAAAGGCGGCATTAGTAGGTTCTTTCCAAATTTGGTTAGGTAGGGAGAGGAGTGTGGAGGGTGAAGGTGAGCGTTTTTGCGCATAATAAAGGGGCCCCTTAAACCTACTCCTGGGTCGCAAGTCCCAGGCACTGCTTGCACTCCTCTCCTTGCAACGCGATGGGCCCGGCACCCGCACGGTGAATCCATGGATTGCTAAGAAGCTTCGTCTCTTTATATATATAATATATATTATATACATTCCTTTTTTTCTTATATTTTGTCATTTTCCTAGACTCGTCAAACCCCTTTACATAAACATGTTTTTTATGTTTTGTCACTCGTCACATACATTTTTTTTTAATGTTTTGTCAGTTGCCTAGACGTGTCAAATCCCCTTCACCCGCTGCTAGTGAGCTAGATTTGCACCAAGCAAAAGACCGACCAGCGGAAACATTTTTTTTTTTAAGGTTTTGTCAGTTGCCTAGACGTGTCAAATCCCTTCACCCGCTGCTAGTGAACTAGATTTGTACCAAGCAAAAGACCGACCAGCGAAACCTAAGATCTTATAAATAAGACCTGCTCTAATGCCGAATTACAAATCAACCAACTTTTATCCCATTAAATAAAAAAAAATAGAATATACATACAATATACTAGTAAACTATATATGTAATACAAAAAGTAAGATAGTATATATAAATATATAACAATTTAAAAATATATATATAATAATAATAAATAAATATTTGTCTTGTTATTAATTTTTTTTTTCACAACTTTAATTTTCGACAATAACATTTTTTTTTATCCACCTACTCCAGTAACGAGGTTTTCCTTTTCGAAAACAAGATTCCTTTAATTGCCTAAACCTTTTATATCCTGTTCGGCCTACCTGACACAATATTACGCTATTTAACATAATTAACGTACCTAGAAAACGTATCATTACTTTTGCAAATTACTTTTACATATATCCAAATATTTAAACTACTAAAGATGAAATTTTGGTATTAATATCCAATATACTACCACAAACTAATTCAAAGAATTAGTATTCACTAAAACTTAATTTTGTACAACACAATCACTTTTGTTTTCAAGCACACTCACAATAAGAGTCCACCGATTCGATGTATCGTATGTAGAACTGCTTTTTTTTTTTCGTTTCATAAAATTTGCCACGACCTTCCCCTTTCCGAATCTTTTTTGAGAGACTCGATCAACGCCATCACAGTCAGGCGTTTCGCCTTTGTGATCGCCACTCCGGCATTGGTTGTATAAACATCTTAAATACGCCATGTCGAACCGCGAAATGGCACAGAAGTAAGTCCCGACTGAAGTAAGATCTCCAATGTGTGCTGATCCTCAGCCCCACGTCATCCAAGAATCCTTATGGCCTTATTGATGACCATGGAATTCCCTTCGGGCATAGATGGTGGAGGAGACCACTGTTCCAGTTTAATCAGTTTCAGCTGAAAAAATAAATTCCGCTGAGTAAGTCACGTATAATTCGATAATAGTCTCGTATTTCGTATAGTAGTTCTAGTTGACCTGTTGACTTAATTTTTAATAACAAACACAAGATAAATAAAAACGTTGAATTGTACATTTATTGTTGTTGATAGTGGCATTCTGCAAGACTAATCCTCTACAATAGTTTTGTTGGTTCAGCTTAACTTGACCTTTACAATCGATTCTCCTTCCGTTGCATCACAGGCTCGACACTGCACCGGCGAGAGCCATACTGGGTCCGCAGACTCAGCTGGCATGGCTGCGGTAATGCAACCGCTCGGTCCCGTTTCCCAAACTACACCTGGACATCGTACAGGTGATGGTACTGCGACGTATATAGCGATGGCGGCGTGATTTTCCCTGTGAATTATGTTTTCAACGTATTAGTAAAGTTTAAATCACACAAAATGGAATACGACAAATTAACAAATAAAATAACAACAATGTGGGTATTCTTAATTTTATCGATAAAATATAGTTTCGGCAGTCAAACTGTCGATACCGAGGACCGGGATGATCCCACTTCTGATGTTAGATATTATAAGATTCTACAATTAAAAACCAATGAATTAATATAGTGTTAATTATTTAATCGAGCTACTTCATACTATTAATATGATAATATATTTCAATGCATTATTTGGATAAGTAAAGAAAAGAAAGAGCTAAACAAATATATCATTTAATATAACAAAATGACTCCCGGTACATGAATATAATAAATACAGTAATATAGTTATTACTGTGTAATTATTTAGACACATTTACCAATAACTCAATACGGTGAAATACCCACAATAGTTATTACACATATTATAAACAATGTAAGTATAAGAATCACTTATCTTGCCAGTTGTCCAATACAAATTGTCTTTAATAGAGGCTTACAGCCATATTTATAACATAACAACATCGACAGAAGCGCCAACGGCAGCTTCTGGAGATAAGTCTTATTCACAACTTCAAACATCATTAAATATATTATAATAACAATATAATAGTACATAATCATTTTAAATGCCTAAGCATATTTATTATAACAATCTTATATCTTTCACACATTTATGGCTTACCTAATAAGATATGTAAATACAATATATTTAATATCTTAAGGCTACTTCCGATAGCTCGTCAAATCAATATCTTTTACTACTTTTATAACATACCAGTAATAACAATGATATATAGATCTTAATTCGTAAATCTAATTGTAACAACAATATTTATTGTTAATGTTATTATGTAGGTAAATAAATAATTACATATTTATATTACCTACAAACCAAATTACTATATAATAACAATCTTATATGTAGCAATAATACAATAATATAACACACGCCTTAAATTCGTAGTAAAACAATTCCCCTTTCCCATTTTTTTATATTGGCTTCTATATGACTTGTTACAAGTGATACAATCAAAATTCCGACATCGGCAGACATCGCTCACTGTCAAAAATATATTTATTTTTTTTAATCAGGATACCATATTAGATACTGTTTTTTATACCTCTCTTGTTTTTACTTAAACGTCCATTTAAATACTTTTTAAACAGAGTACTTAATAACCATTCTAACCATATATCACGCTAATATTTTCAATGAGAATAATCAAAATATGACCATGTAAACTTGAGGAATTGTAAGCTACACAATCAACGTTATTTCGACCACCAACTTGCAGGTCTGGTTTTATTAAAATATATATATATATAATTAATAATATGTATTAGACATTCAGTTAGCTATATGACAAAATTTTCTATACTGAACATTAAAAAAAAACATTTTTGAGACGGTTTGCACGGTTTTATACCATAGTAGTACGCCGGCCGACCGTACCGTCGGAAACGCGATGTCCCTATATTTTAAATTTGTAATATATTTGAAAATATTCATTTAAATTACATGCTGTACAGGATTATATTGTTCCACATAAAATGTAAAATGTTTTTAAGGCACTTAATTAGATAAGAATTAATGCTGTATTGCTTAAAATCGCTTCGTAAATAAGCCATTATTTCTCGTTAAAAGTTAAGGATAAAAATTTGCTATTGTGGGTTATCCCTAAGAGATAAACATATACCATACATATACCATAGGTATATCTTTATCAAGGTATATAATACTTAGTACATTATTTTGATCTATCTCTTAGAGTTCAGCCAGCGTTTGAAATGTAATCGCAAAACAATGTATTTGTTTTTACGACTTCGCATTAGAAATCTTGAAATTATCAGTGGTTTTCTAATATATTTAGCTTGTTATTATACATATAAACCTTCCTCTTGAATCCATCCAAAATCCATTGCGTAGTTTTACAGATCTAATTACACATACAGACAGAGATAGGGAGAGACGCGGGAAGCGACTTTGCTTTATACTACGTAATGATATTAAAAACGCAAAACACAAAAGGCAATACCTTTTAATTTTAGGATTGCTTACACCTTCAAAAAAAAACATTTTAAAGGACTGTATTCAGAGACATAAAAAATATCCATATCCAAATGAAATTGGTTGACATTTTCGAATGTTTAGGACTATTTAATGCATTTGTATATTAATTTTAAAGCATTTATTTTTATTTCTTAGTAGTAAAGTTTTGCTATATATCAATATCAGAATATTCAATGTAACTTTTATATGAGAAAATAATACTTTGATTTATCTTAAACTAGTATTATTTACTTAAATATCAATTACATTAAATAAAAAAAAATATATAAATAATTAGAAATAAATTACAGAAAATATTACGGTCATTATTTCGCTCACTGCTTAGACAATATTAGATTTTTTTTTGGTTATAACACATTTTCAATCTTATCAATTATCAATCACTTTTATGAATATATACTTTTTTGAAAATCTAAAAAAAAAATGTATTATCGAAACCAACTTTAGGCACCAAATTTGGTAAATAGTAGAAATTAAAATGTGGTACAAAGAAATTTATATCATATCATAACATATTAAAAATAACAATAATCAAATTGCAATCAAATACTTGTCAAATTCATTATCTATTTGTTCCTCTTGCAAGGCACAGGGGACGTTAATTATTTTTCATAAGAGGTTTTGATTTACGAAATTATTAAAACTACGTTTCAAACGTTGAGTGTAAGATCAATATGCCCTTTTATTCTCCTGAATAATTTTTATCTCTTGAAACCATCTAATTTTAAATGTGAATGGTAACTCATCTGCAATTTTCTATACTTGCAAACATACATGTACGATGGCACAGTGGGGCAATACCCCGACAACAGATCCATTTATCTGATTCAAAGTTTGTCTTTAGGTAAAAATACCTTGAAACGTAATTCGTAAGTATTAAAAATAGAGAATCTGCCTAACAAATTGCGTTGCATTTAGGATTTCTTTCAAAATAAAAGCTTTATTGTACTTCTGCTTTGTCTGAGAAATAAAGAACAGTTCTAAAATTACGATTCGAAGTTTGTTGGTGAGAACATAAATTTCAGTAGCAACCATGGATTTTTTTTATATCATAAGCCACAGTTTAAATAAATCTTCCTCACGAGACAGATTCATCTCACTTCTGATTATAATGTCATGTTGGATCTGTGGTTACCTAATTACATAATAATATGTAAAGTATAAGTTGCTCAATTTTACTTTTAAGAAGAAAGATTAGATATACTACGTCGTAGCACTCGCATGGTATCCAGTCTACGAGTGCTACATACATTAACGTGGTATGAGAGATAAGTAGACAAATGGATTAGGTCGTAAAGAACAAAAAGCTACATCATAACTTATTTATAAATGTTCTTGGTAGTGTATTTTCTCTTAGGAATATCATATTCTTAGTTTTATAATAATTATTTTTAAGCATAGAAATTGAATGAAACGTCAATGATTTTCTTGAGCTAACTACAATTAAAATAATAATAAATACGTAATAATATTAACAGTAACATAAGTATAATATTAAATAATAGACTCACAATATCTCTGTAATTAAAATACATTTTGGTTTTTAATGAGATTTGTATGGCACGAGAAACGGTTTTAAGTTTTATCTTAAAACACTAATTCTAATTAAATAAATTATTTTGGTGATATATATTTGACATTTATTAACATAAGTCAAATGGTTTTAATAATAATAATATCTGTATGTCTGTATGCTTTTATATCTATATATATGTCTTTATATTTGTGCACTTTAATCTCAGAAACAGCTCAACCAAAATGGATGCAGTTTTCAGGAATATATTGTAACAGTCTTCACTTAACATTTAGTGTTTAATTAATTTAAATCGGTTAAGAGTTAAAAAGATTTTCAATTTATGTCAATCACGTAATAAGCAGATCTTCTTCTATACATGTAAAAATCTGTAGAGCAATAGTCTCTATACATTGAAAATATTATAAAATAAATAGCCAGGATGTTAACATTTTGGGGGTAACTAATTGTATTTTAATATATATACCTCTTTTACTATATATCCTTTTTCAATACATGTCATACATGCCATACTCAGTATAACAACATATTATGCGTAGAAAATAATTATAATACTTTTTTTTCTTCAATAACGATTAATTAATATATAATACAATATTTAATATTTATATGATTTTATGATTATTTCAATACAAAAGGTATTGCGATAATCATTAAGTTAGTTCCGTTTGACTTTTTACGTTATCTTAGAAAACAGTCATATAGAATACAAAATGTTTCATAAAATCTTTACATTATAAAACTTTCATGAACAAGACTTCACACAAGCTTTTATATACAAGCTTACAGACAATTTCTGTTAATTTGTCGTAATACTCTGATTCTCTCAGATTATTGGGGAAATCTATTTACTGTTACGTTCTTTAATGTTTTATATTTAAAACAGTTGCCACAAGAGTCTCTAGCTATTTAAGCTTAAAGTAGATTTGGAGAGCTAAAGAGTAAAACCTCATTCATTTCTTCCAAGCTATTACTCCCAACAACATTTATAATTCCACAAATTACGAAGCATTTACAACTAGTATTAGAACTCTCTTACTGCAATAGAATCACCAATGACTGTCATTCTATTCTTTAAAACACTTTAAGACACTGCTCACAAACACACAACTGTTTACTGTTACACAAATTAGTCTGGCGATCACACACTACCTTCTCTTAGAAGACCATTTATATATACACTACTATTATAATGATTTATTTAGTCAATTAAACTTCTATACATACACTAGCTTTCCGCCCGCGGCTTCGCCCACGTGTAATTCGGTTATATATAGCGTTTTTTAATGATCTCGACAGGGCTTTTTCTTCCACAGGCTGAAATCTTGTTACAACTGGAATTAAATATAGCCTGTGTTACTCAGGGATGATGTAGCTTTCTAATGGTGAATGTTTGAAATCGATTCAGTAGTTTCGGAGTTTATCGATTACATGTGTAAACAAACAAACATATAAAAAAATAGATTGTTCCTCTTTATAATATTAGTATACATACAAATCTATATAGAAAAAGTAAAGTGAGACAAAATCATCGTCTCAAAAGAAAAAAAAAACAGGATTTATAGGACGAAGAGGCCTTACAGGATTTCCTTGTAAACAATATTTTTAGTTTTTTTATTATTTACCAGGATGAACAGGTTAGAGGGAGAGCTGACACGCGAGCAAGCAACATACAGTTGTCCCTGAGAGAAACAATCTTCTCTTAAATCAACACCAGCGACTTTAAAAGTTTGCCCTTGAGACTTATTTATCGTCATCGCAAAGCAAACTTTTAGAGGAAATTGAAGGCGCTTAAATTCAAATGGAAGGTCATTGGGCATTAGAGGAATGCGCGGGACGAATACCGTTTCTCCTCGGGCACATCCTGTCAAAATAACGGCCTCAACTAAATATTTATGTAAGGCTTTGACTTGCAACCTGGTGCCGTTACACAATTTCGGTGGTTTCAGATTACGTAGCAACATTACCGGTGTACCTTTTCGCAGTGCAAGCCTATGGTATGGAAGACCAGCTGGTTTAAGTGAATTTAAGAATTCGACCGGATAATTTGTAGCGTCGTCTGCATGGCATGGTGTGTCTATGGATTTATAAATCTTTTCTTCTCCGTCGAATGACTTTAAAAGTATGTCGTTAATAAATGCAGCTTGTTCGTTCTTCGGAGTCAAAATAGCTCGTTCGCAAAACCATTCTATAGGCTTGTCTTGTATGTCGGAAATACCTGGATAAATGTGTTGTATTAGCTCCTCGATGGTATATACTAATGTACACATATCTTCAGGGATGTCAAATATACCATCCCTGGTAGGATGTTCACCATTTCCTATTTTTAGAAGACTGGTTGAAAATATACCAGCCGTCGAATCACTCCCCAGATAGGCTCTCATGTTTTTAGTTAACGTTATACTTTTTACGGAGGACCACAAAATCGATCTTTTAAGGCATGCTTGTACTTCATCAGCACGAGTTCCCTTGGGTACCACCGGTAAGGTTTGTCTAAAATCTCCAGCAAACAGCACGGTTACGCCACCCATTAAATTTTTATTACCCCGAATATCTTGTAAAGATCTGTTCAAAGCCTCAATTCCTCTTTTGTGTGCCATGGTGATTTCATCCCAGATAATAATTTTTGTATTTTTTAATACTTCAGCTAGGTGACTTTGTTTTGAAATACTGCATAAGGGTGTTTCTACGCGAGTCAAGTCGAGTGGTAACTTAAAACATGCATGCGCAGTTCGCCCACCTTCCAGCAATGTGGCCGCGATCCCTGATGAGGCGACAGCCAAAGCAATATGTTTTGAGCTTCTAATTTTAGCTAAAATTAAGTTTATTAAGTAGGTTTTTCCTGTGCCACCTGGCGCGTCTAGAAAGAAAAGTTGTCCTGAATTTGTGTTAACACTATGCATAATTTTATCGTATGCTTCCGTTTGTTCTATTGTTAAAGTATTTTTATGGTCCTTGACGAATCTCTCTAGAAAATCTGTATTGTAATTAGTCTCTCTTAATAACATAATGTTCCCTAAATCGAGTGGCCTGGTTGGTTGTGGCAACCCATATTCCTTAAGTGAACGCCCACCTAATGAAAGAACGGCTTCCTCAAGAACTTGCAGGCACTTGTTGTATACTTCACTACAAATGTTATCAACATCCTCTATGTTTCTGTGGACTTGATGTTTATAATCTTCCGATAAAATATCTTTAAATTTATCCCAAAGTCCTAATGGATCTGACACTTGACAAAACACTAATAATATTACAAACAAATCCCGAATTCTAGAGGGAGATTCAGAAAGTGCAGCATCTTGTAAGGTAGCATACCAGTGCTGGTCGTCTTCAAGCAAACCCAAAGCTTTGCAAGCAGATTGAAAAGTGGGATGTACTTCACCGTTAACCGTTCTTAGAGCCTCAAATGAAGTTGGCCCTTTTACTTCATGCAGAAGCATACGTAAATAGAAACACTCCGCATTATTGGGATGCACAGTATACACTCGGCCCAACGCGTTTTCTTTTTTTATATCTGGCCAGTCCTGTACGTCAGCTCCTCTTTTTCTTCTTTCAAAGTGACTATTTTTATGCCAAGTATAATACGATGGTACATCTGAATAAATCAAAGTTTTCGCAAAAATATCTACTTGACAAAGTTTAAAGAAGGCTAGAAGCGTAGTATTTGGTGGATTATTTAATCTTTCGATAATATTTTCTTGGTTAAAGTATATTCTCTGTCCGTTCTCTAAGTGTACTGCAAGATGAATAACTGGAGGAAAATGTTCATGAATCGGAAAGCCAAAAATCCGCCAAACAGCCTCCGAACTACTTATATATCTACCATTTTCGTAAGTAGTCACATCGTCATTTTTATTTTCAAGGGCGAAAGTAGCCTGATCCGTCCCTTTATTCACATATTTGCATACATATTTAATAGAGTTTACTGAATTACAGTACTCGACGTTAATATGAGCACCAAAACTTCTTGAAAGTACAGCATTGTAAGGAACAACCCATCGATTATCTAAACATACTCCTTTAATGTCAACAGTAAAGCCACCATCTTCTGGAGAACGACGCCTGTATTGTGGGTAACCGTCTTCGCCAGTTTGAGTTTCTTTAATGAGTTGTTTCGGAAATCTTTTACTGCAACTGTTTTGTTTCATGCAAGGTGACTTGAAATTAAAACTTCCACATGGACCATGCATCATGTTAGATTTAACGATTTCATACAGTTTTGGGTCTGTTTCTGGATCTGGTATTTCGGTACTAATAACTTTATCAATGAGATCTGTCGTTATGCTATTTTTAAGCCAGAGTAGTATGTGAATGTGTGGAAGGCCACGCTTTTGCCATTCGACTGAGTACATAAAACAGCATACTTCACCGAATATTTTACGTTTCGTCAGTAAGTCCATGATTTTTCTAACTTTTAAACGGAACACTCTAGCGATTAAGTCATGACGGTCGTGGGAATTTTGACCTGGTAACAAATGTTTTGTAATGTCTTCCCATTGTGGGTTACATGTAAATGTTATAAAAAGATCCGGTCGTCCAAAACGGCGAACGTAGGTCATGGCATCTTGGGTTCGCTCATGCATGTACCGAGGTCCACCTGTAAAAGAAGAAGGCAACACTACCATTTGACCAAGATCATTAGGGTCTGCGTCTTGCCTACCTACGGCATCCTTTAAATGGATATAATTTTCTGCTCTTAGTTTAGACTGATTATGACGTATATAATTGAGTCTTTCGGTCTCAATCTTAGCATATACGTCAACCAAAAATTGACTGAAGAGGGAGCGATAGTAAAGGAGATGATTGATTTGACCGTCTCTGGACATTATTCGGTAAGAATAGAAATCTGCGGCAGAAATTGTCTTTTTAAGACCCATTTTAGTTTTCGGATCGATCTGGGGTAAATTAATAGAGTAACCATCCTCACCACGACAAAAAAGCAAAGGATATTGCAAAGCGTCGTAAGATCTATGGATTTCGCTGATTCGATGCAAACCACTACTATGGCTTTCTAAGACAATGTCACGCTTTTCAAATTCTTGCCCAACAATGACTAACGCTACTTCATTTGTCGTAGGTGCATTATAACGACCTAAATGACCATCTATTGGTTTTTTTTCGGCGTTAATAACAACTTTAAATGTTTCACAATTAGCTGGAACCTTTTCGATAGCTGTTTTTAAGTCTTTTATGTATGGATTTACATCATGAAGCATTTTTTGAAGCACTTTCACTAAATTTTTCTTTACACCTGGAAAATTTGAACATCTCAAGTTTGCTTCCCTTTCGTCCTCTCCTACAAAATAAATTTGCAAAAATCGAGCATTCTGTTGATCCATAGGCAGTAAACTTCCAATCAGATGATAAACCTGGCCTTGTACCTTAAATGTCGGCATGAATCCATCTTCTGAGACCAGTTTTGCTCCAAATGAGGTCATTTGAAAACACCCATTATATTTTCGGATGTTACTCATAAAATGATTGTGATCAGGATGAAAATCCATAATTATTAAGCTATAAAGTGGCTCTGGAGGTAGTTCAAAGGCCTCAAGCAAAACCTTTCCTCCACTGCAACACATTCCAACAGTTTCTTCTTTCCACTTTAAAGCATTGCACCACTGGCATTTATGATCCATAGTTCCTATACATACATCTTTATCTGCTTCGTATGACAACTCAGGATTATACGCCAGTCCCGACAGTAATTTTGTATGCCATGTTTTTGCTTTAATATTTTTACGATATTGAGACTGAATATTTCTTCGTTCCTCCAAGTGTGTATGTTGATAATTTGCAACTTCCTGTCGATGTTCGTCAGGATGTGAAGTTCGATAAGCAGCTTGTGCTTTCCTGTGTATTTCGGGGTGTGAAGATTGGTAATCAGCTTGTGCTTTCCTATGAACTTGGGGGTAGTTTCGTTGATACACTGTAACCGCTTGCCGATGTGCTGCAGGGTTACTTCGAACTGACTTTTTTTGCTGATTTTTCCGAGTTTTATTCGTGTATCGAGCCCTACGTTTTTTGTTCACTTTTTTTATTTGTTTAGGCATTGGTTCATCGTGTTTTAATTCAGACTCAGACTCAGTCTCGGACTCACTGTTCGAAAATATGATTTCGGGAATGGGTGAAGGCGTTTCTAACCTTCGTTGAGTAATTTTTTTTGCGACCTTTGTTGCCGAAAACGATGAAACTGGAACATAAACGTCAAAATGACCACCAGAAAGCCCGCCAGTAAAGCGAAGACGTTTTACAGGAAGACCTTCAACTCCAGTTTTCACATAAAACTGGCCATCACGAAATACTTCGAAAACATATTCATATATTCGCCCAGCAGCTTCTAATTCGCACAAACTTCCATATGTAGTGGTTTTCATCATGTCGTTGTAATATTCATTTGGCGTTGAATAATTATCTCCAAGTGCAGTACACGACATAATCGAAAATTCCGTCCAGTTTTCAATAACAAAGCCGATTATGCGTTCACGTACATCCCTAGCCCTGTCTTGAGTTCCGAACATCAAAAAAGATAAAGCTCTAAATAAACAGGCTCCATCTTTTTCTATATCTACCACAGCATGAGGAATATAATTCCCATTAACAAACAAAATTTCTTGAACCATTTTAATTAGAAATTTTTTAACTAAAACTATATCTATGGAAATTAACTAAGACTAATAAAGTAACAAACAAATGAATAAAAAATGAAGAATATATTAAAAAATCAACTCACACTATAAAACTTATCCAACACTAACTAAATATACTATCAAAAATATCAAATCTAATCAACAAATCAAAAATTAACTGAAATAGAGAGTAAAATAAGTTAAATAAGTCAAGTTAAAAGTTAATGAATTAAACGTTAAATATTTGTAGTGTGTAATATGTAGTTTCGCGTATGTCCGCTAGGGGCGCTGCTAAAATTACACGATAAATTAAAATATTTTACGCTACCTAGCTAAATGACGGTAACGAAACCATAGCGCGATCTATCTCGATGCCAACGCCATCTATCGAGCATCGAGACAACTCGTGATAGTTAATAGAAAATAAAATTCGGGTGTTTTATTTATGCATACCGATTACGCCGAGATTTATGGATCGATTTACGTGATTCTTTTTTTGTTCGGTAGAGTATACTTTCAAGTTGGTCCCGTTGTTACCTAGTCAGGATCTGATGATGGTATTCCAGGGAAATCAAGGGCAAACCTCAAATTTACAGGCAATTACGTTTTTGACAATTTCATAGATCTGTTTAAGTATTTGCGTCTGATAGTCATCATCCCATGTGAATGAGCTGATGATGGAAGGTACAACTCCTCAACGGTTAGGAGTTGAAAGAAAATTGTGACTTTTACTGACTAAAACCCACCTCGTTCCTTCAGTTGCCCTTTGCGTTCCGGGGCCACGGTATCTCGTTAGAACTTTCCCGCAGCCCCGGCTCAGTTTATCCCGTTTCCCCCCCTTGGGGGTTGACATTTCAAAAATCCCTTCTTAGTGCTCACTTATGTTACTAAAGGAACCTCTGTTCAAAATCTCAGACTCCTATACCGAGCGGTTTCGGCTGTGCGTTAATAAATCAGTCACCCAATCGCACCCCCTAAATCACTATTGGAGGGTAGTTTGAAAAAACTTATAATGTCAAACATATTTACTTGCCTATGTACGTGTTCATGCCAAGTTTCAAGTTTATAAACCCAAGGAATAAGATTTTTCATACAAACGTTTTTACCCCTTTTCCCCCCCTTGGGGGTTGAATTTCCAAAAATCCTTTCTTAGTGCTCCCCTACATATCCCAAGGAACCTACATTCCAAATTTCAGCTGTCTACGACCAGTAGTTTCGACTGTGCGTTGTCTGTCAGTCAGTCACTCAGTAACGGAAGAGTTTTATATATATAGATTACATGTTTCAGTCATACCATCAACTGATCTTTATTTTTGATCAAAACCTACCCTTCCAATTATAGTAAAGCTAAAGTCTATATAAATTATCACTTTATTCCTATTAGGAAGTGTCCAGTTTTATTTTGCGTAAAAGTATCTTTAAAATAAAAAAAGTCATAAATCTTCCTAATATATATTTTTTACTCACTAGTATATTTCAATTACTAGAATTTTGATTGATCATCAAACCTAGAAGAATAAGATAACATATTAAAAAAAAAAGTAAAATTCATTGCAACCAGTCAAGAAGTTTCTGAGATATTCCATTTAAGATAATTCAGACACAATCGTCTATCTACCCCTATTATTCTTAAAAATGTTTGTGCTCACATAAGTTTATGGCGACTATCTGAAAAAGCTTGCAAAGAAGTATTCGCACTCGCTACTAAAGCCTATTTATTACCTCAAATTGGATAAAATTCACTACTTTCTGGTATCTTTTGGTATATATTTTGAGTAAAATGTGAATTTTGCATTTGCGAAGCATTTATGTTTTGAGAAAAGTGTATTACAATTTTAAAAACTCGAAAACTGTCGAAAAAAGTTTTTACTTCTATTTAACAAAACATTACTAAAAACAGTTTGTTACTATTGTTAATATTTACATATTGTTAATATATACATACAAGAAAAAAATATTTACCATAAAATAAACGTTAATATAGCGGGGAAATTAATAATATAGTCACTATGAATCATGAAAGTTTAAATACCGTCTGTTAATTACGAAGCCGATTAAACTTTGAAATTACAGATTTTCTTAAAGCCTCATTACCCAATTACAAAAAAATCAGGCAGTGCGTGTTTCATTAGTAATTATTATGTTAATTTTTAACATATAACTAGATAGATCTAGAAATTTTTGGTAAAAGTACTTACCAATTAGTCACATTACAGTGTTTATTTATTCATTTCATTTTACTTTTTATTTTATTATTATATATATGTGTGTGTGTTATTTTACAGTACCATAAACTTAACTTCTTATAAATTGCGAAGTAAATAAGGTTCATCTTGCATGTCAGAGCTGTATGAATGGTCAGGCCTGAATAATGATTTTAAAGTGAGAATATTTTTAGTAACATAATATCCTAAATTGAATTAAGTTAAGTTATATATTGATTTCAAGAAAAACGATAGAAACAAAGGTAAATATACTTACCTATATACTACTTCGTACTTTTTATTGCATTACGTCACAGAAAAATGTATTATGAACATTAAAAAGAAAATCTTATTATGAACCAGGAAATACCTTGTTTCTTTTATCATTTCACTCTTTTCTTATTGTTACTAAAATACGTCTAGGTAATTACAACGTTCCGTTTCATTTGGGCAAGGTTCTAAGAAACTTTTGACAGCTAAGACTAATAAATATTTTCGGATCTACTCTTAAAATAAGCAGTTTTATAATTATAATCCGCTTAAGTTTGAATGTTATTGTCAATGAAAAAAGGTTAATGTCTTCTTAAACAAATACAAAGTTATATCGATATTATTAATAACTAACAGTTGCAACTTTATCCGCGTGGATTTTAGTTTTTTCCGCCAAGTTTCAAACAACATTGTAAACCTTATTTTAAAACCTTAAGGGTGGAATTTGAAAATCCTTTGTTTAAGTGTTTCAGAATTATATATGTTGTACTATAACAAGAAACGTTTTTAAAAAATCCCAATTGAAAACACGACAAATCAAATTATTTACTAAGATTAGTAACTTTATATAAATAACTATCTTCATCTATAAGAACAAACGTTGAAGAAATCAGGAAAACAAAATCTAATAAAAAAATCCTACAAAAATCAGGTTATGTACCAACATACGTAGATAAGAATAAACAAACTGTAAAATAATAAGCAAGCATCTGTATAATTGGCTTAATTGCTCTTATAAGACACCTAATATTAACTTATAATTGATATTTTGTTAGCTGTATTGTTTTAATAATTTAAAAGCATAGAGAAGGATCACATTTCAGACATGAAAAGGACAATGAAGATAAATTATCATTTACAATTGTCTCATTCAAAAATTTTGTTTCGTTAATAATTATAAATGCTGTGCGCGTTTTTTAAAAAATATTATCTATATATGCTTCATTTTCTTAAATATTTATATTTTTATATTATGTTTTTTGTTGATGTTGGCTTCGTTGTCATATAATGATAATAAAAAAAGAAAACTACACATTATTGTGAAGCAATAAGTTTTACTCATATTACACTGATCTATCATTCTGATATATAGGCAATGTTATGTTAATATTAACGTTAAACACACAATCGATCTCTTGGGTATGATCTTAGTATTAATTATTTGTATGTACTTGTATCATGTAATATTATATTAATATATAAAAATACAATATTAATTTTAATAATAAAGTACATGTATAAAACATTTACAATCTTCGTAAAATGGTTATACTTAGGTATTTTTATTGAAAAATATTGGAAACTTTAACAGTAATAAATTTTCAATCATTAATAATATCGCTGTCGCTTTGATAGAAAACTACTTTCAAAGTCTTCTTTAAAGAACGATTTATTTAGAAAACTCTATAGCAAGGAAATGACTTTAAACGAAGTACTTACGTAATGATGATGTAGAATTCGTCAATCCTCTCAGATTTTGTTGTCAAAGTTAAACATGATATATTTGAAACCATCGTAATAAATAGATAAAAAAATATTCTGTTTTTATTATACTGTTTACAGTTTTAATTTTTTTTATTAATTTTTTTTTTAATATAAAATATCTGAAATTTTATTTATTGTAAGGAAAGTCATAAAAAATATAATATATAAATCCAATATATTATACTATGTATACTTTGCCTAATATAATTTATATAATAATACATATTTGAAAAAAGAGATAAATCGTGTATATATCTACATTTAAATCGCAACTTTCCTATATTAGAGAAAAGATTGAGCTTCAAGTACTCAAGAACTTATACATTGAAGAATAAACATACAGCGATACAGTCAATTCCCTTTCCTTCTCCCATTCATCTTGGCCGTCTGAAATGGAATGAAGGAATTTATAAATCTTTTGCAGAGATCTGAAGATCGATAACGTTGATTCGTTTTCCACTAGAAACATTGTTATTCTGAGACTTCTAAACATTCTAAGCTTTTTTTTTTTGCGGGTAGATGTAAGTACATTAACAGCTAAAATTTTTGCTCCATCTCTATTTTATTATTAAAAATCATATATCATTAATTTACATTCTTTTAATGATTTATTATTGAATATTGATATTGTTCTACACTACCTGGCAATATAAAACTTAATTTGTCAAATAACATCTTTATTATATAATCAATATGGATCTACATAGTCAAATCACTAAGAACATGGATGACATTATTAAAATGTTTGAGTCCAGAATGAATAGCTTTGACAAAGCTCTCACACAAACACTTGACACTAATAAACCACAGCCACAAATTAACACTTTGAATGATATTTCCGGACTGGCTCAAGATTATGCCATCTTCAAAGACCTGGTGTGGAAGACACTATCCATGTTACAAAACCAATTGCAATTGCTCTCTGTTGGTTTGTTTTGATAGGCATGAGGTTTTCTCTCGGCGGAAGGTTCTCCTATTTCATGGTATTGCCGAAACCACTAATGAGAATGCTGAGATGACAGTCAGTAATGTGATTAAAAAACTTAATTTGAGCTGGTTTAAGATATCTCACATTGATATATGTCATCGTCTGGGAGTGAAAAAAGATAAACCCAGACCCATGCTGGTACGGTTCACATCATTAAAGCAGAGATCTGAAGTCTGGAATACTAAAGCTTCTCTAAAGGGATCTGGTGTTACCATCTCAGAGTTTTTAACAAAGCCCAGGCAAGAGATCTTTGCAGAAGCTAGACGTCACTTCGGGATCAAAAACTCATGGACTGCTGACGGTATCATTATTGTTTCCCTGCCTGACAAGAGCCGTAAAAAGATACAAACAATGAAGGAGCTGCGTTCTTTAATGGCTACGTTTTCTTCACCTCTGAATGTTGAAGAGCAAAATACGAGATCTCGACGTGTGCCCAAAAAAAAGTAGTTAAATAGTGTTTTGTTGTATTTTTCTCTGTCGTTTATTTTTCTTTGGTGATCATTTTTCTTTATGTTCTTAATTTTTTTTAAAATGCTGGCCGGTAAACGTTATTTAATATTCCTTAATTTATTTCTAATTTCACTTTTTATTTTTCAGTTGGGTAGTGTTTTATTAATTGTCTTTTTAAATTTTACTTATGCTTGTTGTATACATTAATGACATTCTGTTTGACAATTCAATATTTAGACTTGACAGCTAAGTATTTTGGTCCTGTCACTTGTTTAGAAACCGGTCCAGTTTTACGATTTTTGTTAATCTTTAGTACAAATTATATATATTTTTTTATCTTGTTATATTATGTAATAGTTTTTTTTTATTTTTATTGTAAAGATGTTTTCTTACTATGCCAGTGAGTGTGGGACGATAATAGTTATTATAGTTTTTTTTTGTAGTTAATATTTAAGTGATAATATTATATTTTTTGTATTTATTATTTTCAATTAATTTTGATTTTAATATATATATATATATATATATATATATATATATATATATATATATATATATATATATATATATATATATATATATATATATATATATATATATATATATATATATATTATACTTGTTATGTCTACCACGATAGAAGATTTTAATAATATTTGTCTGTCGTTATCTTCCTCTGATGAATTTTTAAGTGCCTCTAGCCATGCCTCATCAGATGTTGATTTCATACCTTTAGATTCCAAACTTCAGTCTATACTCTCTAGCGGAAGTAATAGCTTTAATATTGTTCACATTAACGCTCAAAGCATACCGGCTCATTATTCTGATTTCCTTGCAACATTTAGTAACGTCGAAGTCGATTGTATCTTTGTATCTGAATCCTGGCTAAAACCTTCTCTCTCATCCTCTCTTTACACTTTACCTAATTATACAATGGTGCGTAATGATCGCCTTGAAAAACGGGGTGGCGGCGTTTGTTTATATTTAAAAAGTCATATTTCCTTTAAAATTATTACCACATCAACTTCTTCAGATATACTTAGAATACCTTTTCATTGAAGTAGTCCTTTATCATTCTAAATTACTTCTTGGTGTCATGTATAGCCCCTCTCCTACTATCGACTACTTCAATAACTTCGATTTACTGTTGGATTCTCTTTCTCCTTCTTATCAACATGTTATCATCATGGGTGATCTAAATACTTGCCTTGCAAAAAACAATTATAGATCAGATAAACTAAAATCTTTAGTTGCCTCTTATAATCTCTCTATTCTTCCCCTTTCTGAAACCCATTTTTCACCTCACTCTGAACCTTCTCTTATCGATTTAATGCTGGTTCTTAACTCCGATAACGTTATTACGCACGGGCAGCTTACTGCTCCTTTTTCCTACCACGATCTTGTATATCTTCGCTATAATCTTTCGACTCCCAAAAGCAAGGGTAAGATAATTCTGCGACGTAATTTCAAAAATATAAATTGGGATAAACTAGTCTCTGATGCTACTAATATTGACAGGTCAAATGTATATAATGCCACGTCAATAGACTCAAAAGTGGATATACTTAACTCTCTCATCACTTCTTTGTATGATTCCCATGCACCTATCAAACGATTTAAAGTAAAACATTATCCTGCACCGTGGCTTACTTTCGATATTAAGAGCGTTATGAGCAAACGTAACAAAGCCAAGTCACGGTACAAGAAAGTCCCCACCGATGAAATTTCGCTGTCTATAAGAAATTACGCAATAGTTGCAATCGGATGTGTAGGGATGCTAAACGCCGTTATATCTTTTCATGTGTCAGTAACTATACTCCTCCTCAATTGTGGAGGTTTTTTCAGTCACTAGGTGTGGGTAAATCTCTGCCTTCGATAAACAATTTCCTAAATTTAAGTTCAATTAACAATTACTTCTCGACTTCGCCTCTTATCACAGACTATTCAAAAAAACTCTCAGTTCTAAATAAATTAAATAATACCACTCCACCTATCTGTGACAGTTTCTTTTTCGCAGAAATTACGGAGTGTGATGTTAAGACAGCTATAGTTAATATCAGTTCCAGAGCAGTGGGTAGCGACAATATTAGCCGTGACATGTTGATTCCCCTCCTTGACATTATATTGGATGTTATAACTCACATTTTTAACTTTTCCCTAACAACCAATTCCTTTCCATCTCCTTGGAAATCTGCACATGTCATTCCTTTGCCTAAAATCATTAATCCGAGTTCTCCCTGCCACTTTCGTCCGATATCTATACTCACATTTCTATCCAAAGCCCTAGAAAGCATTGTATCCAAACAATTGACAAATTTCCTAAATCTAAACAACCTCCTTAGTCCTCACCAATCCGGTTTCCGTACAGCGCATAGCACATCCTCTGCTTTGCTTAAGGTTACTGAAGATATTAGGTATGCTACGGACAACAAAAACCTTACTATCCTTGTCCTATTAGATTTTAGTAATGCCTTCAACACAGTGGATTTTGATATTTTGCTAGCTATTATGAGCAGTCTTAACATATCTCCACCCGTAATTTCCTGGTTCCATACTTACCTGTTTGGACGTCGACAGGTTACTTGTTCTGATGATTCATTCTCTGAATGGGCAGAACTTACTGCTGGCGTCCCACAGGACGGCGTTCTATCTCCTTTACTTTTCTCCATTTTTATTAATGAAATCACTAAAATCTTTTCTTGCCACTACCATCTCTACGCTGACGATTTGCAACTGTATAGGCATACATCATTCCAAAACCTTAATAGCACTGTGAATCTTATAAATAATGACTTAAGATTACTAAAAGAGTGGGCCGAGTCATTTGGGCTTTTAGTAAATCCCAAAAAATCACAGGCTATTATAATTGGTAGCAGACACTTTCGAAATAGAATTATTATTAATCAACTTAGCAATATAGTATGCGATAAATCTATTATACAATTTTCCGATGAAGTTAGAATTCTAGGATTGACATTTGACAAATATTTATCTTGGTCGGCGCAAATTAATGATGCTAGCAAGCGCATTCATATGTCAGTCCACTCCCTTAAACGTTTACAGAGTTTCTTACCCTTGCGTACTAAAATCTTGCTAGCACAATCTCTTTTATTACCCCTTCTCGACTACGCCGACGTGTGCTACTTGGATGCATCTGAGGAACTACTTAATAAGTTAGAACGCCTTCAAAACTTGTGTATCCGGTTTGTTTTCGGACTACGCAAATTTGACCACATTACAGAATTCCGTCATCAACTTAAGTGGCTCCCTATCCACTTACGCCGGAATATGCACATCCTTACCTTGCTATATAACGTCTTCTCTCATTTAGCCCCTTCTTATTTGCATGAGCGTTTCCAAATTTCATTACCCAGTAGCCGTCCTAAACGTTCCTGCGTCATAGCAAAAACTTTCGATATTCCTTCCTATAAATCTAGCTTTTATTTCAAATCATTTTCCGTACAAGCAGCCAAGTTATGGAATTCCCTACGTAGCCATATTACTTCCAGTCCTTCCGTCATGATATTTAAGCGTAGACTGAAAAATTATTATATGTCACAATCATAAGTTATATTTATTATTATTATGTGTGTAAGTGTATGTATTCTTATATATTGTAATTATGTATGTATTTTTGTATTTATATTGATATATAAGTAAGTATTTTATTTACCATTTGTATTACTATGTTTATAAAATATAATGTCATTGTACCTTTCTCTGCCCTCTATAACTACATCTCCAACACTCGTGGGTAGCTGGAAGAGATCTCTTTGAAGAGATAAGTTCATCCTATGTGTACGTCTTTGTTATTGCTCTAATTTTGTAACTGATTATGGTACATGAATAAAA
The DNA here is from genome assembly GCA_959347405.1 of Napeogenes sylphis. Taxonomy (NCBI): domain Eukaryota; kingdom Metazoa; phylum Arthropoda; class Insecta; order Lepidoptera; family Nymphalidae; genus Napeogenes; species Napeogenes sylphis. Next base: position 9,027,165 of record OY365781.1, on the reverse strand, counting down.
TAAATAAATAAATAAATAAATAATCTGAATTTTATATTATATTTATTTAGAAAATGTTATTTATTCATACTATTAATTATTTCATGTAAACAACTGGACTCAATTCAAAATCCTACGCATCAGCTTTTTATTAACTCCGTTTCATAGTTACCGGTGACTTATTGAAATGAACAATACGGTTTTAAGCATGACTACGTCAATTTCTTAATTGGGAGTTTACTTACAAGAATAATATAATATAACTACATACACTAATATATAAATAATAGTCAACAAACACTGAAGGAACTTGAGAAAAACAGTAACATATATAATAATTGTAGCGACGTTGCGGAAACAAGTTATAGCAATCCCAAGTAGGTACAAAGGAAGTAGTTATGAAAAGTAGTTGGCAGGCTAAGCGACATGCAGCGCCAGCCGGTTTAAAATATAACATCTAATACAATATACATTCGATATTCATGTTATGTATATATTTTATGTAATGTACGTAAATAACTAATAAATAATGTAAATAATACCACATAATTCATATATTATTTGAGAAGTGGTCTATACATTTGGTGTGATCAAAAAGGAAGCTCACTTTTTGAATTTCGCGCGCTCCATATATTCCAATGTTTTTTTTTTGCTTATGTTGGCAATGGCCACGATCATATGCTCACAGTGTTGACTATATAGCATATGTTGTTGTTATGTGAGAGGCATAAAGGTTAGACTCGTGTTTGCGTGCTCGGCGATTTTTTGCTGTTGAAAGTAATGAATCAAAGAGTTTCTTTTAATTTTTGTGTAATAAATGGTATTAACTTGTTTAATACCGTTTCTTTAAAAACTTGAACACTCTTGAAATGTTGACGTAGAGTACGGTGGGTTAACTTTGAGCAATAAAAATGGATATAAATAGTATAAGTTATTCCCCTATATAGTTGCACCCTTTTGAACGTCCCAAATAACGAAAATATTCAGAAAGTAAAAAAAAATGTGTTAAAAATCGTCAAATAACGATGGATTCTGAATTATGATAATGCAGATGCGCACACATCGTTACTGGTGAGTAGCTTTATTGCCAAAAACAAGACTATCATTTCTCAGAATTGGCCCCCGGCGACTTTTTACTCTTACACAAATTGAACAGGAAAAGGTAAAAAATATATGTATGAAATATTGTATAGCTATATATAATTTATATATAGCTATACAATATTTCATACATATATTTTTATACAATATTTCATACATATATAATTTATATATAGCTATACAATATTTCATACATATATTTTTTCCCACAGGCCATTGTTTTATTTAATGTTGATTTGAATTTATTAACTATAAATTATAACTGAATTAAATCCATTTTTCTGATTACTATTTTTTTTTACGTTCTCCCTTCTACTGCACCCACGTGGTACCCTAGTCTAATGCAACCATATCAGCACTCCAAAAATGTATTTTATGTGAAAATAGCTTAGAGTCACTTATTATACTTAAAGATAATAAGATCACTAGTTAGAAAATCCTGTAAGTAGGCCAGCAAAAAGTATTTGAAAGGCTCTACGAAAAGAAGTCGTACAATGTTTGAGCTCTTGAAATTAAACCCCACTGTATTAAATCAGTTAGACAATAAAACCTCCAATTGGGTTTGACATAAAAAGGTTTAAATAAAACCAGGACCCATATTGTTTTATTCCATGTATATAAAAGTGCATAAGATTTTTAGATAACAAATAAAATATTAATACTAAATAAAAACAATTGATCCCGAGAGAAAAGCTTAGATATAAAGTACTAAAATCGGTAATGCGAGATTCAGCACGTTAGCTTAGACTTAGACTTAGACTTAATAATAAATTATAAACCGTAAGAGTAGTTCTGTTATATTCCACATACGATATAAGTTTAATCAGCTGTCACTAAATGTTATGTTATTAATTATTACTGTTATTATTTTTGTAAATGGCGTGCTAGTAAATAAAATTACAAGTCACGAATACTCCCAAGTCAATTTAATATGAAGTGATTTGTAGAACGCAAAAAATTAAACTCTATAAGGTTTTTCAAGATTGCTAACATAATGCCCATATAATATTTAGGGGGCTGTTAAACCCTAAACAAATCGAAAAAATAAATAAAATTGATTGAAAATCATTTTTTAAGAAGAGTATTTAACAAAAGTTGAAGTTTAAATAGATTAAAGTTTATATGAAAATTGTCCTTCATTTCACAATATCACAATTTAAAACTTTAAAGCGTAAAAACGGAAATCTACTAGTAAGACTTCACTGTCCGTCTCTCCGTCTATTAGTCTGTCCGTGTTTCTGTTACCAGGGTGTATCTCATTAACTGTGTTAACTAAACAGCTGAAATGGTCTTGGAAAGGTTCGTTTTATCCATATATTTTGATAAAATAATATTTCTTTATGAAAAAAAAACATATTTTAATATCCAAAGAATGATTCTTTGATAATCGCTGGAATGAATGCTCGTGAGAGATTTATAGTTACAGCAGATGTGTAAGGTTTAACTTTTAAGTGCTAGAACTTACTACATAATTCAAAAAATATAAAATATTAGCCAAATCATATTTAAATTAGCTTAGTTATAAAAAAAGGTTAAGTGTGATTATCCTTTATCCAGCCTTTTTATTTAGTTTTGAAAAATGCATTAACAATACTATTACGTGCATTCTAGTAAACTATGATCTATTAAATATATAAGATAATCAAGTGTCAAAAACGTGTTATAATTATTTTTTGATTTTGGTAATTTTCACGTTTTATGACTTATTCTAAGAAGCTTTAATTATTAAGAAAGTTTTCATTACTTTCATACAAAAAATACACCTGTAACCTGAGATATACGGGCGAGATAAGACTATAATAAAACAAGTCTTCAATTTCTGGCAGGTGTGACACTTGAATTTAAGAAAACACTTTCATGAAATGTAATACTTAAACATAACTTTTGTTATGTTCATAAGATATAATTGTATTGAACGATGCTTATGGCTTTTTTTACAAATTTAAGTAGGGCATTTTAATCGTAAAGTAAATACTTAAAATAAAGTTAGTCTATGCTTACATTAAGATTAAACGTTTAATTTAAAAGTTAAATACGTTCTTGTCATGTTTACTGAAATATAACAGTAATAATAAGCCGACAACTAAATGTGGAAAATTATAAACGGCAAAAAGTTGTTTTGAAATTAACATGAAAATTAGTTTAATCTTAAATACTATGTAAACCCCTGATATTGTTTGCATTGAATTTTTTGATGTAGTTTCATTATGTCATTGAATACCAAGATTTTAAAAATCAAAATGCTTATTTATTATTCAATTTATTTGAATGTTTGCACGTCAATTCTAAACTGAAAAAGGAGTGATTTAACTTTTAGATTTGTAGGTTTAGGTTTCATTTGTCTGCATTTCTTCTTATAGAAAGTCATGAACATGTAGTACGCCTAATCATATAACATTCAAAAGATATTTAATAAAACAACCAAAGTGTTTTCACTATATTATAACTTTATAAGCTACTTGGAACTGTAGAAGGGAACACATACAGGTGTCTTACTTAGCCACTTTATTGAAGTGGTGGACGAGTGATAATGAAATACTCCATTAGCCTTAATAGTATTAAAAGAGGACTGTAAGAGTGTTCCAGTGTTTGTTCAATTATACACTTATGTTCTATCTCTTTATGTTTTATTATATTATATAGAGACGGAATATTATTGATTTAAAGGGTGTTTGAATTCTAACCATTTATCATTAAAGAATATAGTATCGTAAAACTCCATGCTATGTTTTAATATCCACAAACTTTAGTATCGTATTAATGTAACATAAAATAGTACGTAGGTCTAAAATTAGTTGTACTTTTTTATCGTTGGGTAATCAATTATGGATACCGTAAGCAAAGGGAAGAGTAGGACAGATAAGACCACTTTAGCAACCGTGAGGTCTCGGTATTAAGGAGCTTACCTATAGCGATAACTTCTGACACGTTAAGTAAAATCAGATTTAAAATAGCCATTAATAGTTATAGACATCTCACTAAGGGTTTATTGAAGCGTCTTTAATTTTACTTTTAATATTAAAACATTTTTTTTTTCAAACCGAAAAAAAAATATACCTATGCTAAAATTTATAACAGGTTGAGGAATTCATAGTAATAACGAACAAATAAAGAACTGAGTTGCACTGATTTGAGGGAGTAGAGCTATCTATAGAAGTCTACAGATATCCCAACTTCTCAACTTCAATTCTTCAATTAATAGGATTAAAACTGTAATCATTTATTAAACAGCATAAATAAAACATTAACAGATAAACTTTTAAACTATCGCGTTTAATAATGTATATTTATTTAAAAAACGGGTATTATAGCGTACTAAATAGGTATCACATACCTTTTATTGTCTGGCGTTTCAAGATCTAATTAGCTGAAGGTAGACCGTCTTCTCGTTTGTCACACAACTTTAGAAAATAACAGAATATAACTCAAATGAAAAATAAAACTTACTAAAATGCTACACAGGTGTGATTAGTTAGTTAGTGAAGGTTATAATACTACAGCCGGCATTTAACATAATTAGCAATGACAAACATATAATAAGCTTAAACTTCTAATTCTAAGTTAAGCATCTTAGAGAATATAAACGGGCTAAGTTCCTGACTATAAAGTCGGATTTATCTCTAGTACTAACTATTTTACCAGAACAATAAATTAAATTCTAAAACTGGTGAAGATTTGTAATAATAGTGTTTATTAGTTTTGTTATTAATTTTACATATTTAGTTAGTAGTATATAAAGTATAGTAGTAGGTTAGAAATATGTAGTTTTACACAATTTATCGTTGTAGCACAGTGATAACCTAATATTTGATATGAAGGAAGTAAAGGAAGTAGTCGACATTTTTATCATTGCTTGAAAGAATGTAAATCAGAAATGAAAAATATCTATTTTTTTATTATTCGAGTAATAGCGTAAATATCAATGACACAGAAGTATGTGACCAGGTGGATATAATAGTGATTATATAATTCAATATATTGAGAGCAAAATACTGAAACGTTTTCCATCCTCAATTGTTTTTTTTTTATACCAACGAAAGTTTTTGAGAAAAAATAGCCATAATCTAGTTGCTTCTATTCGCTATTAATCTAAGATTAATGAAGGGATATTTGTGTCGTAGAGTATTTTTTAAAATAATACTAAAACGTTGTGAAGAGACTGAAAATTTGTAAGTAACAACAGTATATATAATAACAATAACAATAACAATAACAATAACACTAATAACAATAACAATATAAACATTTAGGTCTAAAACTGACAACATAGGTATAACAATACTTCATCCACTTCACGACAAACGAGAATTGGTTTCGTCATTTCGCTGTCAAATGCAATACCGATTTTTCGTCCATATTTTCCGTGATTTATTATACCATCTGGCTGGTTTTATACTTTATGTCAAGGATTTTAATGGCGTCGCGAACATAATATATTTATGCATAAATAATAATAATAATAATATCGGGACAAATTACACACATTGGTCTAACCCCTAAGTAAACAAATTATTTGCTTGTGTGAAGGGTGTTAGACAACGATATAAATACATAGAAATACACATTATAAATATATATTTAATAAACGACCAAATCCAGAAACGCAGACATCTATGCTCATCACATAAATGCCTTGGTCTCTGCCGGTAATCGAACCCGAGCCCCCTTTGCACGTGACAGGTTAGGCGTCTGCGCTAACCACTCGACCAACGGGGCGGTCAAATAAAATATATGTACATATTTATAATAAAAAAAAACAGAAACATAATTACATTATAAAAATAGTACATTGATCTAAAAATGAAACTGAAATAGGTATAATATTAAAGAAACTCTCCTTGATACTTTTCTATTAACTCCTCATTATATCTACTCACTGATAAAGAAGGTTAACTAACTATGAGTAATAATCTATAGTATTGATGTATATTTATTTATTTATTTTATTATTTAAATACCTACTCAAGCTGCTATCATCTAACTTTGTATTGACAAATAGTAATAACCATATATGAATCTGAATGAAGCGGTTGCTTCGAAGTCATACTGCATGAAAGTGTATTAATCTTTAGTTTATTTTCTCAAAAATCCTGTAAATAATATATAATAATTCATCTGAAAATAGTCCCCAAATGTTACCGGAACAGAAGTAGCCTTTCGAAGCATGAATAAATGAACTGCTTTTACAACATCTCGTCTTAAAACTATATCGAGGACTCTTAGATATTTTTTAGAACTGTCAATTTGTTCTAAAACTAAATTATAATCAATCTTTTTTTGTATTTACACCGTATTTACCGTAAAGTTTTATTGATCCAATACTTCATATATTGTTGTCATATTATCATTATTGTTTGATTTAATTATTTAAAGATTTTAAAGGTCCGTCCTCGTTTTCAGTTTCCTATTTATTTTTATTAAAACATATTTTTTATTAATTTTAAGATAATTATAATTTTCCAAGCAAGACTAAAATAACCTGAGAACTCGGCAGATCAAACTGATCTAATCTATACTGTGGCGCGCAAGGCACGCTTCTAATACTCACCGAAACTTGCTAGTTTATTTAAATTTAACATGGTTTTAGTTATGCTTAAAATATAGAAGTATAATAGTATGACAACAAAAAAGATTTTTTACCATATGATGAAATATTATATTACATTTAGAACAAACGCAAACATACAAATTTCATTAAAAAAATAGCTTTGATAAAATATCATGTTTTAAGTAATTATTTTCTTATGTATTTTTGTGATAATAAGGGATTTTTCCTAATAAATTATATTTAAAATCATCTTTATAAACGATTTTTATTTTTATTTTTTTATTTTTTTTTATTTAACGTAAAGATTAACATTAAGTCGAAAGTTGCGACTTAATGTTAATCTTTACCTTATAATATGACATTATAGTAGACATAGTCTTGCCATAAATATGTAAAAGGGAAAAAGAATATATTTTTTTTAATTGCAAATAAGACTTATTACTTTTACACTACGTTAGTTTAATACAAAAATATAAAACAATTAGAATTATAAAAAGATTATTCGAAGTGGTGTCCATTGGCTGCAATAAAGTCCCTTAAACGTTAAGACCAACCAATAAAAGCACACGCTCTTTCCATGAGGAAATTCTTCACTGCCAATCGTATGGATTGTTTTAGGGACTCCGAATTATCATGGCGATTAGAGTAAGCTGTACTCTTTAAAACTAACCATAAATCATAATTCAGCGGATTAAAATCGGAACTAGACGACCGCCAGTCATCAGCTTTGATGAAGTCCGAGACGTTCGCTTCCAACCATGACTGCGTGGACCGAGCTTTATGACCCGGCGCCGAGTGTTGCTAGAAGGACCATACTTGGTTATTAAACATGGTGTTATTAAGGTACTTAACTACCTTCTCCAGAATGGTATCTTGATACACTTGTGTCAATGTTTTGATACCTTTTTCACAAAAATATGGGTCAGACACTCCTTCATAGCTAACACCCCACCAAACCATCACTAAAGTCCACTAAAGATAATGCCCACGTTGCACTTTGTCGATTAATTGGTAAAAAAATCAATCAATTTAAGAATCAGGTTCTAAAAGACAAAACAATGTACCGCAGGCATGACCGTCTTACTAACACGATCCCAGAAGTCCTACAATTTTTTTTCCAAATTCTAATATATTGTTAGTCTAATATATTGTATTTAAAACGTATTTTATTTTATAACTGTTTATGTAAGTCTCATACAAAGGATAATTACAAGAAGTGAATCAAATAATCATAGGTACATACTCAATGTTACATACAAACATGTAATTAATAAAAATCTTTTAACACTAAGGACCTCATTCAAATATGCCGGGCCCCGGACCTCTGACGGGGCTAGTCTGCCACTGGTTGTGTGTTTGCTGTTTGTTTGCTGTGGGTGTGCCGCGTGTATGCAGCATATCTGTCGCGTGTCTGCAGCTTGTCTGCCGCGTGTCTGCAGCTTGTCTGCTGCGTGTCTGCAGCTTGTCTGCTGCGTGTCTGCAGCGTGTCTGCAACGCGTCTGTAGCGTGTCAGCCATGTGTATGTCGCATGTATGCCACGTGTCTGCCATTTGTTTACCGTGTATCTGCAGTGAGTCTGTTGATTGTCTGCCGTGGGTCTGTTGTGTGTCTCCAGTTCACCTATATTTCATTTGCTCTCGAACTGAATATCATATTTTAATCAAAAACTAAATACATAATATAAAAATATAATAATTAATAGTGATATTACAGTATTGTAAATGAACAGTTTATAAGTTGAATTAAACTAGTAAAATTTGGTCTCTCGTGCAGAGACCACCACGATTGAGAATATGTACTGATTTAATTCTATTGTCAGGTATTATTTTAAAGGTCTATTTCGATTAAATAATAATATAACAATCCAATCCAATGTCAATTCCAATGTTAAAAGATTAGTTTCTAGTAATAATGTATTATTATTGCTCTTTTTGGTAAGATAAGTCTCAATTAGAATATAGGTTTAATAAAACTACAGACGAAATTAATATGTTATATAAGTTTTTAAGATTAAAAAATTAGGGACTTTACAAAATAACTGATTTTCAAAGTGGGCGTAAGAAGTTTGGGATTCTTTGATCGAAATGGATTAAAAATGGCTTTCATTAAAAAAAACACAAATCGAACCATAAAAGAGTTTGTTTGTTTTGGATTTTTAATTTATGAAATTCAAATAAAGATAATGTTTTTATATAACTTCTTATGTTAATGATTTTTTTTTACATATTCAACTTTTTTACATAACTTCTTATGTTAATTCAATTTAGTAATACTAATAAAATTCCTAACCTATGAGACTAGTTTTCATAGTTATAAAGTGCATGAAGACTCCTAGGGATCTTTTATTTATTTTATTTGAGGCAAAGTAATGTTCAAAGCAAATTGAATTTTTATGCAGAGATTTCTTTTAGTGTCGAGAAGACGTTTGCTAGACGTATATATGAATAATGTTTTAGACGACATTCTTATAAAGTATAATTTTAGCTATAACTGATAAAGTGTTACTTTTTTACAAATAAGTCCTCATGTTGGCAACGCAATTTATATTCTGAAAATAATATAAATTCATACCTAAGTTATATAAAATCGGCTTACTTACCTTAGCGAGGTCTTATTGAAGTGGTATTCTCGTGGCTTTTAAAGTATTCTCTCAGGATACTTCAAAAAACTTAAGACTAAATCCCAAGTCATGATCAGATTTCTATGAAAGTATTATGTAATGGATTGAATTTAAGTGTAGTTAGTGAGTATGCACCACAATCTGGTGTTTGTACAATAACTGCCAGTACCAGAGAGAAATAGCAGTAGGTGATAATACAACTTTAAAAGATTCTGAAAGAGATATTGATCCTATATGGAAGCAAGTTGATTTAGAAATACGAGACGAGAACAAAGGCGAGAACAATGTCAGCTATTTTTGATATTGAATAGTCAGACTGTTATATTTTTAATTCTGCTTTTAAAGGTTTAGCTGTTTAGTGTGTTTATTTCTTTATACATATTAAGTTTTAAATTACGAGTGATATAAAAACTTGAGGAATAGTTTCGAATTGGTCCCATAAAAATTTGATTCAGGTCCATTAGTTTTTATTTTATGAGCATTTTTTGTCCAAGTTTTGTACTAGCTCCTAGTTCCTGTACACAGGAATGAAATCAAAACATGCTGTGACTAAGAACATTTGTTGTTTTGGATATAATAATTTCTTACATGGTACTTCAGCATATTGATTTATGGTGGTTATAAGATTACGTTCAGTCATTGAACGAAGTCTTTGTGAAGTCTGCCGCGCTGCTGCTAGCCGGTTCTCACGTTGCTGAGCAGACTTGGTTGCTGTACGGTTTCGTATCACTTCTAATCTGTGAGCCCTCTGCTTAGCCGAATCGTTCTCTAAGCGCTTGTTAATAAGACCAAATCTATGAATCCTCTGCTCAGCTGACTGAATCATTAAATTAGGCATTTCATTGTATTATTTGGCTCGTATTCATTTAAGTGATAAAAATAATTATCTGTTTAAGGTTTGGCACAGACTTCAAACCTATTAGTAAATAGCACATATAAATAATGGGTACTAAGTAATTAATATTAAATCTTCATTATTTTTTACTTTTTAATCTTGAAGTCGGTTTTTTTAAACGTAGTTATTTTTATATTAATCAGTGTTTCATCAAAGTATTCTATTTTTCTCTTAAAAAGCTTCTCACGATGCGAGAATGAACCATGGTTTGTGAAGAAAATAAATTCAATTTATATTCGCATCACGATACAAATAGGAAGGAAGATCTTCCTCTACGGTGACCATTTACAAAACAGAGCACAGAAGCTGATTACTAGACGCCTTAATTATGAAATTCCATGAAATTGCTAAAACAAATCTACTTTGACAACTTTAGCATGGTATTTTATTATTCTGGTGTGAGTTGAATTGCATTATCTATTTTTTTTATTTATTGGACTTTAAATAAAATATTTAAATTATGACAAATTGCGGAATTTCCTATCTAAATAAGGTCCTAATACTACACACTGGAAGCTCTTATATCAAACAATTTTTGTTTTATAATTCTATTATGCAATTTACGATATTGCAAAAATATGTCGTTACTGTTTTGTAGAATAAAATATAAAATATATAACTTTAATAAATTTAAATCCGTCGGAATCATAACATATTTTGATCTATTATTTAAAATATAAATATCGCAAGTTAAAATAAATATTTTTCAGCGTAAACCGAGCGAGTCTCCTGAGAGCCAATCATAGCAACTAGAAACCAATTTATTACCTAAATACTTCTTTATATTGAAAACAAATGTATAAAATTTGCATCAATCAGAAATTGCCTAATTACAAAGAGGTGTGTATATTTAGTACAATTTTAAATCTTAAATGTCAAATAGATACATAGCGAAAATAAAAACCAGAATTTGTTAAAAAACATAATTGTTTTTGGGAAATGTGTATCTTGATGTCTCCATGACTATTTTATTTATTATATGTTCAATAAAGTACTAATAATGCAAGTCCAACCAATATTGTCAACAATAATCGTCACAACGAGCTTATTTTCTTGATTTTGTGGCGATTTCATCCCGTTTTTTAAAGACCCTTGTTGGTATCATTTGGTAGTAATATTATTATCATCCAATAAAGTATTTATTTTTTGTAAGAGGGTATAATTAACAGAGATCTTAAATATCCATTTTAATTCCAGATTCATATAAATATAACACAGAATTTCGATATTTTTTTTAACAATTAAGAAAACCGTATTTAGCTGTATAAAAACTGGAAATCTATATTTGATATTATATAATACCGGTGTTTTTACAAAGTCAGCACTTCTGAAGTCACTCTCGTAGTCTTCGTGATGGTGAAAAATTATGGAAGAGAATTATTTTTTTTTGTAAAATCAATATTAAGTAATTAGAAAACGGTTTGAAGAGAGGTGAATGAAAAATACTAGGTTTTATATGTAAAACCTAGTATTTTTTTTTTACTAGGTTTTATATGTAAGGTTACATATTTATATGACATATGTCAGCAGACAGCTGACAGATGTCAAAAAACATTAAGAATTTTGTTTTAAGCAATTAAATTTAAACTGCTTGTTAAATAAAAAGTATCGTGAACAGAATAGTAAGTTAACAATGTCTTAGTATACAACAACCATGACTTGTGAAAAACAAGACTAAATCAGTTTTTTACAAGTTAGTCCTATTTTGTAACAAACTTAATAAAGTGTCAGTGTGTAATTGGAAAAAATAATAAAATAAAAAAATAAATACTCAGTGTCAAATCAAATATAATATTCTGAGAAAAAAATACCGTTTATAACACAGATTAAACACAAGCATTAAAGTAATCTGTTTAAAGATAACAATAAAGTGAAATTTTAATTTATAACATTTATTCAAACCATCAACGCTGAATCCTTTAAGCAAGATAAATCATAAATATACATAAGAAAAGATTTATCCGTCTCGACAAAAGATTGATTGTGGGAATTAAGCCTAACTTAAATCGCAAAGAATAATAGGAATTGATTTAAAAATTATACATCAGATACATAAATAATTTACTAGAAGGTTTAGGATAAGGAAAATTGTTTTATTCATATCAAGTATCAAACAATAGATAATATCCATGTTTTTTTTACTTAAACTGATCATTTATTTATTTACCTGTTTATATCAAAAAAAATATAAATAGCTTGAAAATATTCTATTTTTTTTTTTTATATGAAGAGGAGGGCAACCGAGTTGGCGGGTCACAGATGACTTGTGATCACCGTCGCCCATGAACTCTTGCAACATCCGAGGATTTACAAGAGTGTTGCCGGCCAGGTAGGTAGAGTAGACGGCTTTTTTGAAGGTATCCATGTCGTACCGATCTGGAAATACCACCGAAGGGAGTTCGTTCCCCAAGCGAGTGGAACGTGGAAAAAATGTCCAATGTCCAATGTTAGTTATTTTGCAAAGTTAAAATTAAAACTTTAAGTAAATTTGACACGTCCAATGAATGAATGTTTACCCTAAACTTTATAGTTACTTCACACATATTTTAAGTTTTCATTGTCGTACAAATCATGGAAGAAGACAAAAACCATTTTACAAGTATTATATAGTTCCGGAGTGCAAAATAGTATTAGAAAAACACCCCACACTGTTTTTTGTATTCCAAGTGATGCGAAAATACAAACAAAATTTATATACAGATTAGTGTAAGTTAGTAAGAAGTACGTTACGCATTAGCTATTGAACACTGAAATTGAAAATTTGATTTAAAATTAACCTAACATAGTTTACAAAAGTCAGTATAACTTTCTATAAAAAATTTATTCCTTTTGTAGTTTTACGAAATTTTTATGGTTGTCGATTTATTCCACATTAAGAAAGAAATTACAGCAGATTGTATTGAATATAATATAACGAAAAGGCAAGGAAAAAAATGTAATCTAAAGTTAAAGAAAGGAGTAGTGCCTCATATATATTTGTGTCAAGAACACCATCTGAGAGAATATGCGTAGTCAAAAGGCAAATATTGACACCGGTTAATGAAACCCTTTCAAAATTAGCTATCAAAAGTAATAATGTATCAAAAAATAGTGAACGTTCACAACGAAGTGATCACTAAGTAAGTCCTAGTATTTCCCATACAAATGTCTGTGATATTAATCAACCAGGACCCAGTACTTCCCTTATTGAATGTGATGATCACCAGGCAGAGGCTTGCTTTTTTCATATTGAAGATAAATTACAGAGTGACAAAGCTTTGCAAGTCAATATTAAACTGTAGTATAGAAGTAAAGGTGTCAATGTAAGTATACCTGCTGAAAAACAAAATGTAGCATTGTCACCATATCCTATTTCAACACACAATATTGGAACTTTACCAGTAAAACTGTCTTAAAAATAAAGTTCTTTAGAATAATCATAGGTAAGAAGAGAATAGCTCGCGAATTAATAAAAATGTACTTTTAAGAGATTTGTAAAAATCATCATGTTTTCTTATAATAAAGTATGAAATGTGATGTGAACAACTGTCGTAACCTTCTTACAAACAACTCGATAGGTACAAAAATAAACATTGCCACAAAATTCTTATGAGTCCATAAGAGTCCATCCTTATCGTATCTATATCATATCATATATTCTTATGAGTCCATAAGAGTCCATCCTTATCATATCCACATGGACCTAATACATTATATAATTGTATACCAGAACAAACTTCCGACACCGATTTATCAAAAAATATCCAACTTTTAAAACTTATCCTGTCGGACCTTTATCAAGTGTCTTATAAAATATGTCAGATTAGTGAGTTTACAGTTAGAACTAGGAATACTCATGAAATGTGAGGACACACAACGAACATATACCTTTTTTGAAAATTTTGACTCTAATTGTACATCATGTTATATACATACATATAAATGTAGATTCGCATGAACAAAAAAGTAATAAATCTGTATGGTATGAAATAATATATCCATAAACAAGATCATGTTAATAAGTCAATAAAATTTAATAATTCATTACAATTAAAAATAAATAATTTTATCATTTACAAACAACATAATTATTTTAAATTTTAAAACCAATTTCATAAAGTCATGCTTAATAATGTCAAATATAATTTAAATATTACAATTAAATATTATCTAGGCACATTACGAACACAGTCTGTAACATATTCTAGTGAACTCGTCCAGTGTGCAACTGAATAGATCTACATGACACGCCGCCGCGTTCAGCACCCGCAGTGCCCGCGTCAGCGGAGCGTCGCGCAGCAGCGTAGTGCGCGCAGCCGGCAGAGCCAGCAGCGGCGGCAGCCGGCGACGCTCTACACTGTTAGGAAGGGCAGAGAGATTAAGCTCTGCCAGAATTGCCGCATTATTCAATTCACCGCATAATACCCTTACCACAAATTTAGTTAGAGCGACATCCCGCCGTGCTTCCAGCTTACTGTATCCCACCATGCCGATAACGAACAAGGTAGGATACAGCAAGGGATAGCCCGGATACCTTATGATAGAGGACCCTAATAAACTTATTTTGGATGTGTTCAATCATAAATTTATACTTACTCTCACACGGAGACCATACGACCGAGTTATACTCCAAACTATTCCTGCGACTCCACTCAACAAGGCTGTCAATGTCCTCTTGCAGTCTACAGTGGTCCGCCATGTCACCTACCTCTCGTACTAGTTTCAGGTCGTCAGCATATAGGAGACATGTAGACTCTTGAACCACCTACGGTAAATCATTAATCATTATAATGAACTGGAGAGGTCCTAAATTACTTCACTGACTGACGCCTGACCTTGTCCAGTACTGCTCCGAACCCGCCACATTCAACGTATTAACGCCTGTCTCGCAAATAGCTTCCAAAGAATGACAACGTATGCGGCGTCCATTCCCGCTAACTTCCGCAATAAGACATCGTTATCAACTGCATCGAACGCCTTTCGGAAATTGAAGTAGGCGACATCCACCTGCCGCCCCGCATCTATCGCGAGTACCAGCCGCGTCATTAAATGCTGCAGATTTCCCGCTGTCCCCCGCCCGGGACGAAATCCGTGCTGTGCGTCAGATAACCGAGCATTCACCTGCGCGTACAATGCATGGTGGATAACCTACTCGAATACCTTTGCCATCGAGCACAGGATAGCCACCGGTCTGTAGTCACTCGGCTCTGTTCCACCTTTTCCCTTCGGGACTGGTACCACACGGCTGAGTTTCAACCTATCAGGAAATATGGCGTTAGCCAGGTAGACATTAAAAATATGCAGTAGAGGCTCCACCAGTGTACGACGACAATCCTTCAGTACATAAGGTGGAATTCCTTCTGGTCCAACTGACCGTTTTGGTGCTAGCCGTACAAGCGCTCGGGACATTTTATTCATATTCAAATTCGATAACTGTGAAAAACTTGTGACGTTTACATTTAGTTTTCAAGAGCACCTGGACCTAAAGACTATATCCAAATCATTTGCCATATTTCGAAACGATAAGATTGATATATCATATCCACCTCAAGTTTTTGTGATAAGAGCAGGTGGATTATGATAAAGGTTTTTGAGTAAATTTGCTGCAAATTAAGCCAGCAGAGTCATTTTTGTTAACTAGTTCCTTATTATTACTATTACAAACCAGATATTTATAGTTTACTAAAAGAACGAGAGAAGAGAAATAAATGAAAGAAAAGATTATTTTATTTATTCATTTTAAAACTGAGATAAATGTCTCATAAATAAAATGACATATTTTGTTTATATCCAAAGGAATAATCTGAAGTTAAAACAAATCAACAACATTTTACAAATTACACTAAAACATCTGATAATAAATCCTAAACTTTGAAAGTTAGTTTATTCTAAGAGTTATATTCTTACTTCTGAGAGTTCAGATGTATCTATAAATCAACCACAATTATTTAAATGTTTGTTTGTCTATTGTCCTCTATGGGGTGCTACATTTTATCAATACTTTTTTAATATAACTTATAAATAGAGCATGATCAACAGTCTTCCAAAGATATCTCATTCCTTAAATTATGATAAATAGATTAGAAAGGAATAAATAAACATGAATACATTACGATCGATAAGATTACCTGCCTCTTTGCTCAGCTGTAGTATGAACTAAACAATCACGTTAACGTCATAAATAATGTATATATAATGTAAATATATATACTAATATGCCTACTACGACGCCGACGACCTCAAAATTACAAAAATAAATGAAATTATAAAAATAATTATAGGCGTTGAATTCTTAAGACTAGTAATTTATGACGAATGTCTGTTTAATGTAACTGTAAACATGAGATTGTTAGTATTCTTCATACATAAAATAAAACGGACATAAAATTACTATTAGAATGTATTTAATCTTCAATATATATCACCCAACAATTTAATTGAATGCTTTTTTTATACTTACATATATAAAAAAGAAGACTTATATGTGGTATAAGATATATAAAAGATCAAAACATATTAAATATTACACATAATATAACCTTCGTATACTTAACGCAGATAATTGACCTGTTTCTCGATAGGTGAATAATACAATAATTCTATGAGAAATATTCCGGTTAATTGATGTCTCATGATAATGATAAAATCACAACTCATACTACTGCTTCTAAATTTGCTGATTATATTTCATGATCCTTTCTTTATACGTTGTTATTTAAAATTATATTCAAATAACAAAAAAAGGTAGGTTAATAAATCAGTCACGCCAGTTCGCTTTCTGTTTGCTAATACTTTTCATACTTTACCTATTTATCTACTTCACTCAATTTGACTCCGAAGTTTTGTTAAACTCAGTTTTATTATCTATTATTTTCGAAACTTCACTAGCAAGTAAAAGTTAAAATCTGAAAATTTATAATATTTTCCAAATATCTTATCATTATTATAATTTAATCTTCTTAAAATATTTTCTAAAGAAAATTCTGCTCATATGCTGCTTCGAAAATTTAATATTTAATAATAGTAAGTATGTTTACACTGGAAAAGCAGATAAAAAAGAAAAAATAATATTTTATAAAAGTTGTTGGCAAAGACTTCATCTGGTTCCTTCCCTTCCCCTTTGACTGAATCGAATATTATCCAACATCACTAAACATTTATTCAAACCCAATAATATATTCAAATTATATATCTATGTTTTATTTTTATAGTATAATATATTATATTTTATAGTATAATATATAATTATAATTAATATTATAATATATATTATAATATATAATTAATATTATATTTTATAGTATAATATATAATTTAAAGTATAATAGTACAAATTCGAATTTTAAATTTTGAAACAACAAAGCTGGTCTATTTAAATAAACTATTTGATATATCTTCATTATACACGATAATCAACTTTACATTGTTATAAGCGAAGATTCATATGTTATAAACAGCGTCACTGACAAATATTCCACAAGGTACCGAAATAAGTAAATGAAGTTTAAGAAAAATCCATCACGAAAGCTTCATTACACGTTAGAGGTTCATTATCGGCATTCAAATAAAAACGTGTCGTGAATAATTGAATACAATGTTTGATATCTAGTTTCAATTCAAAGTGTTGTGAGATAGCTTTGTAAAGTTACAATTTTTATTTTCTTTATCAACACTTTAAAAAATAGTTTGTTTAAAAGTATTATATATGAAAGAGAGAAAAGTAAAAATATGATATTAAATTAAAATATGACTTTTATCTACAAAATTATAAAAGTCGTAGAAATTTATAAGTTCTATCAAATGTTAAATAACATTATAGTAATTAAGGTACAAGAATGTAATTGTAACACTTTTGCAGACTGCGAGATGAGACACATTATCTTCGTTATTTAGCACACTATTTTCACAATGAAAATTAATTCATTGCAACATGTGTGACAACAACAACATGTGTGACAACAACAAAGAAAAAAATTTCGAACAGCAAGGGCATTTTTTCTTTATAATCGTTGTATTCTATTCTGTATGCATATGGAAGGATATTACAGTTGGTTAAATTGTAATAACGGAAGTTACAAAGTAAAAGTGTAGAATGATAAAAGATTGAACACTACTTTACATTAGGATGATTACAAAACTCTTGTACATATTAACAAAAACATTATTGTTACATTTTAATATTACCGTTTAATTTTTAGGTATGTATGTATGTATGTATGTATGTATGTATGTAGTAAACTTATAATCTTTACCTACATAAAACCATACAAAAAGTAAAGAAAAATACGAAATCATAATAAAAAAATCGGATAAAATTTATGTTTTATAATATTTGGCTATTTAATTCGTTTATATTATACAATTCATTTTTCACAATAGTTTGTTTCTTTGTCCACTTTTATGTACATGTAGGTAAGTACGCAATATTTATTAAGATAGCTTCACTAATCAAATATTAGTTGTTGAATAAAAGGCCAAAATAACATTATTTTTAAATATAACTTGTAAACTAACTCAGTAATGTTTACGAATCTTAGTGTCAATATCCTTGGAAGTCGAACTTAATTTTTTTCTAATCGGCTGTTTAAATAGTGGCGTGTATTTCATTGTTCTAGATTTAATTGTTTTCATTGCTAGTGCTGTCTAGAGACTGTCTATGTGACTGACAAACTTTTTTAATAATATTGATTACAGTGCCACTCAGCCCAGTGTAACAGCAGCTATTAAAAACATCTAGAGCTTGAGGTAGATCAGTTCAAACAAAAATTCAGATTTAACAAACCTTTAATTCTATAGTATTTTCTTAAATTTTTACGATTTTTTTTAAATAAATTAACACAAATTAACAATTTGTAAATATTTAATATTTAGAATTACATTTTTTTACCATTAATCACTTTCTATCAATAATTTGAATGTTGTTCTTTAATTTCCTTTCTTTTGTAAAAACTTTTTTT
This sequence comes from Napeogenes sylphis, assembly GCA_959347405.1. Taxonomy (NCBI): domain Eukaryota; kingdom Metazoa; phylum Arthropoda; class Insecta; order Lepidoptera; family Nymphalidae; genus Napeogenes; species Napeogenes sylphis. Next base: position 9,008,086 of record OY365781.1, on the reverse strand, counting down.
TTTTTCAATTAATAACATTGATTAGTATTTTTAATTTAACTGTATCTAAGCAACGGTTCCTCGAAACATATTTAATATTTTTTTATAATTATTTTTTACTTTTATCCACGGACACGTCGTCCGTGCACTTTCCCATTCAGTCTGTATTTGTTATATTTCATTTAAATTTGAGATAACATGATCAAAAAGGAGTCTGTTACACAGTACATCTTAAAAAACGATATTAGTAGTAATAGTAAAGTAGTAGTAGTAAAGTAGTTCCTTTGTTCAAAAGTGGCGATAGACTAGAACCCGGAAAATATAGACCTATCTCTATTTTACCTATTTTAAGTAAAATCTTCGAAAAAATTATACTAAACCAAATGTCAGAATTTGTTTGTAGCAATGAAATCATGCATAGTGAACAATATGGTTTCACCAAAGGCAAATCAACAACTGATGCGGGTGCTGCGCTTCTTAAGCACATTTACGACGCATGGGAAAAGTCACAGAATGCAATCGGAGTGTTTTGTGATTTATCTAAAGCCTTTGATTGCGTGGACCATCAAACACTACTTTGCAAACTTAATCACTATGGTGTGCTGTGCTTGATCTTATTGCCTCTTACTTGAATCAAAGAGTTCAGACGGTTGATGTACATAATTGTAAATCGGTTGGATCTCATCTAAAAATGGGTGTTCCACAAGGATCTATTCTAGGCCCATTCTTATTTTTACTCTATATTAATGATTTGCCTTTTTACGTAAAAGGACTATGTGACATTGTACTTTTTGCTGATGATACCTCACTTATTTTTAAAGTTGATCGTAATAATGCTAATTTTGACAAAGTTAACTGTGCTCTGTCACGTGTTCTTCATTGGTTTGAAATTAATAATTTGGCATTAAATACTAAAAAAACTAAATGCATGGAATTTACACTTCCTAATGTAAAAAGTCAAGATTGTAGTTTATTCCTTAACAATGAAGTGTTAGAACTGACTGACTCGACAACTTTCTTAGGTATAACTTTAGATAAAAAGCTCCAGTGGAACCCCCATCTCTCGACACTCGCAAGCAAACTTAGCTCAGCCGTCTTTGCAATTAAAAAAGTAAGACAATTAACAGACGCTAATACGGCTCGACTCGTTTATTTTAGTTATTTTCATAGTATATTGTCTTACGGTATCTTACTATGGGGCAGCGCTGCCGAAATTAATTCTATATTTATTTTACAAAAACGAGCTATACGGGCTATTTGTAACTTAAAAGCTAGAGACTCCCTAAGAGAAGTTTTTAAAGAAATCGGTATTCTTACGGTCGCTTCTCAATACATTTTTAATAACTTACTATATATACGCCAAAATTTAAATGACTATAAAAAAAACAGCGACAGACCTACAATCAATACAAGAAATAAAAATAGGCTCGTAACGCCTAAATTTCGACTTCAAAAAGTTAAGAAATCCTTCATGGGCTTGAGTATACGCATATATAATAAGGTTCCACAACATATCTTAGATCTTCCTTTTCTTGGTTTCAAATCTAAAATTAAAGGTATATTATTAAATAAATCTTACTATAACATTCAAGAGTTTTTGGTTGATCGAAATTTGTGGAACTTGGGTCATTGACTCATTTGCAGGGTTGATGTTATAATTTATAAGTCAAACATTGTTAAATTTTATTTAAAAAGAGCAACTGTTGAGTTTCTGGCCAGCTCTTCTCAGCAGAACAGCATTCCGAGCTGGTGGTAGCTTACTCACAGACTGACTATACTGACCAATTTAATGTAATTGACGATTCAAAAGTGCGTGTAAATGCCTACTTGAATAAAGATATTTTGAATTTGAATTTGAATTTAGTGAGTCCTTTGCCCAGTAATTATAATTTTAATTTTAACTTTATTTTTATTAATTATTTATTTATTTTATCTTGACAGCTTCCAATACATAGAGTTACTATACTATATACAGCGTGGGGAAGCCAGCCAAAATTTATCCATGGAAAAGAGGCGTTAGTAAATATCACTACTTTTCTGTCCCTTTCTGTATGTGTGATTAGACAAAGAAAAGTATCGGTCTCCTATTTCTTGCTTCTCTTATTATTTTTAATGGCCTGCCTATGGCTCTCCTATTCGTTTATCATTCTAAATTCTCAAATAATGTTTATTTTAATCATCCTTCCAAAAACCAAAGATTAACTAAAACGTTGTTTTTTTCTCTTTCTATATGAAAAGATCAATAACAGATCATATTACACCCACGATTGCGAACTTTATTAGTCTCTCGATTTCTAACAAAAAATATAAATTAGTTTAATTCGTTTCAGATATCCAAGAAGGAGCAAAGGGTCAACAATCTTTCTTTTTCAATAAAAATAATATTACCTAAGCGTGAATATTTTAAAATATTATAAATACTATTCTTGGACATCATCATAATTATTTAACAAAGTTACTAAATTAATTTGGATTAATGAATGTACCCAAGAGACAAATTGTGATGTTTAATATAATAGTAACACGACACTGTCTATTTATCACGGTGATATATCAATGGCATATATGTGAACCTTATTTATAAATAACTAGCTGTTTCCAGTGGCTTCGCCCGCTCTATAAAGGAAAAAAAAGTCTTGTTATCTTGGCCAAATGGTTTTTACACTTACTTAGGTAAAGTACTCTATTTACAATGTAAGTTCTATATAATTATTAAATTTTAATACAAGCTATTAAAAAAATAAGAGAGAAAATATAGCCAACGATATTTACTAAAATCTTAGATATTTGGGATTAATAAATCATTAAACGAAAAACAGTTAAATTTTTCCTTTTTGTTTGTCAAAACAAGGTTGGAAACTAAGTCCAAAGTCAAAAAAATGACAGTGGACTTTGAATTGAATCAATCAAGCACAGGGCTGTCGAATGCTCATTAAATACATTTATAAATATATTACTAAAATTTAACAACATAACAGTACGTATATAACATTTAATAAAGAATATAAGAATCTATATTAAAAATAATGTAAGTAATAAATATTTTTGTATTAAAACTTTCATATCCGCCATGTTTCGAGCTCATGAATAGGAACCCTGAATGGATTCGACACTAGTCGGGCATATTTCTATTAAAATTACACGATCATAGCCTGGTAAATATATATAATAAATATATAACATATTATTATTAAGCAACTTCAACTTGTTTTTATATAATTTTAATTTTACTTTTCCAATAGACAACATTTATTTAATTGTGTATATGACAACCCAAAATTCCAATAAAGTTACAAACGTTATCTCGCCACACGGTTTTGACGCTCAGGGGAATTCACTTGATTTGAACCATACAAATGTAAAATACATGTCGTAAAAATCTGAAAGAGAGATTTTATGAAGAAGTTTTATCAAAGTGTGGAATCATAAAATAAATGTCTTATACAGATTAACTATTCAGATTGTAACGCCGGAGTATATTTCTTATTTCAAAATATTTACCACCCCGTTCGTTGTATGGTTAGCTCAGGTTATAGCGACGCATTGGGGCTCGGGTTCGAATCCCGACAGGGACAGCCATGTATGTTATGAGCATAGATGTCTATATTTCTGGGTTTAGTCGTTTATTAAATATATTCTCAGTATTTATAATGTGTATATCTATATATTTGTATCGTTGTCCAACACCCTTAACAAAAGCCAATAATTTGCTTACTTAGGGGTTAGATCAATGTGTGTAAATTATCCTATATTATTATCCTGTATTATTTAAGTAAGCAAAGCAGGCGTCAGTTAATCAGCTGGGAACTACTTAATAGACTGATTCTATATTTTACGAATTCAATAAAAAACATGCTACAAAAACAATACTTATTAAATATTAGCCATATTTATATTTTCGTAATTCATAACTGATATTTATTTTTATATTTAGTTTCTTTCAATTCTCTGAGTATAAAGTCTGATATTATAATTTTGTTATATTTGTTTGAACTGAAAGTGTATTATAAATATACTGTATTCTTAGTTTTTGTTTAAATTATTATTTCTTAAGGACATATTATTTAAATTACAATTAATAATACATGTAAATAAATTTCAGTTATAAGTTTAATATTATTTTCATGATACCGCACTAAGATCAAAGTAAACTCGCAACGAAACCTCTTAAATAAATCGTGTTATATTATTACCCTAAAACAGAGCAGCTTTTGGGGAATAATATGTATTTAAAGGCCCTTATAATATAAATGAGAGATATACCTTCTTACCATTTGAAAGATAGAAGTAATTACTTGTAAATATTTGTTGGACTAAAACTCTTGAAAAAGAATTCCTGTTTGTTTATTTAATATGAATTAACAATTTATTCATATTAATTATAATTACCTATTCTTGAATTTAAATTAAACGAATGTACTGCAGTTTTTTATCATTAAAATATCATAAAATATATTAGCACGTTGTAAAAACATTACAGAATTTAATTTCTGACAGAATTTAAAAAAAAAGAGAAACAAATATCGTAAGCGTATATTACAATTGAGATTTTTTTCTCTACTTCTCAAATTATTAAAATAATCTAACTGACAAAATATCAACTAAAAATAATATTAAGCATCTTTAGTTCTGTCTAGAACCAGTGTTAATAATTTGTTTTAATTTCAAAAAGGTCAATAAATAGTTCTGAATAATTTATGTATTTTTAGCATATACCTAATGGAAATATATCACTCGTACGTAGCTGTGTTTAAAAAATTTTCTTTGCGAATATGTCAATCGATCTCTTTTACTTATTTTGTCGACAATTTAAAAAGGAATGAAAGATTTGCGTCTCCGCTTTAATTTTTTGAAGTGCTGTTGAAAATGAAAAGAAAAAAAAATGGTTTGATTTACTGCGCTTGGAGTACAATTTCTATTCAAAAGTCTTTATAGAGTCATAAGAGCAATACTTAAAAAAATATGATGACGAAAATTAATACGGATTCAATTTTACTAATTTCATATAACTATTGCAATAAACCTTATTTACTGTATGTTAATAAAACACATTATTTTTTTACATTAAATCGAGATTTTATAATTACAAGTCCCACTACTTTCAAATTTTATTATTATAAAATATGTTCGCTAAATGTAAGAACAATATAGTAGGTAGAATAATAAAATAGAAGTAATATACACATTATATTATTTCTATTTTATTTTATTTACAAAATAACTAATATGAACCTAAGTAAAACTATCTGGCCGCAATGTGTAAAATACATACAAGAGGATAATACAATGTAATTCAATAATAGCCTGAATCTTTCAGGCTTTTATTGAATTATCATAAATCATATCATAAAATACATATTTAATCTGAAAATAATCAAGTTGAGTAACAGTATTATAGCTCAGTTGGCTCGCAGGTAGACTCTAGTCCTGTTAATTCTGGGTAAATTAATATTTTGAAATGACGATAATAATTTCATTTTAACAGAATATAACTAAAGAGTAGCTATTTAAAGAATAGCTTCAGAAATTAGTTTCAACTGTATTTTTTTTAATATCTTACCCCAAATGAGGCAGGATGCCATAATTGTGCAGACAATGCATTTTAATAAGAAAAGCAACAATAAAAAAAGAAAAAGATGTCAAAAGAAACAAATATATTCTTCTAAACGCTAAAATTTTGTTTATAATTGTTATGTTGATCGATTTGTTACTCAGTATAATAAGCAGTAAAATATTTGTAAATGTATAGGTATCTATATTTGAATTGTTATTTCCTGTAAATTAACATGTATCTTAACTCTTACCAAACAAAATCTCATTCAAATATATTTACGATATTAAGTAATCCCTTATAATAATCATTAATCATGCCTGAACATACATACGGCACGGACATGCAGGATGTAATTTACTTAACAATTTATAACAAGTCATGTTTAGGTTACTGTATAATAACACACTGCTAGCTAATGTGATCAAATAGTAAATACCTCAACCGAAACATCAATACATACAAATTAATAAGTATAAAAATATGAAAACTTAACATAGTTTAGGAATGTATATTAATCATTCTAAACTTATATAATTGATATATATTTTTAATAGTATACAATAAACAAAGGTATAAATTTCCAAAACAATAATTTTTTGACAAAGGTAACATAAGAAGTTCAACAGTTCATTGCACTCAAAAAAGTTAAAGTAAAAAAAGTATATTTTTTTAAACAAAAACACGAAAGCTTTTTTGAAAGTGAAAAGATACAAAGTACAATTATAAACAACAAATATCTTTTCTTTTCTTCTGTAATAACCTAAATATATAAAGATTATCATGATGTAACGTTGGATGATTGGTTCACATCATGGAATGTAATTGATGATTAATTGGTTTGTAGACCACTTTCTGCAAGTAAATACTATGATTTGGAGTTAATAAGTAATGAAACATGCACTGAGTGATTATTTTAGTGACTGGGTTTTAAGGACAATCTGTAAGATCGAAGTTTAATCGACTTCGTAATTAACAGGTTATATTTAAACTCTTATGATATAAATGTACTGGCTAGATTTACATCCATTTTATCAATTGTTTATTCCGTTCACTGCAACATTATAGATATAAAATCATTTTTAACGGTCCTGGACTTTCTAAAGCTATAATACAAGTTTCTCATAACATAAATGCTTCGCTACATCTTGTAATGTAATCAAATTTACATTTTACTTAAAGTATATCCCTATGTATATTCGAAACAACCAGACAGTAGTGGATTTCATCCAATTCTAGGTAATAAAAAGGCTTTAGTAGCGAGTGAGTAGGCTTCTTTGCAAATCTTTTCAGATTGTCGCTGTAAAACTTATATGAGCACAATCATTTATAAGCATATAAAGGGTAGATACGATTTAAATCAGTGTCTCAATTGCCTTGATTGAAATTATGTTAAGGGAATATCTCAGAAACTTCTAGAATGGTTATAATGATTTTTATTGTATTTTATTTTTTTTATTTTTTAATTGATCAACGATCTTTTATCTAAAGAGTTTGATCGCTGTGAAAATCATTTAAGAGTTTTATGTATATAGATAATCTGACATAAACAGACGCTGCCAGAAATAAACAGAACATATATGTAATTAAGAGCTTGTAATTGTTGTTAAATCAGTATCATATCAAAAAAGCAACCTTATATCGACCTACACCCTTTGATGAGAAGTCTTAATTTCCAAGACTTAACATCTTCTAAAAATCAATCACTGCAATATTTTTTCATAGAAAGTTCGATATATAAACACATAATTAATGTTAAAGTAATAAATAAAAATATATATTTCAAGTTTGAGTAAATAGAGAAATGTGATGGCGCTAAAAAACTATGTTGTCACCCATATTTCCAAATATTTAAAAGTTAAAATCCTCTTAAATACAATTTCCCAACCAAAAACTTCTTCCATATTTTGGTCATACTAAGTAGTTTGCATATGAATACAAAGAAAATTGCCAGACCTTAGCTGAATGCGAGCAAAGAACATAATGAAAGTCTTTCACATATTTGAACATAAGTAGCTGTTTTCTTAATAATACATCTTATTTTGATAGCCATAAGGTTTTGTATTGCAATTTCTGTAGAAAGCAGTATTTATTAGAAATTCTTGTGGCTTCAAGAAACTGGTAATGAATTTTCGTACGAGCCTATGTGTACTAAAAATTATCTTTTAAGATAAACCTGTATATTAATAAAGAGTAAAGAATTCTTTCATTTTATTTTTATTAAAAAATAAAAGGGAAATTCGATTAAGGTTATCTATTTAAATGCGGGCTAGAGACTAATACAGCCATACCGAATTATAATTTACTTTATGTGTAAACCGCCCCGTTGGTCGAGTGGTTAGCGCAGACGCCTAACGTGTCACGGCGCAATGGGGCTCGGGTTCGATTCCCGGCGGAGACAGGTATTTATGTGATGAGCATAGATGTCTGTGTTTCTGGGTTTGGTCGTTTATTATATATATTCTCAGTATTTATTTGTGTATTTTTATGTATTTGTATCGTTGTCTAACACCCTTAACACAAGCAAATAATTTGCTTACTTAGGGGTTAGATCAATGTGTGTAATATGTCCTGATATTATATTATATATATTATATTTATATTATAATTATAATATTACAATTTCAAATAATAATTTTTCAGGCCGGATGTTTTCGCGTCGAAAGTTATGAATATTTTAAAAGACCATTTGGTTTATGTTAGTAAACCTTAAATATATTTCCTAAGATAATAGCTAAAATTTGATAGTTTGGAAAAAAAATTACAGTCATTGTTATTTTAATTTTTAATAAACAAAATGTATTCAATAAAAACATATTTTGCGTCTTCTGTTATTTAATGTGATACGTATTAACAATAAAATTATTATGTATTTATTTCTCTCTAATTGTATTTCTCTCGATAACTTTCGGGCACTTTTGAGACCTTCATTTACACCATTACGAATATATACTGTAACCAACACACATGGAGTTCTTAATAAAAGAACTTTGCATTATTTTGCCTCACATTCAAAAAGGGAAGAGAAAAATAATATTACGATTGAAAAGAAAATATTAATATAGTAATTGTATAGAACACAAGTCATTCACAGCGGCTTCGCCCGTGCTATAAAGGAAAAAAGCCTTACTATGTAAGCCAAACGGTTTTTAAACTTACTTAGGTAAAGTACTTTATTAAGGATAGCTGTTGCCCGTGGCTGCGTCCACGTAGGCTATAAAATTATTTATATGGCTTATGATCATAGTCACGGACAACAGCTATTGATAATAAAAATCCTTTATCATAGTGCTATTAGTCATTGTAAATCATTTTAAAACTTAATGTGTATATTTATTATTATTTGTATACAAATTTCAAAGTCTTGAATCATGTTACCTAATACATTTATAATTTATTACACTGCCGAAATTTTCACGCAGAACCTTATTTTTTTCGTTTTTAATATCTTATGTTCATCAGAGGAATAATGTAGAATTCTGAGGGTAAAAGAATTTTTTAAATCGGTCCAGTAGTTTCGGAGCCTATTCTATTCAAACAAACAATAATTTTTTTCCTCTTTATAATATTAGTATAGATAAAGTAAATAAGAAGAAAAACATAAAAAATTTGTACAAAAGAAGCTCTTATTGCTAAACAGTAATCTCTTTCAGGCAACCTTTGTCTAGAGGACATAAGGTATGAGCTTGGACTTTATGAATATACATTTATACACAATATAAAATAATTAAAAGTATATACATATTATACATTCATAAGTTCTGTATATACATATACATAAATAATAAACGCAATAAATACACAATAATAATAATAGTAATTATATAAAATATATACATATATATTAATAACTTGGAAAGAATCCTTGACTTTAATAGTAAAATTTGCTTTAAGAATTGGAGCCAGCTTAAAGCTCCATAGACAAATCTTATTGGTCTATTTAGAAAATCATAATATTTAGTGATACTGTATTATGTTTGAATATCGTATAATTAATATATTAAATACAGTAATTGTATTTTATCATATCCTTGTAATTTCGTTTTATATCCGCTTTATCTTACTTTATGCTATTCTTTATATTTTTACTCTCTTGAAAATCGAGTGTCTGTACATTAAATATTTTCCAAAAAGCTGATAGAGGGCTAAAGACGAGTAACAAAAACCAAAAAAACATTTTTTGGAATTTTTGTCTGTCTGCCTGTCTATCTGGTCTGTCTGGTTTATCTGGTCTGGTCGAAAGTACTCAACAGATTTGAACGCGGTTTTAACAGGTGGATTATATATAAGCTGGACCGTTGTTGAAACTTTTTTCGTCAAAATCGGTTAAGGAAAAAAGAAGTTATGGTCGATTAAAAATTTAGTTCAAGCACTATTTCAAAACTTTCAAACAGAGTTGAATGCGGTTTACATAGACGTATTTAGATAAAGTTAGAATATCTACTTTGTTTTATCAAAATTGTAATAAAATAATAAATTGAATTGAGCATAAGCCGATTTTAAATTTAGTTACATAAAATCTCAACAGATGGCGCTGACTTTTTTTAGAACTCGCTATAATTATGTTTTAACATATGGCATAGCAGTCGAAAACTCTACAAAGAAATTCTTGAATGGAACATTACTCAAAAACATAATATTTGGTAAAAAATAATTCGTATTCATATGCTTTATTACGTATAGCTGCAAAATGCCCTGGCTCTGGGTGTGTGTGTGATGTGTATATATATGTTATTATTTTCAGTTTCAAATCGTAGAAATGTAATGCCTATATGTATAAAATTACCACGGGAATGGGATACTATATAATTAACTATAAGTGTGTCATAGGTCTGGATAATTGTAGTTTCAACAGATTACGCGAAAAGCGACCACCACGCGGGCGGAGCCGCGGGCAAAACTATTATTATTATTATTATTATTACCAAGACTTCATAAAAAGTGAGATCTATTTTCCCAACACATCCCAGCGTGACCGATTTTGTGATCTCTAATTACCAATAAAATTGATGTCCAAAGCTGGGTATATATTTTTATAATTATTAATAATAATAAATTTCTTATAATTAGCGCTCCTTTTTCCTTTTTTAAAACTTAATTTGAAAAAGTAGATTATTTTAAAGCAAAACTAATAAAGAAAAAACCTTTTTGGTGAAAAAAATATAACGGGCTCTGAACATTAAGCAAGATAATTATAGTAATATTTTCGGTAATTTATTAAAAACAGGATTATCATAGGCTTGGATACAAAGCCTATGATAATCCTGATAAGGCTTTAACGACTCGAGGTAAGACAAAAGAATTTGCTTTCTACACTATTTAATATATCTTGTCCAAGATTAACTGTTCATTAAAAAATATATATTTATAGAAAGCATTTCTAAGTGATATTTTCTCATTGTATGCAGAAGGGTACAATATCATTGTATGCAAAGGAAGCGCAAAAGTTTGCTGCTACTAAGTCTTAACAAGGTATTGAGTTATTGGTTTACAGAAAACAAAGTACATATCTGAAAAAAGTGAAAAGAAGTTATATAAATAAATGCTTTAACATAAGTAAAAAAGTCTTGGAGTAATAAATATAACAATTAATAAAAGTAAAAACATTCAAACAGAAAACAAAAAATATGAAATATCCATTTTTTTTGAACTTGGATAAATTTGATGTCCTTGATTTCAGCCTTATAGAAAAGCTCTTTTCGGAGAACCTTTAAGATATGTCGTAAACCAGACAAGGTTAAACCGAATTTGAATTTACATGTTTTTAATATTGACAAGACCCCAAATAAACTTCAGAAACAATTACTGTTCTAAAATCTTTTATGTCTCAAAGTCTAAACAACAAAATTATAAAAATTTTCATTATTAAAATTATTAAAATTATACTATGAATCGAATATTTTAAAGAGAAAAGATGTACACTGCCTACAACATTTATAAATAAATTATGATTATTTATAACTTGTTGTTCTCTACGACGTAACCCATTTACATATAACTCATACGACGTTATATGTAGCACTCGTAAACTCTATACTACGTGAGTGCTACGATATATCATAACTAATCTTTCCTTGTCCTTATTTTTTAAATTATTTTTACAGAATGCTTTATGTATTAATGAATTTACGTCTATTGATTATGAAGTAATCTCTTTAAAAGACTATGGAATCCAGCAACTAATACTTTGCACAATATTATATTTATATTTTATCTATAAATTACAAATCCAAAATGACATATATATAAACTTTATTCTTGTAATAAAAAGTGAGATAAATCTACCTCCTAGCTTGTGATATTTTCCTCATCTTACTGATAAATCTGAGTAGACGAATAAAAGCAGTACCTACTCCAAATTTAAGAGCTGATTTTAATCTAGTGTTAATTTTCTATCAAATCATATTCAATATTACATTTTATTTTCATAAACATAACTTTAAATTACTTTTCTTGTTTAAATTGTGATCGAAAATTGTTTCTTGATGAGATATAATATGAATCTCCAAAAAATTTTTCAATATATATAATACTATTAATATGAGTGTAAATATATTTTATAGGAAAAAAAAAATCTAAAGTTCCTTAAATGATTACAAACAATCGTCAAAAAAATAGATTCTCTACATTTCTATTTAAGTCAAATCTTTCTATTTTCAGATTCCAGATGCTTAAAGCTATAGAAATACATCATTGCAATTTGCAACTATATCAGATGAATTCAATGTGGGGTTTTTGATAATACAGATGAAGTAAGAAACATTTGTAATTGTAATATATTTATTAATTATTTAAGTAAAATTTTAAATTCGAATCGAACGAAATAAAAAAAAGACTAAAATGAACTATGAAAATGTTCAACTTATTTTATTTGATATTATCGATTGTATAAGTATGTCTGATATGTATTCTATGTGTATAAATATTAAATCAATAAATATTAAAATTATTTTAATTAATGGATTAAATATCAAAAATAATTTATAATAGATACTATTAGTGACTGTACACATACTCGTATAAAATGAAGATTTATTGATACAAAAAAAAAATCTAAACTAATTTTATCGTTATCACAAAAGAAAAGCTTTTTCTTTAACTTCATTGTATTTTATGACAAAAATAATGAAGACTTATATTTGCTGATATATTAGCAAGTGTCACAATTTTTGGATTCAGTTAGGATTGTATGGTATTGACCAATTTGGTTTTGTTAAAGACAAAGGTTTAAAAAAAAGTATCTTTCGTTTACATGACAGCATGAAATAGTAATTAATATTTTTAAAATATATATAAATATCGACGAAAAGACGAAGATCATTCAATAGATATTCAACTTATGATTTTTATTATTTAAAACAATTATGACATACATATAATAAATCTGTCGCTGATCGATTTCTGTATATTGAAAATATAAACAAATCATACTTTCGTTCTTTATAAGAACAAGCGAACCCAAAACAACGGTTTTTCATTTTGTCTGTTTGTCTTTATGTCTGTATGTTTTGCAAACTAATCTTTGAAACGGCTTAACCAATTTAGATGCAATTTTCAGGAATATATTGTAATAGTCTTTACTTATCATTTAGTTTATTTTTCTACTTAAATCGGTTAGGAAATAAAAAAGTTATGTCAAATCTTCTTCTACATATGTAATAAATCTGTGCAAGAAAAGTCTCTGAACATTGCAAATATTTTATTTTTTATTTATTTATTTATATCTTTTCCACTTAGAATCATAATCAGTGATCACTTGTGTACGTCAACATGGAAGTGTCAGGAGGGCCTATTACGATACTAGATTTATCGTAATAAGCCCTTCTGAAAAAGCACTTTCCATCTTAATGTTAAAGCTATGAGGGTTCCAAACGCGTCCTGGTCTGAGAAGAACCACACAACAAACTCAGCCGGATATATTTTTTGTTATTGTGATCACTGTTTCACAAACGTCAAACTTAAATGCAAATTTGGAACAACTAGAACCGTCGCAATCAATCGGAAAAGAAGCCTAATGATTTCAGGCAACGGAAATTAAATAATAATAACAGAAAAAATATATATATATAAATCTTCGGCCTGCCACACAACCAGTCACCGCAAGCAGCACCCGTTCACGAGCATAACACAAGAGCCAGCCATCACCTCCTTCGCACATATTTGAGGGAGGGAGGCAACCCGACTCCCGATGCTACCGCAAGTAGTGACTTCTAAGGAATCGGTGTGATGCAGAAGGTCGATAAAGCAAAATTAATTTACAACAAAAAAACAAATTGCGGAGATTACTAGCTATTCGCAATACAATACAGATTCATTCCCAGGCCATACCGTCGTCGATGTAATCCTTTACACTATAGTAGGATTTTTTTATTAAATTATTTTTAACATATAATTTAAATTTATTTAATGAGAGGCTTAAGGCTTCATTTGGGAGCTTATTATAAAAACGTATACAATTACCCTTAAAGGATTTACCTATTTTATGGAGCCTAGTGCCGGGCATAGCGAGTTTATTTTTATTTCTTGTATTAATTTTATGTAAATCACAATTTTTCTTGAACTTTGAAATATTTTTATGAACGTAAATTAAATTTTCATAAATATATTGATTGTAAACAGTCATAATTTTAAATTCTTTAAATTTATTTCTTAAAGAGTCTCTTGGTCTCATATTATATATTGCGCGAACAGCCCTCTTCTGTAATGTAAATATGGTATCAATGTCAGTCGCATTGCCCCATAAGAGTATACCGTATGACATTAAGCTATGAAAGTAACTAAAGTAAACTAATCGAGCAGTTTCCATATTTGTTAAACGACGTATTTTTTTAACCGCGTATGCAGCAGAACTTAGTCTGCTTGACAAATCAAATATATGAGGACCCCATTGCAATTTTTCATCTAAAGTAATGCCCAAGAAAGTAGTAGATTTGACCAAGTCCAAATCCTCATTATTTAATTGTACATTGGTTCTAACATTTTTAACATTTGGTAAACTAAATTTGACACATTTTGTCTTTTTTTTATTAAGCAACAAATTATTGGCGTTAAACCAATGTACAACATCTGAGAGAGCATTGTTTACATCGTCAATAACAGATTGCCGTCTATTAACTTTAAAAGTAAGAGAAGTATCATCAGCAAACAACACTATCCCATGTTTATCCCTCACTAGGTGAGGTAAGTCATTTATGTAAATGAGGAACAAGAAAGGCCCTAAGATAGAGCCCTGTGGCAAACCTATTTTTACCAAAGAACCAGGGGAACGTTTTCCATTTACATCAACTTTTTGAATTCTATCATTAAGATATGAACTAATTAAATCTAGGGACTTATTTTTAACTCCATAATGTTCTAACTTTTTCACAAGGATTTCATGTTGAACGCAGTCAAACGCCTTAGATAGATCACAGAAAATGCCAAGTGCATCCTGTGATCCTTCCCAGGCTTCAAATATGTTTAGTAATAGCTCTACACCAGCATCTGTTGTAGAGCGACCGGCACTGAAACCAAACTGGTTTTTGTGTAAGAGATTGTTTTTACTGAAATATGCCACAAGTTGATTAAGAATTATTTTCTCAAAAATCTTACTAAAAGTGGGTAAGACTGAAATAGGTCTATAGTTACTAGGATCTAATGAACAGCCGGATTTGAATAATGGAGCTATTTTACTTTGTTTCATTAGATCAGGAAATGTACCATATTCTAAACAATTATTAAATATTAATGCTAAGTCTGGCGCTACAATGTCAATTATGGACTTAAGTATGTCAACAGAAAACCCCCAAAGATCACTAGTCTTTTTAACGCTAATTGATCTAAATACTTTGATTACTTCTTGAGCATTAACTTTTTCAAACTTAAAAAAATATATATCCAGGAAGTGTAACAGAATTCATTTCCAATGTTTTTGAATAGATGTCACCACCGTCTCGATAAAGACGATCACATATAGAATTCTTAATTCACCGAGACGGACAGCGATACGGTAGCTCAGTTGGTAGAGCGACGGGACGGTTTCCCAGTAGTTGCGGGTTCAAATCCCTGCCCGTATCGGTTTATTTTTCATTCTATATTTATATAAATTTAAATAAGCTTAATATGGCTATATATGTTTATAGATAATTTCAAACATTAATTTCGGTAGTGGCATCTTTTTTCAATGTTTATTTATACTGAAAAGTTAAAAACATTTTTCTATAATAATATAAATACTACATGACAAGCATACTTCATCAAGAGCTCTAAATATATTTAGATAAAATTAAAAAAGAAAACAATCTATTATACAATTAAGATTTAAATAGTTTTGACTTATTTTTTTTATCATAATGATTAAATCTTGTGATACGCTTGAGCGTTATAATATATTGTCTATTTAAGGCTTTACGATGTACTATTACTAAGCCGATCAGGATTTTAGGCTCCATTTCATACTCTCAGCCAAAATAGGCTTTCGATGCCTCTTACTAATATTCGCAAAATATAACTTTACTTATTTAAGTTTGTATTAAATGTAAGTTATGATAATATGGTCAAACCAAGTGATTTAATACATACTTACGAGGGGGGGTCAAAAAGTTCGCGGAATCCCTCATTCCCGATGGAGGGGGAAAAGGCAACTTTTTACTACCTGCACTAGTTGTGACACTCATTAAGAGTATAAATACTAAGTTTCAAAACAATTAGGTGATAATTCACTGAGCTACACGTCAATCAACAAGTCAATCCGGAAGAATTTTTGCAACATGGAGAAAAACAGCGGCGAGTTGAGTGTTGTCGCGAGTTTTTGGCGCTCTGTGGTGATCAAAAGGATGAAGTTTTGAACTGAATTGTGACTGGCCATGAAACTTGGGTTCATCATTATAAGCCTGAGTCTAAACAAGACTCCATGAAGTGGCACAAAAAGGGCACACCACCCCCGAAGAAATTTAAAGTGTCTCCGTCAGCTGGAAAACTCATGGCTTCTGTTTTCTGGGATTCAGAAGGAATCCTCCTTATTGATTATAAAGAAAAGGGTGTTTCTATAACTGGGAAGTACTACGCTACATTATTAGAACGTCTGCGAGTTGCTGTGAGGGAGAAAAGACGGGGTAAATTGACCCAAGGTGTGCTCCTTTTGCACGACAATGCACCTGTGCACAAGGCGCAAGTTGCGATGGCTGCTGTTCAAAGAATGGGCTTCGAAATCTTAGAACATCCTCCCTATAGCCCAGATCTAGCCCCTAGTAATTTTTATTTGTTCCCAAAAATGAAAAAAGAGCTTCGAGGGAAGAAATTTTCCAGTGATGAAGAAATGAAGAGCTCTATTTCGGCCTATTTTGACAACAAAGAGAAATCATTTTTTTTCGATTGTATTAATAAATTAATTGATAGGTCTCATAAATGTATTAGAGTTAAGGGGGAATACATCGAGAAGGAAAAATAATTTTGTGTTTTATTTCTTACTTGTTACCCTCCATTCCGCGAACTTTTTGACCCACTTGCGTATATATGATATTAACTCAGTGCCAAATTGAATAAATTTGTAACCATAATTAATCTAAGCTTAGTTATATTAACTTGACTACCCAAATTGACAACTCATTGGTTAATTATCTCCTTTGCCACGGTTGGTTTTTGAGATAATAAGTAAAATGTGTCCCATAGAGATAACATACAGAACGGTGTTTTTCGTGAGCACCTAAGATCCTCGCCTTCAGGCAGACTCTTTTATGTCACACTCTTTTGATTCCCGAAGAGTAAAATCGCTGGAAATTTCGCAGGGCTATGAAACTATTATTTTTTTTATCAATTCTAAATGCCATAAAACCATTTATTACTTTTTCAATATCACATAACTTCTATTGAATGTTAAGATCTAGACACGCGGTAGCGTGTGAGGCCAAGTTCAATCTAACAGAACTGGCGAGCCGCAACATGTGTAATATTTATTACATAAACATGTGTAATATTTGTCACAAATCATATATTATTTTACATAAACCAAAAATGAAAAAAGAGCTTCGAGGGAAGAAATTTTCCAGTGATGAAGAAATGAAGAGCTCTATTTCGGCCTATTTTGACAACAAAGAGAAATCATTTTTTTTCGATGGTATTAATAAATTAATTGATAGGTCTCATAAATGTATTAGAGTTAAGGGGGAATACATTGAGAAGGAAAAATAATTTTGTGTTTTATTTCTTACTTTTTATGATTAAAAATAAGTCTCATATGTTAGAAAATAACTGCATCTATTTTGATGGTCACAATGCCAAACTACTTATTACTTTTTAAGAATTCTTTATTTACTTATAATGTTAATTTTTGGTAATAAATCAAACTCTAACGATAAAGAAGAACATATGAAGAATACAAAATCTATTGTAATCATGAAAATAGCAATTTATTTATTATAACTAATTATTAATTATTTTCATGGATTAAAATGAGTTCCTTATAATACATATTTAAAGTATATGTTATATAGCATATGCTTTTTTTCAAATGAAATTGTAAAACTAAAAAGAAATATAAAAATGTTTTCTTTTTGTTATTTTAAAGGTAATTTGTTTCACTTCTATAAAACAACAAGATTGGCTTTCATTCTGATCTTATGAATGCTCAACTTATCGCGATAGGTAGTAAAACAGTGGCATTGCACGTGTCGATGAGTTACAGTTATATAATTTTTTTTAAAGTAATAAGCTTATTTATAGATAACCTCAAAAGTAAAACATCTGGCCATTTCTATCTCTAATAGTATTCCTCAAAGACAACTACATAAGCTAATTTATCTACAATTCAAAAGCAAATTTACTTCAAGAATTGTTCAAGTATTCAAAACAGTCTTCTGTGATTTGCGTTATGTCCGCTCTACTAAGCAATTGTATTTAATAACATTTCAAGATTATTATTGGATCAATATAAACCAGACCCTTTCCGTGTTACTGGAATTTCAAAATTCAATATATAACATAATCAATATTCAGTTACAGGAAATTGAATTTGATTACTATATTAAATAAAGACTAATCATTATTTATATATTGTATTTAGATTATTATTTGCAGCAGAAGTTTATTTTTAACATAAATATTGTTACTCTTTTATCTGTTTTTAACCGACTTCTTCAAAAAGATTTCGAAGAAAGACACCGATTTCTCCGCGATTTCTAAACCGATTTACGTAATTATACCGAAGATTTAATATTTATTATATACTACCGTATATAATAAATATTGAATCTTCATTATTTCTTACTTTTTAGTCTTTAAGTCGGTTTTTTTGAACGTAGTTATTTTTATGTTCTGTTCTGTTCTGTCGCCAGCTCTTCTCAAATCTGTGGGAATTATTTTACCTAATAGTGGTGGTAGCTTTGACAAATAAAAAAATGTTTTGTTTAAAATTTATTTTCAATAAAGATTTTTGGTTTTGATTTGATTTTGATCATTGATAATAGTTTTAAATGAAATAAAAAATCTTTTAAAGTTAAAGTACAATAACAATACGAAAGATGCACATGAAT
Organism: Napeogenes sylphis; assembly: GCA_959347405.1. NCBI lineage: Eukaryota > Metazoa > Arthropoda > Insecta > Lepidoptera > Nymphalidae > Napeogenes > Napeogenes sylphis. Next base: position 8,989,048 of record OY365781.1, on the reverse strand, counting down.
TCACCATTGACCTCTTTGTATCTAATATTAAGATCAATATCTTTAGTGCATATTTTTAGTGCGGAAACAAGATTTCTTACTTCCTTTTCTTCCTCCTTTTTTTATTTGAAAACTTTTTCTTTGTTAACATTTAAGTAGTTTGTACCATTTTTTTTTATTTCACCAAATTGCGTTTTATAAATCCACGATGGGAAAATGTACCTGGCATTATTTAGGGCTTAACCTAATCATTGTAATCATAATAGTGCATAAATAGTTAAAAACAATACAAAAGGATTGGTTCTGATTTAGTGTTTGAATTTCTAATAAGAAATAAAGCAACTGGTGAATATAAGTAATGGAATTTTCCCTTTCGTAAATTAGTTGGTTTCGTCACCACGCATTAAAGCCGACAAATGACGGTCATGCGTGGCGTAGGATTTATTACGGTAAATATTAATTAATTCCCCTACTTCTCGAGATGGCAACATTTGGAAATAAAATTAGAAATCTCTATGAGTGACGTCACCACTATCCACCAGGCACATCGTCTCGTTTGTCGTACAGTAAAAAAATTAACTAAATACATTTACGAAAATTTACTTTACGGTATACCGAAATTTTTTGACTAAATTGAATTTTTATTTATGCATTGGAGACTGGATACATATTTGTGAACAAGACAAAAGTATTTTAATTGCATATACATAACTAATAAATCAGCCAAATAAAAGAAAAACGATTTCAAAAATTCATAATTTGTAGAAATGCTATACTTGGAAAAAAATAAAGATTTATAGTTAATACTCGTAACAATTATGTGTATAGTCGTTATATTTTTATTTTCAAATTTATCTTGCAATCAGAAAATTGTCGTCAATAGTTGTTGTCAATCGTCAGTATCATTTAATTTAATTGTTTGTTATGGGAACACAGAACTTTTATAAAACAGTGAAGTATCTCTTTATTACCAAAAAAATAAAAAATAATTAAATATCTTAATAAGTTCTTCTACATTTTTTTTATTAGATGTGTAAAAAAATACTAGAGCTACCGATGTCTGAAAACTCGTCCCGTAGCTCCAACAACTGAGCTACCGTGTCCCTTATCTGCTTACTATTATTTAGTAATCAAATATTATGAAGACATACAACCTACCCCAGTTATTGTCATAGTTTTATGCTTGTATACACATAAATAAATAATCCATTATATATAATAATGAAATGATCAAATTTAGCGACATGATGTTAATGTTCTGCGTTTTTGGTCCTTATATGTATTTCAGTAGTTTAAGCAAGACTACTAAATAGCGACACTGACATACCGTTTATAGAAACAGATCTAATTACAAAATTTTAAATTATAATTTGAGAATTTATTTCAAATTTAATTTGCAAATTTTGAAAGGCCATGCGTGCCGATTCTTAATTTGGTAATTTAAGGTAAATTATAAACAACACTGGCGGTTTTTTATAAAAAAATAGTATTCCTTAAGTATTAGCCTACTAAGCTAATACTAATAATCATTCAAATAAAAAAATATATATCCTTCCCATATCATACCTTACGTATACATAATTGAATATCCACGATTCATAATGAAAATTTCATTTTTTATGAATAGAACCTAAATCCTTGTAGTATAACTATACTATAACTATCTAATTAATAACACTATGCTACATATTAGAAACTCTAATATAGAACGTATTCATGGGATATTTTTACTACTTGACCCAGCGAAAATAAGAAGTCTTAAAAAAAAAATCAGTGATTTTAAAATTTGGCCACGTCGTCAGGTTTTTGTTGACATCTGCTTTTAATAGCCCAGTACAAAAAAACCTTTTTAAAAAAATATGCAAATACTTTTCAGCCGTTGTCCTATCCTTCCCAGGTTTAATAATGAAATATGTATTTATGAACTAATCTTTTGTGTTTCTAGTGTGTAGCATCGGAAGTCACACAGATATACAAACCATGCAAGCATATCATTTGAAATATTTTATAAACTGGTCACATAGATAAACTTATTATGTTCACTATTTTTTTGTGTGCTAATCAGTAATTATAAGTTTTAAGGAATTTATGAGTATTAAACAAAGCAGAATGTTTTTAAGCCCCGTGCCATTTTCGTATTTACAGAAGAGACTTAAAAACTTATCTTAAATTCCCAAGACAGTTTTTTTTTACAAATAATGTATAAAATAACCATATTTATTAGGGGAATCAAAACGATATTTAAGAATACAGATAAAATTATTTAATTAAAGCATCGAGAAAAATTAAGACGATGTTTTCTCTACCCTAAGGCCTAAGGCTGACTTACGTTATATTATAAAAAAACAAGTTGATAGATCATTGTTTAGACTGTCTGACGGTTTTAAACTATCATGTTAACTTTTGAAAGAGTCAATTAAAGCAAAGATAAGAAAAATTGTAATAAGTGAATTTGAATAAATATTCTATCCATATCGCAATACATTATATCATTTATTTATATTTATGTGACATTATAAATAATCCAGAATCTTACAAAACAACTGTACCACATAATCAATATGAAAAAATAATCTAAACATTAGTAAAAACGCTAATCAGACATAACAGAACATCTTACTAAGTAATATAAATAAAGGCAACCTAATATTTGTTTTGGTTGACAATACAATATTGAATGTCAGCTAACTTAAGATTGGGCTTTGACTGGGATTTTCTAAGATTGGCTTTGTCTATTGTATGTTCACACATTGCTGACTTTTTTTTTACCGACTCTTTTACCGATGCTCCGCTTTATATGACAAACCACAATCATAGTCCAGTTTATATACTCGAGCACATTGTTTAATCGCTTGTAATTAAATTTAGATTTTAAAATTTAAATTTAATTGTACGCGGTTAAGTAATTAGATTGATATTTTAAAATATATAAATTAAAATTTTAAAATCTAAATTTAATTATTTTGAAAATTAAATAATTAAAAAAACATTTAATTATTTTAAAAATTAATTAATTACATTTAATAATTAAATTTAATTAAACGCGAGTTAAATATGTAAAAATAGTTTTATTTCAAAGCTTACTCAATGTTAGTTATTAACTAGTGCTATGAAAGGAACTAGTAAAGGGCTCCTTGACTTTATTAGTAATAAAACAGGCGTATTATGTGTGTTTTTATAATTGACAGTTATTTATGAAACGACCAATCAATTGTTATAACAGCTTCGTTATCGAAGCGTTTATGGTTTGTAGTATATATTTTTCGGCTATATTTGAATTGATAAATATATATAAAAGTATTATTTGTGGAAGATAATTTAATAAATGTAAATAATGTCTAATCTAAATTATAACCGTTTCTACAAACAAAGCTAATAATCCCATTTTGTATTTTTATTAAGTTTGCCGTAACTCAATATACGTAAGGTTATTTACCTGTCATGAACTAGCTACGTCATACAAACTTGACGACGTTCAAAAGTTTGTTTACATTATACATTTCACATTTATAAATAAAAATAATAATATGAAATTAGATGAAGGGTTAGAATTTTTTAAAGCGTTCTTATTTGTTGTTTGATTTAAAATTAACATATTATGACTAAATGGACATTCATTAAACAAGATAAATATTATAAAAAGTTCCATCACTCTTTCTTTAAGTTAATGGCTTGTATTCTTACATAAAAGCTATATCTGTAAAACGGTAAGCCCAGAATAGAATTCTTTATGGCGTAGTAAAATATAAAGACAATTCAGCAAAGACGCGACTGTCAGTATTTTTTGCAATATCGTTGTATATATATTTCACTTAAATAATACATCAATAAAATTTCCATTTAAATAAAAGTTATTTAATAACAGAAAAGTATATTGAAACACCACAAGATATTACGAAACTTTCTTATTACTAATACTAAATCTTTTAACGCCTCTCTTTTGTTAGCAGAGGCATTGTTGAAAAATAGTGTAGAAGAACATCCTAGTGTCTTTAAATTCAAATATATCAATCATATTGATGTTATTAAAGTATTTAATTCTTTAAAATTAAACAGTACTGTTGACCTCTAGGGACATTCAGTCAGCTTAGTTAAATCGAAACTCACTATAATTGCTCCGTATTTAGCAAAAGTATTTAACAGATGTATGTAAGATATAATAGCATTAAATAATAACAAGCGTGCGTAGCCATGTTAAGCTTATTTAGATTTTTTTAATATATATAGAATGAAAAACGATTTGAACCTGCCACCAATGGAAAATTACTATCTTCATTCTGTCAAATGATTTTCAAAAGAATCCTAATAGATATTGCCTTCATTCAGATAAAGACGATTGATTTGCAAGGCGGATGTAAGTTCTGGAACCTTTTTCTGAAATTCACAAAATAACAGTTTCTTTATTAAATCATATTCATCACTTAGGGTTAAATAAATTGCAACTCCTAGTAATATTTTCATTTGGTTTGATTTTTAAAAACGATAGAATATTTCAGTCCATCTGATAGGAAATAGTTTTGATAAATGGGAAAATAAGTGTGAGAAGGATATGAAGACAAGGAGGTGAAGAAGATTAGTCAGCCGGTATTTTCATCACTTAAAAAACCTATCTGTAATAGCCAATTTTAATTTCCATCTTTTGGGCAATTATGATATTACTCTGTATACAATCTGCAACTTGTTGCTTACAGTTAGGCTTGTGTATTATTTTTACTTGAGTTTTCTTTTATTTTGTTTATAAATTCTTATACGTAGTCTTGCCATAAATATAGTAAAAAAGAAAAAAAGTATTTTAAATAATATTTATTACTTTTACAGTGTGTTAGTTTAATACAAAAATATAAAACAATAAAAAATATAAAAAGCTTATTGGAAGAGGTATCCATTGGCTGCAAAACAGACCTTTAAATGTTGAGGCCAGTTTTCAATAAAAGCTCTCGCTCTTACCATGAGGAAATTCTTCACTGCCAATCGTATGAATTGTTTTAGGAACTCTAAAATAGCGTTTAGAGCAAGCTGTATTCTCTAAGCCTGACCATAAATCATAATACAGCGGATTAAGATCAGGACTTGACGATGGCCAGCCAGATGAAGTCCGAGACGTTTGCTTCCAACCAAGACTGCGTGGACCGAGCTTTATGACCTGGCGCTGAGTCTTGCTGGAAGGACCATACTTGGTTATTGGGGCTTAACTACCTTCTCAAGAATGGTATCTTGATACACTGGTGCCATCGGCACATATTTTACAAAAATATTTTGATACATATTTCACAAAAATATGGCTCAGTCACTCCTTCATAGCTAACACCCCTCCAAACCATCACTGAAATCGGTTAATGCCCTTGTTGCACTCTGTCGACTAATTGGGAAGCTCCTTTAGAGCTTTGAGCATAAATACGGTCATTTTCTTTGTTAATTGTAGCTCAATTGTAAAAAAAATCTCAATTATTCAACTGAAATGTTAATGTTCTTGTAATCAACTACCTATAGTGGGTTTTTTTTAAATGTTTGCCTTCCACAAGAATGCCTTATTAAGAAGTTCTGACATATTTAGTAATATTACATTAGGCTTTAAAACCTTCACGTCACGTCACCGTTATTATAAGAGGATAAATACGTGTATTTGGTACAAGATATTATAATATAATACGATAATATCCTTCCAGAAAATATCTTTGGAATACAACGCCTGCCTTCAATTATTAGAGACTTCATTTTTTTCAAACTTAAACTTTGGGACGGTTTATTGAGTTCAGAGCAAGAGCAGCTGCAAGAAAGTTTGAACTTTTTTTTAGTGTCCATTATTTACTTGAAATAAGAATAGGCTCGTAACGCCTAAATTTCGACTTTAAAAAGCTAACAAATCCTTCATGTACGCTTATATAATAAAGTTCCACAAGATATCTTATATTTTCCTTTTCTTAGTTTTAAATGTAAAATTAAAGGTATATTATTAAATAAATCTTACTAGAACATTCAAGAATTTTTTGTTGATCGAAATGTGTGGAACTTGGGTCATTGACTCATTTGCAGAGTTGATGTTATAACGTAGAAGTCAAACATTGTTAAATTTAATTTAAAAAGAACAACTCTTGAGTTTCTGGCCAGCTCTTCTCATCTTAACAGCACATCCGAGCTGGTGGTAGCTTACTCACAGACTGACTATACTGACCAATTTAATATATTTGTATAGTAGCAATAAATATTACAAACGTACGACTAACTGTACTATGTCTAATTATAGAGTGACCTAACGAACAAGTTAAACGTCTTTATGAAGTTCAACGCATTCCATATTGGTAGAAAAAGAAGACCTAACTTAAAAATGACGAATTAATGCATTACTTAGGTACTTGTTGTAAACCTTTTTACTCAGTGGCAAAAGCATAATAATAAAGTATTCATTTATCACATAAAGTGAATATTTTCTTATACTAAGAGTGGAGTAGTGAAATGTGTAGTTCTTATGTCAAATATATCCTATACATATTTATTTATTATTATTTAGTTTATTTTTAGAGAATAAAAAGAATATTATTTCTACTTTAATTTCTTTTACTGGAAATGCTTGTTGCTGGTTGTTTTATCATCCTTAAAAGATTAAGTGGATGCAAAATATTATATAAAGCCTTATTGCCATAAATAATTGTAATAGAGGAAGTTCTTATAACTCCTCTATTACAATTATTTGTTTCCCATTGATTTTTTTTGTACAGAAAACCAAATACCATGCCTATAAAAAAGATTCATTTGCGCTTGCTATATCATAAGAAAATATTGTGTAAATATCAATTCATTGTAATAAGAAACAGTGTGATAAATAATGGGGATGACGTGTCGCCTCTTCATGTATCCACCACAAGATGTTGCTCGCATTTTACTCGGGTTTTACTACAGAAAAACGCTAAATGTCGTCTGAGTAGTGAACATTATGAATATTTTTTGTAAAAAGAGTGTTTGAGGCTAACATTCCATAGTTTGGAAGGATGATAAAAATATTATAATTTGAAACATTTGTGATTGATGGTATATTACGATATGAATCAATTAAATGGTTTTTAGAGGATTCGACATTAAATAAGATATTTTTTGCATTATTCAGTGTGTGAAGACAGAAATGTAGGATAAGTTAAAATGTAATAATATTTTAATATAAATATTTAAATATTGAATAGATTAGGGTGTTAAATTTATTTGATAACAAAGAGAAAGTAAAATTAGGTCAATATGTAATATATCTTTTACTGTTGAAAAAAAAATGTTTAGGGTGGTTGAGTGAGATAAATTAAATAATAAAAACGTTCTTATCGTCATTGTATGTCCGTTTTTTGTAGCGAAAATACTAACAATGGTATATTTCCAGTCCAGTCTATAATTACTAGTCTTATGATTTCAATGTTATGAGGATAATAGTAAATAGTTTAAATTTATAAAAATAAACAATAGTAAAGCGATGGGACGGTTTCCTAGAGATTGCGGGTTTAAATCCTTGCCCGTATCGGTTTATTTTTCATATTAATATAAATTTAAATAAACTTAACATGGCTATACATGTTTATAGATTTTTTCTTAATTTCGGTAGTGGCATCTTTTCAATGTTTATCTATACTGCAAAGTTAGAAACATTGGTTAGGATTTTCGAAAGAAGCCTAATAGATGTCACCACCGTCCCGATAAAGACGATCACATATAGAATGCTTAATTCATCGCGGCAGACAGCGATACGGTAGCTCAGTTGGTAGAGCGACGAGACGGTTTCCCAGTAGTCGCGGGTTCGAATCCCTGCCCGTATCGGTTTATTTTTCATTTTATATTTATATAAATTTAAAAGCTTTACATGTATACAGATATTTACAAGAAATAATTAGTTTTATTTTTGAAAATCATTCGTTTCAAAGGTTTAATTAATAATGGGGCATTTATATTTTATTCCGCAACCTCAAGGAATATAATAAATTATATATGTGTATAATAATAATATTAATATCACAGAACAAATTACACACATTGATTTAACCTCTAAGTAAGTATTATGTTAAAAAGTGTAAATCAATTATCCGCAGGATCTTTGTTATGGGACACATTTGATGACTATCTATATATAAGGATTAGAATAATATTATTATCTCGATCCCACGGTACAAGATTTATGTAAACATTTACGTAAAGATTTTACGTAAAGATTCTTTACCATAGTAATAGATTAAAATAGATAAAATCAGTTTGTTTAATATCAGAATAATATACTACATGATAGTTCACAAAAACTATTTATGTTTTTATTGCAAATAATGTTAATGAAAGATAAAGATCAAAAGGAATTTTCATTTTATTGCCAAAACACTTTTTGTTAATATTTTCTTTTTACTTGAAGGTAATGAAATAGCCTTTATAATTAAGTTTTTGTTTGATATTTTCTTTTATTTTTACAATATCTTTTCTTTCTTCCGGAATTTATTGAATATATATTCTTCAATCTTATAATAATATTTTATATTACTAAGTGACATAATAAACCAAAACCAGACAATGAAAAATATGTGGAAAATGAATTTATTCTAAATTCTAAAGATTTTTGAAATCTTCAAGCTTCAAGTTTGAGCTTGTGGTTATACTACTAAGTGAATATAGTATAGATAGTAGAGGACTATAAAATTATTATAAAAACTGGTTAGTAAATTGTTAGACAGTGTGAGCATCAATATCTGTGCGTTTTTTACTCCACGGAAATCTTGTATTTTTCTAAAACAGAGAGTAAGCCTGTTATTTAATGTAATGGTTTATCTGTGTAAAAAAATCTTTAAACTTCCGTCAAATACTTTTAGCGTAGTTGTCTTTCATTGAGAGATTGAATTTAATTCAGTGAATACGTCTTCTTATTGAGGCTACGAATTTCACGAATATCTTCTCAGCTGTAACTAAACTGATCTGATATACTTAAAAAGACATTTGATGGAGGTAGAGCGGAATGACTTTGAAAAGTTAGATGTGTTTCATAGTGTTGTAGGTTTATTGGAATTATATAAATATGATATATAAGAACAGTGTTAAGACACAATGCTAATAAAATCTTTCACTAAAAAATTACCTAAATATTAATGTCACCTTAAATATTATTACTTTAATACGGAAAACATTTTTTATATATATATATTTTACAAGCAATTTTTTATATATATAACATTTTTTATATATTTTATATATATATATATATATATATATGTCGTAGATCACGATAATTTAACGATAATTAGTAACTCAATTGATATCATTGTAACAGTGGGGTGTGAACATCGTGACGTAACAAGTCACGTGACCGGAATCGTTTGGAGGGGCACCGGAGACATTTTAAATATTGGAGAGCATTGAGTCAAGGAGGAATCGATTAGTGAGAGCCTTACAGTTCGGACCCCCAGGCGGGATCGGTAGTTCACGCAACTTTGATAATTGTATACCTACTAAGTAATTTGTGAGAATTGATTACCTACATTTAATACAAGAATTGTCATATTGTGTGTGTGGTTTAATTGCCTGAGACCTACGCCTCGGATCCTGTACCAGAATATTGCATCAAGAACGAGCAAGTCACTTATATGCCTCTATCCCCGAAATCAGCAGTGGGATTCACTCGGGCATCAAAACCACCAACTACCCACGAGATAAGTTTATTGAAGCTACAAATCACGTCAAGCAAGAAATGAAGTGATTTTATTATTTGAAACGCACACTACAAGATAATAACAATGAAGTTCCAGAATCAATACAATCAATCAATAGTTGATAATCTATGGTTGTAAATCAATCAATCAATCAAAATAAATTTATGTTATCTCAAAACTTAAAAATTGAGATCTACCCACATATCAAGAAAATCGAGTGAAAATACCTATTTAATCGCTTATGCAAGTCGTTTATTAGATTAATTGACAAAGCGTTGGAAGAATTCTACGAAAGAAGGAATCGTTGCTAATGAAGAAAGAAAAGAAATGAGAAATTATGGCGGTGACTACGCGGTGCGAATGGCGGTAATGGCGGGGCGCGGATGGCGGTAATGGCGCGGCGCGGATGGCGGTAATGGCGCGGCGCGGATGACGGTAATGGCGCGGCGCGGCTGGCGGTGACGGCGCGGCGCGGCTGGCGATGACGGCAATGCGCGGCTGGCGGTAACGGCGCGGCGCGGCTGGCGGTGACGGCGCGGCGCGACTGGCTGTGACGGCACTGCGGGGACGGTGGTGACGACGCAGCGCTGATGGTGCTGATGTTGCTGATGGTCGTGATGGCGGTCGTGGCGATGGGAGCTATGGCAGCGGTACTGGTAAAGTACGGTGCGAGCAACGCGTTGAGGTCTGAGCAATTTATCCACCATCGGATACGTCACAGCATAAAGGTGAATTCGTTTCGATTTGCTTCCAATTTTTGGGCTAAATACTCGCTAGTTAAAGAAAATTAAGCTATCAAATATAGTGGTAAGCACTTCATTATTGTTATTGCGATGACTGGTACTGAGATTAGCGATCAAACCCATCTTGTTTTTGTTAAATTTTACTAAAAATTATTTTACTTTAACTTAACGTCCCTCTGCTACGTGTTATGATAAAATAACTAATTTTTAGTGCTACGGATGTTTCATTTGACAAAGATCTTTGTTTTAAATTCGGTTAACAATGGTAACGCAATAGGTCTAAAGATTCAACCTGTAAAAATAAAGAAAATGTAATTAGATTTTTGGAATATTTTATTTCTTGTCTACCTACATGTGTAGTAATCATGGGCGAACTTACAATTATTAATTAATCGTATATTGCAAATGCGTATTATTGCCGATCAATTTCCTTAAAATGCCTGACATAGACAATTACGACGACAAAGATTTAGATTCAGACTGCAACAAAACTGACGAGACGAGTTCAGGTGATCACGGAGGGGATGGACCTTCGTGTCACTAGTTGTTACATAGTATGCAAGTCGCTCAGATGGCATGCATCTCCATGCCATTCGTAGCGTAGGCGTAAAATCGGGCATTATAACCCGTCGCAGTGCGGCCACGACCGTGAGTGGCTTGCGTTTGGTTTGGAGATGTAGGCGGTCGTTATGTTGCCGGATGGAGGCAATGTGTTGTGTTAAAACTGAGTCCTGGATGGAGGGAACTCGGATTGCCGGATGGAGGCAATGTTTTGTATTGGAAAGGGGTACCGGATGAAGGTCACTCTGGTGATTGCCGGATGGAGGCAATGTATTGAGTTGTAGAGTATTGCATACTAGATTGACTAACTGAACTGAACGTTTTGAAATTGACAGACTGTTGGACGATTGAAATGAAACTGTTTTTGATGACTAGTTTAGCTAAGGGCAATTAATAGCAATTTTTATAGACGATAGACGTTGTATCGAAATAAAATTAAAAAAACCTTTGTTTTTGATATATAACGATGCCAGAGGGTTAAGTACCACTTGAAGTCGGAGCTTGTAGTAAAAGCGATTGAGTAAAAGTGATAGTAGTGAATCTTAGTTCAATTGGGAGTCCGTGGAACTCGGAATTAAAAGCAATGCCATGAAACAAACAGGAGGTTTGTTGGTAGGGCTTAGTGAAAAGCCATATGTGACGAATAAGATTCATGCTTTGTGTTTTATGATGTTTTTAGAATACATTTTTGGTTTAAAATGTAATGAAAAGTGGTGCTTAGTTGCCTTAGGCTTTAGTTGAGTGGGCATTTATTTTCAATTATGATGTTCAACTTTATTATAACTGATTTTTCCTTTTTCAATAAGTTGTAAAGGCACAGGTGCAACAGGGGTACGAGTAGTTTCGATACAGTGCCAGCAGCAGGCAGCCGCAGAGAAAGAAGGGTTGAAGTGGTCACGTAAGCTACCTTAATGGTACTATAGGACTTTGGTGAGTCATTTTCATATTGTTTTGTTTCTTGTGCTGAGAGTTCTCTGATCACAGAATGTGTAGCAAACAATTTTTGTGGCTAACGTTTAAATAACTGAGTAATTCTAACTGGCAACGATCATAGTGTCCAGAGTACGTTATAGATGTTATCAGAGGTTATGATTAATAATTTTCTATTGGAAAGTCTATTTCAAATCATTCCGATCACAAGATCCCTCAGGAACTAAATGTTTTAGTTGAGCAAAGTGATATTGAATTCACTACAGATAACAGCTTGCCTACTCATATTTGTTGACCGCACCTCACGTGTGGTGTAACACGTGTAGGCGATGGGTCTGTTTTGTGTTTTACATGACCGAAGGACTGGTTCATGGTAGTTGTTTGTATATGATCGATGGACTGTATCATATTGCAAAAGTATTGAGTTGGCTGAGTTGAGTACGCAAGTCTGGTAAAATTATGATTGATTTTGTTAAGTAAAGTGATGGATCTATTGATCAGAGTAGTTGAACCTTGTGTTAAGAATGTATATAGAGTAAAAACCTGAGATGTGACATTCACTGGTTTTGTCAGAATAGCCGAGCAAGTTATCCTTGGAGTTATTTGTTTTATTTCAGACCCTACATCCCAGGACAACCGCGAATTCTAAAGCTACTCGATGGAGGTGGCATGGTTATCGTCACTCGATGTAGGTGGCGTGGTTATCGTCACTCGATGTAGGTGGCGTGGTTATCTTCACTCAGAGGGGACATAGTTATTGTCACTCCATAGAGATACATGCACACGAGGACGTGTGACTTGTCAGTATGGCCGTGTCGTAGATCACGATAATTTAACGATAATTAGTAACTCAATTGATATCATTGTAACAGTGGGGTGTGAACATCGTGACGTAACGAGTCACGTGACTGGAATCGTTTGGAGGGGCACCGGAGACATTTTAAATATTGGAGAGCATTGAGTGGAGGAGGAATCGATTAGTGAGAACCTTACAGTTCGGACCCCCAGGCGGGATCGGTAGTTCACGCAACTCTGATAATTGTATACCTACTAAGTAATTTGTGAGAATTGATTACCTACATTTAATACAAGAATTGTCATATTGTGTGTGTGGTTTAATTGCCTGAGAGCTACGCCTCGGATCCTGTACCAGAATATTCCATCAAGAACGAGCAAGTCACTTATATGCCTCTATCCCCGATATATATATATATATATATATATATATATATATATATATGTATACCTACATTTATGTCCATTCAAAGTTTCATCAAACCCCGGCAAATATTTTTTACGTGTAGAAGTATTTTAGTTTATTTTTATATATGTTTTTATTTTTAATCACAGATATTTTTTTTACAGAGGAGGAAGTTTATTTTCTTATATTTTTTTATTGGACACTATTCCCTTAGGGGAGAACCACTACTTAATTTTTTTTAAATGTCTTCCCGCAATGGCACGAAATATGTTTGTATCACATTGTTTTTTTTTAATATTTTTTGTATGGTTTACAAATGCAACGTTTTAAAACTGTATATTTCTTATGAGTAGTCAAAATAAGTAAACAATTTAAGACATGATGTTATTTGAAGTTAAAAATATTAAAAAATATCTTTTTTGAATTTATTTAAAATTCATATAACAACAATCCCGATAAATATTTTTTTGATATTGGACGACTTTAAAATTAGTATTGCTAGGTGGTCTGGTGTTGTCAATGGTAAAAACAATTTAATAAACTTTAAGCATAAAATAAATAAAATAAGTCTTTATTACTGATAAACATATAAGTACATATAAGGAACCTTTTATGAACCTAAGGAACCTATACATATTACTTTAAATAATAATTAATAATTATTTGTGATACATACTTTAAAAAAATATATTTATAAACAATAAATTTATAGTTAAATAAGTGAACGGTTATTTAATGTTATTATTTTGTCACAGTTTGTCCTCTGACAAAGGCCTTCTCTAGTGATTTCCAGAAGGTTCTATCTTTCGCAGTCTGCAGTCCACAGCGGGCCGGCCACATTTTTTATTTCGTCGTCCCATCGCTTGTTTTGTCTAAAACGTTTTCTCTTCCCATCTCGTGGATACCATTCTGTTATTTGCTTAGTACATTTCTCTTTTCTCTCTCTCATCATGTGTCCTGTCCAACGCCATTTTAATTGTTTATACTTTGAGTCTAAAGTCAAAAAACAAACACCTTTATGTTTTGTTTTGCTTTTAATTTCATCAAGTTTTACCCTATCTCTTCTTTTCTCTCCCATTACACTTCTTTCTATACTATTCTGGCAGACCTTTAGTGTGTTGTATGCTGGGCTGTTAGTGTCCAAGTCTGGCAGCCATATAATAAGCACGGAAGGATACACACATTAAAAACCTTCCTTTTTCTTTCATAGCCATGTCTTTGTTTTTCATTATTTCACAAAGAGACCAGAATCTTTTCCACGTGTTATTTATTCTTCCTGTGATTTCTTTGGGCATGGAAACTTCCGTGGATATCAGTTGTCCTAGATAAATATACTCTTGAACGTATTCCACTCGTTCGTTATTTACCGTTACAGTATACGTTTGCAAGGAGTTAGTCATTATCTTGGTTTTATTTTAATTTATTTCAGGACCTGCCCTGGTACTTTCGTAAGCCAACTGTTGTAACATTGATTATAGAGTTTTTGTCGTGTCAGAAAATAGGATCAAGTCGTCAGCAAAACGTAAGTGACTGAGGGTTTCCCCATTTATATTTAATGCAAATTGAGTCCATTAAAGCCTTCTGAATATACTTTCCAAAACAGATGAAAAAAAGCTTGGGAGAAATAAGATCACCCTGGCGTACACCTCTTTCAATGGAAAATTCTTGTCCTGAATATTCCAGCTTTACATGAGCTTGTACTCTTAGTGTAAACATTTTTAAGTATTCTTATATATTTATTCGTTACTTTAAGGATATTGATCCCTTAAATAGAACATTACGTTTCTTTCTTACAATTACACATTTACAATTTAATACTATAACTAATTGTAATAGTAGAAATTTAGACCTTGTCATTAAAAATATTTCTTGTATTGTTAACTATTGCCCGGAAATAAATAAATAGAGATACCTTATATATGCCCTTGGACTAATTTTTATTCATGAATTTGTAAAAGTTTTTAATTTTTTTTTATAAATTTATTGTAGTTCTGTTTTTTTGTTACATCAAAAACTGCAATATACATGTAAAAAAAATCAAGTGATTAAAGATAAAAAGACATCCTATCCGTTCCAATGATTACTTTCATGACATTAAGTTTGACTTTGTAGCAAAATGTACCGAAATTGTAATTATTTGCGGAATAACTGTAAATACGTCTTTAAGAAATTATCTCAAGGTTCTGACCTAGTTGAAATGAAACACACTTTATTAGTATTTCAATTTCAACGTCTTTATTGCTATTTTTATTAACTTTATTACACTTTTTATAACAAGCTGTGCTCGTGGTTTTGTTATTGGTTTATTGTTTGTTTTTCTTAAATGGATGATCGGTTAGCAAAATCACTCGAGTCATGATTATGAACCGACACTGGTCCGTCGACTTCCTATAACACTTACTGTCATTTAATATAAATAATATGTCTATCTCACCAGAAATACGATGTCAAAGTCTGTTTATATGAGGATCTTGTCCTATTTTTTGTAAATTACCCTTTATAAATTAGTATGTAATTTATTATTTCTGTGTGACACACAACAAATTCGTCTCGACAGTCACTTTTCAACCGTCCATCCGTAAAGTACCGAGATATATTTTTTTGTGCAATTATTCATTATTAATAAATAGTTTATTCATATAATAAAAACTTATTAAAAATAAAATAAATCTCATTAGTAAGATCATATCTTAGAATTGTTTTAACAGATTTCAGTGTTGTTAGTTCAGTATCAGTATCAGTATCAGTAGTCATTACATTATATTAGAAAAGACTGCACTTACAATGCCTAAAGTACAAGGTTCTTGTGGCCAGTTCTATAAATATTGTAAAGAGGTGTAAAATATACTCACCAGAACAAATCATTTTACTCAACCATGAAAAAAGTAGAAGACAACTAAGGATAGAACAATTGCTAAGGCAAGAGAGATACGAATGTATTTTTATTATTACAACAAAAATTTATTTGTTTATATCGACCAGGGTTTCAGAACTTCCTTGTAAAACACCAAAATGTAAATGGTAGCTTCAGCAGTGCTAATATAGTATAAATAATAATTGTAATTGAAATAAATATATGAGATATTAAACTATCTGTTTTTTATGTCTTGTTATAAATTACAATAAATCTGAAAACGGAATTCTTGTATTGTAGCATAATACGAATAGGTACTATACAAAACACCAAAGTATATATAAGTTGAATGTTTTAATTAGATGTCCTTCTCAAAAATGTTATTAAATTACAAAATGAAGCTTAAAAAAGTAATATCTCCTCAACTACTTGAATCCACGGATTTAGCCTCGCCCTATTTGTATTTAAATGGTTATTTTCTTTAATTAGTCTTGTGGCTTCAATAATTTTCTTAAGCAATGAGAAATACAAGAATTAGAATAGTAGGTGTGGATTTCATATTGTATTAACATTTTTTTGTTTTTCAGTTAGTACCTACGTGCGTTCTTTTTTATTAGTTATTTTATAATTCTTATTAAATAAAACTAATAATTAATTATTATATTCACTACTGAGTTATAAAGTCATAATAATTTTTTCTGTGATATACTTTGAAAGTATCAAAGTATATCACAGAAAAAATAAAAATTTTCGTTTTTTTAGGAAGTTAGTTTGTATATGAATTCCGACGATGCCGTTTTGTGCATTTGACATAATGATAGAATATTTATAACAATGTTATACCGATTTTATTAGTAAGAAATTATTCTTACGTTATTCACAGCTTAAACCGAATATAACTATTCATAGTTTAAATTCGATATAACCATTGCATAGTAATTTTTTATAAGTAAGGCCCTTAGTGTTAATATTACTGAGCATTTTGTAAATTTTCTCATAAAAGAATTTAAACACAAACTTCTTCCTAGGCAAGATGGCAAAGATTCATAAGTTAGTTTATGTTAAATGGAATATGTATAAAAATAGCCATTTTTATAATAAGCAGAAATAAAAAAAAAAACAGTCTTAACATTCCAGTTGTATGTAAAACAGAAACTGCAAGATAAGGCCTACTAGACGATTAAGGATTATGTAAATGTTAAACGGCGTGTGACTAAACTATTGTAAGCCTACCTCATAAAAAATCTGTAATTGGTAGTTGACAAGAGTGGTAATGAACTCGTTTGCCTGGATATTCTCCTGAGCTCAACTAAATGAACGGCTTTTTTTTCAAAGGCAAACATGTTATTAAAATATATATTTTTTTAAATATTAGTTATTAAAATATTTTGATTTTTTTTTTCATTATTTGTTTCATTTTGACGTGTTCTGACATCCATGCAATGAAAAAATGTTAACTTTGAAATATTTGTACAAATTTGTATATAATTTTCCCAAATAAATCTACCCTTATTTGTACAAATTTGTATAGAATTTGCCCAAATAACCTATCAAAACTCCCAATTTCATTTAATTTCATTTAATTAATTTCATTAAAGTTTTAGATCCGTGTCATGTAGGTACAGTAAAAAATATTTAACGCCTCGTTACTATCTTCTAATAACAGGTATGAATAACCACAGAACTGTATTTTTTTTTATTTAGTTATTTCAACGCTCATGGAACATGGTTTTAATGAACGTTAATTGACAATCGCATGTGATTAAAATATTATTTATAAATACTCAGAATTAGTACAATCTTCACAACATTTATTTGCTACTTCATTGCAGTTTATTATTTTACTGACACTAACACGTTAAAAATGAAGGGAGACTTTCATACTCTGTGGCGTAGATTTTGCCTTGAGAGCAGTATATTAGGACTAAAATACTTCTATTTATATCCAGACTTATTATCGAGGTAATGAAAATATAATAAGCTTTATGTTCATAAATATTCCTAGGTATAAATAATATATATATATATATATATTATAAACATTCTTCAGATGTTTCTGGGCAATATCGATGATATCAGTCGTGTATTTGGCATGTGACCTGACGTTTCTCCTCCACTTCCGCTTCCTAGAGATGCCTACGCGTATTTCGATCGAGAATCAATACGAGCCGCTACAGAATCTGACGTTCCCTGCAATTACAATATGCTCTCCTAATCAGATAACCATCAGCGCCATGATGCATTTAAATAGAACGCTTGTGTATGTTCAAATAATTATGTACAAATGACATTCTTAAAAATGTTCATAACTCTTTCTTTGCAATCTTTTATAATGAAGGAATTATTTAATTTTTAACATTATGTTTTATATTAATCGACACAAATTTTCAGATAGACACGTTTTATAACGTATTATTATTTATTAACGGGAATTAACGCTCTAAATAAAAATTATTGCAAATTTTCATTTTCTGACATGGCATTGTCTGACATGGTCAAAAGCAAAATGATAGTCAATTAAAAGGTGATAGGTAGGTACATATTTCCTAGCACGTTCATTCCCGTTAAAAAAAATATGTTAAACTACCAATTTTAAAAAAGAAAAAGTAGAGCTGAAAGCATCACAAGAATTATTTTAGTTATTTTAATTATTTTAGTGACGGAAACCGTACTTTGGACTTTCATAGTGTTCTGCCACAATTACTGGGCTTATACAAAGTGATGAAAGTAAAAAAGGAAGATCTAGAACGATTGCAAGACTTGTTAATACTGAATTGATACAGTGTAAGTTATCAATGATTATCTGAAATAATTGCCAATATTCGCCTCGTGTAGTAACTTCAATACCGTTGCGATTGGTCCCAACATGAAAGTTATTTTCTTGCAGGCTGTAGAGATAATAGGTTTGGTGCCGCAACGATGTGATGATTTTCTTAAACTGTGTTACCTAAATCACAAACGTTATCCCAACTGTAAGGGTCTTTTTAATCCTATTTTAACAAAACACGGAATGTGTTGCATTTTTAATAGTATATATGCATATAATCGTAGAAGGTAAGTATGACAATACAAACGCTATTGTCTAAATATAGATTGGACAACTGAATAACTTAATTGTAATCTTGATAGAAATGAAAAAATAAAGGATTTTGTCCCTTACAAGACAAAAAACATGGGTATCTCTGATCGATCTGATCTGATCTCTGGTCACAGATTACAATGTTGACGACGCTCTTAATAGCACCCTTCTCAACGGCGGAGCTATGCGTGTAAGTTGCCCTATAAATACTTATTATAGTATATTATACTCTTAGATCTAATCTATCTAAAGAATCATTGCCAATCATTTTGACAAAAGATTTGTTGTTGCAGTTAATGATTACGGAATCAACAGAATTCCCCGCTGACGACGAATCAACCTTAGTTGCTCCTAACGTGGAATCTTTTCATATTTTCAATCCGACCTATACTTATTGCTCTGATGAAGTTCGTACACTACCATCATGGAGGTCGAAACTTACATATATATCTTGATGTTTTATTAATTGTCAATAAAATCGGCATGCACTAAGGGTTTTAAAAAATGTATAAGTAATACAATGATTTAAGTCACAGGTTTCTGTTTTAATCCACTGGCTATATAAATTCAATAGAAATTCTCATCCAAAATCCATCTTTATAATTTTTAAGTAACTGATTCTGTTTGTTTGAGAACTACTTTAGATAATATAAATATAAACATTTAAATGTTATATATAACTGAAACCGAAATATAACAAATATCATTTATCCCTAATCAATAAATTTATCTGTGATCCCAAAACCTGACGCAACTTTTGTTCGAATCCCGCAGTCGTAAATGCTACTACCAGGATGAGTTCCCGCTCCAGTACTTCAAACACTATCGGAATTCTGACTGCGAAGTGTTGTGCCACGCGCGTAAATACGTACCAAACGTGCAGATACGCAACAGCTGCAACATTTCTAGCATTGCCTGCATCGCCAGCGTTAGATGTAAGTTTTATATACTATTTTTTTTTAAAACGATTTTAAGTACAATTGCAACGCCAGTTCAAGCTGTTAACATACCTTGACTTGACATAACTATAGGTGGTTTTAATATTGTTTTTATGATTTTAAATGAGAAGTTTGATTCATATCTGTAAAGTCTACCTGTACAGCTATGAATCAATATATGTATTAAGGATTTAATAAAAATTCTCAGATAAACAGAAACAATTTTACGCTGGGGAGAGTTGCGACTGTTAGCGCGACTGCGAGTCGTTCAACTACATTGGCGACATGATGATCGGCAATCTAGACGGATTAGAACATTTAATGTTGAACCCTTAGTAAGTAAAAAAGCATTGTTAATTTAATAACTCATTGAAATAACAAGGCATTTAGTAATGATAGAATCAAATTGAGAAGTAATACTATATAGTTATGTTATCGGTCTGTGTAACTTGTTTGTTTTCCACAGTTCAGATTTGGAGTTTACCAAGAGCTCATCAATATTACACTTCTACTTTCACAGCTCCGTGTTTGTGAAACAAAAGCAAGAGACCGTCATATCACTCATTAGCTTGTCATGTAAGTATCATTGCTGCCTCCTATGATCTAATATATCTACAATTTAAAGTACATTTCTAAAAGCTAATTTCTTATAATTTTGTCATCAATTCAGCTCTCAATAAATTTAGTTCTGTGACTTAATTTGATGCATATCTCAAAAGCCTTGTTCAATTAAGTAATCTGATAAAATAGATATTGATTTAAAATAAATTTATTCACTAGAGTTTTGGCCTTGTGTCGCTGTTGGTTATGCCATGTTTTTTTTATTTAAAAATTACATGTAATAAGTATATGCACTAAGGTTTTTTTTAATTTAATTGCAGCAAATCTTGGCGGTGTGTTTGGATTGTGTGTCGGATGCAGTGCAATCAGCGTTTTTGAAATTATTTTCTACGTCTATGCAGCGATTAGATATAAAATCAATAAGCGATCACAGAAAATAACAAACAATAAATTTAATAAGGTTTCATTTTTACATTAAAATACCTTCAATCTAGAAATTTTCAGCAAGCTTTTATAATAAGAATAAATAAATAGAATATATTCAATGGATTATAAAAAGGTTTCTGTATCATATAAAACTACTCTACTATATAAATATCGTTATAATTCGGTCGCAATCATTGTAAGTTCAACCCAGATTAGATGTAATTATCATCAAATTAAATGTAAACGAACAAATGTGTAAGAACAAATTGTCTTAGTTCTTACGATTCTTTTAAATTGGTTATAAATAGATATTAGGTTTATAAGTACCGCACAGATCTCTATTAAAAAATAATTTAAAACGAACATAGCACAAATCACAAAATATTTCTCACTAAATCATGATGAAAGTTATTAGATTGTTAAGAACCCGACCTCTAAAGATTGGAAAAATTGTCGTCCTACTATGTTATTATTATCTTATTGTCATAAAAACGACCAAACCCAGAAACACAGACATCTATGCTGATCATCACATACATGCCTGTCCCTGTCGGGAATCGCACCCGAGCCCTATTGCGTCTTTATATGTTATGTATGTATTAGTTAGTTAATTTACTTAAGAGCTAATATATCATTTGCTTTTGATGCTCAATATAGACAACGGTTTAGTGTGATTGTTTGTTAATTTAGTCCAATATGGAAGTCTCACGTTTGGTACAAGTTGTAATGTTCTCAATAAATCACTTTATACAGTTTCCAAACAAGGGTTTCATTTCTTTCCTTTGCGCTCGTGAGCTCCCAGGCCCAATACGAGGACAGCCTTGTAGGTATCAGAATTTTATAAATATTTTGCATCCTACATCTTCTTCCCAGGACTCTTTGGCTTTGTTAAATCAAGGGCTGTCAAAAAAGACTCCATCATCAATTAATCCAACACAGTTCCTTTAGTTATGGGAATCTTCGTGTTTAAACCTATGGAGGTACGCCCGGTTACAGCTGGGACCAGATATCCTCTGGGTTAGGTAATAGTTCGACTCTCCATGGTACCGATTCACTCATGGCTATAAGTCCGGTTTTAGCCTATGTGTCCATCTTCCTTTTGTTGACTTATTCCAAAGCGTTTGCCACTGTTGCAAGCTCTTCAGTCTTTCCTGGCTTCGAAGCTTGTCCGCAGTCAGCTCTGGATTACATCTTTCTTTAATTTTTACTTTGATTTAGATTAACGTGATTTAGATTAATGAGATTAACGTGCGATCTTAATTGTGGATAAACCAAGGAAGGATTACTAAAACCTTGGCGTCTCTGCAATTGCTTCGATCAGTGCGTTCTACCTTCGTACCTACCTACTTAGAATAACGGATGCTCTAAAGAACTCTTCAATCTGGTCCCGTTTTACTCTTTATATATACTGGGTTATTTGTTGGCCACCTCTTGCAAGCAGCTTGTCTACATCAATTCCAATAACATTTGGTCTATGAATTTTTACAAATATCGATAAACAACACAAAAAAAAAACAAAAAAATATATGTAACCTCTTTTAGGTATTACCCCGTATTTTGTAAGAGGTACTTAATACATACAAACATACGTAGGCAACAAATAAATTTCATATGGGAAAACTTAAATTTTAAAAACTATTAATTTAAAAAAGTCGTAGTACCAAATGTTGCTGGGAATGATGTAGAGAGGCTGCCTTCAAGAGGTGGTCAATTAATTACAAATAACCCTATATACTTAGTCTGGCCATCCTAGCCAAAGATAGTAGTAACAGACTTAGAATCTTTAAATTAGTATACGATTGTGGGTTTTTATTTCACAATTTCATTTTTTAAGGAATATATACATACCGACCTTTCTCTAGTATAAATCAGGTGCTTATTAAATGTTCTTATTAAATATTGAATACGCATACAGAACACTAATAGGATAACCGCCCCGTTGGTCGAGTGGTTAGCGCAGACGCCTAACGTGTCACGGCGCAACGGGGCTCGGGTTCGATTCCCGGCAGAGCACAGGAATTTATGTGATAAGCATAGATGTCTGTGTTTCTGGGTTTGGTCGTTTATTAAATATATTCTCAGTATTTATATGTGTATTTCTATGTATTAGTATCGTTGTCTAACACCCTTAACACAAGCAAATAATTTGCTTACTTAGGGGTTACATCAATGTGTGTAATTTGTCCCAATATTATTATTATTATTATTATAACAGTAAGAAACGGTTTATCAGACTCGAACAAGATCCTCTCATAAACAGACCTCATCGTCGTATTTGTTGTAAAGGAAGTGTTATGTATATTAAATCACAGTTAGTATTATAACATCTCGGTGGACCATCATCTGTTCATTATTAGAAGACCGATAATATAAAGCAATACAATATTATAAGACAGACGAAGAAGATTTCTCGCAAAACATATTTAAAAAAAGATTTAGGGATAAAAAATATATAATGAAAAGCAATGAAACATCATGTTAATAGCAAAGATGAAACAAAAGGGTCACAATTTGAATAACAATATAATGAAAACCCTTGTATGCATTATTCGTAAGGATCAATTAGCCAAACAATGTATACTAGCCAGGCTTTGCAAAATGATGTATTCACTGTTCATCTGTTGCTAAAATTTCTCATAGTAACTACAATGCATAGTGTGCATTTAAAAAAAATATGACTAGGGTGAAGATAAATATTTATATTTATTTCTACTTATATATATTATAATTTATTATTTCTATATCTTTATTTATTTATGTATATTATTGGTATATATATGTTTGAGTTTATTTTCTTTTTAAACAACATTGTAAAATAAATAGAACATTGTATTTGTTGAGCACGTTTGTAGTTTCTATTATATTTATTCCAGTGTTTTTTTATTATTTTGTTTTAATTATTTAAGTGATTTTGAACTTGTATATCGCCTCTTTGTGTTATCTTTTACTGTATTCTCAGGTTGACTGGTAGAGAATGCTCTTAGCATATATTTTAGTGTTAAGCATAAGCTACGAATTGAATGGTGAATAATAATAATAATATCACTTGAATCACGATATTTATCTAACCCCTACGTAAGCAAATTATTTGCTTGTGTTAAGGATGTTAGACAACGAAACAAACACATAGAAATACAGACATCGATGCTCATCACATGCATGCCTGTCCCTGTCGGGAATCGAACCCAAGCCCATTTACTCCGTGTTAAGCGTTTTTGCCAACCACTCTCTCTACTAACGCGACCGGGCAATTAATTGTAAAATAATTCTTTAATTTAATATTCTAGTTTTTATATTTCTCTAAATTGTTTGTTTTTTTTGTTTGTATGGTAGAGAATACCTTGTTGGTAAAGTGCATGTTATATTCCCATAGATCGCGGGATCGCTAAATAGGCATTTATTACATTCCCATGCATTGTGGAATTGCTGATTAGACGATGATGCAATAATATATCGAGCATTCTTCATAGGAATGGATTCCTAGTAGAGCGGTACGCTAAAATATCCGAATTCGTTGTTTGTCCAACTCATTATTCTGTAATTATTTTAATTACAATTACATTTATTTAAATCAGTCGTGTCTCCAACTTTCAGCAAGTAACTTGTAGTTTGTAAATTAGTTATACTTATTAAATATTAAGTCAAGAATTTGTATAATTTTGGATCCTCCGGTTGTGACCGTCGTAATTTGCGCCAATTTTTTTCGATAGTTAAGATTAACTAAACAAATAAAATAAGTTATAAATCTTATGAGCGTCTCAATCGATTATACTTCAGGTGATTCAGAACAGGTTTACACGGATTTACACGCAACATCGATCTCCATAGAGACTTAGACCTTCCGACCATCGCTCAGTACTTCAAGGGGCTTTCCCAAAAGTACTTTGAACGTGCTGAGCGACACCCGAACCCACTGGTGGCTGACGCCGCAGAGAATAGACCACGTAAGACTACTTTAGTCAGAAAAAGAAGACCCAAGTCGGTACTCGTTGACCCCGACGACGCGTTCACAGTAGGTAATAACGTGTACGTGTAGGCATAAGTGATACCACACAACATACAGACATACACCGTCTATACCGGTATAGACGAGATCCCAACTGAGTAAGTGCTCCGTTGTTCCGGCGTTCTGCTGTCGGAGGACGCTAGTGTCCAAATTTCCTTAGCTTCCCTCCTGACTAACGACGCCCCGAGCCGAGGTCCGTGTCTCAATCTGAGACGCCCTCGGTACATCGTTCCCCATGGGGGTCCATCTGGCCCCCCTTTTAAGGGCGGGTCTCCTGACCCACCCGCTCCCCGGGTGACGCTGTAATAGCCAACAGGGCTAACAGCATAGACAGACAAAAAAATAATCGATTATACAAATTTTTGTAATATTTTTGTTACTTAGAGTATAATTGTCAGATATAACGACACCACCGTAACTTCCAAATTGCTACTTTATTATCTTACTTTAACATTTTATTTTATTATAATAACAGACCAATAATTCTCAGGTCTCTGTGACTTTTATTGTAATGCTTCAGATGAAGAACAGTGTTTCAAACTTAACGAGTTAAGAGTTGCTTTAATGTTAAGATCAGTATTATAAGATAATTTTATTGTTATAGTGTTAAATGATTACATAAATCTTAGAACTGTTTTTAACTCATTTCATATATAAAATCTAACGCTCATATAGCCCCTGCTTTCTTAAATAATGCTATAGTTACAAAGTAATTAATTGAATATTCCGTATGAGATTTTTGTTATTGAGACAAAAAAATATAATACAATTTATACACCACGTCCTGTAACTATAAATAAATGCATATTGTTCTTTAATTGTTATAAAATTGTACCTATAAATACAGTATTTTTTGACTCAATTTATATATTAATCATTTTAATACAACTGCAACATTTAACTATTCCAATTGTATAAAATAAAATATAATATATGTTTTCATTTTGCAATGAGCAGGACATATATATTTGTGTGTAATCACATCTACCTGTCCACTTATTATAATTCGTATAAGATAATGTTATAATTGTTATTTTAAAATAGTTTTGTCTTGTAATTTGTGCATTTGTAATTTTTGTGAATTATACAATTTTTTGTGAATTTCATATTTGAATTGTGCTAATAAAAAGGTTGAACTTATTTATTACAATCATCATATATCATTTTTTCGCTTACAACTACTACTAATTAAAAATTTAATATTCGAGATTTTTTTATTGATAAATAATAGGAATCTCAACATGAATACAGGTAAAGTTATTAATTAAATTAATTTGTTTAGTGGAGTATCCACAACAAAAGGATGGATACCTGCCGTGCGTCGGAACGTCCGGTGATGGAACAGGGATGGGGAAATTAAATCGTGTAATTCCTGCGCACACTCACCAAAATGTATCCTATAGGATACTGAGAGGCTAGTAATGGATAGTACATTAACATTCAACAATTTTTTTTTATAGTGTCTTATAAGTTTAACAGTTAGCTGTCTGTATCAGTGTGCTATAATGAGAGAATAATGGCGAAATATTTTGTACCCTCTCGGTGCAACCAAGAGCCACCAAAAGTAGTGAGCAGTTATCTAAATGATAAATCTCAAGGAGTTTTTAATTTGTGTTATTCTTTGGAGGGATACATAGATATAATTTGTAGTAAAACAGTTTGACATTTAGTAAATCATGACTCCACCGCTTCTTTTACTAGCGCAATTTTTATGTATCGGCGTAAAATAAGAAATTGTATAAAATACAAACGGAAACGACAGTTTCAGCCAAGATCTTCGTGCGTCAATGAGAACTAAATTAAGATAGGTGCTGTTACTACAAAGATTAGATTGAAGTTTGAATTTGTTTGAGTCAAGAAAAGAAACAAAATTAGTATTAAAGTAGTTATATGTTAGCGGGTCGAATAAACCTTTTTAGTCTCAATCACATTTAGGACTTAGACTCATATACATTGCAATGATACTTGACGTATCATTGCAATTGCAACATCAGTCTTTTCCCAGAAAGAAAGAGAGAATTTGATGGCATTTAAGAAGAAAATTAACAAAATATTTTAATCGATGTTTAAATCAAGTATATTAGATTTTAATGTAAATATTTTCATATTTATATACTTCTGAAAGTCATTCCTGTCGTCATTAACGATAATAACAAAGTAAATCACAAAACAAATATAACATTTAATATAACATTAATTTTAAGTTCCGTTTTATAATAGATAAGTTATTTCAATAATTCTTAAGTCAATCTTTGAAATATATTACATCGTGGAGACTTCATTATAAGTCAAGTGTAAATACAAACAAGATAAATAATTTTAGGATGTTATCACAGTATTTTAAATGGAGTCAAAAAAATTGTTATTTTGTATATAAGCTCATAATACGAATTTTCTTAACTTAAATATAATGTATTTTGTAACATTAACCAGGTTTTTAAAAATCAGATAAACAAATATCCTATTTTTTATTTATATCTTTTATCATTTTTAAATAAGTAACAGTGTTCATGAACCTTACTTTACGTAATATTATAGAAACGTAATTTCTATAATATGAAAATAGTATATAAAAAGTAGTCAACTTTAAATATACTCGTTTGTGTGCAGTGCAGCATTAATAAGTTATTTTTTTTTGTCATCATATCATATCATCATGTTTGAAAGTGTTGACGAAACTTATAATAATAAAAAAATGTATCCGAGTGTTCAAGAGTCGTTACAGAAAATATCAGAAAGAGAAGGTTACAAGTCTTGTACAATTTTCAAAAGACTGATATCAACAAATGGTGGTAATTATCTCGGCGATTTATATGAAGTTGACATTAAAGGTGAAACAAATAAGGGTATCAAGGAAACTAACTTATTTGTTAAGCATGCTATCAAAATCAATTCGGCTAATGATTTGTTTAACATCAATACATTTTATAGAAACGAAATATTCATGTATACAGAACTAAGTAATGTATATAATAAATTACAAGATGAAGCTGGTATACCTTGTAGTGAGAGATTTAAAACTGTCAAGAGCTTTAATGATAGTAATGAAGATGCAATAATTCTTGAAAACTTATCTAAAAAAGCATATGAAACGCGTTACAGAATGAATAGTATGTCTTTGAATTTTGCTGAGATATCAATAAAACAGCTAGCGAAATTTCATGCTTTATCATTTTAATAATAATATTAAAACTATTCGCACTCCATTCGAAATTAACGATTGGATAAAAGATAACATTAAACAAGTGAAAATGTTTTTGAACATTTTGATAATAATATTCAAGGAAAGATACGCAAGTTCATGGATACAATAAATGAGAAGTTACCTATATATCTTGGAGGTGAAACTAGTTCTGTGAAATGCTTGTGTCATGGAGATTTTAGAATCAACAACATTTTATTTAAAGAAAGCGTGAGTATGACATTATTATTTAAATAAACTCATATTCAATTATTTTCTAACTACTACATTTTTATTTCACTATGATAAACTTTTATTGGGAGTGTTAAATACTTTCAGGGTTCTGAATCAGCCGAGGCCATTATCATCGATTATCAATTGCTTTTCTTTGGATCGCCTGTACTCGATCTTATATATTTTATATACTCGGGCACTGACAGAGAGTTTAGAAAGGTTCACATGGAAAACTTAAAAGATATTTACCACGATACATTCAGAGACTACCTAAAATACTTCGACATCGATGTTGATGAGTATTATTCCAAAAAGGTTTTCCAGGAAGACTTTAACAATCATCTTGACTATGGACTTATGGTAGACTTCTACATACTACCCTTTTGTTTCACTTTGGAGAATGCAGTCCTTGATATGAGCAAAGACAATGTAGCAGAATTTAAATTTAAATTTGATGAAAGATTCATACAGAGATTTAAAGGAATAATAGATGATTATTTGGAAAGGGAAATAATCTAATATTTTTTTATAAACATACAGATTATGTTGGAATACAGTAAAAACCCGATTAACCGGACTAATGTTGACCTTAGTCATTCGGATAATCGAAAATCCGGATAATCCAATCTATGAAGAATCTTTTCTTCATTCATTCATTTCTTCCACTGGTACTACACTAACGCTTTCATAAAACACATTCATTTTTTATCCTATTCTTTCTTTTTCATATCGCATGTCGACTGTGTGACCTGCCGCCATTTCATCTTGTGCTTTAACGTCCCGGTTAATATTGCCATAGCTATGTATAAGGGAACCAAGGCTGTGAAATTTCGAGCAAATTGGTAAAGGCACTACATCCAAAGAAAAAAGAACAAAAGATAAAATTCACAGAAATCATTTACTGCAGCAGCAATAGTGCCGTGAAACTTTTTAAAAACACTATGGAGTTCATTTCTCCGATATACATCTATAAAATCCCGACGATGAAGATCAAGAAATGATTTTCTAAATTTCAAAATAAAAAATCGGTTTTATATAATAGATAGTCGAGATAATCGCGAATAGGTATAACTGAGGACCCGATAATCGGGATTCTACTGTATGTCTTTTAATCCTTGTTTTTTTAATTTATGTCTTTTAATCCCCTTTATGTCTTTTATGTCTTTTAACCCTTGTTTTTTGAATTGTATGATGATTAAAAATTTATAGTTTTATAAGGTTATCCTGATTTCTTTTTCACATTTACTGATACGTCATCTGCTACTGGAACTTCCAATAGCCTTTAGTTTGTATTCCCAAATACTATTGTTAGTCAAAATAGGCCGGTTCGGCACTTCTCGAAATAATAAGTGAATAAAATTCCTCAGCAAACAGCCAACATTGTAGGAGGCCATGTCTTCTGATGAACCATGAATAAACGAGAAGTTGTTACAAAATCACTAGTAAAATAAATAAATAATAATAATAATACGGGACAAATTATTCACATTGATCTAACCCTAAAGTAAGCAAATTATTTGCTTGTGTTAAGGGTGTTAGACAACGATACAAATACATAGAAATACACATATAAATACTGAGAATATATTTAATAAGCGACCAAACCCAGAAACACAGACATCTATGCACATCACATAAATGCCTGTCTCTGCCGAGAATCGCACCCGGGCCCCATTGCGCCGTGACGCGTTAGGCGTCTACGCTAACCCCTCGACCAACGGGGCGGAATTCATCGATGTTATCGATCGATCGAGTTAATTCGTTTAAAAAACTAAGGTACTAACAATTGAGTTTCCTATTGATACAGTAGTTACCCATAGAGTTATTGACCATAAGGTAGGGAAGCCAAAGTAGAACGCATCTAAAGAAAAAAAAGAGAAAGCAAATGAAGCTACCTATATTTCTTTGTTTCTTGCGTGTATGAAAAAACAAAGATAAGTATAGATCGCTCATCTTCCCTGTCTCACTATTTGTAAGACACTGACACTCACAGGTCTGCCCATGGCTTCCGTATTCCATATATAATCGTTTTATGTACTTACCACACCGTTTTTTTGTAGTTAGTTTACCGTAATTACTAAAAAAAAATAACTTTTGTAAATATTTAAGGGATAGTTAATATTAATTTAAGGATAATATAATCTTAAAGGCAAGCACTGAATTAGTCTGAATACTCGGCAGATCCAACTGATTTAATCTCCGTTATGGCGCGTACGGCATGCTTCTAAATCACCTAAACTTGCGAGCTTATTTACTTTTAACAGGGTTTTAGTAATTCTTAAAAATATAAAAGTATTGTGGAATTTTAAAAGGGTTTAAGTTAATAGGAATTAAGATATATTGTAGTATGATATCAAAATAGTAATATTATAATATACACATATCTTAAAACGTCTGAAAATAATAAAAATAATATTATTATATACATATTGAAAACGTTGCGTCGGGGGACCGTTGTACGTACTTTGTCGATGGTTTGTATTTTACGCTAATGCTAACGAATAAGGACAATACTATACGATTTGATATCGTTATTTCGTTATTTGCCTTGGTAACTTACTTGCGTTTTGACGTTTTCCTTTATTTGGCGACGTAACGACTTCAATAAGTACATAATAATTTTATTTTTATCTGTTTTTTTTTAATATTTTACTTTCTTCTATATTAGACTAAATGAACCTACGAACATACTAATTTCACTTCTTTAGGTTTTTACTACCAATATTGTAAGACTTTTCACCTTTACCAATAAAAGTGCCATATCTTAGAGACGACTGTTTCCATTTCAAACAAACAGCTATGAACCGTCTCAACGAACCAAGCTTTCGATTAAAATCCGTCCAAACGTTTAGCTGCTACGTTCCCACAGACAAACACACAGATATACAGGTCAAACTTATAACACTAAAAATAGCATACAACATAAAGAAACCAATGTAACAATATATTTGATATCACACTCAATACTCATTCATAGTTAAGTGGGAACTCAAAGCACAAGTTTCCTTGAAACTACTGAGTTAGATCGCGCTGTATCTAGAATTAAATAATCTTATCTATGCATAATGTATGTCCTTCTTAATAATACATATAAATTGATAGAATAAAGTAAACAATCAATCTATAAAGGCATCAATAATTCAAAGCAACATTTTGATAAAACGTCTTCAAAAGAACCTCTCTTTCAGATTCTTATACGATTTATTTGTAACCAAGTAAATTCCCTCAAGCTTTGGAAACGGTATGTCGAGATACCGGTATTAGGATTGTCATATGTATAGGTAGAATGAAATAAATGATATGTTTTGCCAAAAAAGAGTTATTTAAAAACGTTATACATAAAACTAATATTCTTAAAACTTTTAATATTTTTATTACCGCCAAGAATCTATAAGCTCTCGCTCCCGCCAAGAATCTATAAATAATCTATAAGCTCTCTTACCGCCAAGAATCGCCAGCGACAGTCGTTCTATTCTTTAAAGCACCTTATGACACTGTTCACAAATACACTAAACTGTTTACCATTTAAACACTTAATTATCACTGTTACACAACTTAGTTTCTCGATCTCACACTCAGCGGTTTATTATAACTGTTACACTTTTATCACAATAATACCACCCCACAACTTGTACTCCCAATTTCACACAATGCCTTCTCTTAAACGAACTGCGATTTATATACTTCTTATTCTTAGTCAAATCAGTATCCAATATAATATTACATTTATTTTATCAATTAAACTTCTATACAGACATTCAATTGTTTTAGTCAAATCAACAAATTATATCTTTATTTTTAGTCAAAACCAAACTACTACATGTATAAAAGCTAACACATTGATTTCTGTTATGTAATAATACCTATATTGTATATTTTAAATGATATTTTTATATAAATTTTATTTAAATGAACGTTGATTTTTAGGAACAATTTATAGAAAGTGTATTATTGTTCTTCTACATTAAATTAAAAAAAAATGGTCTTAACAGTTGTTAAGACCAGTTGGTCTTATTAAATTTTAATTAATTATAAATGGGCCATCAAATTTAATAAGTTTTAGTAAATATTGGCCACTATAGTAAACATTGTAAAATCTGATGGTTAGTGTATAAAAGAATATTATTACTTATTAAGTATTCAGATATTTAAAACCTATATCAATTTTGTAAGTTTAAATGTAGAAGAAATAATAAATAAAAATAGGATGTTTAAAAAATATATCAATAAATCTCAATAATATGAGATATGCTTAATATAAAAATCAAATAGCAATTTCTTGTAGTCTGCTTATTAAATAATTAACGTTATGCAATTATATCAAGCATTAAATTAGTTATGTTTTAAAAAGATGAAACAAATGACTTTTTTAACAAGAAAACATTGAAAATACTTTTGTGACTAAAACAGCTAAAGAACTAAAATTTGTTGAACTCTATCTGAAATAGTAAAAATATATTTAATTAATTGTCTTGATTAAATGCGATATAAAACTAAAACAAAGTAAACAAAACGATATCTTTTATCTGTCTTGTCTGTGTTTTATTCCAAGTATGATCTTTATGAAAGTCATAATAAAAAGAAAATATTAAATTCTGTTAAGGGATAGGAATGAAATTAAAATGAAAAAATAATAATTGTAGACGAAATGTTTATGGAACAAATTGGTCATCATAAAAATAGTAAATGTTCAAATATTTTTTAAGTCTGAACTGACCCAAAAATGTTGAAATTATATCTGCTTTAATAAAAACTGTTAGACTACGAAAAATAAACAATTCAAGGGTGCAGGGGAAACCGTCCTGTCGCTCTACCAATTGCGCTACCGTATCGCTGTCCGTCTCGGTGAATTAAGCATTCTATATATGATCGTATTTTTCGGGACGGTGGTGACATCTATTAGGCTTCTTTTGAAAACCCTAACTAATGTTTCTAACTTTGCAGTATAGATAAACATTAAAAAGATGCCACTACCGAAATTAATGTTTAAAAGTATTTTTAAACATATGTAGCTGTTCCTTGTTAAGCCTATTTACATTTTTATAAATTTAAATAAGCTTAATATTGGTATGGTATAATATGGTATAATTTAAATAAGCTTTATATTAGGATGACAAAAGGTACAATGTATCTGCCTGTATATTATAAAAAACAGATTGCTACTTTAGTAGCATTTAATTTAAAAAACTTCGTTATAAGAGATATAACGAAAAATGATTGTAATTTAAATAGTGTAGTACTGACAAAACATAATCGTTCCACTTTAAACTAAATTTTAAGACAAAGCCTAAGCTGTTTACTATTGTCCATCAAAATATACAAGGCTTAGGTGGCAAGGAATCGGAAGTGGAACTGTTTGTTCAAAAATATAACATTAGTTTATTATGCATTACAGAGCACTGGTTGTCAAAGAATAACAATATTATAAATGTACAAAATTATAAATTGTCAAGTTCGTTCTGTAGAGAGAAAGCTATTCGCGGTGGCTCACTTATCTTAGCTCGTAACGATGTAGTGTTTAAGTCTCGATCAGACATAGTGGCGCTCTCTGTCGAGCGAATTATTGAACTATCCTGCATTGAGCTCAATGAACATATTATTTTATGCGTGTACCGACCTCCCTCTGGTGATTTTGATGAATTTGAAAACAAAATGGAGGATATTTTAACTAAACTTTGTCATAAAAACAAGTCCGTGATTGTGTGCGGTGACTTTAATGTAGATATATTACAAGTAACTTCGTCTAGTGTACGTTTATTAAATTTGTTTAAATCTTTTAACTTATTGAACGTATTTTTTGAACCTACTCGCATTACTAGTGTTTCCTCGACTTGTATTGATAATGTGTTCTGTCGCTGTAACATTTATGAAGAGACGATAATGACGAATTTAAGTTCAGACCACTGTGGTCAAAAATTTTCTATATTAATCAATCGTGAAAATGAAAAGCCCCAAAAATTTACTTGCAGACCGATAACAAAAAACCGAACTAATGCTTTTAAGAATATTGTTGCGCAAAAACTGCATAAAGTAGACATGAGCGATGGCAATCCCAATAATTTATATAATAAAGTTTTCGATTTTTTGTTACAAGAATTCAATAATATTTTTAAACCAAAAACTATAACTAAATACCCAAAACTTAAATTTAGTGATTGGGCTACCCCGGGAATATACAAAAGTAGAGAAAAATTATATGATTTGTATGGTGAGAGGCAATGGAATCATGATCCCGTGTTCTTTAATAAAGTTAGAAATTTCTCTAAAATATTTAAAAACGTTTGCGTACATGCCAAGTCGATTTATATTAGAAATAAAATTTTAAACTCTGATGATAAGATAAAAGCAACGTGGGATGTTATATCTAGTGTTTCTGGGAAAACTAGGGCTGTTCATGGACCTATTAAGCTAAAAATTGATAATATTGAAATAAATACAGATTCAAATGTTGCGGCTACTTTTGAGACTTTTTTTAAAGAAATTCCTGTAACAGTCACGCGGAATTTAAATTCTTCACCATTTGATGCAATCGCGGAATTGACGAATAACGTAAGAGTCAGTGACAAATGTTTTGTTTTTAAACCTGTTTCATCAAATGAAATTGTTAAAACGTTTAGAAACCTAAATATGAAAAAAACAGGGGATCTCTGGGGTATGTCAGTTAAATTACTTACCAGTGTTATAAATGAGATTGCTCCCCAATTATCCTTAATTTTTAACAAATGTATTGAAACCGGTACATTCCCAGATTTAATGAAAAATAGTAAAGTAGTTCCTTTGTTTAAAAGCGGCGATAGACTTGAACCGGGAAATTATAGGCCAATATCTATTTTGCCTACCTTAAGTAAAATCTTCGAAAAAATTATTCTCAACCAAATGACAGAATTCGTTTACAGCAATAAAATCATGCATAGTAAACAATTTGGTTTCACCAAAGGCAAGTCAACAACTGATGCGGGTGCCACGCTTCTTAAGCACATTTACGACGCATGGGAGAAGTCACAGAATGCAATCGGGGTATTTTGTGATTTATCTAAAGCCTTTGATTGCGTAGACCATCAAACATTACTATGCAAACTTAACCACTATGGTGTGCGTAGTGCTGCGCTTGATCTTATTGCCTCTTACCTAAATCAAAGAGTTCAGACGGTTGATGTAAATAATTGTAAATCGACTGGTTCTCACCTAAAGATGGGTGTTCCACAAGGATCTATTCTTGGCCCCTTTTTATTTTTACTATATATTAATGATTTGCCCATTTATGTAAAAGGACTATGTGACATTGTACTTTTTGCTGATGATACCTCGCTTATTTTCAATGTTGATCGTAATAAAGCTAATTATGACAAAGTAAACAGTGCTCTGTCACGTATTCTACATTGGTTCGAAATTAATAATTTGGTCTTAAATACTAAAAAAACTAAATGCATGGAATTTACACTTCCTAATGTCAAAAGTCAAATTTGTAGTTTACGCCTTAACAATGAAGTGTTAGAACTGACTGACTCAACAATTTTCTTAGGTATAACTTTAGATAAAAAGCTCCAGTGGAACCCCCATCTCTCAACTCTCGCTGGCAAACTCAGCTCTGCCGTCTTTGCAATTAAAAAAGTAAGACAATTAACAGATGTTAATACGGCTCGACTCGTTTATTTTAGTTATTTTCATAGTATTTTGTCTTACGGTATTTTATTATGGGGCAGTGCTGCCGAAATGAATTCTATATTTGTTTTACAAAAAAGAGCTATACGGGCTATTTGTAATCTAAGAGCTAGAGACTCCCTAAGAGATGTTTTTAAAGAAATCGGTATACTTACGGTTGCTTCTCAATACATTTTTAATAATATATTATATATACGTCAAAATTTAAATACTTATACTAAAAACAGCGACAGACATACGATAAATACAAGAAATAAAAATAAACTCGTAACGCCTAAATTTCGACTTCAAAAAGTTAACAAATCCTTCATGGGCTTCAGTGTACGCATATATAATAAGGTTCCACAAGATATTTTGGATCTTCCTTTTCATAGTTTTAAATCTAAAATTAAAAGTATATTATTAAATAAATCTTATTATAAAATTCAAGAATTTTTGGATGATCGAAATGTATGGAACTTGGGTCGTTGACTCATTTGCAGGGTTGATGTTATAATGTATAAGTCAAACATTGTTTAATTTCATTTAAAAAGAGCAACTGTTGAGTTTCTGGCCAGCTCTTCTCAGCAGAACAGCATTCCGAGCTGGTGGTAGTTTACTCACAGACTGACTATACTGACCAATTTAATGTAATTGACGATTCAAAAGTGCGTGTAAATGCCTACTTGAATAAAGATATTTTGAATTTGAATTTGAATTTGAATATTGCTATACATGTTTATAGATATTTTCAAACCATGAGGCTGTGGTCTGTACAGGAAGTTCATTTATATGACAGTGATCCATCATTCTGATATGTTTGCGGTATTGTGTTAATATTAACGTTAAACACACAATCTGTCACTAACTCAGGCATTTAATGCAAATTAATTTGGTAATTCATTTGATTGAATAAATATTAATTGTATTTAGAAAATAG
The DNA here is from genome assembly GCA_959347405.1 of Napeogenes sylphis. Taxonomy (NCBI): domain Eukaryota; kingdom Metazoa; phylum Arthropoda; class Insecta; order Lepidoptera; family Nymphalidae; genus Napeogenes; species Napeogenes sylphis. Next base: position 8,952,115 of record OY365781.1, on the reverse strand, counting down.
AATTATATCTTAGAACAATATATATACTTAAGTAGACGTTTCAAAAATTATAAAAACTCTTAGTTAGTTAAAGTTTGTAAAAAGTTAGTAAAAAACATATTTTAAGTCATTATTTTTCTACCTAGGCTTAAACAGAAATGACTCGTATGAACGATTTATTTAAGAAGTTTCTATGCAAGTAAATTTCTTGTTTTAATTTTTGATATAAATATATCTATAAATATATAAATATATCATTTAATATATCAAACACGAAATTTACTTGTTTACTTTACTTTATATATATATATATATATATATATATATATATATATATATTTATATATATATATATATATATATATATATATTATATATTATATATATATAATTGAGGCTCATACTTGAATGACTCAGTTCTTAAGTAACAGTCCTTAACTTGTGCATTCAAATATGAGCCTAAATCAAATATTGTCGATGCAATCTTATCCTTTTCCCTTCTTGCATTCATCGAGGTATAATCAACTGGAACTCAATGAACAACTTCATAAAATCTTCTTCAGTAATCAAAATTTGTCACTCGAATATAAAATATAAAAAAAATCAAATTTAACTTAATAGACGTTTTTTGAAAGAACAATCTAAGTAAAAAATATTTATTCAAGAAATAGCTGTTTAGATTCCATTTAATAAATCCCTATCTACTTTTTTTACCTTTTTTTACGAACATACAAACTTACATCAACGACCCTTTTTTTTTTTTTATAGTTGGAAAAATGCGTTACGCATCATCCCTGCGGCCAGGAAGGTGATGACCGAGGGGTTATGTGGGACTACCCGGCAGCATAGAAGACGCTGCCATTTTTAAGGCTACTCACTAAAAAACCAACGGTTGACCTCATCGCCTTAGTGGGGCGCCACGGGATCGCTTTCGCACTCACCGTAACGCCCCGGCAGAAACCCCTGCGAGGGGCCCCGATCTACATCAACGACCCTACGACAACAATATTAGAAACAATTATTTTGACTTGTAGCAATAGCAATGACATGTATGTCACATGTATGTATGTATACATTCCTTTTTTATATATAAAAAAATATGCTTTTTATAAATATGATAGATTTCTTTATTCATCTCAATATTCTTCACTACACATCAGCAACATCGTCAGCTCTTGACATGCCATTAGTTTCCTTTACATCATACAAATAACGCTACGCAGGTGTTCAGTGATCTCATCCTTTTTGTAATATTAATAATTTATCTTTAACATGACACTTATTGTATAATATATTGTACAAAAACATTAGATGTTAGCGTTATATTAGCGTTATTTAGAATTTGAAGCCACGAAATGAATAAATGTATAATAGATTTCATTCAACTTTTAATTTAAATTATAAAAATATTACTCGATGTGGTTGAGTCGATTTGACGTACCTACACTGAGAAAACAGTGTTAAGTTTATATTCTAGTAGGTATACAAATTTTGTACTTTGTTGTATTATAAGATTCAAAGTTAGTGTCTGCAGTTACGAAGTTTTACGTCTCATGAAAACACACAAGACACACCTACACACAAAACTATAGTTATAATCTAGGCAAGGAAATTATTTTACTCATTTAATTTTATAAAGATACGTTTGAAATAATATATCTAACAGCACCACCACACAACTTGTACTCCCAATTTCACAATGCCTTCTCTTAACCGAGCTGCGATTTATATACTTCTTATTCTTAGTCAAATCAGTATTCAATATTACATTTATTTTATCGATTAAACTTCTATACAGAGATTCAATTGTTTTAGTCAAATCAACAACTTATATCTTTATTTTTAGTCAAAACCGAACTACTATATGTATAAAAGCTAACATAATATAAGTAATTGATGGAATAATTTGACCTTTTTAGAAGGTCGCAATTTAACTCATTATACTACTAACTGCTAAACAATACAACTAAAACTGTTTATTTTTTGTAAGCATCATATAAATCATTAAGTCTAGGAATAGAATTCCAATATTCGTAAAGGTAGACGCAAATTCTTCATATTGATTTACAACGTAGACCCAAATTTAGATGATAAATTGACGTTTTGTTCTGCGGTGATTAGAGCTTATGACAGTAGCTCGTCTTAAATACTGAAAACAATTAATTTTACTTTTATCATTTGTAAAAAATATTCTCCAACATCCATACCTACGTCTACGTATTAAAAATGTAGTTTATAAAAATTTATATATATAAATAATACATATTTGTTAAATTTAAATTAAATTTAGATTTAATATAAATTTAATTAAATGTTTTATTAACTTTTAAAAAGCTTTCGAATAAGTGGACGACAAAGGGCATCGACGTCGGTGGCAAACGCCTAAACAATTTGCGTTTTGCAGACGATATTGTCCTTTTCGCCACCACAGCAGAAGAAATCCAGGAGATGCTAAGGGAATTGAGCGCAGTAGGTCATGAGGTTGGACTTCAAATGAACTGGGCTAAAACCAAAATCATGTCAAATAGCACGAAACGCAGGGTCGAGGTAGATGGGCAGGTCATACAATATGTCGACAATTACATCTATTTAGGTCAGATAGCGAGCTTCGAAAACAGGCAAGACACCGAGATTGGTCGTCGGATCGACAACGCCTGGAAGAGCTACTGGAAAGCGCACATGAAGGGCAGCCTTCGTCTGTCACTCAAACGGAAACTTTTCGACATGTGTATCCTGCCTGTCCTAACCTACGGTGCACAGACATGGTCACTGACAGAGCTACAGAAGTCCAAGCTAAAAATTTGCCAGAGGGCGATGGAACGCAGCATCCTCGGACTAAAGCGAGTCGATCGAGTGCGTAACACCGAGCTGCGTTCACGCACCGGCATCACAGATGTCGGCACCAAGACCACCCGGCTCAAATGGGAGTGGGCGGGACATGTATCATGGATGAACCCCGAGCGCTGGGCCCACATTACCACCCAGTGGGTTCCGGAAGGAGCGCGACACCGCGGCAGGCCACGGAAACGCTGGCGGGACGACCTAGTTTCCTTTGACAGCGGATGGTGGGAGTCCGCGAGGGACAGAGATTCCTGGAAACGTTTGGGGGAGACCTTTGCCCAGCAGTGGGACAATACAGGTTAAAAAAAAAAAAAAATAAAAAAATAAAAAAATAACTTTCATTTGTGTAGGTACTATAGACTTGAAAGATATAGTACATATCTAAGTATAGTTAAAAATGTATGTTTGTGTATTTTTGCATCATGCAAAAGGTGATAGATTCATTTATTTAGTTAAATGACTTTTAATAAGATAATGTTTTATTATTGAAATCCATATAAATGATTCTTTCGGACGGCAAGAAGTCTCATTCACATAGAAAATCCATAATCTAGTTTCGAGCTCAGCTTTAAAAATAATTAATGTTTTTATCATATTTGTTAGCTATAACTTTTTGAATTTATCTTATATGTAAATATATAAGTATTAGATTATCTATATCGAATTTAATAATTAATCTCCAAATATTGAACTTCAAGTGTAACCTAGACTTAGGTTAAGTGATTTATGAGATGTAAATTATCTGATGATATCTGCACTCTATTAGGATATCTTTGTCCCATATAGGAAAGTGGGGCATTTTACAAAATAATATTACCAAAACTACACAGGAATAATTTTAATTATAAGGTAACGTTATTACTTACTTTATGTGTAATGTGTTATATGCACATAAGTTTTATTTAATTTATTCTAATGTTGTTTTCATAATTGCTTTTTCTTGTATTAATGTTTCATGTTTTAAGCGCCTTACTCTATGTTTGCACTGTATTCTCGGGTTGACTGGTAGAGAATGCTTTCAAGTATTAAGTCCGCCTATTGTAATCGTTTAGGCAATAAAGACTAAATAAATAAATAAATGTATTCCGCTTGATAATATTATTCTTTAAACATTTTCATTATATAATTCAGATGGATGTTGAACACATTTATAAGTAATAATAAAACGAAGTTCCAAGAATGAAAGATATTTGCCTCATCAAGAAAACATAATGTTGATATTGGTCTGCGAAAAGAGGTTAAATTTTACTTCCTTTCTCATCTTTTAAGTACATGTAACGCATTATTTTAATAATATAATAATGATATCATTTCGATATCTAATCTAATAACAGTTATATAAAATTTCACACAAGCACTAATACTTTTTTTTGTATTTGAAGTTAAGAAATCGATTAAGATTAATATACAGCAGAGAATAAAAATTAGAACAAGCTTAAATCGGTTCAATGAGTTTCAAGTAAAGGCCCAAAAACCCAAACAGAGAGAAATTAAAAATAATACTCAAATTAATTCTTGTCTTAAATTTTTTTAAGGTCAAAAGAAGCCTTGAAGAAAGGAATACATTTGCTTAGATGTATGTACTTTAGATAATAATATCAATAGCTAGCGCTTACAAATATGTCAAGAATTAATTCAAAACATAATCAATATATACTTTTAACTGGTTTATTACATTTAATGGCGGTTCTCATTTTTATTTGTTTTATTTTAAAGATTTTTTTTGTCTTATTATACAGTGGTTATTAAGTTAATGGTACAATTATATTTTGAAAAATGCTCCTGATACCAGAACAATCAAACAGTTGAATCACAACGCATTTAGCGTGTTAATGATAAAAAGGTATACTTTGGAAATATTAGTATATAAATAAGTTAAGCTTGAATGAAAAAATTACCTCACGATTTTGGCGCAATTTCGTTTACTATTATAAGGGCCACGTCCAATTGTATTCACAGATTTTACAATTCACACTTCACTTTTATATACTTGTATTTAACCCTTCCTTGGTACTATACAGCAGCGTCTGTCCCGAATATCGTCCTAACCGCAGTTTATATACCCTTCTTTATTAACTCCCTCTTCACATAAACAATAATCATGGTCAAATCATCTACTTTAAACGTGAAAAAATAACAACTAATCGTAAAAGAACAATTGTAAGTATCGGTAAAAGTGGTATTAAATACTGGTTTTAATTATGAAGTCTTAATGGTTCTCACTTTTCGAGCTTATTTAAGTATTTACTAATTAAGCAAATGTCCCTCCTCACATAAATAATAATCTTAGTCAAATAAACTGTTTAAGCATACGAAAATAACCAATACTTGACATAACAATTCTAGATATTACTATTTAAGTTAATTTAACGATTTAAATGATTACACCTTATTGGTTCTTCTTATTACAGTTAAATTAGTAATTCATTAATTTATATGGATCAATATAGTGTTGGCCACACTGGTTAGGTATTAGGCTACATACAGTAGCAACGGGCGTTCCGCGTGCTAATGGCCAAGCTGAACGTTAAAACCATTCTAGAGGCCTTGAGTGCAATGGGTGCAAACACAACCGATAATAATTGGGATAAGTGTATAAAAGCACTGCAACAAGGTTTAAATAGTACAATACATAAGACAACTCAAGCTGTGCCTAGCGAAGTAATGTTTGGGTATAGGCTCCATACGGACAGTGACAATCTAGCTCCGGAAACTTTTAACGAGAATTCGGTGGATGTAACAAAGTTGCGTGAAAACGTAGATGCGAATATTAAAGCTAGTGCAGACTCTCAAAAAAAGAGATTTGATAAAACTAGGATTAAAGCCAAACAATATCAAGAAGGAGATTTAGTTTTATGCAAAATACAAAGTCAAAGTAACAATGGTCAAAGTAAAAAGCTGTTACCGGCGTTTAAGGGTCCGTTTCAAATAAAGAAAATATTAAATAATGATAGATACGAGGTAATGGACTTACGAGGTAGCCAGAGAAGTTCAAAAAAATATAATGGAATAGTCGTAGCAGAACGCATGAAGCCATGGATTAATATTTGCAATTGGGAATTGGACTAAAGATACGTATAATATAACAATAATGATTCTAAGCTACTTCCGTGTTGGCAAGGTAATTACGTACGGCCTATTAATATATCACATCCAACCAAATCGTTAATGATAAACATATCGACATTATTTAATACAAGAGAATCTAAAATAATGCTTACATTTATTTTATTAGAAACAAATTTATAGTTTTCTTTCGAAAAGCCTTGCAAATATATATATGAGGGTAGTGAAATAATATTGGTAGTAATATGGTTAACTAATAATTTAGATATAAGTGAGCAACTACTACCAGTATCAATAAACGCTTCAAAACATTTATTTTGTATATACACTTTTTTAACAAATTTATTACGAACGCTTGAAGTTACAAATTTTGTTTCCTGTTCCTCAGGTTTAATATATAACCTCAAGTTATTTTTTTTAGTCCAACAAACCGATTTAACGTGACCCCTTTTCCCACAGTAATCACACTTATTTGCATCACATACATTTTTTTTATGGTTACCCCCACATAAAAAACATTTTATAATTTTACGATTTTGACTGATATCGGCATTAACTTGAAAATTGGTAGCTTGTAAATTTGAATTTGAATTCATATTTTTATTACTAATTGATGTAGACAAATTATTTTCAGTTTTAATATCACGTGAAGTACCTACTTTATTAAAGCTCTTATGGTAGACACGTCCATGTAAATAACTAGCCAAATCGTCACAGGTAACAAAATTACTACCTTCAATGGATGAATAGATATTATTATCTTTTATGTTTCCTACAATTATAAATATTATATCAGATTCCGAAAAATTTAAACACAAATGATCGATTTTCGATTTTTGATCAAAATAAAATTCATAGAGCGATTGATTATCGGAGGGTTTTTTATCAATTATTACTTTTAAAAGATCAAACATATTTCTGCGAATTTGAAAACTACCCGCTAATCTTATTTTCCACTGGCTCCAGTTCCATTCCGGCCACTTTCCGTCTGTTCTTAATAACGAATCGTACCAGACCTTAGCTGAACCTTTTAATTTATTTAAGGCTTGATAACGGATGGTTTCGTCTGACCAAGCAAAAGTTTGCGCGTAGATTGGACAATATTTAGCCATGCATTTACATTATCTCTCAGGGGGTCAAAGTCCGGTATAATATTGTTTAAAGTAACAGATGCATTACTTACAGTTTCTTTCTGTGATACCTTGCGTCGAGGCTTTGGTGATGGTGTTCTTAGACTAGAACTGGAACTTGAACTTGAACTTGAAGAAGTGCGTCTCCGTTTCTTCTTTCTTTAATTCTTACTTTTTCTACCCATGGCGTCAAAAGATTGCTATCCCACATCTGATGTTAGCTTCTCGTACAATGAAAGTATATAAACGCGGTATATATTTATAATTATAATTTATAATCACAGAAATACAGACAAAGATAATAATGTTCTTCTATGTGCACTGTTCGCTCTCTAGGAACCAAGTGATCCTCCAACATCAGGTCCTAAACATGAAGCTTTTCATAGGATGTGACGTCATGTTCACTTAAAGTTGACTATTTGACATGGCGCTACCAACATTAACTGTCAACAACCAGTGTTGCCAACACATATATTATTCTTACAAATAAATAAAAAATATAAAAACAATTAGAGCTCTATTTCTTTTTTTTGTGTTCTTAAAAACAGAATGAAAGTAATAAATCCTACACCAATGACCGCTTTGATTGATCGCTTTGATTTGATCAATGACGAAACCAATTAATCTAGAAAAAGGCAAATATAATGGTATGGTTAAAGACTTTTATTCACCAGTAGCATAATTTGTTATAACATTTCTTCGTTATTTGTGCATTAGTACAAAAGGATTGTAATTCTCAACAGACAGTCCTCTTGGTACGGTTTTGAATATTTAAAAACAAATATTGTTAGACCAACATATTTTTAAGTTTCAAGACGGTTACAATTGCGATTCTAAGTTTTATAGGTGAGAACATAAATTTTAATAGCAACCATGTATTTTTTTTTATAGCCACAGTTTAGATAAATCTTCCTCACGAGACAGATTCATCTCACTTCTGATTATAATATCATGTTGGATCTGTGGTTACCTAAATACATAATAATATGTAAAGTATAAGTTGCTCAATTTTACTTTTATGAAGAAAGATTAGATATACTACGTCGTAGCACTCGCATGGTATCCAGTCTACGAGTGCTACATACATTAACGTGGTATGAGAGATAAGTAGACAAAAGGATTAGGTCGTAAAGAACAAAAAGCTACATCATAACTTATTTATAAATGTTGTTGGAAGTGTATGTATTTTCTCTTAGGAATATCATATTCTTAGTTTTATAATAATTATTTTTAGGTATAGAATTTGAATGAAACGTTAAAGAATTTCTTAAGCTAACTATTAGATATAATATTAGAAGTAACATAAGTATAATATTAAATAATAGACTCACAATATCTCTGTAACTACAATACTTTTTGGTTTTTAATGAGATTTGTATGTCACGAGAAACGGTATTAAGTTTTTTCTTAAAACACTAATTCTAATTAAAGAAATTATTTTTGTGATATATATTTGACATTAATTAACACAAATCAAATGGTTTTAATAATAATAATATCTGTATGTCTGTATGTTTTTATATCTATATGTATGTCTGTTGTTTCAGGAATATATTGTAACAGTCTTCACTTAACATTTAGTGTTCGGTTAAGAATTAAAAAGATTTTCAATTTATGTCAATCAATAGGTTCCAAGAAAATCTTCTTCTATACATGTAAAAATCTGTAGAGGAATAGTCTCTATACATTGAAAATATTATAAAATAAATAGCCAGGATGTTCACATTTTGGGTTAACTAATTGTATTTGACTATATATACCTATTTTACTATATATCCTTTTTCATTACATGTCTAATAAAATCATACTCAGAATAACATATGCGTAGAAAATAATTATAATACTTATTTTCTTCAATAACGATTAATTAATATATAATACAATATTTAATATTTATATGATTTTAAGATTATTTTAATACAAAAGGTATTGCGATAATCATTAAGTTAGTTCCGTTTTACATTTTACGTTATTTTAGAAAACAGTCATATAGAATACAAAATGTTTTATAAAATCTTTACATTATAAAACCTTCATGAAAATGATTAGACACAAGTTTTTTATATACAAGCTTACATACAATTTCTGTTGATTTGTTGTAATACTCTGATTCTCTCAGATTATTGAGGAAATCTATTTATTGTTACGTTCTTTAATGTTTTAAATTTAAAAGAGTAGCCACAAGAGTCTCTAGCTATTTAAGCTTTAAGTAGATTTGGAGAGCTAAAAAGTAAAACCTCATTCATTTCTTCCTAGCTATTACTCCCAACAACATTTATAATTCCACAAATTACGAAGCATTTACAACAAGTATTGGAACTCTCTGCAAAAGAATCACCAATGACAGTCATTCTATTCTTTAAAACACTTTATGACACTTCCCACATACACACTAAACTGTTTACTTCTTAAACTCTTTACTATCACTGTTACACATTATTATACTAGTTCTGTTACACAAATTAGTCTGTCGATCACACACTACCTTCTCTTAGCTGGGAGACGATTTATATATACACTACTATTACAATTATTTATTTAGTCAATTAAACTTCTATACAAACATTATATGTTTCAGTCATACCATCAACTGATCTTTATTTTTTATCAAAACCTACCCTTCCAATTATAGGAAAGCTAAAGTCTATATCCATTATCACCTCACTCCTATTAGGTAGTGTCCAGTTTTATTTTGCGTAAAAGTATTTAAAAAAAAAAAGTCATAAATCTTCCTCATATATATTTTTTACTCACGAGTATATTTCAATTACTAGAATTTTGATTAATCATCAAACCTAGAAGAATAAGATAACATATTAAAAAAAAAAGTAAATCATTGCAACCAGTCAAGAAGTTTCTGAGATATTCCATTTAAGATAATTCAGACACAAATTCAAATCGTATCTACCCTTCTTATTCTTAAAAATGTTTGCGCTCACATAAGTTTATGGCGACTATCTGAAAAAGCTTGCAAAGAAGTATTCGCACACGCTACTAAAGCCTATTTATTACCTCAAATTGGATGAAATTCACTACTTTCTGGTATCTTTTGAATATACATAGGTATATATTTTGAGTAAAATGAGAATTTTATTACATTACAAGATGCTGCGAAGCATTTATTTTCTGAGAAAAATGTATTACCTACAATTTTTAAAACACGAAAACTGCCGAAAAAAAATTTACTTCTATTTAACAAAACATTACTAAAAACAGTTTGTTACTGTTGTTAATATTAACATATTGTTAATAGATACATACAAGAAAAAAATATTTACCATAAAATAAACGTTAATTTAACGGGGAAAATAATTATGTAGTCACTATGAATCATGAAAGTTTAAATACCGCCTGTTAATTACGAAGCCGATTATTGTTAATTTTTAATATGTAACTAAATAGATCTAGAAGTTTTTGGTAAGAGTACTTACCAATTAGTCACATTACAGTATTTATTTATTCATTTCATTTTAATTTTTATTTTATTATATATATATATATATATATATATATATATATATATGTGTTATTATACAATACCATAAACTTAACTTCCTTCTTATAAATTGCGAAGTAAATAAGGTACATCTTACATGTCAGGCCTGAATAATGATTCTAATGTGAGAATATTTTTAAAGTAACATAATATCTTAAATTGAATTAAGTTAAGTTATATATTGATTTCAATAAAAAACGATAGAAACATAGGTAAATATACCATATATTTACCTATATACTATTTCGTACTTTTTATTGTATTACGTCACAGAAAAATCTATTATGAACATTAAAAAGAAAATCTTATTATGTACCTGGAAATACCTTGTTTCTTTTATCATTTCACTATTTTCTTATTGTTACTAAAATACGTCTAGGTAACTACAACATTCCGTTTCATTTGGGCCAAGGTTCTAAGAAACTTTTGACAGCTAAGACTAATAATAATAAATATTTTCGGATCTACTCTTAAAATAAGCAGTTTTATAATTATAATCCGCTTAAGTTTGAATATTATTGTCATTGAAAAAAGGTTAATGTCTTCTCAAACAAATACAAAGTTATATCGATATTATTAATAACTAACAATGCTGTTTTTCATTTATTATTTTTAAAAAATACTATCTTTAAATATTTCTCTTCTTTTCTTGAATATTTACATTTTTATATTATGTTTTTTATTGATGTTGGCTTCGTCGTCATATAACGCTAATAAAAAAGAAAATTACACATCATTTATGAAGCAATAACGTTTACTTATATTACACTGATCTATCATTCTGATATATAGGCTTTATGTTATTATTAAAGTTAAACACACAATCTGTCTCTTGGGTATGATCTTAGTATTAATTATTTTGTAATTCATGTGATATTATATTAATAAATAAAAATACAATATTAGTTATATTTAATAATAAAGTACATGTATGAAACATTTGTAAAATGGTTATACTTAGGTATTATTATTGAAAAATATTGGAAACTTTAACAGTAATAAATTTTCAATCATTAATAGTATCGCTGTCGCTTTGATAGAAAACTACTTTCAAAGTCTTCTTTAAAGAACGATTTATTTAGAAAACTCTATAGCAAGGAAATGACTTTAAACGAAGTACTTACGTAATGGTGATGTAGAATTCGTCAATCCTCTCAGATTTTGTTGTCAAAGTTAAACATGAAATATTTGAAACCATCGTAATAAATAGATAAAAAAATATTCTGTTTCTATTATACTGTTTACAGTTTTAAATTTTTTTATTTATTAATTTTTTAATATAAAATATCTGAAATTTTATTTATTGTAAGGAAAGTCATAAAAAATATAATATATAAATCCAATATATTATACTATGTATACTTTGCCTAATATAATTTATATAATAAAACATATTTGAAAAAAGAGGTAAATCGTGTATATATCTACATTTAAATCGCAACTTGCCTATATTAGAGAAAAGATTGAGCTTCTAGTACTCAAGAACCTTTACATTGAAGAATAAACATACAGCGATACAGTCAATTCCCTTTCCTTCTTCCATTCATCTTGGCCGTCTGAAATGGAATGAAGGAATTTATAAATCTTTTGCAGAGATCTGAAGATCGATAACGTTGATTCGTTTTCCACTAGAAACATTGTTATTTTGAGACTTCTAAACATTCTAAGCTGATAATCTGAATTTTATATTTTATTTATTTAGAAAATGTTATTTATTCCTACTATTAATTATTTCATGTAAACAACTGAACTCAATTCAAAATCCTACGCATCTGCTTTTTTATTACCCTGTTCCATAGTTACCGGTGACATATTGAAATGAACAATACGATTTTAAGCATGACTACGTCAATTTCTTAAGTAGGAGTTTACTTACAGGATTAATATTATATAACTACACTAGAATAGAAATAATAGTTCACAAACACTAAAGAAACTTGAGAAAAACAGTAACATATATAATAATTGTAGCGGCATGCGGAAACAAGTTATAGAAGTCGCAAGTAGGTACAAAGGAAGTAGTTATGAAAAGTAGTTGGCAGGCTAAGCGACATGCAGCGCCAGCCAGTTTGAAACATAATATCAAATACAATATACATTTAATATTTATGTTATGTATATATTTTATGTAATGTACGTAAATAAATAGTTAAATAATATAAATAACACCACATAAGTCATATATTATTTGAGAAGTGGTCTATACATTTGGTGTGATCAAAAAGGAAGGTCATTTTTGAATTTCGCGCGCTCTATATATTATGTTTTTTTTTCTTGTGTTGATACAATGGCCACGATTATATGCTCACAGTGTTGACTATATAGCATATGTTGTTTTTATGTGAGAGGCATAAAGATTGGACTCGTGTTTGCGTGCTCGCCGAGTTTTTTTGCTTTTGAAAATAATGAACCAAAGAGTTTGTTTTAATGTTTGTGTAATAAAGGATATTAACTGTTTAAAAACTGTTTAAAGGGTACGGTGGGTCAACTTCGATCAATAAAAATGGATATAAATAGTAGAAGTTATTCCAAGACGGCCAAAATGTTAACGTTGCAACCTATTGGACGCCCCAAACAACGAAAACATTCAGAAAGTAAAGAAAAATGTTAAAAATCGTCAAATAACGATAAGGGTAATTTCAGATGATTTTGACATATCGTTTACCTCATGGCAATAAATTGTAACGGGTGTTTAGAGTATCAGTGAAATTCGTTCTAAAACTGTATTCGTTCGAAAGAACATTCATGGATTCTGAATTATGATAATCCAGATGCGCACACATCGTTACTGGTGAGTAGCTTTATTGCCAAAAACAAGACTATCATCATTTCTCAGAATTGGCCCCCGGCGACTTTTTCCTCTTACACAAATTGAACAGGAAAAGGTAAAAAATATATGTATGAAATATTGTATAGCTTTATATAAATCCCACAGGCCATTCTTTTATTTAATGTTGATTTGTGATATTTCTGTTATACTGCTAACGAAATTGAACAACAAACGTTTAAGATGCCAATTAAACCCTCCGTCTCATCATCGTCATCCTTATCTGCCGGAGTGGATGATAAAAAGCGCTCCGCTACGATTGACCCGCCGCTTCATCAATGTGTGTCCACGCCCGATCTCTCAATAGTTCAACAAAATATTACAGAACGTAAAAAAAGGAAGTTCGGTGGGGATGATTTTGAAGCGGATATAATTACTTTGAGCGTATTCGCGGATTTTTCAAAACTACAAGAAACCCGGTTCGAAGACTTGTTTCGAAAAATGAATGATATTCTAGAGCAAAACATTGAACTGAAAAAAAGTGTAGAAGTCCTATCTTGCAAATATGATAATTTCTTGTCGCGCATATCTTATCTCGAAGCTGAGCGTAAGGAGGACAAAAAGTGCATACAACGGATGGAGGAGCGCATTGATTTATTAGAACGAAAATCTCAAGCAACCATTGTTGAACTTAAAAATGTCCCCAAATCGAATGGTGAGACAAAAGAACACCTCTGTAAAATGGTTATGAACATGGCTAAAACAATTAATTTTAACATAGAAAATTCTGACATTAGGGATATTTATCGAATAAAGTCAAAAGATAACATGAATCCTATTAGAGTAGACCTTAATAACGTAATTATTAAAGATAGAATAATTTCTAGCGTAAAAAAATTTAACAAATCAAGGGTACATGCAGAGAAATTTAACACAACACACTTAAATTTGCCTTTGCCAACACAACCGGTTTATATTTCTGAAACATTAACTAAGAAAACCCAACGGCTTTATTATTTGGGAAGACAGTTTCAAAAATCTCACGATTTTAAATTCTGCTGGACATCACACGGGATAGTCTATATGCGACGACGAGAGAAGGATCCCCAAATTTGCGTTAATACTGAACACGACCTGAACAGAATTAAATTAGTGAAATGACTATGTTTATATTTTGGCCTATGTTTTTGTTTGTGTAACTTATTATATATTTTTAATTTTTGTCAAAAATATTTTTGTATTAATTTGGATCTTATGGAAAACATTAGTTGTTGTTGTTCTTTCATACTGTATTATGCTATACCCACAATAAATACTTACAAATTACACACACACTACTCACTTCATATTTTTAATAAAATGTATTTTATTCAGGTACAAATTATCATGCATATACATTCATTACACAATACTCATTACATTGCAAACAAAATTAATGCGTATGTTTGTTGCAAATTTTCAAAGGAGCTTAACTATATTATGCCTGCCTCAAATTACTATAACATACCCACATTTTGCCCAAAATGTTCAAAAATTATATCACATTATATTATCATTCATTATCAGACATTCATTAAAAATTCATTAAATATTATCAGACATTCATTAAAAATTACACATTATATTACAAAAATACATTTATGCAATAGTTACTGTTTTTATAAAGGGTTGATGATTTATCATAAAAGTAAATCTATTATGTGTTTATTGAAAACAAATGGAGTAAATGCGATGACATTTAATTGTTACTATAAAATTCAATGACAACATAGTTACTCCCGCCTTAGAGGTGGACGCAACAGATCAGATAGATTGTATATTTTTAGACGACACTAAACTTTGTTCTCAAGTACTGCAATATGACGATGACAGTAACTCATTATTAATATTTACTATGAATATAAGAAGCATTAAATGTAATTTTGATTTTTTAGTTGCTTATATTTCTACTATGAATATAGCACTAGATATCATAGTACTGACGGAATGCTGGACTAATGAGAATAGTCTACCGCCTAGTAGCAGAGACTATAGTATGTTTTGGACAAAAGTTAGCTATAATAAAAATGATGGAGTAGTTGTGTACGTTCGTAATGGCATACGGTTAATGTTCAACCTACATTTCCAGAGGGTAACTGTATCATTCTTCGCATTGAGCCCGAGTATACAATTATTTGCTCCTACCGACCGCACTGTTTTCAAAATGTAAATACT
This sequence comes from Napeogenes sylphis, assembly GCA_959347405.1. NCBI lineage: Eukaryota > Metazoa > Arthropoda > Insecta > Lepidoptera > Nymphalidae > Napeogenes > Napeogenes sylphis. The sequence goes on along the minus strand of OY365781.1, from coordinate 8,936,622 downwards.
TACTTAGACTCATTGAATAATTTATTAATTAATATCCACACAAAAAATGTTTTTTTGGTAGGCGATATAAACATTAATATCATGCCAGACAATTTATCAAGCTCGGCTCAAGATTATTTAAACTTGTTAGCACTGCACGGTTTAAAGCCGGGCATTAATAAACCTACACGTATAAATACTTGTATTGATCACATAATGATAAAATGCTCGTTACCTTGTAAAACTATAGTATTTGAACAAAAAATTTCGGATCACTCTCCACTATTATTATTTATAAATAAAGCCAATTTGATAAAAAAACAGTTTAATGTCAATAACATAAAAATTGACTATAGTAATATTAAAGATACACTTGCTCGACAGATGTGGAAGAAATTATATGGCACTAATGACACTAACCTGGCATCTGAATGGTTTATTCAAACTTTAACTAGTGTTATTAATGCTAATACTACAATTACTAAAACATCCAATAAACTTAAACCACTAAAGCCTTGGATAACAACGGGAGTAGTAAAATGCATACGGAAAAGAGACAAGTTACATATGAAAGCAAAGAAGTCAGCCATGGATGTAGATAAACAACAAAAATACTTGAGATATAGAAATATTTGTAATTCCATACTTAAAAATTTAAAAAAACAATATTATCAAGACAAATTAAATAGAAACAAGGGAAACGTAAAAGAAACCTGGCATATTATTACAGAAATCTGTTGCATTAATCACAATAAAGAAAATCAGGATGACTTGCTAAGAATAGCAGACTCTCCTAGAGAAGCGGTCAACAAGGTTAATGACTTTTTTACCTCAATTGGAACTACCTTGGCCCAACAAATACTCACTAAGATGAATCTTACAGAAAAGGATTTGGCTTGTAAAGTAAAAAGTAGTTGTTTGCCTATTCAATCAATGTCCTTTGCGCCAACCGATGCTTATGAAATAAAGGGTATTGTTTCCGGACTAAGATTGCACAGTGCTCCAGGCTGGGACTCTATATCATCTAAAGTTATAAAGCAGAATATTGCGTCCCTTGCGATGCCGATTGTGTACCTCTGCAATCTTAGTTTAGTAACAGGTATTTTTCCAAAATCTTTTAAAAAAGCAGTTGTCTGTCCGATACATAAATCTGGTGATAAAACTATGCCATCAAACTACCGGCCAATTTCATTACTCTCTACCTTATCTAAGATATTGGAGAAAGTGGTAAATAAAAGGATGTCCTAATGTTCTTGGTGTTTATTATCTCGCAGAGATGAGAGCTCTGACTATTTGCACTATCGAATCTATTGCAGAAGTACAAAAATCCATTAATAAACAACTGTTGACTCCAATGGCCGAGTTTGAATCACAGTTAAAAGCTTCGCCATCAAGCAGTGTCACTAAGTTCCGGTTAAGTGAGGACTTCACAAACTTCAAACAGCATGTTTGGAGTATACTGACCCTACTTCAGCAGCAGCTTGCTGAAGTCATGAAGTCCGTTGATTCCATCGAGACTAGACATAGAAGAAAGTTCCTACTTTTATCTGGTGTTCCTGAGAAGCAAGGTGAGGATCTTTCAAGAGTCATTCTGCCTGTTTTTCATGATAAGATGCAGCTTTCTGATATCCAGATTACTTCTTTTAAATCTGTTCGGCGTCTGGGTAATGATCCGGATAACAAATGCAGACCTATTCTAATAAGATTTTGTGATGAGGACACTAGGGCACTCATCTGGCGTAAAAAGACCTCCCTTAAAGGAACTAGCTTTGTCTTGGCCGAATTTCTAACAAAGCAGAAACAAAGTTGGTTCATTAGTGCTCGGAAGCGTCTTGGTATTAGAAACGTCTGGACTCAAAATGGATCTATTATGATTAAACTACCATCTGGCAGTATTAAAAGAATATCTTCTCAAGATGAATTAGATTCTCTGTTTCAACAGATTCCAACCACTTCCACTAGTTTTATAAATTCATCACAGCTTCCAATTGAACAAACTAGAACAGAGTCTAGTCGGGTCAAACGAACTATTAATAAGAAAAAGTGGGTACTCAGTCTCAATTATCTTCCTTTTTGTTTTAAAATGTTATAATAGTATTATATTTCTTTCTCACATCAATATAAAACTATTGTAATATGACGTGTAAATGATATGTTTTCGTTATGTTTGTTGTGTTATGTTTCCGTCATCTTTATAATCTTTATTGTTTGCATAATGATACTTTAATTCTCATATTTTACAATATTTAGACACTTTTTCGGAATAAAACAAAATAACATTACTGTCTCATGTCTGCCTGCCAAATATTTACAAAATTTTTAAATCTAATTATTACGATTGTCATTTGTCAGTGTCAAGTCAATACTCAACAGTCAACTGTCACTTGACATAAATGTTTGGTATAATCTAAACAGAAAAATATCTTTACACGTTACCATAATAAGTAACATATTTGTGCCTAAACGATATATACTGTTTAAGTTGCTTTTTATTCTTGTTTTATTATTATTTTTTTTAGCAGAATTTTTGTTTTTTTCAATTTTATATTACTGATTATACTAAAAGCATAATCTGCTTGTTTTTAATGTTGCATATTATGATAAATAACAGTAATTAAGCGTTGATATTACTTTTTATCTTTACATATTTTAGTTTTTGTGTAATTTATATGGTTATTATATGTGTGGGTTTTTCTAGTATATGTACATAGATGATTAATTTATTTACACGTACATTTCTTATGCTCCATCTCAAGTACATACCTTTGTCTTTGCATCTTTTTTTTTAAATAATTGCTTTTGATTTTTTTTATGTTATTAGACTGGTTGTGCAGGTTTCTTTATTGTGTTGTCTGCTTAAATATAATAATTATTGATATAGTTCAATAATTAATATAGTTTTGTGATAATTAATATATTTATTTATAATTTTGTAGTTCTTTTTATATATCTCTATTTTATTTTATTTTTTATATTTATAATTTTGTATTATATTTAATATATCTATATTATTTTTACTTTTGTTTATAGTTTGTTAATATATTATTCACAATGTCAGACAATAGTACAAATTCTTATTATTCTGCATGTAATTCTGATTCCTTTTGCTCGATGGATTCGTTGGATTCTTTAACACCATCCCTTCATGATGAGATCTTAAGTCAACTTGGAACATTTAGAAACTACTTCAACTGTTGCCATATCAACGCGCAAAGCCTTCCTCGTCATTTCTCAGAATTTTCTACTAACTTTTCTGACAATATCTTTCACGCTATCCTTATATCAGAAAGCTGGCTTAAACCAAATTTAGCCTCTACTCTCTATTCGCTTCCTGGGTATGTTTTGATCCGCTGTGATCGCACAGGTAAGAGAGGTGGCGGTGTTGCTATATATCTACAAAGTAATTTATCCTACAAAATTATAGCTATTTCCAATCCCACCTACTCAGCCACAGCGGAATTTTTATTTTTAGAAAATGATGTCAAAGGAGCTAAAGCCGTTCTAGGAGTTGTGTACTGTCCGCCTTCTACCGATTATTTTTCAGAACTAGAATCAACTCTTGAATCACTTTGTTCAGAGTATAAACATCACATAGTTATGGGTGACTTTAATACCAACTTCTTGACTGATTCCACTTCATCCTGTAGACTCACATCAATTCTTCACTCTGTTTCCCTTGATATTCTTCCTTTAAATCCTACACATGTTAACATAGAATCTCCTGACTCCTGGATTGACCTGATTCTCGTGTCGTGTAATGATAAAGTTATCAAACACGGCCAATTATCTGCTCCCTGCTTTTCAAGGCACGACCTAATATTTGTATCTTACTTCCTTAAACCTCCGAAAACCAAGCCTACGGTGTTGCACTTGCGGAGTTTTTCTAAATTAAACCTAGAGGATTTTCAACGTGACGCTTTAACAATTGACTGGTCGAATGTTGTGACATCATCTAATATAACTGACATGGTTGAACATTTTGACAGATCGATTTTGAACATTTATGATAGACATATCCCAGTCAAAGCCGTAAAATTAAAGCGCTCACCTTCACCTTGGATGACTGAACAGGTAAGAGCTGCTATGAGAAAACGTGATCGTGCCTTCCGAAATTTTAAGCTGAATCGATGTGAGGTCAACTGGTGTCTTTATAAAAAAATAAGGAACAAATGCAATCAGATGGTAAGAGTAGCTAAACGCCATTTTATACACTCAAATATTTCTAATTCTTCGACGGCTCTGATATGGAAGTTTCTTGTCAACTTTGGCCTAGTTCATCTTACTGACAAACCAAAGTTGACTTTATTCTCCCCCGATGTTTTAAATCGTCATTTCTCTTCCGTTGAATCTCTCAAACCAAATATAAAACGGAACACCATCTCCTTCATATCTTCCATGCCATTATGTGTCTCCACACCCTTCTCATTTTCTTTAGTATCTAAGGAAGAAATAAAAAAAAACTGTGCACTCCATAAAATCAAATGCTGTTGGTGAGGACGAAATAAGCCACCATATGATCGTCACCCTAATTGACGTGATTCTTCCAACTCTAACTCATATGATAAATACTTCACTATCCACCGGTTTATTTCCTTTTACTTGGCGTAAAGCACACGTCATCCCCATTCCTAAAGTTTCCAATCCTACTGCGCCTAAAGATCTGAGACCTATTTCTATCTTACCCTACCTATCTAAAATCCTCGAATCAACGGTACATAAACAATTATGCAATTTTGTCCATAACAATAAACTTCTTTCGAACTTTCAATCTGGGTTTCGTCCTGGCCACAGTACAAGCACTGCTCTCCTTAAAGTTGTGGAAGATGTCAGAGATGCGATGGAAGGTGGTCAATTAACTGTGCTAGTACTCATTGATTTTTCCAACGCTTTTAACTCAGTTGACCATGACATCCTGATTGCACTTCTTTCACGCTTTAACATTTCTTCCAAGGAAGTAAATTGGTTCTCATCCTATCTTCGTGGTCGCCAGCAAGCTGTTCGCATCGACAACACCATGTCGGAGTGGTGTGACATAGCAGCAGGTGTGCCACAAGGCGGTATACTCTCTCCACTTTTATTTTTATTATTTATTAATTATATAACAAAAGACTTTAAAGCTTCTTATCATCTGTATGCTGATGACCTTCAACTTTATGCACATACTAAGCCTAACACTATTAATACGGCTATAGCTACCATCAACAAAGACTTGCAACATATTTATGATTGGTGCCTTCAGTTTAGTATTAAAGTTAATCCGTTAAAATGCCAAGCAATAATTCTAGGCAGTCAACGACAGCTGTGCAAATTGACATCAGTTGACCTTTCAAACCTCAGCTATAATGGTATACCCATTCCGTTTACGCAAATTGTTAAAGATCTTGGCCTACACATTGACAGCACCTTAAGCTGGAATGCTCAAGTTATGGAATTGAGTCGTAAAGTGACAGGTTCACTACGTGCATATCGTACTAAAAACTTATTACCGATTCGAACTAAGACTCTGTTAGTGCAATCACTTATCCTCCCTCTCATTGACTATGCTGATGTTTGTTGCTCTAACATCTCCGAATGCAACTTAAATAAATTGGATCGTCTTCTTAACAATTGCATTCGTTTTATTTTCAGTCTTCGTAAATATGACCATATCTCTAAGTATCGTTCAAAACTTCAATGGCTACCTATCGGCGAGCGAAGATCTTCTAGATATTTGTGTCAGTTGTTCTCTATACTTAACGATCCTATGTCTCCTCAGTATTTAAAATGTAAGTTTCAATTACTAGGAAGTACTCACGACCTTCATCTTCGCTCTTCTTCTAATCTCAATCTTTTTATTCCTTCCCATCATACCGGTTTCCTCTCAAATTCTTTCACAGTACACGCTACAAAACTCTGGAACGGACTCCCGGAAAACATAAGGCGTTCTCCTAGCAAAGTAGTTTTCAAAAAATCTGTTCTGACATATCTGTCACGGCAATAGCAGAATTATTATAAAAAATTGATTTTACGTATGTCTGTATACATTTATATATGTATTTATATATCTTTATATGTATTTATTTATGTATGTATGTATCTATGTTTATGTAAGTTATATATTTATATATATATATATATATATATATATATATATATATATATATATATATATATATATATATATATATTTTATATATATATATTTTAATCTATTACATTATTAACGACTACAATTAATTAATTGAATATAACAGCAATGTTTTCATTTGTTTGTTTTGTTAGTTTGTTTGCTTTTTTTTGTTTGTTGTTTTATGCAATGTTATCGTTTTAGTTATTGTTAAGTTTTGATTGTATAATTTTAGCGTCTAATATAAATTAATTATTTTACTGTTTTTCTAAGTTGACTGGCAGAGAATGTTTTTTAGCGTTAAGTCCGCCTTTTGTACCATTTTTTTGGACCAATAAAGATTAAATAAATGAATAAATAAATAAATATATATATTTTTTGTCATGAGATTAAATATTCGGCTATAATGAAAACACAACTTCAAATTGTTATTATTACATCTAGTTTAGTAGCTGTTATATGAAACGAATGATTATTGTAAACTTTTCTCCTAATTATATTTTTCAACCTAAGTAATATGACGATTCTGAAATAAAACTAATTACTGCTTGAAAATATCTATAAACAAGCTTATTTAAATTTATATAAATATAGAATGAAAAATAAACCAATACGGGCAGGGATTCGAACCCGCGCCTACTGGGTAACCGTCCCGTCGCTCTACCAACTGAGCTACCGTATCTGTCTGCCTCGGTGAATTAAGCATTCTATATGTGATCGTCTTTATCGGGACGGTGGTGACATCTATTAGGCTTCTTTCGAAAACCCTAACCAATGTTTCTAACTTTGCAGTAATGATAAACATTGAAAAGATGCTACTACCGAAATTAATGTATGAAGAAATCTATAAACATGTATAGCCATGTTAAGTTTATTTAAATTTATATTAATATGAAAAATATACCGATACGGCAGGGATTCGAACTTGCGACCCCCTGGGAAACCGTCCCATCACTCTACCAATTGAATTCCCTTGAAAAATAAACCAATACGGGCAGGGATTCAAAACCGCTACCACTGGGAAACCGTCCCGTCGCTCTACTATTGTATATAAAAATAAATTTAAACTATTTACTATTATACTTAAAACATTGAAATCATAAGACTAGTAAATATAGACTGGACTGGAAATATACCATTGTTAGTATTTTCGCTACAAAAAACGAACATACAATGATAAAAAAATATTATTTAATTTATCTCACTCAACTACCCTAAAACTTTTTTTTTGCAACTGTAAATGATATTACTTACATATTGAACAAATTTTACTTTCTTTTTGTTATCAAATTCATTTAACATCCGAATCTATTCAATATTTAAATATATATATTAAAATATTATTACATTTTAACTTATCCTACATTTCTGTCTTCACACACTGAATAATGCAAAAAATATCTAGTTTAATGTCGAATCCTCTATAAACCTTTCTACTCATTCATATCTTAATATACCATCAATCACAAATGTTTCAAATTATAATGTGTTATGGAATGTTAGCCCTCAAATACTCTTCTTACAAAAAATATTCATAATGTTCACTACTCAGGCGACATTTAGCGTTTTTCTGCAGCAAAACCCGAGTAAAATGCGAGCAACATCTTGTGGTGGATACATGAAGAGGCGACACGTCATCCCCATTATTTATCACACTGTTTCTTATTACAATGAATTGAATATTTACACAATATTTTCTTATGATATAGCAAACGCATATGTATCCTTTTTATAGGCATGGTATTTTGTTTTCTGTACAAAAAAAAAATCAATGGGAAACAAATAATTGTAATAGAGGAAGTTATTAGATCTTCCTCTATTACAATTATTTATGGCAATAAGGCTTTATATAACATTTTTCATCCACTAAATCTTTTAAGGATGATAAAACAAGCAGCAATAAGCATTTCCAGTAAAAGAAATTAAAGTAGAAATAATATTTTTTTATTCTCTAAAATTAAACTATATAATATAAAAAAAAATATGTATACGAGTAGGATATATTTGATAAAAGAACTACACACTTTACTACTCCACTCTTGGTATAAAAGAATATTCACTCTATGTGATAAATTAATACTTTATTATTATGCGTTTGCCACTGAGTAAAAAGGTTTACAACAAATAGTTACTGCATTAATTCGTCATTTTTAAGTTAGGTCTTCTTTTTCTACCGATATGGAATGCGTTAAACTTCTTAAAAACGTTTAACTTGTTCGTTAGTTCAGTCTATAATTAGGCATAGTATAGTTAGTCGTACATTTATAATATTTATTGCTACAATACATACAATTACATTAAATTGGTCAGTATAATCAGTGTGTAAGAAAGCTACCACCAGCTCGGAATGCTGTTTTGCTGAGAAGAGCTGGCCAGAAATCCAACAGTTGGTCTTTTTAAATTAAATTTAACAATGTTTGACTTATACATTATAACATCAACCCTGCAAATGAGTCAATGACCCAGGCTCCACACATTTCGATTAACAAAAAATTCTTGAATATTATAGTAAAATTTATTTAATAATATACCTTTAATTTTACGTTTAAAACTAAGAAAAGGAAGATTCTCTAATAATAATGGTGACGTGACGTGAAGGTTTTAAAGCCTAATGTGATATTACTAAATATGTCAGAACTTCTTAAGCTATGATGATGATAGATAGGATAAGTGGCCGTGTTGAAAACGGAAGGACTGTGGAATGCAAACATTCAAAAATAAAAACCCACTATAGGTAGTTGACTACAAAAACTAAATACTAACATTAACATTTCAATTGAATGTATGACTTTTTTTACAATTGAGCAACAATTAACAAAGAAAGTGACCGTATTTATGCTCAAAGCTCTAAGGAAGCTTCCCAATTAGTCGACAGAGTGCAACGTAGGCATTATCCGATTTCAGTGATGGTTTGGAGGGGTGTTAGCTATGAAGGAGTGACTGAGCCATGTTTTTGTGAAATAGGTATCAAAACATCGGCACCAGTGTATCAAGATACCATTCTTGAGAAGGTAGTTAGGCCCCTTAATAACCAAGTATGTTCCTTCCACCAAGACTCAGCGCCAGGTCATAAAGCTCGGTCCACGCAGTCTTGGTTGAAAGCAAACATCTCGGACTTCATCAGAGCTGAAGACTGGCCATCGTCAAGTCCCGATCTTGATCCGCTGTATTGTGATTTATGGACAGGCTTAGAGAATACAGCTTGCTCTAAACGCTATTTTGGAGTTCCTAAAACAATTCATACGATTGGCAGTGAAGAATTTCCTCATGGAAAGAGCGCGAGCTTTTATTGAAAACTGGCCTCAACATTTAAAGGTCTGTTTTGCAGCCAATGGACACCTCTTCGAATAAGCTTTTTATATTTTTAATTGTTTTATATTTGTGTATTAAACTAACACACTGTAAAAGTAATAAATATTATTTACAATACTTTTTTTCTTTTTTACAATATTTATGGCAAGACTACGTATAAGAATTTATAAACAAAATAAAAGAAAACCCAAGTAAAAATAAAACACAAGCCTAACTGTAAGCAACAGGTTGCAGATTGTATATAGAGTAATATCATAATTGCCTAAAAGATGGGATTTAAAATTGGCTATTACAAATAGTATTTTTAAGTGATGAAAGTACCGGCTGACTAATCTTTTTCACCTCCTTGTCTTCATACCCTTTTCATGTTTTTTTTCTCATATGTCAAAACTATTTCCTATCAGATGGACTGAAATATTCTATCGTTTTTAAAAATCAAACCAAATGAAAATATTGCTAGGAGTTGCAATTTATTAAACCTAAAGTGATAAATATAGATTGATAAATATGATTTAATAAAGAAACTGTTATTTTGTGAATTTCAGAAAAAGGTTCCAGAACTTACTACCGCCTTGCGAATCAATCGTCTTTATCTGATCTGAAGGCAATATCTATTAGGATTCTTTTGAAAATCATTTGACAGAATGAAGATAGTAATTTTCCATTGGTGGCAGGTTCAAATCGTTTTTCATTCTATATATTAAAAAAATCTAAATAAGCTTAACATGGCTACTCATGCTTGTTGTTATTTAATGTTATTATATCCTACATACATCTGTTAAATATTATTGCTAAATAGGGAACAATAATAGTGAGTATCGATTAAACTAAGGTCAACAGTACTGTTTAATTTTAAAGAATTAAATACTTCAATAACCTCAATATGATTGATATATTTGAATTTAAAGACACTAGGATGTTCTTCTACACTATTTTTCAACAATGCCTCTGCTAACAAAAGAGAGGCGTTAAAAGATTTAGTATTAGTAATAAGAAAGTTTAGTAATATCTTGTGGAGTTTCAGTATACTTTTCTGTTATTAAATAACTTTTATTAAAATGGAAATTTTATTGATGTATTATTTAAGTGAACGATACAACGATATTGCAAAAATTACTTACAGCCGCGTCTTTGCTGAATTGTCTTTATATTTTACTACGCCATAAAGAATTCTATTCTGGGCATACCGTTTTACAGATATAGCTTTTATGTAAGAATACAAGCCATTAACTTAAAGAAAGAGAAATGGAAATTTTTATAATATTTATGTTGTTTAATTAATGTCCATTTAGTCATAATATGTAAATTTTAAATCAAATAAGAACCCTTTAAAAAATTCTAACAACCCTGCATCTAATTTTATATTATTATTTTTATTTATAAATGGAAAATCTATAGTGTAAACAAATTTTTGAACGTCGACAAATTTGTATGACGTAGCTAGTTCATCACAAGTAAATTACCTTACGTATATTGAGTTACGGCAAACTTAATAAAAATACAAAATGGGATTATTCGCTTTGTTTTTAGAATCGGTTATAATTAAGATTAGACATTATTTAGATTTATTAAATTGTCTTCCACAAATAATGCTTTTATATATATTTATCGATTCAAATATAGCCGAAAAATATATACTACAAACCATAAACGCTTCGATAACGAAGTTGTAATTAGAACAATTGATAGATCGTTTCATAAATAACTGTCAATTATAAAAACACACATACTACGCCTGTTTTATTACTAATAAAGTCAAGGAGCCCTTTACTAGTTCCTTTCATAGCACTAGTTAATAACTAACTTTGAGTAAGCTTTGAAATAAAACTATTTTTACAGATTTAACTCGCGTTTAATTAAATTTAATTAATTAATTTTTAAAATAATTAAATGTTTTTTTAATTATTTAATTTTCAAAATAATTAAATTTAGATTATAAATTTTTAATTTAATTAATTTAAAATATAAATCTAATTATTTAATCGCGTATAATTAAATTTAAATTTTAAAATCTAAGTTTAATTACACGCGATTAAACAATGTGCTCGAGTATATAAACTGGACTATGGTTGTGGTTTGTCATATAAAGCGGAGCATCGGTAAAAGAGTCGGTAAAAAAAAAGTCAGCAATGTGTGAACATACAATAGACAAACCCAATCTTAGAAAATCCCAGTCAAAGCCCAATCTTAAGTTAGCTGACATTCAATATTGTATTGTCAACCAAAACAAATATTAGGTTGCCTTTATTTATATGACTTAGTAAGATGTTCTGTTATGTCTGATTAGCGTTTTTACTAATGTTTAGATTATTGAGAATTTTTTCATATTGATTATGTGGTACAGTTGTTTTGTAAGATTCTGGATTATTTATAATGTCACATAAATATAAATAAATGATATAATGTATTGCGATACGTATAGAATATTTATTCAAATTCACTTATTACAATTTTTCTTATCTTTGCTTTAATTGACTCTTTCAAAAGTTAACAAGATAGTTTAAAACTGTCAGACAGTCTAAACAATGATCTATCAACTTGTTTTTTTATAATATAACGTAAGTCAGCCTTAGGCCTTAGGGTATCACAACAACACAACACACAAAAATCGTAGAGAAAACATCGTCTAAATCTTTCTCGATGCTTGTTTTAAATAATTTTATCTGTATCCTTAAATATCGTTTTGATTCCCCTAATAAATATGGTTATTTTATACATTATTTGGTAAAAAAAACTGTCTTGGGAATAAGGTTTCTTTTATAAATTAAAATATCTGACAAGAGGTAAATTGGGTATTATCAGACACTAAGAATATTTTATTTAAGTTGTTTTAAAATGTATTGTTTAACCCTTTTTTAGTATTGCAAGTTTTACGCTTACATCTTCTTCGTAAAAGAGAAGATGGAGTTTTGTTCAACTAACCGATAAAAGGCATCATAGCCTGCATTTACATAACCAAACCTGCTGAATTAATTAGGTATATCACACTAGGTGGAGCCTCACGTCATCCATATCATAACAAGATATTAGAAGAATTATAATCAGTAGAAGAGAGCTTCAAAACTTTATCTCGTCTTGAAGTTATAGAAGCCGGTCCAACCATGGAGTCAACGTGAATTTATAAATAGCTAATCTTACTATAAGAAACACTCCATACTTTTTTGCTCAGAAATTATTTAAATATTTTTTTTTCTCTAGAACAGAACTGAACTTCTGCATATGTATTATGACTATCATAAATACCAACTGGAACATCAACCCAGTGCTAAACTACTAACCTCATTTGCAATATCGTAACTAAATTAACATTCGTCTCTTTGTCTTTGCTTGGGGTGAGAAGTAAAGTTTCGGCTAGGTTAGTTATGCCATGCTAGAATAGTTCTGTGAACAATGTAACTATATCATAATAATTGTTAATTATTAACACTTCAAATTTTAAATATTAATAGAATAAAATAAGAATAATTTAAATCGTTGCTCTATAAAATGAGCTATCGTGTTGATAATTAAGTATCTGAACAAAATTCAATGATCATTTTCAGATGCTTGAGAATGATTACTTACTTCAAATATATAAAGTATTATAATTACTATAAAACCATTTTATGATGACTCAAGTCGTATTTAACAATTTAGCAACATAAAGTTAACGACCCGTATTTGTCGCTCTAATAGGTTTTATGGTTATTTAAGAGTCACGACTCTTTATTTATTGAAATAACTTTCATGTCATTTTGATTTTATCTTCAATCTTTTTTCAATGATAATTATCAGTAAATTATAAGCAAAGGATATTGTTGATGAAGGCTTAGATATTTTTTAATAATTGTTTTTATATCTTTAATTAAATTGTTCATCTACCCCTTATTCATTTTCATTTCGATTGGACCTACTATTATCTACGTTTAAGTCTATGATAAAAATTTACCATATTTTTTAATTGTTTCTAGTAAAAAAATCAAACATGTATAATTATCATTTAAAGTGACCTATTTGTTATTTAACATATTATTAACGTTAGCTGAACTAATGCATATTAATATTTAAAAAAAACTTATTTTTTCTATGTTCTAATATCAATTTACTATACCTCGTATTTAGCTATCGTAGCACTCGTAGACAGTATATTGCATGAGTGCTACGACATAGTATTTAAAATCTTTCGTTCTCCTGATTATGTAAATAATTTTATATATCAAAATGTTACATATATTATGGTACTAATATATACTCATTTTATATGGATTTTTTAATTTATAAGTCCGTAGAATGAAACAACTAATAATATATTCAATATCATTTGCTTTATGTATTAATTTATCTCGTAATAACTCTCACAGGTATCTATGTCATACCAAGAAACGAGACGAGGGTAAATTATGTATAATAAATAAATAAATTATTGGATAAACGTAATATTTAGGGACAGTTTAGTTATTTTAAGATAATAAAGATATTTTGTGAAAATATATCTCATACTTAGTAAGTATAGACTCGCCAATTAGTTTCAGTTCAAAGTAATTTATTGCAAACTCTGTGTTGATTTATTTTTATATCTTATTGCATTACTAACACACATTCTAGATAAGTACATTTTATTAAATTGCTAGATATGCTATGATAACTTTTAAGCCAAAGAATAATGCAATTTTTAACATGTTAAGCTAGATTAGGGTATAGTGAAATGTTCTCAAACTCCTTCACAAAAATTCAACGTTGGTATTCAAAATTAATTTAAACCTGAATAGTCTCTTCAGTCACTCTAACCATAGATTATTTCATTATGATTATTGCTATTTTCAATGAGTAATGACCCATTATAGCCAAAAACAATTTTGTGATTTCGTATAAATTTATTGTATAATTTACGTATTAAAAGCGCTCTAACTAGATAATTAGGTTAATCTATAGATTAAACACACGATATGGTTAATTAAGAGAAAAAATATATTTTTATTGTTTTTCATTTATTTTATTAACTTTGTTGTAGTCAAATTTACACAGGTCAATCATATAAGTCAGTAAACCAAATAAACAAATTCTTAACGAACCATCTTTTCTATTAGACTAGTTAACACTGTCAAGTAGCACCGTGAGCTAAAACAGCGTTCCCTTGACGTTAGTAGTAATTAAATAGGCCAAGGATAAGAGTTTTAGTAATGAAGTGTTTCTATTATATTAAGATAAGACAGAAATTGACTGTGGAGCTACGACTTCGCAATCTAATTTAGTATTTATCGTACATTCAGAAATGTAAATTTTTTACTTGACGTGCCTACTTGCTTTTAGAAAAATATTTTACCTAGATAGTTTCTGCTGCTACCGACTTCATCTTCTTTAACGATTTCAATAATAGATGACCACTTCAAAGGTTTGAAAATCTAAACATATTTTACTTTACTTTTAACGATATTTCCCAAACCATTTCTCAAGAGAAATGAAAGAGCTAAATAACCTGCTAACACATCAAATTAGAAGTTTTTTTGCAATCATGCCTATAAAAAGAGATAAAGAGACAATATCTTAAATATATCCTCGATAAACATAATTAGCAAATCTTTAAATTTCTGTTATGCATGCAAAAAAAAAGACGCAATAAAAATATTGTTATACTATTAAAATAAAATAGTTAAAAAAACTATAAGATACGTCATTTAGTTTTTTTTTTAAAGCTATCTATCTTCATTAAAAATTTAATTATTTGAAAAAATGGACTAACCACACCTCTATGAGGCTGGCTTAAAAACTCCGTGTTGAAGTCAGCTTTTATGAAGATGGGTAAACTGATAAAGACATTAAAAGACGCATGGCGCATCTTCCTAGCTATTTGTACCCAAGATAAAATGAACTAACAGCACTGAAATCTGTTAAAACTCTACTAAGATATGATCTTACTAATAAGATTTATTTTATTTTTTTATATGAATAAACTATTTATTAATAATGAAGAATTGCACAAAAAAATATATCTCGGTACTACGGATTGACGGATGAAAAGTGACTGTCGAGACGAATTTGTCATCTGTCACACAGACTGTCATCTGTCATCTGTCACTGTCCGGAAATAAATAAATAGAGATACCTTATATATATATAAGGTATCTCTATTTATTTATTTCCGGGCAATAGTTAACAATACAAGAAATATTTTTAATGACAAGGTCTAAATTTCTACCATTACAATTAGTTGTAGTATTACATTGTAAAAAACGTGTAATTGTAAGAAAGCAACGTAATGTTTTAATTAAGGGATCAATATCCTTAAAGTAACGAATAAATATATAAGAATACTTAAACATGTTTACACTAAGAGTACAAGCTCATGTAGAGCTGGAATATTCAGGACAGGAATTTTCCATCGAAAGAGGTGTACGCCAGGGTGGTCTTATTTCACCTAAGCTTTTTTCAGCAGTTTTGGAAAGTATATTCAGGAGGCTAGAATGGACTTAATTTGCATTAAATATAAATGAGGAAACCCTCAGTTACTTACGTTTTGCTGACGACCTGATCCTATTCTCTGATACGACAAAAACTCTATAATCAATGTTACAACAGTTGGCTTACGAAAGTACCAGGGTAGACCTTAAAATAAATTAAAACAAAACCAAGATGATGACTAATTCCTTGCAAACGTATACCATAACGGTAAATAACGAACGAGTGGAATACGTTCAAGAATATATTTATCTAGGAAAACTAATATCCACGGAAGTTTCCATGCCCAAAGAAATCACAGGAAGAATAAATAACAAGTAGAAAAGATTCTGGTCTCTTTGTGAAATAATGAAAAACAAAGACATGCCTATGAAAGAAAAAAAGGAAGGTTTTTAATATATCCTTCCGTGCTTATTATATGGCTGCCAGACTTGGACACTAACAGCCCAGCTTGCAAACACAATAAAGTCTGCCAGAATAGTATAGAAAGAAGTGTAATGGGAGAGAAAAGAAGAGATACGGTAAAACTTGATGAAATAAAAAGCAAAAAAAAACATGATGTAGACTCAAAGTATAAACTATTAAAATGGCGTTGGACAGAACGCATGATGAGAGAGAGAAAAGAGAAATGTACTAAGTAATTAACAAAATGCTACCCACGAGATGGGAAGAGAAAAAGTGGCAGACAAAACAAGCGGTGGGACGAAGAAATAAAAAATCACTGGAGGAAGACTTGTTCAGAGGACAAGCTGTAACAAAATAATAATATTAAATAAATAATATTATAATAATAATAAATAACGATTTAACTATAAATACATTGTTTATATTTCTTAAAGTATGTATTACGAATAATTATTAATTAGAATTTAAGTTAAAATGGATAGTATTAGATTCCTTAATTGTACTTATATGTTAACAACAATTAAGGCTTATTTTATTTTATTTTATTTATTTTATCCTTAAAGTTTATTAAATTGCTTTTACCATTGAAAAGGTGGTCTGACCTAGCAATACTAACATTAAAATCGCCCAATAAAAAAAATATTTTTTGGAATTGTTGTTATATGAATTGGAAATAAATTCAAAAAAGATACTTCTTAATATTTATAACAACTTCAATGACTTCAAATAACATCTTGTCTTAAATTGTTTACTCTGTATTCTTATTTTGACTACTCATAAGAAATATACAGTTTCAAAACGTTGCATTTGTAAACCATACAAAAAATATTTAAAAAAACAATGTTATACAAACATAAATCGTGACAATAAATATTATCGTCATCGGAACAGCGCTGGTGGTGTCAAGGTTAGTTAAGTAATATTTATAATGTACGTAGTAGTTGTTTGGTACTTAAATATAATTTAGTATGTAAATAGTTATAATTATTATTAGAACCATTTATATATTTTTTCCGTATCTATCTGTGATATTAATGATTATAAAAAAAAAATAATGAAATATTGTAAAACGGTTTATAAAAGAAATATTAAGACAAGTAACGATATTAGACAGACAGCTCATTAGTCTGATAAATTTATATTCGTCAAATTATTTAATAAATTTAAGTATAAATTTAAAAAAGTTTTTACTTCGCGTTCATTTATATAAATTTACATCTATGTAAATATTTTTTGAATTTATTTTATTTTTCTAACCATACAAACCTTTTGTTTTGTACGATCATTGTATCTAATAATTTACTGTTTAAATTATTAACGAAAATATGTATATTTATTACGTCAACATTACTTACATAAATGTGTTTCAAATAAAAATTGTTATTGATGTCCAATTCCCTGATATAACGACGTAAAATAGTTGTTATCAATAATTAGACTGAGTGTTAATATTACTGAGCATTTTGTAAATTTTCTCATAAAAGAATCTAAACACAAACTTCTTCCTGGGCAGGCTGGCAAAGATTCATAAGTTAGTTTATGTTAAATGGAATATGTATAAAAATGGGCATTTTTATAATAAAGTCCCAGCAGAAATAAAAAAAAACAGTTTTAACATTCCATTTGTATGTAAAACAGAAACTGCAAGGTAAGGCCTACTAGACAATTAAGGATTATGTAAATGTTAAACGGCCTGGGACTAAACTATTGTAAGCCTACCTCATAAAAAAATCGGTAATTGGTAGTTGAGAAGAGTGGCAATGAACTCGTTTGCCTGGATATTCTCCTGAGCTCAACTAAATGAACGGCTTTTTTTCAAAGGCAAACATGTTATTAAAATATATATATTTTTAAATATTAGTTATTAAAATATTTTCAAATATTTTTTTGTCCTTTATTTGTTTCATTTTGACGTATTCTAACTTCCATGCAATGAAGAAATGTTGATTTTGAAATATTTGTACAAATTTGTATAGAATTTGCCCAAATAACCTATCAAAACTCCCAATTTCATTTAATTAATTTCATTAAAGTTTTAGATCCGTGTCATGTAGGTACTGTAAAAAATATTTAAGGCCTCGTTACTATCTTCTAATAACAAGTATGAATAACCACAGAACTGTATTTTTTTAAACTTAGTTATTTCAATGCTCATGGAACATGGTTTTAATGAACTTTAATTAACAATCGCATGTGATTAAATTATTATTTATAAATACTGAGAATTAGTACTATCTATACAATATTTATTTGCTACTTCATTGTAGTTTATTATTTTACTGACACTAACACGTTAAAAATGAAGGGAGACTTTCAAACTCTATGGCGTAGATTTTGCCTTGAGAGCAGTATATTAGGACTAAAATACTTCTATTTATATCCAGACTTATTATCGAGGTAATGAAAATATAATAAGCTTTATGTTCATAAATATTCATATAAAAAATATATATTTTCTAAACATTTTTCAGGTGTTTCTGGGCAATATCGATGATATCAGTCGTGTATTTGGCATGTTACCTGACGCTTCTTCTCCACTTCCGCTTCCTAGAGTTGCCCACGCGTATTTCCATCGAGAATCAATACGAGCCGCTACAGAATCTGACGTTCCCTGCAATTACAATATGTTCTCCTAATCAGATAACTATCAGCGCCATGATGCATTTAAATAGAACGCTTGTGAATGTCCAAATAATTATGTACAAATGACATTCTTAAAAATGTTCATAACTCTTTCTTTGCAATCTTTTATAATGAAGGAATTATTTAATTTTTAACATTGTGTTTTATATAACTCGACACAAATTTTCAGATATACAAGTTTTATAACGTATTATTATTTATTAAAGGGAATTAACGCTCTAACTAAACGTTATTGCAAATTTTCATTTTCTGACATGGCATTGTCTGACATGGTCAAAGGCAAAATGACAGTCAATTAAAAGTTGATAGGTAGGTACATATTTTCTAGAACGTTAATTCCCGTTAAAAAATATGTTAAACTACCCATTTTATACAAGAAAAAGTAGAGCTGAAAACATCACAAAAATGGCGTTTTAATTATTTTAGTGACGGAAACCGTACTTTGGACTTTCATAGTGTTCTGCCACAATTACTGGGCTTATACAAAGTGATGAAAGTAAAAAAGGAAGATCTAGAACGATTGCAAGACTTGTTAATACTGAATCGATACAGTGTAAGTTATCATTGATTATCTGAAATAATTGCCAATATCCACGTGTAGTAACTTCAATACCGTTGCGATTGGTTCCAACATTAAAGTTATTTTCTTGCAGGCTGTAGAGATAATAGGTTTGGTGCCGCAACGATGTGATGATTTTCTTAAACTGTGTTACCTAAATCACAAACGTTATCCCAACTGTAAGGGTCTTTTTAATCCTATTTTAACAAAACACGGAATGTGTTGCATTTTTAATAGTATATATGCGTATAATCGAAGAAGGTAAGTATGACAATACAAACGCTATTGTCTAAATATAGATTGGATAACTGAATAACTTAATTGTAATGTTGATAGAAATGAAAAAATAAAGGATTTTGTCCCTTACAAGACAAAAAACATGGGTATCTCTGATCGTTTAGTTGTGGTCACAGATTACAATGTTGACGACGCTCTTAATGGCACCCTTCTCAACGGCGGAGCTATGCGTGTAAGTTGCCCTATAAATACTTATTATAGTATATTATACTCTTAGATCTAATCGATCTAAAGAATCATTGCCAATCATTTTGACAAAAGATTTGTTGTTGCAGTTAATGATTACGGAATCAACAGAATTCCCCGCTGACGACGAATCAACCTTAGTTGCTCCTAACGTGGAATCTTTTCATATTTTCAATCCGACCTATACTTATTGCTCTGATGAAGTTCGTACACTACCATCATGGAGGTCGGAACTTACATATATATCTTGATGTTTTATTAATTGTCAATAAAATCGGCATGCACTAAGGGTTTTAAAAAATGTATAAGTAATACAATAATTTAAGTCACAGGTTTCTGTTCTGTTAATCCACTGGCTATGTAAATTCAATAGAAATTCTCATCCAAAATCCATCTTTATAATTTTAAAGTAACTGATTCTATTTGTAAAATTTCTTGAAGTATTGAATGATTTGAGAGAACCACTTTAGATAATATAAATATAAACATTTAAAGGTTATATACAGCTGAAACCGAAATATAACAAATATCATTTATCCCTAATCAATAAATTTATCTATGACCCCAAGTACTGACGTAACTTTTTTCGAATCCCGCAGTCGTAAATGCTACTACCAGGATGAGTTCCCGCTCCAGTACTTCCAACACTATCGGAATTCTGACTGCGAAGTGTTGTGCCACGCGCGTAAATTCGAACGCGCGTGTCACTGTATCTTGCCCTACGTACCAAACGTGCAGATACGCAACAGCTGCAACATTTCTAGCATTGCCTGCATCGCCAGCGTTAGATGTAAGTCTTATATACTATTTCTTATGAAACGACTTTAAGTACAATTCCAACGCCAGTTCAAGAAGTTGACATACCTTGACTTGACATAACTATGGGTGGTTTTAATATTGTTTTTATGATTTTAAATTATAGGTTTGATTCATATATGTAAAGTCTACCTGTACAACTATGAATCAATATATATATTAAGGATTCAATAAAAATTATCAGATAAACAGAAACAATTTTACGCTGGGGAGAGTTGCGACTGTATGCGCGACTGCGAGTCGTTCAACTACATCGGCGACATGATGATCGGCAATCTAGACGGATTAGATCATTTAATGTTGAACCCTTAGTAAGTAAAAAAGCATTGTTAATTTAATAACTCATTGAAATAGCAAGGCATTTAGAAACGATAGAATCAAATTGAGAAGTAATACTATATAGTTATGTTATCTGTCTGTCTAACTTGTTTGTTTTCCACAGTTCAGATTTGGAGTTTACCAAGAGCTCATCCATATTACACTTCTACTTTCACAGCTCCGTGTTTGTGAAACAAAAGCAAGAGACCGTCATATCACTCATTAGCTTGTCTTGTAAGTATCATTGCTTTCTCCTATGATCCAACAGATCTGAAATTTAAAGTTCATTTCTAAAAGCTAATTTCTTATAATTTTGTCATCAATTCAGCTCTCAATAAATTTCATTCTGTGACTAAATTCGATGCATTTCTAAAAACCCTTGTTCAATTAAGTAATCTGATAAAATAGATATTGATTCGAAAAGTAAATTTATTCACTACAGTTTTGGCCTTGTATTGCTGTTGGTTATGCCATGTTTTTTTTTTAATTACATGTAATAAGTATGTGCACTAATGTTTTTTTTAATTTAATTGCAGCAAATCTTGGCGGTGTGTTTGGATTGTGTGTCGGATGCAGTGCAATCAGCGTTTTTGAAATTATTTTCTACGTCTATGCAGCGATTAGATATAAAATCAATAAGCGATCACAGAAAATAACAAACAATAAATTAAATAAGGTTTCATTTTTACACTAATATACCTTTAATCTAGAAATTTTCTGCAAGCTTTTATAATAAGAATAAATAAATAGAATATATTCAATGGCTTATAAAGAGGTTTCTGTATCATATAAAACTACTCTATTATATAAATATCGTAATAATTCGGTCGCAATCATTGTAAATTCAACACAGATTTCGATGTAATTAAATGTAAACGAACAAATTTGCATTCTAAAATTATTATTGTCTTAGTTCTTACGATTCTTTTAAATTGGTTATAAATAGATACTAAGTTGATAAGTACCGCACAGATCTCTATAAAAAAAAATGAAAACTAACATAGCACAAATCACAAAATATTTCTATGACTAAATCATCATGAAAGATATTAGATTGTTAAGAACCCGACCTTTAAAGATTGGAAAAATGTATTGTCTAAATGGTACTTTGGATATAATTAACAAACTACCAAACCCAGAAATACAGACATCTATGCTCATCATCATATACATGCCTGTCCCTGTCGGGAATCGCACCCGAGCCCCATTGCGTCTTTATATGTTATGTATGTATTAGTTAGTTAATTTACTTAAGAGCTAATATATCATTTGCTTTTGATGCTCAATATAGACAACGGTTTAGTGCGATTGTTTGTTAAGTTAGTCCAATATGGAAGTCTCACGTTTGTTACAAGTTGTAATGTTCTCAATAAATCACTTTATACAGCTTCCTAATAAGGGTTTCATTTCTTTCCTTTGCGCTCGTGAGCGCCCAGGCCCAATACGAGGACAGCCTTGTAGCTATCAGAATTTTAGGAATATTTTACATCCTACATCTTCTTCCCAGGACTCTTTGGCTTTGTTAAATCGAGGGCTGTCAAAAAAGACTCCATCTTCAATTAATCCAACACAGTTCCTTTAGTTATGGGAATCTTCGTGTTTAAACCTATGGAGGTACGCCCGGTTATAGCTGGGACCAGATATCCTCTGGGTTAGGTAATAGTTCGACTCTCCATGGTACCGATTCACTCATGGCTATAAGTCCGGTTTTAGCCTATGTGTCCATCTTCCTTTTGTTGACTTATTCCAAAGCGTTTACCACTGTTGCAAGCTCTTCAGTCTTTCCTGGCTTCGAAGCTTGTCCGCAGTCAGCTCTGGATTACATCTTTCTTTAATTTTTACTTTGATTTAGATTAACGTGATTTAGATTAATGAGATTAACGTGCGATCTTAATTGTGGATAAACCAAGGAAGGATTACTAAAACCTTGGCGTCTCTGCAATTGCGTAGGACCATTGCTTCGATCAGTGCGTTCTACCTTCGTACCTACCTACTTAGAATAACGGATGCTCTAAAGAACTCTTCAATCTGGTCCCGTTTTACTCTTTATATATACTGGGTTATTTGTTGGCCACCTCTTGCAAGCAGCTTGTCTACATCAATTCCAATAACATTTGGTCTACGAATTTTTACAAATATCGATAAACAACACAAAAAAAAAACAAAAAATTATATGTAACCTCTTTTAGGTATTACCCCGTATTTTGTAAGAGGTACTTAATACATACAAACATACGTAGGCAACAAATAAATTTCATATGGGAAAACTTAAATTTTAAAAACTATTAATTTAAAAAAGTCGTAGTACCAAATGTTGCTGGGAATGATGTAGAGAGGCTGCCTTCAAGAGGTGGTCAATTAATTACAAATAACCCTATATACTTAGTCTGGCCATCCTGGCCAAAGATAGTAGTAACAGACTTAGAATCTTTAAATTAGTATACGATTGTGGGTTTTTATTTCACAATTTCATTTTTTAAGGAATATACACATACCGACCTTTCTCTAGTATAAATTAGGTGCTTATTAAATGTTCTTATTAAATATTGAAAACACATACAGAACACTAATAGGATAACAGTAAGAAACGGTATATCAGGCTCGAACAAGATCCTCTCATAAACAGACCTCATCGTCGTATTTGTTGTAAAGGAAGTGTTATGTATATTAAATCACAGTTAGTATTATAACATCTCGGTGGACCATCATCTGTTCATTATTAGAAGACCGATAATATAAAGCAATACAATAGTATAAGACAGACGAAGAAGATTTCTCGCAAAACATATTAAAAAAAGATTTAGGGATAAAAAATATATAATGAAAAGCAATGAAACATCATGTCAATAGCAAAGATGAAACAAAAGGGTCACAATTTGAATAACAATATAATGAAAACCCTTGTATGCATTATTCGTAAGGATCAATTAGCCAAACAATGTACACTAGCCAGGCTTTGCAAAATGATGTATTCACTGTTCATCTGTTGCTAAAATTTCACATAGAAACTAGGATAGGATTGACTCTATAGTGGATGCTATATCCATTATATTCGGTGATTGCTATATTCACATTTATTGTGGTGAAACAAATCCGATCATCGAGTATCAGATCTCTCTCATTTCTAGAACATGAATGGTGAAATGGAACGTTTTACTGAACATTGAACCTCCTACTCGATACAGTTAGTCGCTAATTAAGCGCATTATAGCCGAATATCTTCATAGCTCTCCCCGGTCAACATTTTAACGCAATATCATTAATCATCGCAATAATGGAAATAATAATATAATTTTAAGCATATTGTACAAAATCTCAATATAATCACTAACTCTTTAAATAAAACTGCTTAGCGGTACATTTGAAAGAGAAGGTTTATTTTCAAAGTGAAATTGAAACGAGTGGTTCGTAACTCCGATACTAAAATTGGATTTCTTATTATATTAGTTTATTAGAATATTATAGATAACTTTAATAAATAGGACTAGACCTGGCTCTTTCAGAATTATATTATTTATTTTAATTTTAACACAATTTTGAGATTTTATTTTTCTATTTAAATGTTTGAAAATATCTATAAACATGTATAGCCATGTTATATAACTATTCAGGGATTCGAACCCCCGACCTCTGGGAAACCGTCCCGTCGCTCTACCAATTGAGTTCAATTGGTTCGGTATCGGTTTATTTTTCATTCTATATTTATATAAATTTATTTGATTTTTTTTTTTATATTAAATAACGACAACTTATATTTTTTATATTTACAAACAGCTGTCCTATTCAACTAATTAAAACCGTTAAAAGATAATAAAAAAACATCTGTTTTTTATTAAATGCCGTTTCTAATTTTGTTTTATAACTTTGAGTTAGCATGACATTGTAAAAAACGAACTGCTGAATAATAAATTCGGAATACCAGTTAATAAATATTACGCGTATTAGTAATTAATATTGTTGAATCTAATTTAACAAATTAGACGATATTCTCGTTGAAGTGTCTTAGTTCATCAAATAAATTTATAATTACTTCTCTCAAGTAGGTAAGAAGGTTTATCTCTCATTTATATAAAACGGGTCTATTAAAGCAATTCTCTTTTAAGATATAAGACGAATTAAAAGGTTTCGTTTCGAGATTACTTTGAAAGGAGAGTGGTATCATAATATTTAACTTATTATACCCTGGTTTTTACATGAATGAAACGTAAATCCAAGATACTTTTAAACAGTTTAAATTGCTTTATTAACAATTTGAAACCTTTTAACGCCACGTCTTTGAATAATCAATTATTAATAGAAAGATATTTTCATTTACGTTTAGAAAGCTTAAATATCGTTCTTAATTGTTTTTTTTAAATACACGTTGTAATATAAGTTTTTGTGCTCATGATGTTTTTATTCAATTTTTTTCTTTTATTTTTAAAGGACAATAACATTATCACAATAAACCTATTTTTAGGTTTATATAACAAAAATCTAATGCAAGGTTTAATAATTTAATAATTTAATTTTGTTATATTCCTTATTAAACACTATATTGTATGAAAATATTCATTAAAATAACATACAACATAAAGAAACTAAAGTAAAATATATACCTAGAATTAAAGTATTATAATAATGCTTAATCCTTTTTGATAGTACAAATATTTCGATAGTATAATATAAATTATCAATCTAAAAAGACATTAGGTAATTCAAAGCAACACTTTGATAAAACGCCTTCAAAAGGCTCGCTTTCAGATTCTTATACAATTTATTTGTAACCAAGTAAATTCCTTTGAGCGTCGAACACGGTATGGTGAGATACCGTTTGGAACTTTATTGGGTTTTAGGGTTGTCATATATATAATTATGTAATTAAATGAATGATATCTTTTGCTAAACTATTGTTGGAATTATATTAAGAGACGAGGTAGTAAAACTTTTTGGTAGGTATATACGAAACTATTACAATTTTATATATTTTTAAAGGAGATGTTTACATCATTAACTGTTATGTATTAATATGTTGCATATTTGAAATAATTTGTTTATATTTATATTAAATGAAGATTTGACAACCCTGTGATTTTTTAAATAATTTATTGAGCTTCTCTGATTATTAAACTAACTTCACTAAATTTTGACAATTGTCTTTAATTCTAGTCTTGATAAAAAAAGTTATGTCGAATAAAAAAGGTTTTAGTAAACATCAGACACTATATTAAATATTGTAAAATCTGGTTGTTAGTGTTTATTAGATATTAATGTACGTGTTAAGTATTCAGATATTTAAAAACTCTACTTATTTTAAAAGTTTCTTACAATGTAAAAGAAGGAGAATAAATAAATACAGGATATTTAAAAAATTACAATGTTGTTTGAAAAAAAATGATAAATCTCTTATTAAGCTTATAAAAATCAAATAGCAATTCCTTTTTGTTAAATTAATAAATAATAATTTTCAATTATATCGAATATTTAATTGGTTCCTTTGCAAAAAGGTAAAACATAAATCATTTTTCATGAAACATTAAAAGTATATTTATTACTGACACAGTTTAAGAAATAAAAAAGAATCTGAAATAGTAATATAAATATATATATGTCGGAGAATCATCATTTGTAGCAGTTTTCGTGGGCGTCATCGGGATAAAGTGTAAGCACAAAAGACAAGATCACAATGTTAGACGTTTATTTTACAAATAGTATTGTTCACATTTAATTTTGGACCGAGCAGCGGGTTCAGGGCACCGATCTTAGTATCGTCTTTTATTTTATAATAAACCAAATCAACCACTCCGTCAATATCTGACCACTTCCAAACGTATCGGAAACCCAACAGACGCCCAGCGTCATCCTCATCTCTCTTATAAAGATGGAGCCTCGACCCCGCTCAAGACACGTTCTCTGCTCTGATTGGTCGTTTTGAAAATACTTCTTAATAAAATTATAATCTTTTCTTAAATTGTAAAATAATGAAACATAACAAATAAAGAGGTTTGAAAGCAATTGGAATTTAAACAAATAAAATAATATTCTGGTATGTTCTAATAATAATCAATTCTATTGAATTGACTCGCTCCGACATATATATATATATATATATATATATATATATATATATATATATATATATATATATATATATATATATATATATTACCTGATAGGAGGCAAACGAGCAAACCGGTCACCTGCTGGTAAGCAGCTTCCGTCTCCTATCAACGTCTGCAACTCAGGAGTTACAAACGTGTTACTGGCCTTTCAGAAAGGAATACGCCCTTTTCTTGGAGGTTTGAATGTCGTATCGGTCCGGAAATACGGCAGACTATTTGTTCCACAGATTGGCTGTACGAGGTAAGAAGTTTCTAGAAAAGCGCACAGTGGTGGAAGGCCTACCGTTCAGGTGATGAGGATGATGGTTCCGTCGCGATGGAATTTGTCACTTATATATCACATATTTTTTAGTTTTCTACTATGTACCTGAATTTGGAAAAACCCATTGCATGGCTTGTTTGTATCGAGGGAAATATTTTTTTTTACTAATACATCATTTAAAAGTAATTATTTTTATGTTTATCAAAGCTTGACATTGTATGTATCTTATATATTGACTTAAATATTTTGTATGTCTTTGTTATCTATGTCTTATTCATTCTATTTAATCAAATATTAGCCTGTGTCTTGATATAATAAATAGTATAACTACAATGCATAATGTGCATTTAAAAAAAATATGACTAGAGTGAAGATAAATATTTATATTTATTTCTACTTATATATATTATAATTTATTATTTCTATATCTTTTCTATAGTTTATTTTCTTTTTAAACGCATTGTAAAACAAATAGTACATTGTATTTGTTGAGCACGTTCTTAGTTTCATATATTTATTCCCGTGTTTTTTTTTATTATTTTGTTTTAATTATTTAAGTGATTTAAACTAGTATATCACCTCTTTGTGTTATCTTTTACTGTATTCTCAGGTTGACTGATAGCATGCTCTTAGCATTAATTCCGCCTTTTGTACCTTTATTTGGCTCAATAAAGATTTACTATTAATAATAAGATAAAGTATATTCTAGTGTTAAACAAAAGTTACGAATTGAATGAATATAATAATAATATCACTGGAAAAGTCGGGAATCGAACCCGAGCCCATTTACTCCGTGTCAAGCGTTTGTGCAAACCACTCTCTCTACCAATGCAACCGGGCTATTAATTGTAAAATAATTCTATAATTTAATATTCTAGTTTTTATACACCTTATTGTTTATTATTCATGTTCTCTATACTGTTTGTTTTTTTGTTTGTATGGTAGAGAATACCTTGTTGGTGAAGTGCATGTTATATTCCCATAGATCGCGGGATCGCTAAATAGGCATTTATTACATTCCCATGCATTGTGGAATTGCTGATTAGACGATGGTGCAATAATATATCAAGCATTCTTCATAGGAATGGATTCCTAGTAGAGCGGTACGCTAAGATGTGCGAATCCGTTCTTTTAATTATAATTACATTTATTTAAATCAGTCGTGTCTCCAACTTTCAGCAAGTAACTCGTAGTTTGTAAATTAGTTATACTTATTAAATATTAAGTCAAGAATTTGTATCATTTTGGATCCTCCGGTTGTGACCGTCGTAATTTGCGCCAATTTTTTTCGATAGTTAAGATTAACTAAACAAATAAAATAAGTTATAAATCTTACGAGCGTCTCAATTGATTATATTTCAGGTGATTCAGAACAGGTTTACACGGATTGCAACCGGGGCGCCGTGGTTCGTACGTAACATCGATCTCCATAGAGACTTAGACCTTCCGACGATCGCTCAGTACTTCAAGGGGCTTTCCCAAAAGTACTTTGAACGTGCTGAGCGACACCCGAACCCACTGGTGGCTGACGCCGCAGACTATAGACCACGTAAGACTACTTTAGTCAGAAAAAGAAGACCCAAGTCGGTACTCGTTGACCCCGACGACGCGTTCACAGTAGGTAATAACGTGTACGTGTAGGCATAAGTGATACCACACAACATACAGACATACACCGTCTATACCGGTATAGACGAGATCCCAACTGAGTAAGTGCTCCGTTGTTCCGGCGTTCTGCTGTCGGAGGACGCTAGTGTCCAAATTTCCTTAGCTTCCCTCCTGACTAACGACGCCCCGAGCCGAGGTCCGTGTCTCAATCTGAGACGCCCTCGGTACATCGTTCCCCATGGGGGTCCATCTGGCCCCCCTTTTAAGGGCGGGTCTCCTGACCCACCCGCTCCCCGGGTGACGCTGTAATAGCCAACAGGGCTAACAGCATAGACAGACAAAAAAATAATCGATTATACAAATTTTTGTAATATTTTTGTTACTTAGAGTATAATTGTCAGATATAACGACACCACCGTAACTTCCAAATTGCTACTTTATTATCTTACTTTAACATTTTATTTTATTATAATAACAGACCAATAATTCTCAGGTCTCTGTGACTTTTATTGTAATGCTTCAGATGAAGAACAGTGTTTCAAACTTAACGAGTTAAGAGTTGCTTTAATGTTAAGATCAGTATTATAAGATAATTTTATTGTTATAGTGTTAAATGATTACATAAATCTTAGAACTGTTTTTAACTCATTTCATATATAAAATCTAACGCTCATATAGCCCCTGCTTTCTTAAATAATGCTATAGTTACAAAGTAATTAATTGAATATTCCGTATGAGATTTTTGTTATTGAGACAAAAAAATATAATACAATTTATACACCACGTCCTGTAACTATAAATAAATGCATATTGTTCTTTAATTGTTATAAAATTGTACCTATAAATACAGTATTTTTTGACTCAATTTATATATTAATCATTTTAATACAACTGCAACATTTAACTATTCCAATTGTATAAAATAAAATATAATATATGTTTTCATTTTGCAATGAGCAGGACATATATATTTGTGTGTAATCACATCTACCTGTCCACTTATTATAATTCGTATAAGATAATGTTATAATTGTTATTTTAAAATAGTTTTGTCTTGTAATTTGTGCATTTGTAATTTTTGTGAATTATACAATTTTTTGTGAATTTCATATTTGAATTGTGCTAATAAAAAGGTTGAACTTATTTATTACAATCGTCATATATCATTTTTTCGCTTACAACTACTACTAATTAAAAATTTTATATTCGAGATTTTTTTATTGATTAATAATAGGAATCTCAACATAAATACAGGTAAAGTTATTAATTAAATTAATTGGTTTAGTGGAGTATCCACAACAAAAGGATGGATACCTGCCGTGCGTCGGAACGTCCGGTGATGGAACGGGGACGGGGGAATTAAATCGTGTAATTCCTGCGCACACTCACCAAAATGTATCCTATAGGATACTGAGAGGCTAGTAATGGGTAGTACATTAACATTCAACATTTTTTTTTATAGTGTCTTATAAGTGTAACAGTTAGCTGTCTGTATCAGTGCTATAATGAGAGAATAATGGCGAAATATTTTATGCCCTCTCGGTGCAACCAAAAGCCACCAAAAGTAGTTATCTAAATGATAAATCTCAAGGATTTTTTAATTTGTGTTACTCTTTGGAGGGATATATAGATATAATTTGTAGTAAAACAGGTTGACATTTAGTAAATAATGACTCCACCACTTCTTTTACTAGCGCAATTTTTACGTATCGGCGTAAAATAAGAAATTGTATAAAATACAAACGGAAACGATCGTTTCAGCCAAGATTTTCGTGCGTCAATGAGAACTAAATTAAGATAGGTACTGTTACTACAAAGATTAGATTGAAGTTTGAATTTGTTTGAGTCAAGAAAAGAAACAAAATTAGTATTAAAGTAGTCATATGTTAGCGGGTCGAAGGAACCTTTTTTGTCTAAACCACATTACGACTTTGACTCATATAAATCTCAACGATACGTCAAACTTCAGTCTTTTCCCAGAAAGAAAGAAAGTGAGAATTTGATGGCGTTTAAGAAGAAAATTAACAAAGTGTTTTTATCGACGTTTTATTTCTCTTCTTTTTTAATTTAGTTAAATTTAAAGCTTACTATTGATTCGTGGCACACTAAAATTATATACTCCTGACAACTTGAATAGTCGTCCGTTTTAACAATTCATATTTGGTATGTTTTCTATGTCTTATTTATCTTTTGCCGATGGTACAATATTTTGTAAAATTTTGGTTATGTCTTATCGTTAGCAATAATATATTTAAATGAAGTATTAGATTTCATATGTTAGCGGGTCGAATAAACCTTTTTAGTCTAAATCACATTTAGGACTTTGACTCATATAAATTGTAATGATACGTCAAACTTCAGTCTTTTCCCAGAAAGAAAGAAAGTGAGAATTTGATGGTATTTAAGAAGAAAATTAACAAAATGTTTTAATCGATGTTTAAATCAAGTATTAGATTTTAATGTAAATATTTTCATATTTATATACTTCAGAAAGTCATTCCTGTCGTCATTAAAGATAATAATAAAGTAAATCACAAAACAAATATAACATTTAATATAACATTAATTTTAAGTTCCGTTTTATAACAGATAAGTTATTTCAATAATTCTTAAGTCAATCTTTGAAATATATTATATCGTGGGGACTTCATTATAAGCCAAGTGTAAATACAAACAAGATAAATAGTTTTAGGATGTTATCACAGTATTTTAAATGGAGTCAAAAAGGAATTATTATTTTTTATATAAGTACATAATACAAAGCTTGAATTCTCAATAAATTTTCCTTACTTAAATACAGTGTATTTTGTAACATTAACTAGTTTGTTAAAACCAGATAACAAAGTATCCTATTTTTTATATTTATCTTTTATCATTTTAAATAAGTAACAGTGTTCATGAACCTTACTTTATAAACGTCATTTCTATAATATGAAAATAGTATATAAAAAGTAGTCAACATTAAATATACTCGTTTGTGTGCAGTGCAGCACTAATAAGTTGTTTTTTTATTGTTCAAAAAATTTTAATCATCGAGAATACAAGATATCATCATGTTTGAAAGTGTTGACGAAACTTATAATAATAAAAAAATGTATCCGAGTGTTCAAGAATCGTTACAGAAAATATCAGAAAGAGAAGGATACAAGTCTTGTACAATTTTTAAAAGACTGATATCAACAAATGGAGGTAATTATCTCGGCGATTTATATGAAGTTGACATTAAAGGTGAAACAAATAAGGGTATCAAGGAAACTAACTTATTTGTTAAGCATGCTATCAAAATCAATTCGGCTAATGATTTGTTTAACATCAATTCTTTTTATAGAAACGAAATATTCATGTATACAGAGCTAAGTAATCTATATAATAAGTTACAAGATGAAGCTGGTATACCTTGTAATAAGAGATTTAAAACTGTCAAGAGCTTTAATGATAGTAATGAAGATGCAATAATTCTTGAAAACTTATCTAAAAAAGCATATGAAACGCGTTACAGAATGAATAGCATGACTTTGAATTTTGCTGAAATATCAATAAAACAGCTAGCGAAATTTCATGCTTTATCATTTGTACTAAAAGCGAAAAAAACTAGTTATTATAATAATAATATTAAAACTATTCGCACTCCATTCGAAATTAACGATTGGATAAAAGATAACATTAAACAAGTAAGTGAAAATGTTTTTAAACATTTTGATAATAATATTCAAGGAAAGATACGCAAGTTCATGGATACAATAAATGAAAAGTTACCTATATATCTTGGAGGTGAAACTAGTTCTGTGAAATGCTTGTGTCATGGAGATTTTAGAATCAACAACATTTTATTTAAAGAAAGCGTGAGTATGATATTATTATTTAAATAGACTTATATCCAATTATTTTCTAACTACTACATTTTTATTTAATTGATAAAATTACATCGGCAGTGTTTAAATACTTTCAGGGTTCTGAATTAGCAGAGGCCATTATCATCGATTATCAATTGCTTTTCTTTGGATCGCCTGTACTCGATCTTATATATTTTATATACTCGGGCACTGACAGAGAGTTTAGAAAGGTGCACATGGAAAACTTAAAAGATATTTATCACGATACATTGAGAGACTACCTAAAATACTTCGACATCGATGTTGATGAGTATTATTCGAAAAAGGTTTTCCAGGAAGACTTTAACAATCATCTTGACTATGGACTTATGGTAGCCTTCTACATACTACCCTTTTGTTTCACTTTGGAGGATGCAGTCCTTGATATGAGCAAAGACAATGTAGAAGAATTTAAATTTAAATTTGATGAAAGATTCATACAGAGATTTAAAGGAATAATAGATGATTATTTGGAAAGGGAAATAATCTAATATTTTTTTATAAACATACAGATTATGTTGGAATACAGTAAAAACTCGATTAACCGGACTAATGTTGACCTTAGTCATTCGGATAATCGAAAATCCGGATAATCCAATCTATGAAGAATCTTTTCTTCATTCATTCATTTATTCCACTGGTACTACACTAACGCTTTCCCAAACACATTCATTTTTTATCCTATCCTTTCTTTTTCATATCGCATGTCGACCGTGTGACCTGTCGCCATTTCATCTTGTGCTTTAACGTCCCGGTTAATATTGCCATAACTTTGTATAAGGGAACCAAGGTTGTGAAATTTCGAGCAGATTGGTAAAGGCACTACATCCAATGAAAAAGGAACAAAAGATAAAATCCACAGAAATCATTTACTGCAGCAGCAATGGTGCCGTGAAACTTTTTAAAAATACTATGGAGTTCATTTTTCCTATATATCTATAAAATCCCAACGATGAAGATCAAGAAATGATTTCCTAAATTTCAAAACAAAAAATCGGTTATATATAATAGATAGTCCAGATAATCGCGAATAGGTATAACTGAGGACCCGATAATCGGGATTCTACTGTATGTCTTTTAATCCTTGTTTTTTGAATTTATTTCTTTTAATGCCCTTTTATGTCTTCTATGTCTTTTAACCCTTGTTTTTTGAATTGTATGATGATTAAAAATTTATAGATTTTATAAAGTTATCCTGATTTCTTTTTCACATTTACTGATACGTCATCTGCTACTAGTACTTCCAGTAGCCTTTAGTTTGTATTCTTAAATACTATTGTTAGGCTACAAAATAGGCCAGTTCAGCACTTCTCGAAATAATAAGTGAAAAAAAATCCTAAGCAAACAGCCAACATTGTAGGAGGCAATGTCTTCTCCTGAACCATGAATAAACTAGAAGTTGTTACAAAATCAGTAGTAAAATAAATTCATCGATGTTATCGATCGATCGAATCAATTCGTTTAAAAAACTAAGCTACTAACAATTGAGTTTCTTATTGATATAGTAGTTACCCATAGAGTTATTGGACATAAGGTAGGGAAGTCAGTCTAGAATGTGTCAAAAAAAAAAGAGAAAGCAAATGAGGCTACCTATATTTCTTTGTTTCTTGCGTGTGTGAAAAAACAAAGATAAGTATAGGTCGCTCATCTTCATTCTCTTACTATTTGTAAGACACTGATACTCACAGGTTTTCCCATGGCTTCCGTATTCCATGTATAATCGTTTTATTTACTTACCACACCGTTTTATTGTCGTTAGTTTACTGTAATTAGTAAAAAATAATAACCTTGTAAATATTCAAGGGATAGTTATTATTAATTTAAGGATTATATAATCTTAAAGGCAAGCACTGAATTAGTCTGAATACTCGGCAGATCCAACTGATTTAATCTCCGTTATGGCGCGCACGGCACGCTTCTAACTCACCTAATCTTGCATACTTACTTACTTTTAACAGGGTTTTAGTTATTCTTAAAAATATAGAAGTATTGTGGAATAATAACGAAAAATTTTAAAAGGATTTAAGTTATTAGAAATTTAGATATAATGTAGTATGATATCAAAATAGTAATATTATAATATACACATATCTTAAAACGTCTGAAAAGGATAAAAATAATATTATTATATACTTATTGAAGGCGTTGCGTCGGGGGACCGTTGTACGTACGTTGTCGATGGTTTGTATTTTACGCTAATGCGAACGAATAAGAACAATACAATACGATTTGATATCGTTATTTCGTTATTTGCCTTGGTAACTTACTTGCGTTTTGACTTTTTCCTTTATTTGGCGACGTAACGACTTCAATAAGTACATAATAATTTTATTTTTATTTGATTTTTTTTAAGATTTTACTTTCTTCTATGTTACACTTAATGAACCTATGAACACACTAATTTTATTTGTTTAGATTTTTTGTCGATTAAAATCCGTCCAAACGCTTAGCTGCTACGTCGCCACAGACAAACACACAGATATACAGGTTAAACTTATAACACTAAAAATAGCATACAACATAAAGAAACCAACGTAATAATATATTTGATATCACACTCAATACTCATTCATAGTTAATTGGGAACTCAAAGGACAATTTTCATTGAAACTACTGAGTTAGATCGCGCTGTATCTAGAATTAAATAATCTTATCTATGCATAATTTATGTCCTTCTCATAATACATATAAATTGATAGAATAAAGTAAACAATGAATCTATAAAGGCATCAATAATTCAAAGCAACACTTTGATAAAACGTCTTCAAAAGAACCTCTCTTTCAGATTCTTATACGATTTATTTGTAACCAAGTAAATTCCCTCAAGCTTTTGAAACGGTATGGTGAGATACCGTTTGTAACTTTATCTGGTTTTAGGGTTGTCATATAAATATATAGGTAGAATGAAATAAATGATATATTTTGTCAAAAATTAGTTATATAAAAACGTTATACATAAAACTAATATTCTTAAAACTTTTAATATTTTTAATAAAGATTCTTACATTGATTTCTGTTATGTAATAATAAACTCGGCGTCACAAAAATCGCACCTCTATGTTTTTTTCAGTAAATCACTCCTAGAATCTAGCACATAAGTACTACGTATGAAAAAAATATATCATTCTAAAGTGCACTTCAATACCTTTATATTAATTACCTGTATCATTAAAAAAACAATTACCATTTCTAACCAGGGACCAATCAAAAAAATGTTTAAAAAAATGCTCACTTAAGGTGCACTACTTGTGCTACCTTATAAGGGTATAAAAGCTCATGTAAAGGTAAAAAATGGGTCAGTCGCTACTCAGACTTCAGAGTGAACACACCGGAACAACATAGGCAAGAGAACAGTACCTGAAGATGGATACAAGCCCTGATAAAGCCGCTCAAATCATTGCGCTATTGCAATCAGGACTGCGACAGGTAGACGTTGCTCGACAGTTGAACCTTAGCCGATTCTCAGTTCGACGAATATACCAACGGTTCCTTGAGACTGGTGGCTATACTCGAAGACGTGGATCCGGAAGAAAACGCTGCACGTCAGAAAGAGACGACCGCTTCGTTGTTTCCACATCCTTGTGGCACCGCTTCAGCAATGCTGTTGAGTTGCAACAAGAGCTCCGATCAGCTTGCAGAACGTCTGTGAGTGTTTCTACGATTAGAAAAAGACTGAAAGAAAAGGAATTGAGAGTTCACAGACCTGCTAGGGGCCCAAAATTGACCGTGCAGCATCGAAGAGTGCGGTTACGATTTGCTCAGGAGCATATCAACTGGACGAGTGAACAGTGGAAAGCCGTTCTCTTCACCGATGAGACACGAGTATGTCTTTTCTGCAACGACAGACGCAGAAGAGTATACCGAAGACGAGGAGAGCGATTTGCCCAGGCTTGCATAGAGGAATCCGTCGAATACCGAGGTGGTTCCTGTATGTTCTGAAGGGGCATATCCGTCGAAGGGAAAACGGAGCTTGTGTGCGTCTCTCGGACTGGTGGTGGTCGCGGGCAGGGGTCGCTGAATGCTCGGCGGTACATAACGGAGATCTTACAAGACCATGTGGTTCCGTATGCTGGTTTTGTTGGCGATGGGTTCATGTTAATGCATGATAACGCCCGTTGCCACACTGCGTTTGCTGTGCGGGACTATTTGGAAGAGGTTGAGATCCCTGTTATGCAGTGGCCAGCACGAAGTCCAGACCTGAACCCGATCGAGCATCTCTGGGACGATGTAAAGAGGCACGTACGAGCACGAGATCCTGCTCCCACCACTCTACAAGAGCTCCAGGATGCCGTGAAAGACGAATGGGACAACATACCCCAAGCAAGAGTGGTGACCCTCGTGAGCTCCATGAAGGATCGGCTGGAAGCTACCATCACAGCAAGGGGTGGAAACACTAGATTTTAAGGCCTTATTTGTAATTTTTTATGATGTTATTAATTTTATTTTTTGTCACTTTGTCATGTTTTAAGTTTTTTGTTATTAAAGAATTAAAATGCATACACATGTTTTTTTATTTTCTAATAGGCAATTGAATTACCTTTCCAATGATATCCTACAATCATATCCTTACAATTCACAAAGTTTGAGTAAAATTATTTTGAAGTTGCTTTTTTAAAAGGTGCGATTTTTGTGACGCCGAGTGTACCTATATTGTATATTTTAAATGATATGTTTATATAAATTTTATTTAAATGAACATTGATTAGTAACAATTTATAGAAAGTATATTATTGTTCTTTTACATTAAATTAAAAAAAATGGTCTTAAAAACTGGTCTTATTATAAAAGGGCCGTCAAATTTAATAAGTTTTAGTAAATATTGGCCACTATAGTAAACATTGTAAAATCTGGTGGTTAGTGTATAAGAGAATAATGTTACATATTAATTATTCAGATATTTAAAACTTATATCTATTTTGTAACTTTAAATGTAGAAGAAATGATAAATAAAAATAGGATGTTTAAAAAATATATCAATAAATCTCATTAATACGAGATATGCTTAATATAAAAATCAAATAGTAATTTCTTGTAGTCTGCTTATAAAATAATTAATGTTATGCAATTATATCAAGCATTAAATTAGTTATGTTTTAAAAAGATGAAACCAATGACTTTTATAACAAGAAAACCTTGAAAATACTTTTGTGACTAAAACAGCTAAAGAACTAAAATTTGTTGAATTCTATCTGAAATAGTAAAAATATATTTATTTAATTGTCTTGATTAAATGCGATATAAAACTAAAACAAAGTAAACAAAACGATATCTTTTATCTGTCTTGTCTGTGTTTTATTCCAAGTATGATCTTTATAAAAGTCATAATAAAAAGGAAATATTAAATTCTGTTAAGGGATAGAAATGAAATTGAAATGAAAAAATAATAATTGTAGACGAAATGTTTATGGAACAAATTGGTCATCATAAAAATAGTAAATGTTCATATATTTTTTAAGTCTGAACTGACCCGAAAATGTTGAAATTATATCTACTTTAATAAAAACTGTTAGACTACGAAAAATAATTAAGTTAATGTATGAAAAGGTCTAAAAACATATTTATCCCTGTTATACTTATTTAAATATTTAGTAAATAAAGAATAAAAATATGTCGTTACAAAGGATTTCCGTGAACTCTGGGAAACCATTCCATCTCGTTACATTTTTATTTTATTATTATGCTCATTTGATAATGAGGCTAAGTTTATATAAATATAGAATGAAAAATAAACTGATGTGGGCAGGGATTCAAAACCGCGACCTCTGGGAAACCGTCCCGTTGCTCTACCAACTGAGCTACCGTATCGCTGTTCGCCTCGGTGAATTAAGCATTCCATATGTGATCGTCTTCATCGGTGCAGAGGTGACATCTATTAGGCTTCTTTCGAAACCCCTAACCAATGTTTCTAACTTTGCAGTATAGATAAACATTGAAAAGATGCCACTACCGAAATTAATGTTTGAAAGTATCTTTAAACATATATAGTTGTTCCTTGTTAAGCCTATTTATATAAATTTTAAAAAGCTTAACATGTCTATATATGTTTATAGATATTTTCAAACATTGAGGCTGTGTTCTGAACAGGAAGTTCATTTATATGACAGTGATCCATCATTCTGATATATTTGTGGTATTGTGTTAATATTAACGTTAAACACACAATCTGTCACTCAGGCATTTAATCCAAATTAATTTGGTAATTCATTTGATTGAATAAATATTAATTGTATTTAGAAAATAGAATTATATCTTAGAACAATATATATACTTAAGTAGACGTTTCAAAAATTATAAAAACTTTAAGTTAGTTAGTAGTTAGTTTAAGTTTGTAAAAAGTTAGTAAAAAAACTTATTTTAAGTCATTATTTTTCTACCTAGACTTAAACAGAAATGACTCGTATGAACGATTTATTTAAGAAGTTTTGATGCAAGTAAATTTATTGTTTTAAATTTTGATATAAATATATATATAAAATCAAACACGAAATTTACTTGTTTACTTTACTTTATATATATATAATTGAGGCTGATACTTGAATGACCCAGTTCTTAAGTAACAGAACTTGTGCATTCATGTATGAGCCTAAATCAAATATTGTCGATGCAATCTTATCCTTTTTCCTTCTTGCATTCATCAAGCTATAATCAACTGGAACTCAATAAACGACTTCATAAAATCTTCTTCAGTAATCAAAATCTGTCACTCGAATATAAAATAAAAAAAAAAACAAATTTAACTTAATAGACGGTTTTTGAAAGAACTATCAAAGTAAAAATTATTTATTCAAGAAATAGCTGTTTAGATTCCATTTAATAAATCCCTATCTACTTTTTTTACCTCTCCGGTTTTACGAACATACAAACACAACGACCCTACGACAACAATATTAGAAACAATTATTTTGACTTGTAGCAATAGCAATGACATGTATGTCACATGTATGTATGTATGCATTCTTTTTATAAAAAAATATGCTTTTTTTAAATGTATTAGATTTCTTTATTCATCTCAATATTCTTCACTGCTCATCGGCACCATCGTCAGCTCTTGACATGCCATTAGTTTCCCTTACATTATACAAATAGCGCTACGCAGGTGTTCAGTGATCTCATGCTTTTTGTAATATTAATATTTTGTCTTTAACATGACACTTATTGTATAATATATTGTATAAAAACATTAGATGTTAGCGTTATATTTGCGTTATTTAGAATTTGAAGCCACGAAATGAATAAATGTATAATAGATATCATTCAACATTTTAATTTAAATTATAAACATATTACTCGATGTGGTTGAGGCAATTTGACTTACTTACACTCAGAAAACAGTATTAAATTTATATTCTAGTAGGTATACAAATTTTGTACTTTGTTGTATTATAAGATCCAAAGTTAGTGTCTGCAGTTACGAAGTTTTACGTGTCATGGAAACACACAAAACACACCTACACACAATACTATAGTTATAATCTAGGCAAGGGAATTATTTTACTCATTTATAGTGTGAAATAATATATCTAACGAACCTATAATAAATTAAACATGAAAATATAGGAATATTTTTAAAAATAAAAAAGAGCTCTATATATAAGGCCAAATAGTCGTATATTTCTATTAGCCTATAACTATTTGGGCTACATTAGGCAAAAAAAAACATATGATTTACCAACACGGCAAATCATATGTTTTTTTAGATCGGAATAAACACACCCAAATGCAGGATATGGAATTGTTCATTAAATGTCTATTTATCTCTCATCTATCATTTAATATTTAGTAACATTTAAATATTATAAGTAATTTATGGAATAATTTGAACTTTTTAGAAGATTGCACTATAACTCATTATACTACTAACTGCTAAAGTTAAGGATTGATTGTCAGAGGGTTTTGATAATATTTGGAAAATTTAAGCTGGTTTTCTTTCAGTGTTAAAAAAAGTATTTGTACTAAAAAATATAACTGTTAATTTAACTGTTATATTTTATATATTATTCAACAGTTATTTATATTTAAAAAAAATATAACTGTTAATTTGAATGTTTATTATCGAAAATAACGACTTGTACATATATAACACTAAATAAAATATGAAACGAATTCATTAGTAAAAGTTGATTAGAAAAGAATCATTAATCATCATTAAAGATTCGTTGCTAAAATTTCCTTGTGGAAAGTACAATGCGATGATAATAAAAGACTAAAACATGTCTTTATGAAGAACAATAATTGTAGGCATCATATAAATCATTAAGTCTAAGAATAGAATTACAATATTCGTAAAGGTAGACGCAAATTCTTCATATTGATTTACAACGTAGACCCAAACATAGATGATAAATTGACGTTTTGTTCTGCGGTGATTAGAGCTTATGACACTAGCTCGTTTAACACTGAAAACAATTAATTTTAACTTTAACATTTGTAGAGAATATTCTCCGACATCATACGTCTACGGTCTACGTATTAAAAATGTTGTTATAAAATAAAAAAAAACTTGTGTGGTTTTATGAAACCACCGTAAAAGTGAAACTTTTTTTCACATTATAGACATTTAACTAAAAATTTTCGGAATAATATTCCATTAAGGGTATAAAAATTGCTTCATCAATCTTAATTTTATACTTAGAAAATGGGAATGATAATGGGAAATGATAAAAGTAGACTAGGTCTCCAACTAATATTTTTATTGAACTATGTGTCTTAGAGTACGACATACATAATACTTAACAATTATTTAGATGATATACACATATTAAAACACTGAAAACAATATTTTATAATCGTTGAGTCATTTTGATCCGTTTTTCAATTATTTTCAATCATTCTATTATCAATTCCATCTTCATCATGAATTTCACAGTTTATAAATGTAACCAATATTTTATGGTAACTAAAATACGTGAACAGTGACTTACATTCGATTTTTTCAATGTATCTAGTAAAAACCGCATCGATACGAGCGCCTTTCACTTTATCAATACTCCGCGGCCGACCGTCACGCGACATGCAACACACAGACGAAAAAGTTTGAGACGATGTAATAAAAGTTTAACTTTAAAAGTAGTTTATAAAATTATTAGTATAAATAATACATATTTTTTAAATTTAAATTAAATTTAGATTTAATATAAAATTTAATTAAATGTTTTATTAACTTTCATTTGTGTAGGTACTATAGACTTGAAAGATATAGTACATATC
The DNA here is from genome assembly GCA_959347405.1 of Napeogenes sylphis. Classification (NCBI taxonomy): domain Eukaryota; kingdom Metazoa; phylum Arthropoda; class Insecta; order Lepidoptera; family Nymphalidae; genus Napeogenes; species Napeogenes sylphis. The sequence goes on along the minus strand of OY365781.1, from coordinate 8,894,516 downwards.
TAAGTATAGTTAAAAATGTATGTTTGTGTATTTTTGCATCATGCAAAAGGTGATAGAATATTTTGTATACCAATGTACGGACGAATATTAAATCTAGAATACGGCTCTGAAGTACTAATATTAACTTTGAAATTTTGAGAATGTTGTAAATGCATTCAGATTTTAACATTTACTTACAGTGAAGCTTTGACGATGCTGCGCTTAACAAAACTTAAGAGTAAATTTAATGAAGTAGATATATAGAAGTACAAAAAACATTAACAGACAGAAAGCAAACTAAGTGGTGTTACTGATATATTAACCTACGTAATCTGGAGACGAGTATTTAAAAGAATAACATCTAGTTCTTAAGTAAGATATCAATAAATCGTAGAGGTTCTACAGATTTGAATATTTTTTTTTTATATTTTTGGGCCATAGGCCATTTAGAAACAGCTGTTGAGGAATTTATTGTATGAAAATACGACTTTAGGATTAGTTAGAATGTTATCTTTACTTTTACTACATTTTGATCTTAAATTTATCTTAAGTAGAAAAAGTCTGCTCTATGCTATAGGTAAATAAAATTCCTTTAATTTTTCAAAACACAAGATAAATTTAAAATGATTGGGTGAGATATACTAAAAATTAAACATATTTTAATAATAATTATGTCTGTTATGTTTTATGTAGCAAGAATACTTACGAGATCAAATTGTCATTTAATTATTATGCATACATTCGTTATTAGTTACTAGTGCCAAGATTTCAAAGGTACAAGTATAATAGTCAATAGTCAATAGTCAATAGTCATTTATTCATAAATATACATTACACTTCAAACCGTTTTGGATACAAGTATTTATAATTATTATAATAAATAATAATTAATATTATATTTGTGATGAATTAGTTCGTCGTCGTAATTATTATATATATATATATATATATATATATATATATATATATATATATATATATATATATATATATATATATATATATATATATATATATATATATATATATATAATAATTACGACGACGAATATATATATAAATATATATATATATATATATATATATATATATATATATATATATATATATATATATAAATAATAGATTAATGAGAGTAACGCTAGATGATTGATGAGATTATTATTTGTTTCAAACTCAACAAAAAGGGGTTATGGTTTCAATCAGTATGTTTGTACATTCAGTTCACCTCCAATTATATTGTATTAATATACTCTCAATGCCAAGAAAAACGTAGATTTAAAACTTTATTTATAATATTTGTGGTTGATTTACAGATTCATTTAAACTCTCTAAGCAAAGACTATAAGTCATTGAATACACTTGTTGCCAAAATTTAGGATTTATTGTCAGATGCTTTTAGTGTAATTTGTAAAAGGTTGATGTTTTGTTTCAGCTTCAGATTATTCTCTTGAAGATAAATGTTTTATGAATAAGATGAAACATGTTTTATACAGCGTAAATAAAAAAATGTATTTAATATTATAATCTTCTTATTTAATTATAAATATTTGATTTGTTGTAAATAAAATTTATCAGTACATAATGATAACTACCCTATCAAATAAATTGTCAGCCCTCAGATGGCAGATTTTTTTACCTAAACTAGTCTTTATCTTTAGTATTTCATCATTATTAATTTGCTATATCCTTTATTTAGGGTCGCACGATATATCACTTTTATCACAATCTTTTCTTTTGATAACACACACGATAGGCACACGACATACGACACGACGTACGATACGACGCTATAATACTTATTAATTTGATGTTGCTATTAAAACTAATGAGGATATTAAATAAGACACAATCTTTATTTTAAAAATCTCGTTCATATTTTCTTTTATGTCATACAGATTTATTTCAATTTCCTACATTTAAATATACATTTTTACCAAATTTTTTCTGTTTACTAAGAATATTGTTTAAAAATTACAGATAAGATAAGGGATTGAATATTTAGTACCATAAATTACATCCCCGTAACGGTCACAAAGGATTTATGTAATATAAAGGGAACTAGCTTTTGCCTGTGATTTCGCTTGCGTAGCATGGGGATAAGGAAGGCGTAAATATTTACATTTTAAATAAACTTAGAATGAAAAATCAATTACACGGGCAGACTCGAACCTGCGACCTGTAGGACACCATTCTAGTATTTCTACCTCGTCGATGAATCACAATTCTAAATATAATTGTGTTTATCGGGATGGAGGTGATACCTAATACAACCAGGGATATCATACTGATCTACTACTTCGGTGACCATGCTATGATATACGGGTATGCGACCCCGGTCCCCCGAAATACTACTGACTTATACCTAATCTTCCAAGTAAGTAGTATCCCTTAAACCTATTATCCCTATGTAAACCCTACCTTCCCTGCCCTACGTCCGCACCCTTTTCCTTTCTAATCAAATAACGAATACATTCCCAAGGAGGGTTGGAGTCAGGCAGGCGGCCGACTGTAAAAGAAAAAGCCAAAACACATGCAGTATGTCAAAAGTTAATATGATGCGCGATAGGGTTAGGGCGTCCCCCCTAGGCGACGCGCAGGAGCAGCACCCGGCCCCTGCGAGAAATGGACAAGGGTTGTCGTACCACTCGGAGCGGGTACGACGTAAGAAGCGAGCCCGAAGTGTGAAGAATGTTAAGTTGAGGTTAGCGGATGTTTTGAAAAGACGAAGAATAAATGTAGCGTGCTTGCAGGAAACGAAATGGAAAGGTGCTAGGGCGAGAGAGATTGGAGAAGGATATAAGTTCTATTATTGTGGAAGCGATGGGAAGCGAAATGGGGTAGGGATTGTATTGGATAGAGAGATGAAAGAAAGAGTTACAGAGGTTGAAAAGAAAAATGATAGAATGATCGTTGTCAGACTGATGCTAGAGAATGTGGTTATGAATATTGTAAGTGTGTATGCCCCTCAAGCAGGCTGTGAGGAAAGTATGAAAGAAAAGTTTTGGGAGGACTTTGATGCCCTAGTTATAAGTATACCAAACAGCGAAGAGATATACATTGGTGGTGACTTCAATGGCCATGTAGGAAGAATAAATGGAGGGTATGAAAGAGGTCACGGAGGCTGGGGGTACGGAACACGTAACAATGAAGGAGAGGCCCTCCTACAAGCGGCTACTGCATTCGACCTGGCAAAAACAAATACATGGTTCCAGAAACGAGAACAACACCAAAACACACAAACACCAAAAAATACAAAAGCAGCCTGAACAAGACGCAGATTGATTATTTTCTGGTAAAAAGGAATAGAATCAACTGCGTCAAGAACTGTAAAATATTGCCAGGTGAAACACTAGTTTCACAACACCGGTTATTGCTAATGGACATACTAGTCCGAGTCCTTGCCAGTAAACACCAGAACCGCCCCCCACCCAAAATAATGTGGCATTTGCTAAAAAAGGATCAGTATGCATGTGAGTTTAGGAAGCAAGTAGTTGACAATATGGTGGAAATGAAGGATATGAAAGAAAAAAGTGTGAATGAGTGTTGGAATGAAATGGCAAAGTGTATCCGAAGTGTAGCGAAGGAAGTTCTAGGACAGTCTAAGGGTAAAGGAACCATAGATAAGGATACATGGTGGTGGAATGAAGACGTCCAAGAAGCATTGAAAGAGAAGAAGAAAGCATTCAAAGAGTGGCAGAGTGTGGAAGTAGGAGACGAAAAATTAAAAGAAGATAAGAAACAGAAGTATAAAGAATGCAAGAAAATAGCTAGAAGAGTTGTTGCGACCTCAAAGACTGCAAACCAAGACGACATTTACAAGTCGCTAGAGTGCTCTGAAGGCCAAAAACGACTCTTTAAATTAGCTAAAGCACGGCAGAAGAATGCGAGAGATATTTCACATATTAAGTGCATAAAAGACGATAGTGGAAGGGTATTGATGAATGGTGAGGAGATAAAAGATCGCTGGAAGGGATACTTCGAAAGGCTGATGAATGAAGAAAATGATTGGGACAGAGTATTAGAAGATCCGCCGTTAAACATAGGTCTGGTAAGGGAAATTTGTGAGGAAGAAGTGAAAATGGCCGTAAAGAGTATGAAGAATGGAAGAGCGGTGGGATGAAAGAACTGAAGATGAAATACCAGTCGAAGTGTGGAAATTGTGTGATGCGGATGGAAGGAGGTGGCTGACTTTATTCTTTGGTAAGTTGCTGCACGAGAACACGATACCGGATGAATTGGGCAGTAGTACGCTAGTGCCCATCTTTAAAAACAAGGGTGATGTTCAGGATTGCAATAACTACCGAGGCATAAAGCTTATGTCACATACGACGAAAGTGTGGGAAAAAATACTTGAGAAAAGAATAAGAGAAGAGAGTGAAATTACCCAAAACCAATTCGGGTTCATGCCGGGCCGAGGGACTACGGATGCCACTTTCGCTCTTCGCCAATTATGCGAAAAATACAAACGGGTTCACAAAAACTTGCATATGGTGTTCATAGACCTAGAAAAGGCATACGACCGTGTACCCCGAGAGGTTTTGTGGTGGACCTTGAGAGAGAAAAGAGTGCCAGGTAAGTATGTGGAGCTGATTCGTGCTATGTACGTTTCATCATGTACACACGTTCGGTCGTCCGCTGGCAATACCGATGAATTCGGTGTGGACGTAGGCTTGCACCAAGGGTCAGCTCTAAGCCCCTACCTTTTCCTGTTGATTATGGACGCCTTGACGTCAGACATCCAAGAAGAGGCACCCTGGTGCATGCTATTCGCCGACGACATCGTTCTCGTTGGTGAAGATGGACTCGAGGTACAGAGTAGACTAGCGTTATGGCAACAGAAACTGGAGAATGTTGGCCTAAGGATCAGAAGAACAAAAACAGAGTATTTGTTCTGTGACTTTGGCGGATTATCCGGTCCTGTTGCTATCATGCTAGATGGCGTAGCACTGCCTACTTGCTCGGATTTTAAGTACCTCGGTTCACTCTTGCAGGGTGATGGAGATATAGACCGCGCTGTGGAACACAGGATTAGCTCAGGATAGATGAAATGGTGAAAGGTCACAAGAATAACTTGTGATCCCCGAATGCCCATCAAGTTGAAGGGGAAAATATACAAAACAATTATCAGACCTGTCGTCATGTATGGATCGAAATGCTGGCCTGTTAAGAAAAAGGACGAAAGGAGATTGCATGCAAATGAAATGCGGATGTTGCGATGGATGTGTGGAGTTAAGATAATGGACAGGATACGAAATGAGTATATAAGAGGAAGCATGAAAGTAGCACCAGTGACCGATAAGATGAAAGGATTAGCATGGTATGGACGTGTAATGCGGAGGGACGAAAGACAGGTTGTGAAAAGAGTATTAGATCTGCGTGTGGAAGGATACAAAGGTAGAGGACGGCCCAAAAAGAGATGGATGGATTGTGTGATGAATGACATGTGTTTGAAAGGCGTGGGTGAGGAGTTGACGGCTGATAGAGATGAATGGAAGAAAAATACATACTGCGCCGACCCCAAATAATGGGAACAGGATAGGAGGATGGGAGGTGATACCTAATAAGCTCCTTTTAAAAACCCTATCGAGTACCTAATTACTAAACTAAAACTAAAACTAAAACTGTTACTTATATAAATAATAACTCAAGTAATAGAAAATGTCATTGTTGATTTAGTTCTTTCCAATTTTACGAGTTACATCTCTTTAATGAGTCCTCACTTTTACGGGTGTATCCTAACTGTAACTTAACTAATCTGACATATTTTATAAGACACTTGATGAAGGTAAGAAAGCGTATTGAGTTTTAAAAAATAGATATTTTTGATAAAGTGGTGTTGTCGGTTAGTTCTGATGTACAATAATGTGATGTAATTAGTCAGAGTCGTATAAATGAAGACTGGTATCATATGTTAAGGATTATAGATGGACTGCCCTGGACACATTTTTTTTAGATATATTCGAAAAGTATAGCCATGTTTGTTCTCTAATTTACTTATTTGTAAAAAGTGATGATAGCCGTTCACTCTATATGTAAAACTTTGTTTCAAATATTTATATTTTTTTTATTTTCTCCTTACCTATAAACACTTTAAGACTTAAAATAAATCAATGTAGCGACATATACAAAACAGTAAAATACTTTGGTACTTAATATGAATAAAACAGATTTCTTAATCTTAAACACTAATTATTCAATTTTATCTTAAAACAACATCTATTTCCCAGAATCCAACTCAACTTACACAATCACTCTCTGGTGAGACGGATACATCTTATTTCACGTATATTTAGTATTATTTATATATCAAGTTAAAATTCTGTGTTGATCATTTAAATAAATATTGTACCTACATTTTTATTATGCTTTATTACTATTTTTTCCAATACCGCCATAGTTTCGTTTAATCTATCTGTCTATCTTCGTATGTATTTTGTATAGTTGACACAGACTTTATTGTTTTTATCTGTTCCATAGAGTATTTAGTATAAAGATAGTTTTTTCGTTATTTATTTTAATATTTGATTCCTTATTAAATTTTCATATATTATTAAAATTCAACTAGATTGTCAAACCTCGTTTAGTCGTTTTTAGTTTTGTGTTTCTAATATATTATTTACTTTTCAAATCACATCACAAGTATAAACAAATTTGTTGAAAACCAAACGTACAAATATAATACGATTTATATTTGTAGGTTTGGTTAGATTTCATGATATTTTACAGCCACCGGGTTTGTAAAATCTGCTCTTGTTAATAGTCTACCATACCATTACATGCAACTATCAGCAATATTTTACAAGCTAAAAGTCTATAACTTCTCCTTTGTTATCTACAAACAGAGTTGTAGTTGAGAAGAAAATCAGGTACAGATTAGAAAGTTCGAACGCTTTTTGAAGGCTTTTCAATTTATTAAATTGAATTGATGATTTTGATATACAAGCTGATAAGGAAACTGTTATAACCAAATAGTTAAGTAAATAATAATTTAATTTTCAATAAATTTTAATGATAATTATTGATTTTTAATTCTTTACAACAAAGCTTTATACAAAAACTTTATTCGTACTGGAGAAAACCAAGATTTTTTTTTGTGATAGTATATTTATGTGTATAATTTTAGAATTTAATTGAATGTTTAAGATCTCTGTTAATTCCACCCTCTTACAGATAAGTGTACTATGAAATGATAATGATATTATTACGGAATAACGATAAGATAATATAATAATAATCTAATTATAAATAACTATAAAAAAAACTAAAACATAAAACTTGCAGTAGTAGCGCGAAACAAAAACATTGATGTTTATTTACAATGTATTTAGGTGATAAATTAGCTTTGCGAGATGATTGCAGCTCATGAGATTCACCAGGCTTACGATGAAAATAATTAATTTAATTTGCAACATTTGTGAGATAAATTGTAGGCGTTGTTTGAGGTTTACTTATAACGCTGTATTTTATTTTAATCGCGTGATAATTCAGGTCTTCTTTCGGTTATTTAACTAATAATGTTTATTTGCGGATAGAATGTCCATCACAAAAATACTTATCTGGTAACAGAGATTGTGACGTTTTGGTAAAAATTAACATTACCTCACCTTATCTCAGCTCATCCAATTACTTAGGGTGGGTGCGATATATCAATTTCACTATCTTCTATCATACGTCACCTCAATGCAGTTTGGCTTCTTTGCCATATCATTTTTATTTGCAAGTTTCGATGCAGCAAGTTGCATAGTTTAAATATTATAAAATGATGTCATATTAAATCTTTTAGTAAATTGTGTTGTTTTTAATTGGCTAGATGGACTGCTATTGCCAATATTAGATATTAAAATTCAACTCCAACCGAAATAATAGAATTGCCAAGTTAAAGTTGTCAACGTAAATTTGTTTTAGCAATTTCATGTAATTTCATCATTAGGACGTCTAGTAATCAGCCTTTATTATGTTTTGGAAATGACAACAGTACAGAAAGCTGTTCATTCAAATATATATCGTGACGCGAATATAAATTGAATTTATTTTCTTCAATTATAAGTCTATGTAGATACACAGTTTTACTCGACTACAGAAACGAGACTGAAATTAAACTGAACGACTTTTTAAGTCCAGGTTCTCTAATGTATTTTTTTTTAGTGTCCCATGAGCGCCATTTTGTTTTACAATTTCATAAATCAAACTGTCTCGTCTGTTGTACAAAATAAATGTCTTGTTCCAATTAAATTATAGTCGCCATATATTATTGTTTTTTTTTTTAATATAAATATTTACTACTAATTTGGAATGAAACAGATATTTGGATTTAGATTAAGAAACTGATTTTATTTTAGGGAGAGTATTTAGTTACTATTAAAATGTTAAATAACTTTAATACTGAATTACTTAAGTACTTATATCTAACTAAAACTATGAACAAAATATTTGAATGGATTCAGATTTGTCAAAACAATATCTAGCTTAAACAATTACAACATCTAGACGTAAGAACAAAATTATTAACTGTTCTTAGATTGAAATCAAACTTGGAACTTCCGACAAAGAAATTAAAAATATATTTATTTTTTTTTTATTATTATTTATATCTTTTCCACTTAGAATCATAATCAGTGATCACTTGTGTACGTCAACATGGAAGTGTCAGGAGGGCCTATTACGATACTAGATTTATCGTAATAAGCCTTTCTGAAAAAGCACTTTCCATCTTAATGTTAAAGCTATGAGGGTTCCAAACGCGTCCTGGTGTGAGAAGAACCACACAACAAACTCAGCCGGATATATTTTTTGTTATTGTGATCACTGTTTCACAAACGTCAAACTTAAATGCAAATTTGGAACAACTCGAACCGTCGCAATCAATCGGAAAAGATTTGTGTCCATTATTTCTGTTTGTAAAACCCTCCGCTGCAGAGAGATTATTTATCTAATGCGGGAGTTATATTCTTAAAATATAAATAAAAAAGCTGAATCCTTATACCGAGGTCTGGCTTATTGCACTAATAATGTTGTTGATATACCTCATGAATTACAAATTACAAAAAAAAGTAAATGTTTATTTTTTTATTGGAGAAAAATTTTCAATATGGCCACACGACAATAGAAGGGTTAAAATTATGTGTTTTTATTTACCTTACATATTGGAATATATTGATATTATATTCATCTTCATCTTCACCAAGTAATTTTATTTGAGACAAGAAGCAATTGGTCTTAGATATAAAACCATAGATATAAAGATAGAACTTTAGATATAAAACCAAAACCAGACCTTAGTTAGTTGTAGAATGTCAATTGATACATATTAAAACAATAATTCTGCAAATAGGTAATATGGGTGTTTATAAATTGTTGTCCACGAACGTAGGTAGAACAGACATGTAGAATTGATAACCTTGGGGTGAGAAAAGTAAACTGTTATTTCATGATACTATAATAATAATAATAATAACTTTTAAGTTAGCTTAAAGAACATTGCAATTAATATCACGATACTGATAACCGATAGACTTAAAAGTAGTTTATTAGTGGTAAATATTATTAGAACTATAAATTAAATATCAAAAGAACTAATCGTATGAAAAAACAACCCTTTGCTTGTAATTAATAGTACAAATGCATTCAACTTTTTATGCTCATAAATTCACAACCATGGTTATACTCATAGTGAGTATAATAGGTTTACATTATTTAATTATAAAATTAATGTCACTCTATTTTGGGGTAACTTAACGGAAGTGCATCAATATTCTGATATAATATTTATTTCTTATATTATAACTATTTTTTTATAAATATATAATTTATAAATAGATGACAAAACCATAAATAATAGGGATACCATGCTTCGAGAATGATATTATATCTAATATTAGGATATTAATATCCAATTAGTAAAACAATCTAGACGCGCTTACTTCATTACTAGTGATCTCAGGAGAATATTCACATAGTTCCAAAATATGATTACCACATCATGTAATGATCTCATCCAGCCGGTTTTTATTGTTTTTCCTACAGTAAGATAATATTTAAGTTATGTTTAATAAATTGTTAGACATATTTTGCTTTGTAAATTTGTGTTTGTTGTGTATAGTTTTACTGCATTTTTAACTAAATACAAAATTAACCTCGGATTAATAAATATTTTGATAGACGGATTGACTGTTTTGTTCAGTCATTTTTTATATTTTTTAATAATTGTCTTCAATTTCATCATTTGTGTCTTTAATAAATCAACTAGAAGTATTTTTTGACGAAAGCCGAACATTATTGCATGTAAAACAGGAACTGATTACACTTCAATCACATATAGAAATACTTATATAGTTAGTTTCACCATGACTAAGCTAACTAACTAATTAATTGACAATAACTACCTAACCTAACTCAATATCACAAGAGCAGTGAGGATTAAATGTTTGATAATTTTAAAGCGAAAAAAGGTCATGCTTCATCATAATAACACTTGTATAAATAAATAATAATATAAAAATAATGTTAATAAATATAATTGTATTGTAAACTTGAACCACCTGTTAAAAAGCCAGCCTCGAAGTCGCTGGTGGCGCGATAACAAACTATTACTGATAATAACAGTATAGTCAATAAAATATAGTAGATAATAATAGAAGGGCAAAGAGCTTATAGACAAGGATTATTATCTAAGTCGTTCACAAATAATGTTATACATATAGCTGAATTAAAACCTTACATAATATCAAAAAAAATATACAAAAAAACATAACTTATCTATATTTTAAGACAACTAACTTACTGATATTTTGTTTATATCAAAGTCAAAGTTTTTTTTTTGTTTAATCAGATAGACGTACAATACCCTTACAAAACGTCAGATTACTTGAATAATCAAGTACAAGAATTTTGTTCACTAGTAATTTGAAACGTAATATGATAAAATAAATACTATTTATCCATGAAAGCCAAATCCTCAAAAGCCAAATAAAAATATAAAAGTCTGACAATTCAAGATTGAAAATAGCTGACGTTTTATTTGCCTTTTTGTTTTCGTCTCGTCGAGAGATATTTCGATATGTATCAATTTGTCTCCCAAAATCTTTTAAAGTGGTATTACAGGTACCTTAGAAATGCAATATTCTAGTCTTTCAATATATATAAAGTAATGTAGCAAAGAAGATTTTAGGAATTGTTAAAGGGATTGCCACATAGAACACAAAACAATATTTTTTTTTTTGTCATAATGTGTTAGAATATTTTTAATTAATTTTAGCGTAGTTATGTCCTATTACTGTTAAGCAAAACGTAGAAAACATTTCATTATAATGCTGATTTTCTGACAACTCCATAATTTTTACATCCAAATCTCAAATCTGTAAAGGAGCTCAAAATCAACTTCACCGGCAAGAAAAATGTTGCCACCGAACATTGCCAAGATGCCTCCTCCTCTATGCTCAATGTCGGTTCTATTTCACAGGAATTTCTCACAATTGCTGAAGATCAAATATAACAATATTGCTATCATTCAGGTATACCTGTAAAGAATTTATAATGTAATTTAACAGTTATAACTTATTTACAGTAACATTAACGTAAGATGAACATCGTCTAAAACCATTATTCATGTGTACATGTATACTTCGCAAACGTGTCTTCAGCACTAAAATAAACAGCTTTTAAAATTAAAATATAAATTTAAAAACAAAAGCAACATTATAATCCTATAATTTGTAATTAATGGACCACCTCTTGCAGGCAGCCTCTTTACATCAATCCCAACAGCATTTGTTCTACGACTTTTTAAAATTAATAATTTCTAAAATTTAAATTTCCCATACAAAATATATTAGTTGTCTCTGAACTGGCATTAAATATGAGCGTTGGTATGGCGTCCGATCGCTGACCTTTTAAGTACTTTTTACAAAATACAGAGTAATAAGTAAAAGAGGGAGCAAAAAAATTTTGTTTTTTTTTTTTCGTGGTGTTTATTAAGATTTTAAAAAAGTTGTACAACAAATGTTGTTAGAATTGATGTCGAGAGGCTGCTTGCAAAAGGTATTCAACTAATTAAAAAATAATCCTGTATATATTATACTATAAAAAAATGTACCAGATTGGACTTCCATGATCGACACGTAAGAAGTTGTTTGTATTCTATTATCCAGACTAGATATATTACTGGACACTCAACCATAACAAAGTAATCTTAAATAATTTTAGATTTTTTTTTATTATAATATTACTCTTTTGACATCATACTACAATAAAAAAAACTTATATACTTCGAAAAATCAACTAAAACCTTTTGAATGTCGGTTATTTCCCCACAATACTTCTAAATTTCGAAGAATAGCTTTAACAGGGTTAAAATTAAGTGAACTTGCAAGTTTAAGTGAGTTTTCGAAGCGTGCCGTGCGGACCACAGTGGAGATTAAATCGGTTTTATCTGCCAAATTTTCAGGTTGTTTCAGTGCTTGCCTTTAACATTTTAATAATCTTTAAATTCATATTAATTATACCTTAAACATTTACGAAAGTTATTTTTCTTAACTAATTGAATATAAAATATAAATAACACAATAGTAACGTCATCAATTAAGAACGGCGCGGTTTCAAGATAACGATACGGGATGATAGTAAGTATCTGTATTTAAGTAGGCATTTACACTCACTTTTGAATCGTCAATTATTACAAAAGGTCAGTACCATCAGCCTATGAGCAAGCTACCATATAATAGGAATGATGGTCTGCTGACAAGAGCTGGCCAAAAACCCAGCAGTTGCAATTATAGATATCTATACATATAACATATAACAAAATTGTCACTGATCAATTTCTGTACATGAAAAATGTTTAAAAAAAAACCTGATGAGGCGTTATAAGAGCAAGAGAACCCAAAACAATGGTTTTTCATTTTGTCTGTTTGTCTGTATGTCTATATGTTTGTGCACGCTAATCTCAGAGACGGCTGAACCAATTTGGATGCAATTTTCAGGAATATATTTTAACAGTCTTTACTTAACATTTAGTGTTTATTTTATTTAAATCGGTTAAGAAATTTTATTTATTTATTTATTTAACATAGCATTTCTAGGTAACATAAGTTAGACAATTAATGTGGCACATCACAAGTTATATAAACTTCACCGTGTGTCATAATCACCGATTTTTATTAATAAATGTGAGGGTAGATAAACATAAGAATCAACAAGAGATCGTTCCTTGCATCGACCACTCAGCGTTACGCGACATAACAACATTGAAAACCGGTCGTTTTAGAATGCAATATACAGGAGGTTACTAAAAGAGAAGAATAAACAGAATTAATTTAAGTTATTATTGTACTATATTAATAAAGTAATTTTTAAGTTTAAAATTAAATAAAAAGAGTTATGTCAATTTATATGAATCACGTAATAGGTACCAAGCAAATCTTCTTCTTCTATACATGTAATAAATCTATAGAGAAGCAGTTTCTATACATTAAAAATATTACAAAATAAATATCCAGGATGTGAAGGGATCCATAACACAATCCATTTCTGACATAAAAAAAAAATCTGTTCATCTGTTTTTCTTTTAGTTGCGCATTCAACACGTAAATAACCTTATACGTAAAGATTGAGCGTCTCTCTGAATAACATTTAGTTTTTCACTTTCATTGCACACTTTTCACTCTATCAAAAGATATATGTATTTAAAGTGTTCAAGAAATGTATCTATATACAATACAAAAAACTGTAACTGATCGCTCGCTGTCTGTGCATAGACAATATTTTCAATAATTCAAAATGAGGGGGAGGACTTTATATAAGCAAGAAAACCCAAAACAATGGGTTTTCATTTTGTCTGTTCGTCTGTATGTATGTATCCGACTGTATGATTGTGCACGCTAATCGTATATTTCTGCTAATTAAACAATTTGGATGAAGTTTTCGGGAATATGTTGTAATGGGCTTCACTTAACATTTTTTTTTTTTTAACAATCTGGTAACAAATAAAAAAATTGAATAATCTCTTCTTTTCGTACCATTGCTACTTACCAGCGATTAAACATAAAAAATATACATAAATAAACTAGAAATACTCCTATAGGTATGCAAAAACTACTTAATTGAGTTCGATGAAACTTTGAAGGTTTATAATTTTTACATACATAGGTATGTACAAAGGGAACACGTTTTACCGAAACCGAAATCTACGCATACGAAGTCGCAGGCATAGCTAGTTTAATAATATACTCTGAATTTTAAATTTAAAACTAAGAAAGGGAAGATCTAAGATATATTGTGTAACTTTATAATATAAGCGTATGTACACTCAAGCCTGGATTTGTTATTTATTTATTATTTAATCTTTTGAAGAGGATAATTAGGGATTACAAGATATTTTTCATTTATCGCATATCTTCCACTGTTCTTAATATAAGTTTCTTAAATTTTCGTATACAAATAATATGTTATTAAATATGTATCGTGAAGCAACTGTTACAATAACTATTTCCTCAAAACAATTCTCAGGTAATCTATTGTTTTTAAGTTATAGTAAGCACGCAAAGTTCTTTTTTGTAAAATAAATTTAGAATTTATTTCGGCAGCACTGTTAAATATTAAAACATCGTAAGATCATAGTATCTTGTACTATGAATATAACTAAAATAAAGGAGTCGAGCCGTGTTAAGGTCTATTAATTGTCTTATTTTTTAATTGCAAAGACGGCCAAGCTGTGTGTATCTACGAGTGTTGAGGGTGTGAGTGTGAGTGTTGAGAGCTGTGTGTATCTAAAGTTATACCTAAGAGAATTGTTGAATGAATCATTACTAACACTTGTTAAGAAACAGACATTATTCTTTATTTTTTACATTAGGAAGTGTAACCTCCATGCATTTTGTTTGTTGTTGGGTTTATTTTTCATTATATATTTATACCAATTTAAATAAGCTTAACATGGCTATACATGTGTCTATATTTTCAACATAGTTTAGGATTTCAATAAGTGTCACGAATTAGTTAGTGGCCGATGTCTCTAAAGGATATATTGCAAGAGATATCACTACAAGTGAAAAACAATGCAGGGCAACTTTATGAAATCTATAAAATTTTAATCATTATACAAATTAACTAATTAATTCATTAATTAAGGGCTAACAATTATAAAAAGGCAATTGTATATTGCAATAAATTGTATATATATAGAACCTAGATAATTTCCCATTCCAAATAATCATCTATTATTCCCTTCAATCTCTGTATAAATCTTTCATCAAATTTAAATTTTATGTCTTCAACTTTGTCCTTGCTCATATCAAACACTGCATCGTCTAAAGTGAAACAAAAGGGTAGTATGTAGAAGGCTACCATAAGTCCATAGTCAAGATGATTGTTAAAATCTTCCTGGAAAACCTTTTTGGAATAATACTCATCAACATCGATGTCGAAGTATTTTAGGTAGTCTCTGAATGTATCGTGGTAAATATCTTTTAAGTTTTCCATGTGAACCTTTCTAAACTCTCTGTCAGTGCCCGAGTATATAAAATATATAAGATCGAGTACAGGCGATCCAAAGAAAAGCAATTGATAATCGATGATAATGGCCTCGGCTGATTCAGAACCCTGAAAGTATTTAAACACTGCCGATGTAATTTTATCAAAATGAAATAAAAATGTAGTAGTTAGAAAATAATTGGATATGAGTTTATTTAAATAATATTGTCATACTCACGCTTTCTTTAAATAAAATGTTGTTGATTCTAAAATCCCCATGACACAAGCATTTCACAGAACTAGTTTCACCTCCGAGATATATAGGTAATTTCTCATTTATTGTATCCATGAATTTGCGTATCTTTCCTTGAACATTATTATCAAAATGTTCAAAAACATTTTCACTTACTTGTTTAATGTTATCTTTTATCCAATCGTTAATTTCGAATGGAGTGCGAATAGTTTTAATATTATTATTATAATAACTATTTTTTTTTGCTTTCAGTACAAATGATAAAGCATGAAATTTCGCTAGTTGTTTTATTGATATTTCAGCAAAATTCAAAGTCATACTATCCATTCTGTAACGCGTTTCATATGCTTTTTTAGATAAGTTTTCAAGAATTATTGCATCTTCATTACTCCCATTAAAGCTCTTGACAGTTTTAAATCTCTCACTACAAGGTATACCAGCTTCATCTTGTAATTTTTTATATATTTTACTTAGCTCTGTATACATGAATATTTCGTTTCTATAAAGTGAATTGATGTTAAACAAATCATTAGTCGAATTGATTTTGATAGCATGCTTAACAAATAAGTTAGTTTCCTTCATACCCTTATTTGTTTCACCTTTAATGTCAACTTCATATAAATCGCCGAAATAATTACCACCATTTGTTGATATCAGTCTTTTAAAAATTGAACAAGACTTGTATCCTTCTCTTTCTGATATTTTCTGTAACGATTCTTGAACACTCGGATACATTTTTTTATCATTATATGTTTCATCAAGACTTTCAGACATGTTTTTATCTTGTATTCTCTATGGTTAAAGTTTTGCAAACAAAGAAAAATTTGCTCACTGGTACCATACTGCGCACAATCGACGAGTTTTTATAGGAAGTTGGCTACATTTTATATAGTATTATTCTTAGTACAGAGATGACGTTTAAAAAGTAAGGTTAATGAACACTGTTACTATTTATACTACTACTAATTTTAATATATTTTTTAAACAAATAATTAAATACCTTATTATGTTTCAAATTTTATTATTTTTTTATATTCATATTCACATATTTATATGTTAAATAAAATATATACGACTATAAAATCTTTAATTTTAATTGTTTTAATAGTTTTTCAACTACTTATAGGACACGGAGTCGTTTTATTATTTATTTAATACTAGTTAGAATTATAAATCTTATTATATTTAATTCATGAAATCTTATTGAGAATTCAAGTTTGGGACAACTTATATACAAAATAACAATTTAGTTTTTTGTTTGCTTTTTGATACAATTTAAAATATTGTGATAGCATCCTAAAACCATTTACTTTGTTTTTATTTACACTTGGCTTATAATATAATCAGAGTCCTATGACATAACATGTTTTAAAGATTGACTTAAGAATTACTGTGATAACCTATCTGTTATACAATGCAAAATAATATTACGTATATTTGTTCTGTGAATTTCTTTGTTTTGAATGTCAATGACGACGGGAATGTCTAAACAAAAAAAAACAAACAAAACAAAAAAAAACAATAAACATTTAATTTAGATTCTGATACGAAATTAACTATATTATTGCTTATAACAATAAACAAAAATCGGACAAGCGACCAAAGAGGCAACAACGGTCTTGAAGAAAGAGTAATAGAAATTTTCAATTGAAGATTAACAGCGATACTCAGATTTGAACTGTCTAGTCCAACGACTCTATCGGAAAGGTTACGACAGCTACAACAAAGAAATCTGTTTCGTGCTCGTAAAATGAATCTAGATATCTCTTCGAGAAAGTAACAGAACTGGAAAACTGAAAGATTGACAAGACTGGACGAAATCGGTATTTATATCCTTTACGCTAAGGCATTTGTTTATGTGCAGTTAAATAGGTTACGGGGTTTGTTTCAGATGGGAGTGCCTGAACACCCCGTTGCTCCATTTCAGTCTTTACACTGGGAACCATTCCTCCATCAGCATAGACAGTGAAAACGCCAATATGTTCCAAACGAAGAAAAAAGTGAGACAAAGTTGCACTTTTTAACGTACAAAACCATTGAAAACTGAGGCAAAAGTTTTTGTATTAGTGGAAAGAAAATATAAAATCTTCTATATGCTGGTGACACCGTTCTTCTGAAAACATCAATGGAAGACATGCATGACTGTCATGTGTGGAACACCACAGACTCGAGGCATAAAGTAAAAACTTCTTCAAAATCTCTGCAGAACAGAAAAAAAAGAGGTTGATAGTGGACCGAGCCGGAAAACTATCAAATACATCCTTGAACATTCCTAGTATTGATACCGTTGACCGCTATGTGTACCTGGGCTCCCAAATATGTAGCAACGGTAGCTGTGTCCCCGAGATGAAAGAAGCTATGATCCGTCAAAATAACATATACAAGAAGAGAGGAATTGATATCAAAATCAAAATAAGATTAGTACAAGCATTGATATTCCCTATCTTCTTGAACGAAGTGGAAACCTGAAATATCCTGGCAAAACACAGTATTGATGCGTTCGAGATGTGGTGTTGAAGACTTATGCTAAAAATACACTGGACTGCAAAACGCACCGATTGTGACGCAAATAAAAACTCGCTTGTCCACTATAGGCCAACAGAGAATTTTGTTACACATACATTTCGGCCATACCGTTCGCAGAAGTGATGACAGCTTTGAGAAACTAATTGTGATTTTCCAACTTCGATGTTTCCATACCAAAAGCAAAAGATTGCGCGGTTGTTCATCATTACAATGGACCGTAAAATTAGGGAATCGTCATCTTCCAAATTCTATAAAGTTATGCGAGACACACTTGATAGATACCGGTGGAGGCAGATTATCTGCTCCAGATGCAACCCTAAACACAATCCTCAGACATGAGGGACTAACTGCAGAGAGAAAGATAGATAAAGATTTATATGTCCTTATGGTGTACGGTATTGTGTTCTAATTGTAAAAAAGTGAAAGTAAATCATACGTTATGTATAAGAAATTTAAGGTTAGTTCAAAGGTACTCCTACAAGAAGATTACGAATCGTGTGCAAAAGAGATGCGATCGCACACAAAACCTAAGAAGGTTGATTTGTAGAGAAAATTGGGAAGAATATATAAGATGCTATTTTTAAAAAAGACTAGAAGTTATTTAAAGTAGAATCTAATTCTGTAAAATTACAGAATTAGATTCATTAATCAGAGAATCATTAAGAACTGAAAAAGTCAGAGTAGGTAATAAATTAAATTGATATCGGGTACATAAAACTAACGCCTAAGTTTTAACCTAAATCAGTGCTATTATATCTAGACCAACAATTGATCTGTTCAGTATTTAAATTAATTTCAGCTGTAGCCTGGTCGTCATTAGCAATAGTAAAATGACGATATAGCTGCAAATCGTCAGTATAAAGGTGGAAACTAGAAAAAATTACTTTAGTGACAGTTTTGGTAAAAATGAAAAAGAGAAGTGGAGAAAGGACTCTATCTTGAGATACACCAGTTGTGAGATAAGTTCAGTTAGAGAAGGATGAGTCCAGGCAAAAACACTGTGAGCGACCTCGTAGGTAAGAATCAAACTAAGTGACTGTAAAAGAAGACAAATTCATGGATCTCAATGTACCAAGAACGTTCTCCAAGTCGACAGATAGACGGAAGGACAGACGGACGGGCAGACGGACGAACGGACAGACAGATAGATAGAAAGATAGAAAGAAAGAAAGAAAACTTATATTCGAACGTTGTACTAATTAAAATAAAAACAAACAAAAAAAACCTTATAAAATAAAGAACCCAAAAATATCTTACAACATTATATAGTTAAAAAAACATAACATTAAATAAAATAATAAAAAAAGGATACCAAAACTAAACTTAATAAACATACACAATTCGCGTCCCCCACACTCTCAGCCCGTATGCAATACGCGCGTGACAGATATATGTAATATTGATACATATAATATTGTTATTATATTGTAATTCTGTATGTAGGTAAAATAAAGATATTATTATTTATAAAAGTACATAATACCGTTGACAATAAAGATGCGAAATATTGATGTAGCAATAGATTTAAGAGTTTAGACTTATTTAGAACTATATATCATTGTTATAACTAGTACATTATTAAAGTAGTAAAAGATATTGATTTGACGAACTATCGGAAGTAGCCTGAAGATATTAAATATATTGTATTTACATATCTTATTAGGTAAGCCGTAAATGTGTAAAAGATATAAGATTGTTATAAATATTCTAGACATTTAAAATGGTTATGTACTATTATATTGTTATTATGAGATAATTAATGATGTTTAGAGTTGTGAATATGACCAATCTCCAGAAGCTGCTGTTGGCGCTTCTGTCGATGTTATTATGTTATAAATATGGCTGTTAGCCTCTATTAAAGGTAATCTGTATTGGACAACTGGCAAGATAAGTGATTCTTATTCTTATACTTATATTGTTTATAATATGTGTAATAACTATTGTGGGTATTTCACTGTATTAAGTTATTGATAATTGTATCTAAATAATTACACAGTAATAACTATATTACTGTATTTATTATATTCATGTACCGGGAGTCATTTTGTTATATTAAATGATATATTTGTTTAGTTCTTTCTTTTCTTTAAACTTATCCAGATAATATTATCATATATATAGTGGGCAGAGCCTGATTAAATACTTTATAGTATATTATTTTAGTGGTTTTTAATTGTAGAATCTTATAATATCTAACATCAGAAGTGGGATCATCCCGGTCCTCGGTATCGACAGTTTGACTGCCGAAACTATATTTTATCGATAAAATCAAGATACCCTCATTGTTGTTGCTTTATTTGTTAATCTGTTGTATTCCATTTTGTGTGATTTAAACTTTACTAATATGTTAAAAACCTAATTTACAGGGAAAATCACGCCGCCATCGCTATATACGTCGAAGTACCATCACCTTTACGATGTCCAGGCGTAGTTTGGGAAACGGCGGAGTGATTTCTAATTACGAAGTGGTTTACGAATTAAATTTAATTCACGATTTGTATTCTACGTACGAACTACACCATTTGGCGTCATCATGGCGATGGAGACCGAGCGGTTGCATTACGGCAGCCATGCCAGCTGAGTCTGCGGACTCAGTATGGCTCTCGCCGGTGCAGTGTCGAGCCTGTGATGCATCGGATGGAGAATCGATAATAAAGCTGAAGCTGATTGAACTGGATCACGGAAAAAAACTGGTGAAGCTTCCAGGGCTGAGGATCAGCAAACATTGGAGATCTTACTTCGTTCGGGACTTACTTCTGTGCCATCTCGCGGTTCGACATGGCGTATTTAAGACACTAGTACAACAGACGCCAGAGTGGAGATCACAAAGGCGAAACACCTGGCTGAGGTGGCATTGTTCGAGTCTCTCAAAAGAGATCCGAGGAGAGGAGGACAACGAGACTGTGGATCTTATTACATCCCGTGTTATCGAGTTTTGTGACGTTGAAACTCGTCGAGTCTGAGGAGTATCGGGAACTAGCATGTCCGGGACACAGGAATTATAATAATATTAATTTCTATATATTTTTTTTATACAACTGAAGAATTTGCTACACTGCCATCTCCGATTCAAGGAGTTATCTGGGCGCTGAATTTTGGTGCAGCACCAGGAATGCCTTGGCTGAAGAATTGACTGGAGCCATTGTTGCAATGGCAACTGTTACTACGAAGGCCTTTCAAGGGGTCTGCATTGTGATTCAAATATTGGGACATTACAAGGGGAAGGTCATGAGAAAACTCATGAAACGAAAAAGAAAACATCGAAGACAACCTAAGAAGCAATTCTGTATACTTTCGTTTAAGCGGACTCTTATTGTGAGTATGCTTGAAAAAAAATAGTGATTGTGTTGTACAAAATTAACTTTTGGTGAATAACAATTCTTTGAATTAGTGCGTGGTAGTATATCGGATGTTAATACCAAAATGGCATCTTTAGCAGTGTTGAAACGGCCTACAATTGGTTTACCTTATTTTTATTTAAATTGTAAAGTAAAAAAAAAATCGTAAGAACAAAAAGTACCTACAACGTTCTAAAATAAATACTCGGTCAAACGATAAAAATATTTTATCTGTGACAAATTTGGGAGTACCAAAAAGTGTAATGTTTTCTAAAATACTCTGATGTATTGTTTACTAGTACTTTGTGCCGGTAGCTAAATATTTTGTATTAATTATATGAAACCCGGCGTACTTATTTGCTTTTTAGATTATGCCTAACAGCGATAATAATGCTAGAAATAATCGTTTTTTAATGTATAAACGGTACAACCAAATTCATTCGTCGATAATTTATTATATATCATTCTTATCACTTTACGAGAACGTAGGTTACCAAGGTTTTAGATATTTAATGAATTTGTCATTGTTAACCTAGTGCTGTAAATAAATAAAAACCAAAAGTATCATCGTAAGAATCATGAGACAACAAACTTAAGCATTTGGTTTAAAAAAAATTTGGAGATATAATGTGCAAGTGTAACGTTACGTTTCTACGTATTTATTGTTAAATACTCTAATAACGTGTCGGATTGGCCGAACAGTTGGTAGAAGGTTTAAATCGGTTATGGATATTACCAAAAAACAGTATTTCTTAACAATCATAAAACATAAATATTTAAATTTTATTATTGAAATATTATTATTTATATACATTATCCTAAATATATCATTATTATTGTAGTATATATTATACATATATTACTGTTGTATTATATATAATGTAATTTAATTTTCCAATGAAAACATTAGATAATTCTGATCCTGTTAGATCTTGAAGTGCAATGAAGCCGCTCAAAGCCTTAAACGTCCAAGAATTTATTCTACCTAGACGAAAAACTATAAATATATTTACAACTCCATTAATCTAACGAGATCTGATAGGGTTACTAATTTTAGTTCATAATTCATAAATTTTAATTGTAGTTTGTATTTATTTTAGTATATAGTACATTGTATGTAAGATTTATGTTCAAGATTCTTACCTTATGATATTTTTAAATAGAAAATATATTATATATTTTAGTATAGTGATGTCAGTCATAGTTTTTCACCTTTTTTTATATTGTACCCTAGTAGTTTTTTATCTGTGTGTTGACGGTATTTAATGCTGTAACATTAAAATCCCCCAATTGCAGATTTTTGTTGTACAATAAAGTTTAAAGAAATAAGAAAATATTTTTGTTGTTAGGAAATTTAAGGAATATTGTTATTACTTATAATAAATTGAGTTTATGGTCTGAAGAACTGGTCGATTCAAAATAAAATATAATAATTATTGTATTTCGGCATGAGGTGGTACTACTAAAAAGGTTTTACTTATTGTTGAAAATGTCCACCGACTTAGAATAATAAACTTCAAATCTTTTAGATACTCAAGTTGGGAACTTTATAAATGTGGTAATGTATTGTCTGTTAGACATATTTTTATTTTAAGGCTTCTTGTAAGCCAATTTAAAACAAAAATAAGTAATTGTTGTCTTAACGTAACAGAATAATCTATACGGTTTCGAAAACAAAAATATAATATGCTCAAAAGGTTCTTTTTTTCTGGGTCTAGGTATTCTTTATAAATAAATTATATAAAATATTAATATTTCAAGACGGGCGACTACAAAATATATCTCCACATATATATTAGGCAGTATATTGAATAGATATACAAATGTATTAATTTATAATTATTAGTATTATAATTATGATTTATGTTATTATTATAACGTTTATATGATTATTATGATTGTAACGTTTTCTTGATTATTATGTAATGAAATAATAATAAATAAGTAGATACATTGATGTTATAAGAAAATATAACAGTATGTATACAAGAAAGATATTATTAGTTTGATATGATTCTGTTATTTTTTTTATGTTATATGGGACTATAACAGTATATGAATAAGATCAGTTTGATGTGATTCTATGATGTTAATTAGTCGATGTTATATGGAAATATAACAATATATGGATATGAGAGGAATATTATTTGTTGGAACTGAACTGCTGAAGTCCTTTGCTTTGTTCTAGCCTGTCTCATGTGCAGCAGGTGTGAGGCTAGTTGATATTGTTTCAAAGCATCCGACCGTTGTTATTTTGTCCTCTTAATGTGAGGAGTAGGACAATAACAATGTTATAATGTATTACTTTTAAGGAATGTTGTTTAAGTATATTAATATATAAAAAAAGAATGTTTCCGCTGGTCGGTCTTTTGCTTGGTGCAAATCTAGCTCACCAGCAGCGGGTGAAGGGAATTTGACACGTCTAGGCAACTGACAAAACACAAAAATGTAATATATATTATATATATATATGTATATAAGAAGGTGTATATACTTCGAGAGCGAAGTATATGTCAGTATGGCCGTGACAGATATATGTAATATTGATACATATAATATTGTTATTATATTGTAATTCTGTATGTAGGTAAAATAAAGATATTATTATTTATGAAACTACATAATACCGTTGACAATAAATATGCGAAATATTGATGTAGCAATAGATTTAAGAGTTTAGATTTATTTAGAACTATATATCATTGTTATAACTAGTACATTATTAAAGTAGTAAAAGATATTGATTTGACGAACTATCGGAAGTAGCCTGAAGATATTAAAATATATTGTATTTACATATCTTATTAGGTAAGCCATAAATGTGTGAAAGATATAAGATTGTTATAAATATTCTAGACATTTAAAATGGTTATGTACTATTATATTGTTATTATGAGCTAATTAATGATGTTTAGAGTTGTGAATATGACCAATCTCCAGATGCTGCTGTTGGCGCTTCTGTCGATGTTATTATGTTATAAATATGGCTGTTAGCCTCCATTAAAGGTAATCTGTATTGGACAACTGGCAAGATAAGTGATTCTTATACTTATATTGTTTATAATATGTGTAATAACTATTGTGGGTATTTCACTGTATTAAGTTATTGATAATTGTGTCTAAATAATTACACAGTAATAACTATATTACTGTATTTATTATATTCATGTACTGGGATTCATTTTGTTATATTAAATGATATATTTGTTTAGTTCTTTCTTTTCTTTAAACTTATCCAGATAATATTATCATATATATAGTGGGCAGAGCCTGATTAAATACTTTATAGTATATTATTTTAGTGGTTTTTAATTGTAGAATCTTATAATATCTAACACGCGCGAGTCGTCAGCGCAGAGTCAGGGCAGCGGTTTTAGAGGACGCGGTGTGACATCTTAATGTGCATAAGCGTTATTCGTTTAAAATCAAGACAGTTTGTCCATTCTATATAGATAACCGTATCACATTACACAACGCCGAATAAGCGTTCAGCTCAGCATGTGCTGCTTGTTCGGAATGATGCTCGTACAAGCAGCACCGATTTTTAGCTGAAACCTGGTATGAAATGACGAATCCGCGAGAGCAATATTTATTACTTTATTATGCAATATTATGCCACCGTACGTGCTTACAATCTGAAGACTGAAACAGGTAACCATATCACAACAAGCAAGCAAAACATTTTATTTGGATGTTTTTTTTTTTTTAATCCAGTATAATAATGATACAAACGAATATATTATTTATAGTATTCTGGTAGATATTTAATTAAAAAAATAATAAGAATTCAAAGTAATTACAACATTTATATATTTCGCATAATTTAATAATACGAAATCTAATTCTAAGGTTACAATATTAACACTAATTCAGTAATAAAACTATGACACAAAACCACACACACGCCCTATGACATACATTACGAAATAGAATTCGTTTTTTTTCGTTATAATATTACGACAAACCTTTTTTTATTCTTATTTAACAAAATTACAATATTTCTAGAATAATTAAAATAATGTTAAAATGGAGTAAACTTGTGCGTTTTAGTATCTATTAGAAGCGTGCCGCGCGCGCCGCTGAGGAGATTAAATAAGTTTGGTCTGCCAAAGAATCAGTTTATTCTAATGCTTTCTTCGAAAATTATGATAATCTTAGGATTTATAGAAACAATATCTTTAAGAAAATAAAGGCAAAATGAATAAAAATAACAAATTGAAATAGTAATTATTTTGTTTACTCTAAGGAAGGAAGTCATTCCTTTAATTTTATTTTGTTTTTTATGCACCTTTATGTGTTCATGGTTAACTTTTATCGTATTGTTAATTATATTATAAACTACGACGCCATCTATAGAAATCTATGAATAAAGGTCTAACAAAAAAACAATTAGTACAGTATAGTCTTGATCTTTCCAGTTTTATAAACTTGCGGCAATGAGTTCGTGGTGACTATAGGAGTCACGGTACTTGATGAAAACTAATGAGAATTGCTGAGCTCAAAGCGGGTCGACGTTCGTGGTTTCTATATTTCTTATTCGAAGGTAAGGTCTTATATATCTGTCCATGCGATGAAAGATATATTTCGCTAGATGGAGCCATCTTCGCTTCTTGCGGTTAATAGTTTAAATTTTAAAGGATAGATAAGGATGCAAACTTTGCTTATTCTAAATTTGAAGTTAGATGTAATAAGAAAATAATGATTACGAAATAGAATAAACATTATTATTTTATATACCAGAAATTTCATGTAACAACAAAAAAAAGGACATAAACGTACAAATAGAATTAGCTTATCTCTATAAAGAGATCTCTTCCAGCTACCCATGAGAGTTGGAAAAGAACCGTCCCGTTGGTCGAGTGGTTAGCGCTTACGCCTAACGTGTCACGATGCAATGGGGCCCGGGTTCGATTCCCGGCGGAGACAGGCATTTATGTGATGAGCATAGATGTCTGTGTTTCTGGGTTTGGTCGTTTATTAAATATATTCTCAGTATTTATATTATGTGTAATTCTATGTATTTGTATCGTTGTCTAACACCCTTAACACAAGCAAATAATTTGCTTACTTAGGGGTTAGATCAATGTGTGTAATTTGTCCTGATATCAATAAAAAAAAAAAAAGAAACATTTGTGATGGCAGAAATAGGTACCTACTCATATATTTTAATAATATATGCAATACATACACCTACTCATTAATAAATATTCAGTAAAATATATAAGGACAAATATAAAAACTATAATACATATATAATTAATAAAATAGATCGCTTACATTACATAAACTTACATAAACATAAAATTTACGACAATGACAGATAGTGGTGCTTTAGTTTTTTTTAAAGTTAGGACATATCGGTTACTTGTAATGTCGTTAGGAAGTGAATTCCACAACCTCACAGCATTTACGGTAAAGGATTTGGAGAAAAAGGTGGTATTATAAGACGTGGTATTATAATCAAAAGTTTTTACTTTGATGCAGGAACGTTTGGGGCGGTTCGTTCGTATAAATAAGGAGGTATTGATTTTTTAAAAACGTTGTATAGTGTGGTCAATATATGCTTATTCCGGCGAAGGTGGATGGGGAGCCACTTCAGTTGACGCTAAAAATCTGAAACGTGGTCAAATATAGGTATTATTAGCGTTAGCGTTTTATTACCGGTATTTTATATATAAAATCAGTTTTAACACTGAGGTTTAACTAAGCGATAATTTAACTAAAGTTTCTTAGCTAAGCAATATTATAAGCTTATCTTTGTTCGTCCGTCCTAAATCTTTGTTACCCTAACAAGGTCAGCTAAGAAAGACTGAGATGTATGGTTTCCTTTTGCTTAAATTTAGGCTTAGACTTGACTTATTAGGTGTCACGACTTACATGTAAGACTTTGATGAAGTAGGATCCAGTTTGACGGGGTAATATGTAAGCTATTTTACTTAGGTCAAATTAATCGAGTTGATATATTGGAGGCCTTGCAAAACTAAACTTTAATTAAGTTTTTTATAATTATTATTTATTCTTTATTGCATTTTTTTTTACAAAATGAGAAGTGTACAAATAAAAAGGCGGATTTAATGCAATTAGTACAAGAATTAACGTCTAGGTGTGCAAATAGTATATTGTGCAACTAGTGCGAGAAGTTGTCAATTGCCCACGAGTGCGAAGTTGAGCGCACGAGCGAAACGAGTGCGCTCATTCGCTCGAGTGAGCAAGACAACCTCGCACTAGTTGCACATACTATTTTTTATTACAAATGCGGGAATAGTTAGTACTATTTTTAAAAGATAGTTCTTTTGCGCATGCTTGGAGTAAGCCAAATTTTCATTGGCACACGCAAATTTGCGAATTAGCGTGTGACAATGAAAATATGGGTGCGAAAAGTTTACTTGTCGCACTCAAATTGACATTACATTATTGAAGTGGGCAATTAGCGTCTTTTCGACCCCAAAAAGCATGCGCAAAGATAGTACTTTCCCCGCATGAGTAATAAAAGTAATAAAATAGACAATAGTTTAAAAAACTAAAAAAACACGCTTTTATTGCTAACCGAACCAAAAACTAGAAAATAATTTTTAATGACAAAGAGTATAAAATTACAGTAGTAGAAGATCGAACAATTAATCATAGTAAATCGCCTTAATATAAAATTATAATAAAATTTAAGTTATTAACAGAATAGTTCAATTCTGAGTAAAAATCGTGGGGTGCATTTTACTGTGATTCATAACTATCCTCTCATAGATAGTTGCTAATAGAATGATTGTAATACCTTAAATATCGAGCACCCCACGCTTTTTACTCAGAATTAAATTATTCTGTTAATAACTAAAATTTTATTATAATTTTATATTAAGGCGATTCACTATGATTAATTGTTCGATCTTCTGCTATTGTAATTTTATACTCTTTGTCATCAAAAATTATTTTCTAGTTTTTAGTTCGGTTAGCAATAAAAGCGTGTTTTTTTAGTTTTTTAAACTATTGTTTATTTTTAAAGTTAAACTTTTATTACATCGTCTCAAACTTTTTCGTCTGTGTGTTGCATGTCGCGTGACGGTCGGCCGCGGAGTATTGATAAAGTGAAAGGCGCTCGTATCGATGCGGTTTTTACTAGATACATTGAAAAAATCGAATGTAAGTCACTGTTCACGTATTTTAGTTACCATAAAATATTGGTTACATTTATAAACTGTGAAATTCATGATGAAGATGGAATTGATAATAGAATGATTGAAAATAATTGAAAAACGGATCAAAATGACTCAACGATTATAAAATATTGTTTTCAGTGTTTTAATATGTGTATATCATCTAAATAATTGTTAAGTATTATGTATGTCGTACTCTAAGACACATAGTTCAATAAAAATATTAGTTGGAGACCTAGTCTACTTTTATCATTTCCCATTATCATTCCCATTTTCTGAGTATAAAATTAAGATTGATGAAGCAATTTTTATACCCTTAATGGAATATTATTCCGAAAATTTTTAGTTAAATGTCTATAATGTGAAAAAAAGTTTCACTTTTACGGTGGTTTCATAAAACCACACAAGTTTTTTTTTATTTTTTTTTTAAGGTTAATGGGAAACTTTTATCAAATTATTGCATTGTCATCGGTCCTTGATACGTGTGCAAAGTTTCAATTTAATCGGATCGCTGGAACCTGGTGAAAATTAAGCTCGAAGATTCCGTTACATTCATACATACATACATACATACAACCCAAGCTAATAAAAGCGTGTTAATAACAAATTCATGTCTATCGTGTGTGTCAATGTCATCAATGCGGGTAGCAATGCGGTAATTCAATTGACAGAATGACGAGACGATATCCTAGATTGTAGGTTTCTTTTCATTTTCATTTCATTTTATTCTTGCCCGTTATGAGAACTTTCTCATTTCATATATCATATGTCTTTAATTAATACATTGGCTTTACATTGATGATTTATAGTGTTTATAATTATTCTAGCAACAAAATACAGAATTTTCTAATTGATTTTTAGCCTTTACTTTGAAATTAGTATACAATTTAATCAAATAAATATTTTTTAAAGAGCCATCTCTTGGTAGTCATCTGAATAACTTATGTTATTTGTAATAAGTCAGAGCAAGAAGTATAAGAACTGTGTAAGAGATGGCGCTGCGTGAAAATAATACAAATTACATTAACCATTATTGTTTAATGAAACTTTATATATTTTTAAATAAATAGGCAAATATTTAAAAATATATAGTAACTACATTTTTTATTACTTGTTAAGCAATATTAAGAGGTAAATGAACAAACATAACACATTACAAACAATAATTTGAATGGAAACATTAAAAGTTTACATTATATACAAATTCAACTAATCATGTACTATAAGACAATAATAATAATAATATCACAGAGATAATTACAATCTAACTCTCAACATTATCTTCTATTATTTGAGAAGAAATCCAAGTGAGTGCCCATTTTAAATTTGTCAGCATATATTTAAGGGCCTTGGTCCAATGCTCTTCGGAATTAAACTGTATTTTAATGGAATAAGCATGAGGTGGGGATGCAGTATCTTCAATTTTACCTTTATCTATTCTGTAGGGCAAGCAAAACCCTGTGTTACCCTTTTCAACCTGTTCCTTGAATTGCTGTAAGCAGTCCAAAAATGCAACCATTGCAGCATCGAATTTTGTGTCCCAAAGAAAACGGAACCCACCTGACCCATACAATGGCAATACTTTTTGATCTTCTAATACTTCTATGTATGAATGATTGCCATATGGTACAAGTCTATAACGATGAAAACAAAAATTGATTTTCCTTGCCAATGATGACAGAAGTAAAACTGTTTGTCCCCATGCAGCATTGATTTCTGACCAATCTACTGGTGCCGATGGTAATCTGCCAAGACGGAAGTTATTAATGATCCCAAACTGTCCAGAATCAGATATATGAAATGTTGCTTTAAATATGTTGGTCTTTTTGAGTTTATCTAACTGTGTTTGTGTGTATGACAGCTGACACTCATAAAATTTCATTTGATCTTCTGTTGTCATCAAATCCTTTCTATATTTTGTATATTCCCTCCAATATATATCCTGCTCTACTTCTAATCTCTCCTTTTCTTTTTCCTGAACATCTATCTCATCTTTCATAGCCTTTTCTTCTTTTTGTAAAGCAGATAGCTCCTGTAATAACCTACTTTGTTCTTGCTTCCAATCATCAAGTTCTTTTTCCAGTCCCTCCAAATTTAAATCTTCTTTGTCATCTTCCAACTTTTTTAAATAGTCATTATAGTCTTTCCATTCCGCCTCAGTGAGCCTCAATTGGTTATCCATTAACTCTAAAAGTGTGTCTGTGCATTCATCACATAATGGGTGATCGACATCTGAATTGTTTGAGAGCAAGTCAAATAAAGTAGCTTTCACATGCAACTGATGGCCAATGGATGTTGTCTCCCATCCATCTGAGATTACCATGAACCCGTTAGCGCCGTTCCCTGATTCGGACATACGGAAGGGCGGAACATAGTGATCTAAGCTGGACGACTGGAGATCTGCTTCATTATTCCGACGTATTTGAAGGGTTAGATCAGCGATCGTGTGCTCCCCGAGGTTGTTTAATGACTCGTCTAATTTTAGTGGTTGTAAACATCGTTGACAAGAAAAGTTTACGAATGATTTCGTATCACTCATGATATCACGCAATACCTTTCACTATTTCATATAAATGTTGCATATAATAATACGTATGACCTATTTGTTTCAAAGTTAAACATAAATAGTTTATATATTTTCAGATTTATTTACTGATTTCGAAAAATATTACAATTTACGTGTGAAAATTAGAACAAAGACTTGCGTTTTAAATTTTTAAGATTTATCAACTTATTCCACTTACAGCTGTCATGATGACAATACTTCAATTTGTTTTTTTTAATATATGTATGCCTTGGAGTCTAGGAATCAAGTTACGATTATGGGCAGAATCTAATAGATTTTATAAATGTAACAAAATATAATATAATTTGTTTTGTTATTTTTTTTTTAATAAAGGGGTTCGATAACGAGATATCAGTTTTAATTTGAGCGTAGTAATTGCTGGCTTGTGTAAGATTGAGCAATAGATTGTGGTTTACGTTAAGCAGCATCAGCATGACTATGCACAATATTTTTATTATTAAAAAAAAATAGTTATAATATAATCAGGACGTAACAGTTATACTCTTAAACAAAACAATGTCTCTCTGTATTTATTTCCTAAGGCAGGTATTGCGTGTTTGGTAGAAACTTAAATTATTAGTATTTTGTTTTGTATAGTCCTTGCACTTATTTACAAATATTATTTTAAATGTTGTTGTTTTATTACTATATATATATTTTTCATTAGTATCTTTATATGTTTAAAAAACTTAAAGATTTTGCTGCTTGTACTGAAGCTTTTTACCATATTCGCATTTAAGAAATCTGTTATGTTACCTGTGTAATTTGTACAATATTGAAAGATAGAAGATAGATAAACAATTGTAAGAACATAGAATCAGGTATCTAGCAATATATTTAAAAGAAAAAGAGGCCTAAACGATAGAAATCCATAATAATAATACGTATGCAAATAATAGGAATTTGAATAATTATTCAAACGAGTTATAATGATACCAACACATTTACTTATTTGCTTAGCTCGTTTCATATCCTGCATTGATAAGATAATGAAGATTACTATAACTACCACCAATAGATTATATTATAAAAAAAGATTATTAAATTAAAATAAAATACGAATCCCATTAATATAATATTTAATGCATTTGTAGACTAGAATACAATGTTTTAAAATTAACAGCACCGCTATTTACATCCATATAATTGAGCTTTATATAACTTTGTTTCTTAATGTATTTATAAAATAACACTAACCAACGAGGAACTTAATGAATGCCGTTTAAAACAAAATATGATATGATGATACTTATAATGTAGTTTTGTATTCATTATTTAAGTACAAGACAAAACATTCTAAATAATATTTTTGACACACATTTACTAGGAAAAATATGAGAAATATCATCAAAGATTACTACTAGGTACCTACTAAGATACTTGGCACATTTCTTAGATAATCTCATTCGTAAATTTCCCGGGGATTTTATAAATGTCTGAATTATGAACCTTTCCTATAACATTTTGTTATATTATAAATAAAAAATTGGCAGCAATATGGCAGACAATGTAACAATTAAAATGAACTTAGTCACTTATATATACTAATTTAAGTAATAATTGATATAATATCGTTATTGGATACGTATTCCAATAATAATCTTAACGTTAAACAAGAAATAGGATATAATAGTAGATTTCTACAATAATAATACTTTTTTACCAATTTACCTAAAATACTTAAATGTATTCAGATATTAAAAAATAATATATCTATATAAGTTTTGTAGCCTACGTATTTTTTACATAAATATAGGTGGTTTTAAAAGGTACACATACTATTTTATAATTTACAATATTAACCTAAGTTAATAATAATCACATCTGGTAGCACTTTTCATGGGTTTCCATGTAAATAATGAGCGTCTTGTAATTTATAATAAGCGTTGGGGAGGAACGACTGTGCTAGACCCGATTGTGAACCCACGTACTGAGCTGGCACCATCATTTCTCTGGAAGACAAAAAAAATATTCGTTTATTACAAAGGAACTTAAAGTTTTCGTAGTTTAAAAAATACACATCAAAATTATAGAAATCAATTATAAATTCACAAAAGTATTATAATATAGAATTGGTGCTTAAAGTGAGCTCACAATAGAAACAACGTATACAATAGAGTTAGTTAATATAATATACATAATGGAAATTATTAAATTGGAAATATACTTTATGATTTCATTCATCTATCTTTTTTCTATTCAAATGAGACAGTGTGTTTAGTTTATAGTTAAGAAAGGTGCGTTTTAATTCGTAATTCAGTGGCTTTCTTTTAATATGAGCAAATTTTTGTAAGCATAATACCTCAAGCATAAGAAGATGAACGCAGGACAAAACTTATTTTATGTTAAACTTGCTGAAAATCTTTACTACCGTTACGTCGTCTAAAATTAGATATTAATTGTTTAAACGTCACCTATGGAATTATAATCATAATTATCTTAATCATACAACTGTACCCTTAGTACGAGTTTTGACTTCACGAAAACTTTGACAGTTTACCAAATAGTAAAATCGAAACACATAATTATTAAACACTCTATGCCTTAAAATATTTTAAAATAATCATAAAATCTGTTAAAAGTTGTATTATTTAAGATAATTTATGAATAATCCTAAATAATCAAAGATAAATATATTTTTTAAACAAATTGTCTTAAATATTCCAATAAATCTTTTTCCTGGAGTGTATAATAAGTATGTTTCGATTTTACTATTTGGTAAACTGTCATAGTTTTCGTAACGTCAAAACTTGTACTAGAGGTACTGATACGTCATTCTATATAGTTTATACAAACAGTGTACTAAGTACTTTTTTCAGTTCGGAAACCCAGTTTAAGTAGACATTTTTAAATTAAAGCGTATCGACATTAACGTAAGAGTTCAAGCTTCATTAAAAAAAACGACACAATGGCGGTTACTAATTTCGGCGGGATGGTGAGTCTTTATGGTTATATTAAATATAATGTAGGTACAATATTCAATTAATAAAATCATTGTTTCAAAACTAAAAACTACTGGCCACAAGTAATTTATACCTAAAATAAAATTACTACCAAGAAAATCAAAACAATAGGTAAGGGCTGGGACACACATGTGTGGGACCTTTGTTACATGGATTGATTAATGACCTTAATTACTTTGGGCTTGTGTTAAGACATTAGGCGGTATTTTTTTTTGTGATACGCCCATGTGCCGTGATTGTTAGAATCACTTGGTAATAAAAAATAAACAGTTGTAAGTTTACCGGTCAAGCACACAACACAGTAGATAGTAAATAATAAAAATCAGATAATATTAAACAAAGCTAGTTCTACAATAGACTGAATATTATTTTCATATAGGTTTAGATTTTTTAAATTTGATTTTTAAAGTAAATATTATTACGACATCTATTTTCAGTTTTTTTTATTACATATATTTTCCCCGTTATTTGAGAATTATCTAAATAGAAAAAAAAATCAGAACATTAATATGATAATTACGAATAATGGCGGCTAGAATTAATTGGACAATTTTACTTTTAACTATACATGACTGATTAAGTATGTTTCCTTGCGAGCGTATAATAATAACGTATAATATTTAATGCCAAATATTGGACCAAATAGTTTCAATAACATTTCTAAGATGCTTTTAAAAAGTTTTAACCTTGAAATTGTAACCGAATCCGTCGACAATACAATGGGGCTCACATGAAACAATCATAATATTTCGTTTATGACCTTCTGGAGTTTAAAGTGGACTTCAACTTTTAGGGTACCGTTAAGTTAGGTACTATTATACGTTAGGTATATATATATATATATATATATATATATATATATATATATATATATATATATATACTAGGTTAGGTAGGTACTAATTACAAATATAAATATTTATAATTATATTTATATATTATATAAATATTTATAATATATATATATATTTAGGTTTTTTTTTTATTATAATAACCTTTTTTTTCTTTCAATGATACTTCTGTGGATTGATAAATATTTATTGATAAACATTTTTTTGTGGTAACCTTTTTGTTTTTTTTTTTAATAATACATACATCTGTTTTTTAACTACACACAGAAGTATTATTAAAAAAAAAAGATAAATTTGACTTATAAATAAAATATTGCTATTTCTTTTATTTTTGGATAAAAAAAACATTTTAAACCTCTTTGTCACAACCTTTTTTGTTTTTTTTTTAATACTCACGGTCTATTTGTTTGCTGTGGAGTCCTGTCTCTCTGTCGTCTGTTCTTGAACCAGTTGGACACTTGGGTCAGTGTAAGACCTGTCTTCTGAGCCAACGCTCTCTTTTCATCTGGTGTCGGGTAACTGTATACAAATAGGTTTAATATAAATATTTTCCAACAAAACATCAAAATTTAAGTTATTAACTATTTGAAATATATTTAATGTTCGGCTTATTTTAATTTAATTTAAAAAATATAACCGATTTTCTTTATTTATTTTGGAACTTCTTACAGAATGATGTGATTTTATGTGCGTCCTGAAATTGTTGAAGGTGATAAACTAATATGACTCACTGAAAGACCTACACCTGGTCTTTTGTGAACATTATTTTGAAATTAAATTCAAGAAAAAAAAATACTTTTCGAATAATAATATAATAATATCAGGACAAATTACACACATTGATCTAACCCCTAAGTAAGCAAATTATTTGCTTGTGTTAAGGGTGTTAGACAACGATACAAATACATAGAAATACACATATAAATACTGAAAATAAATTTAATAAACGACCAAACCCAGAAACACAGACATCTATGCTCATCACCCGCCGGGAATCGAACCCGAGTCCCATTGCGCCGTGACACGTTAGGCGTCTGCGCTAACCACTCGACCAACGGGGCGGTCTAAGGGTATGATATTTTAATATATTTTTTTTATCATACAAACAAATGTAATGTTTATATTTGGTAGTAATATGTTATAAGAAGTTTTTTGTAGAATGTAAGAATTAACTGTATAATTAAATTTTTTGTCATTTTAATCTGAAATGGACATTTTGACTTATTATTAGTATTATATACTAACAATATATAATATCTGCGTTCATGTTAATATTGTGATATAATACCATACCTGCGGATAATTTTAGATTATTATTAAAAAAATAAGCCTACCGGTTCCTATAGTAACAGTCCTTAAGGGCGTTTCTGGACTTCTCTTTGAAACAGTACACAGTTTCCTCGCCGTCCCAGATCGTCT
The DNA here is from genome assembly GCA_959347405.1 of Napeogenes sylphis. Taxonomy (NCBI): domain Eukaryota; kingdom Metazoa; phylum Arthropoda; class Insecta; order Lepidoptera; family Nymphalidae; genus Napeogenes; species Napeogenes sylphis. Next base: position 8,858,005 of record OY365781.1, on the reverse strand, counting down.
TTGGTAAGGGATACTTCTTCCTTAGTCTATATTTGTCTACTGCACCTAAAATATAATACAATAAAGGGTTTTTCATATGAGAGGGATTGTATAATTATTGACACGGAGGAGACATTTTCCCAAAATAGGGCATTTATATTTCAAAATATAAATATCATTTAAAAAAATGTATTTATGTAATAAAATCTATAATAACTGTTTTGTAAAAAAATTTTAGCAGAAATTATGTAATTATCGTAAATAAATTATAATACATATTTTATATATTTTTTTAAACGAATAATTACCATATATTATTAAATATAAATAAATATATAAAATCCCAACTCACCCAGTGGTCTTCCCCTAACTTTCTGTGCTTCTTTATAATGTGCTTTGAACCACAGGCTCTGTAAGTCGGTGTGGTGACGCGGTGAGAATGTGTGCGTTTCCAATATGGCGTATAACTCTTGAAATACACCTCGGTGATATGCGACTAACGCACGGGCTCTAAAATGAAGTGAGAAAAAATATAAAGCAATTCTTTTATTACCCTGTATTAAAGTCTCATTAAAAATTATTTACTACACCCTAGGTCACAATACATTTCTAATTTTAAATTGTGAAAAATTGGTAGTGACATAGTGCTTCCGGTTGATTGGTGGACATTTTTACTAGCAAATTTTTGAGGTCAAATAGTGTTGCTGTAGATTGGATAATGAATTTGCCCATGAATATTATTATTACATAAAATAAAACTGCCAAATAAAACTGCCAAAAGACAAAAATCAACTAGGTATATTTGAAAATAACTATAAACATGTGTAGCCATGTTAAGCTTATTGAAATATCAACTAGTAGATAGATGACATTTATTTTGAAATTTTGAATTAGGTAATTTATAAGACAAGTAAGAATTTCAATATACATACTAGACACAAAGAGTATTTTTTTAATTACAAATAAAATTAATAATTACCTCAAAACAGTTTCATTTCCTCGTAATAATTCACTTGGCGGCAAACTCCACAAAAATGCCGCCAACTTTTCAATATCACCTTTTTGCTGCAACGCCTCACACACACATTGAACTTGCTCGGAGTTAAAGTTCAAACATCTACGCATGTTACCGGTCTCGTTATCAGCGAAATACGACTGTTGTGCTCTCTCTCTTTCATTATTAACGTTTTCAAACTGTTGATTGTTTATCTCTATCTCTATTTCTTGCAAATTAGGATTATTCTCATTCTGGACACAATTTTTCGTCATATCATTAAAATAGGTTGAACGGATAGAACGGTCTTCGTTTTCAATTTGTGAAAAAAAGTTATCATTGATTGGTGGCAATTTTAGTTCGAAATTCAAATATTTTTTATTCCTTGGTGGCAAATAGTTTTCAAATGAATTTTTATTGCTCTCTTGTAAATAAACCTCTTTTCTGTCATCTCGTGGTGATTTCTGTTTACATGAAAAGTATTGTTTTTCGTTTATATCTGCTTGGGAATAGAAGTTTCCGTTTTGCTGTTCATATGGAAATGACGGTAAAGATGTTTCGGATTCGTTTGTCAAGTCACTGGAAGGACTTAGGCGGTCAGAACAGGTCTCCATGTTTGTTGATTTCATTTTCTTAAACTGCAATCATAGAAACGAATTTTGAAAATAACCTTTCCTATTAGGTACCTGGAGGAATTTGTTGTTTTCATTCAGAGCTCTTTTCCAAGCGTATACTTCAATAAGCCTTCGATTTTTTTATTATCTATTAAAAATTGGCACTTGGTTTTATTTTATACAAAATCTACGAAAAATTTGCATATTGGGCAAAAGAATCGAATTGAAAAATACGGAAAAGCCACTTAATTGCTTACATATTGTTATAGGTATTATATTCGACTGTATATTTTTTTATTGTTACTTCAGAACTTTCGACCGGGTGAACCGATATTGATGATTCTTTTTTTATTTGAAAGCGGTTCTGATCGTTCTAACAATGGCATCCATGAGAAAACCATATAAGTTTTAAATCTATATTAAATATATGAGCGATTAAGGGCCTACTCAATATCACCCTAACCGATATTTTATACTTTTTAATGAATATTAAATTGTTTTCGAATACTTTTTTAAAATGTATGCCTATGTATACATATAAGATATAATAGCAACGACTCCATAACATTAAGTGTTAGAATTGTAACCAGACTTGTAACTTAACCTGATCTTTGTAAACAACGCCTTATAAATATTTGTGAATGTTTACAATATTTAATTAGGGTTTTTATTTCAATACGGCGACACCGCTACATACATAATCCACCTATATGTTATATCTATATATTATATATAGTTGAGGTCATCGACTTCATTATTTTATAGCCACATATTATTTGAACAAAATCCACACTACGTTTACTTTAAATATATGGTACCATAAGTAAATTTATTAAAATCAGTCAAATACGTACGAAGAAATGTACAAAAAATATAAAATACAAATCTATTATGTAAAGTATTTCATGTAGGTATGTATGTAGGTATATGTATATTATAAATTAAAAATATATACGCTGCTTCTTTAGTCTTTACAATATAATATATAACTTCATATATATATATATATATATATATATATATATATATATATATATATATATATATATATTTAAAAGACTAATTATATTGTAAAGACTAAAGAAGCAGTGTATGTATATATATATGTATTTGCTATTAAATACCGCTCAGTCGGTCATTAAATCAAACCTTTTATCATTATCATATCAGAAATAATCACCGCTAAAATATTTGTCGGAATTAAATACAGCAGAACCTCGATTAACCGACTAAAGGTTGTCGTAAGGCATTCGGATAATCAAAAAACCGGATAATCTAATGTAAGAAAAAAAAAACAAGTTTTGTGCATATGTAGTCAAAGTCGCAGTCAAAAATTCTTTATTCCATGAAAATGTTTCACATTTATTTTGACAAGATGAAACAAATATTTCATAATATATTTTTTAAAGTTTTTGCGAGCGTAGGTACAGTAAATTATCAAATATATATTTGATATAAAGTATATTGCACGGTAAAATTAAAATTTTAATATTTTATAATATTTGTATATGTTGAATATTGCCTAAATAGCTCCTTTTCTCCAATTTGAAAGAAGTTTGAATATCAGCTGCATGTCCCCATAAAAGTAAACCATAAGAAACACATAATGTTATAAGTTTATTAACAAAAAACAAATACTTTTTAACGAAAAGCGACTTGTAGATATATATTTAATATGACGGTGAGGATATTCAAACACACGCTAGCCAATAGTACCTACTTACGTCCTAAAAATGCCGAGATTTCTTTATAATCCTTGTCCTTTAATATAATCGTTCAATGTTTCAGATAATCCTGATAACTGAGGGCCGGATAAAGTTCTGTTGTAATCTCAAAACAATACTGTACTCTAACGATTTTCTTTTAACTTTCACGGATAGATAGAGTGATTTAAAAAAATAATAAAATGGATAAAGAAATGTCGAAACTCAAAAAACTGGCAATCAAAATAAAATAAAATATTATATAAACTTTAAATTTAAATAAATATAGAATGAAAAATAAACCGATACGGGCAGGGATTCGAACCCGCGACTACTGGGAAACCGTCCCGTCGCTCTACCAACTGAGCTACCGTAACGCTAGCGCTAGCTATATATCCCGTATCGTATTTTCAAACATTATATAAACTATTTGTGTTTAAAAGCAAAGCCTAAAAATTATATTATTCTAGCTGTTGCCCGCGACTCCGTTCGCGAGACCAGATAATATATTAACTTCTATTAAAGAGAATACTGGAGAAACAAAAGCGTATCTATCTTGTTTCTTCTCCTCGGACCTACCTAGAGTTGCCCACTCGCCGCGAAACATCACTTTGCTGTCCCGGAATTTACAAATACATAACTAAGATTTTCCATAAAATTATGATACCACGATTACTACGGCTGGCAAAGTTAAATAAGACATACTTTGCGAACTCGCACTGTTTTATATTAAAGAAGAATTATAAAAAAAATACATTTATAAAAAATATATATTAAATTGTTATTAATATATATTACTTTTAAAAAAAAAGTTTTTAAAATTTTAATTAAAATTTTAAATTTGTTGTCTCTGAACTGGCATTAACTCTGAGCGTCGGTGTGGCGCCAGAGTGTTGACCTTTTAAGTTTTTCTTACAAAATACAGAGTAATAAGTAAAAGAGGAAGCAAAATTTTTTTGTTTAGTTTTTTTTGTGTTGTTTATCAAGATTTGTAAAAATTTGTAGATCAAATGTTGTTGGAATTACATTCCTGGCCTCAGAAATATCCAGACAATGATAAGCCTGAATCTGGCAACCCTAGACCATAGTAACCAGAGTCTGAAATTTGTACTGAAAACTATTACTGAATTATGAAAACCAAGCTTCGAAAAGAAATATGGGAGATTATTCAAAATTAACCTAGAGTAGTTCGCTGGCCGTTCTAGCTAATAATCTACTAGCTAATCTAGTCTAAGTCTAAGAAATGTAACATTACTGACAAGATGAAATAAAACAATTTAAATATTATAAATCAATGGGACAAACTTAACTAATATCTAGAATTTTAGAACTTTAAGTAGGTAGGTACTCTACCAAAAAATCCATTTTTAAATAACATATTAATTTTTTTTAACAATTTCCACTCTATACGAAAATCTCGGTGTCGAGGAGATTTTCACCGACATACATACAGAAATACAATTACGGACCCAAAGTGCCCCCAGAAACGGATGAACAATTTTTACAAAGCATTTAAAGAACCATCCAAGTAGAAGTCAACCACCAACAGAACTTCAAATATATATTATAATTTATAAAAAACATCGAAAAAAAATTCTAGAACAATTCAAAAAATTACATTCATTTAATCATAACACTATCGCATATCCGTTAAAATATTTATAAAATATATTTTTAAATAGTACGTGTTATGACTGTTTATAAAACATCCTATGATATGCGGATATTCTTAAAAAAACAACACTTTACACACATTTTATCACAAATATAATAATAATAATTATTTGAGACAATATACTTTTTAAAAAGGGACCGCCATTTTAAAAAGTCTCTTGTTTCAAAATATTACCGTTTCTAATATATTAGTTCTTAAATAGAATTTACTTAAAAGTGTTGGGGTAAATAAAACAAAACTAAAACTGTGATACGTGAATGTGTATGGGGACCAATTATTTTTAAAGAAACAAACATGCCTTATAGAACCCAGTAAGCTTTTCTGTACAAAGTCAATAACATATACCAATAAAAAAAAAATAAAAAAAAAAATAATAATATACAAATTTCAAACCGCGGGCGGAGAGATAGTCATACCCATTCGGGTATAATTTTTACGTTACGTTTATTTATTTTAAAGACATCGTGATGTAAAAACTAATAAGTATACAAAAAGCAGTTGTTACCATATCTAGTTTTCTAGATTCTTACTAGTTGATAAGATTAAGAAAATACTTGGTAAAACAAAATGATCTTCCAACAAAATCATAGTTTATTCCATATATACATTGCACTTAGTCAGACTAGTTGTACGATTTCAAAGTGTATGTATGTACGTGTAGGCATGTATGTGATGAGCATAATTGTCTATATTTCTGAGTTTGGTCGTTTATTAAATATATTCTCAGTATTTATATGTGTATTTCTATGTGTTTGTATCGTTGTCCAACAACCTTAATTCAAGCAAATAATTTGCTTACTTAAGGGTTAGATCAATGTGTGTAATTTGTCCAGTGATATTATTATTATTACATATCATAAGAATCTTAGAATGAACACTTCTCAATAGTCGATCAAACAGTAAATACCTACATTGGAATATTTTGTCAAAACTGGAATCGAATTCGGACCATTCTTTTAAGTCCTTTATACTCATATTAACAAATCTGATTATTTATTAAGACTTTAGGTAATCGAAATAAATCATTGGAATCAATAATTGAATATTGTGTTTTTATTCATCATATAACATATTTTCTATACTGGTAACACGTTGTTTACAAATTTACTACGTTTTTTTACGTTGTCTATACTCATACAATAATGTTTATATGTTTGTATGTAGGAGATGTTTTAGAAAATAGTGCTTCGATTTCGAAGCTTATTTTCCCCCTTTTTAATGAATTTCATGGACGTACTAAAAAACCTTGTAAATAAAACATATGACTAATTTTGATAGTATTCGATTCTTATTATTATGGTCTTTTGTGTAGCACGCGGACGGAGTCATAGGCAAAAGCTAGTATTAAATATATAGGGATATCGGATATCGGGTATAATTGGGAAATTTGTACAACAAAGTTATTTTCTTCGATAACATTCATAAATATCTAGATTTCAGGTTTTTATTTTCATAATAAAACCATGTGTGGTAAATAAGAGATAAATTTGTCTGGTAAATTGATAATATCCGAAAATAATAATAGAAATACATAGATCTGCACAAGTAGCAAGTTAAAAAGTAAAATATTTCTAGAATAGAACTACCTATACTTTCGTACGTCTTTATTTTTATTGCACTCAGATTTATTAAAATAAACCTAAAAACATTTGTAGCAAAATAAAACAAATTTAAAAACATTTTACACAAATTATAAAAAAATATATTGCGAAAAAAATACATATTTCCTAGAGATCACGGAATCGGTTAAACGATTGAAATGTAGAGACATTTATAATCTATATACATATCTCTCTCTCTATCAAACTGTTTTTTTTCAATAGTGTTAATATCTGGAACTACCAATAGAATTTAAAAAAAATATTTCTGCATTTGGTAGTCCATTTAATGAGAATAGCTTTGTTATTAAAAATAATAAAATAAAAACAAAATTTAGTAATAATCTATTTCTAGAGGGCATCTTTGCCCTTTTATAAGATATACGTAGCGTTGATGAAAAATACAATATTTTGTTGTAAAAAGTATGTTTATCAAAAAATAACCACTATTTAAAAACAAATAATATCTAATTAGTATAAAATATATAATTATTATATATATATATAATTTTTAATAAAGTGGGTATTTCCACACTATCTATCAAATTAATGTAACCCTTATATAATTAAACGTTTTATTTAATTTAAATTATTTATTAATTCATGTACTCAATTGCTTACAAATTTCAGCTTAAGTCAATATTCAGAAGTCGTCAATATCAAAAATCGTAAACGTCCAAAAAAAAATATATATATATACCTAATATAAACAAATAATTTACCCGAAAAAAACCTATTACCAACAACAATTACAATAAAAAAACACATTCTTTCCAACTCACCTTTCCTTACCGGAAACCAACAATATTGCACAATCCACTCAACTTTATTTTCATTCACAATATCACACTAGATACATCTTCACGTATTGAAGTCATGGGGTCAAATGACAAATTATTTCAAACCTAAAAGCACTTGAGTGAGACGTGCTGTGCGAAAGAGATGGCAGGGGGCGGGGCCTAGCCCTTGGTTATACTTGGGCTGTATAATTTTAATTTTTTTATTTTTTATTATGCGACCTCTTTTTATGCAACCTTCCGAGGACCGCCTTTTTCCCGCCAGGTGCGTTTGGTAGACATTTTGTCGAAATAAACTAAAAATATAATTATACGGATAAGTTAAAACATACTACTACAATATTATAATTAGTTAAGAAATATTAATAAAATAAACTTATCATTTTGCCACATTAAAAGACCTAAAGCACTGTTATATATACTGAAACCAATGACCACGACTTATCCATGCGTATTAAAAAAATATATAAAACATTATTATTCATTTAAGAAAAAAGAATAAATAGTGAAAACTTATTGCAAAACTAAAGGGAAAGCGTCTGTCTGCTTCCCAGTGTCATGTAATGTTACTTGGAAACGCGGTGGGAACTAAACACGGTTATACCAAGAAACAATATGTAAACTTTAAACAAACATTTAAATCTGATTTTTATGAAGTTTTGAAATAAACAATAGTTATAAAGTTAATAAATAAACTGCATTTACATATATAATAATAATAATTAAATTAATATCTTGAATAGGCACGTTGCTATACTTAGTTCCCGACGGCTCATAATAATAAAATTAGTTAAGAAAGATTTTTTTTTTATTAACCTTAAGAAATACAATTTTATTTATATTTGTAATTTTAACACTAAAATAATAATGATTTATGTTTTATGATATAAAAAACGATAAATTCTTTAAAATTCTGTCTTTTCTTGTTTAATCGAAGGCTGAACCAAATTAAATGTAACTTGACAACAAATGTTTTATAAGTGTATATATATCTATGTTTATATTCTTGTTATATATAAGTATTATTATTGTTTTATATATGTCTATATTTATAGACTTGTTCTGAATTATTTGTATTTTTATTCCATTATTTATTTAGGGGATGAAAATTTATATTAATGTCTATTTAAATATAAAACTATCATATTTTTGTATAGAAATAAAGTAAAATCTTTATGAAAGTATTACATAAATATGCTATATATGTTTGTTCGTTCGTTTCTTTAATACAATCGTTTCAGACAAACATCTTTACTAACATTATAAAGAAAGTATATTTGTTTATATTATTCGCGTTGAATATCAATAATCTCTAAAACTACTTAAACAATTAAAATCATATAATAACATTAGATCTATTTTTTTTTATTTTGGCATCAAGATATTCTCGATATTTATCAAAAAATATATTATAAAATCGAAATAAATTTACAGAATTTAACCAAAATGTAGTATTGTAATATGTATAAAAACCTGATTTAACCGCGAGTGTAGTCGCGAACAAAGACTAGTTAATATATTTCTATAATTCATATAATCTTTTCTTTTTGCTACTGGTAATGATTCCCACACGTCTTTATAACAAGATAATATTATCTTTTATAAAATTGCATTAAATGTCAGCGCTTTACTAAGGTGTCGGATTCGATTCCCACGTTACATGCTTTTGCTAAATTTTATAATGAATAAGTTGCCAGTTTTTTTTTAATATTTTACCATTTTTTTTTAATTAATATTTATGTACATAGTTGTAATAATAATAAAAACCTTTTAAATAAAATATAGAAATAAAAATAAGAATTTTGGTATATATTCCACTCCTACCATTATAGCCTTTTGTACACGCGGACGGAGCCACGTTCAAAAGTTAGTATTTAATATGTATATATAACATGATCCTGAAATATTTGTTTCATATAATAAAATATAGTATTACCTGTCTGTTTGTTTGTGCCCTTAAAACTACATATATCTAATCCAAGATAAAAATCAACTCAAAATTGCTTTAAGTAGGTAACGATCGTTCCCAATATTTAAACTATTAATTCTTTTTCCTATCAATGTTGGGAGAATCTATATATCTTTATATTCAGTTATCTACACTTTGTAAGTCGGACAAGAAAAAATTTGTTATTTCTATAAAAATAATATCTTAAGCGTCCATTAGGACATTCTTAGTATCAACTGAGATTGGAATTATCTATTGGATAAATGTTAACCGTATCATTTGAGATTGTTGTATAACTATTATATTTAAAAAAAAAGAAAAAAATTAAATTAATCTAATTAAAATTATACAGCAAAAAAAAAGATACAAGCAACGAGATCAAGTCATCAAGACAAGATCGTTTTAGACTACCTATTTCAATGACTAAGAATTGTAGCTTAGATAGGCTACTTATCTGTCGTTAACTAGAGATAGCAAACATTTGAGTTATTGGCTTCAAAAAATAGATAGATTACTGAGAACAATACTAGTCCAAGTGTTGGTAAAATATTGAAAACGAACGCTGACAATTATAGCTTGGATATTAACTACTTATGATCTGTTAGTGTAGTGGATAGTACTAGGCTGTGGGTTCGATTCCTACATGGGACCGTTATTTTTTTTATCCACAGATTATTAAGTGTCTGATAGTACTGTTTCTTTTATTTACATGTTTGTGATCAAAATTAATATATTTATAATTTTTATAATTTCAATCCTTAGTAACACATTTTAAGTAAAAAATAGTATAAAGTATACAAAAAAACTGTATTTAATTTCGACGTAGATATTTAACCTTATTGAAATATTTTGTTTATTAATATTATTAACAATCAAGTATTTTTTTTTAATGTCATCAATAAAATGTATGAATGAGTTTGGCTAAAAATTATTATATACGTGTGAATGAACTGATGTATTTGTATGACCTAGATGATATATTATTTGTATGAGTATTTTAATGGGTTTTTATTTTATTTTTTGATGATATATATATATATATATATATCATCAATATATATATATATATATATATATATGGTTAGGTATTTTATAAGTTTTTAAGATATAAAGGTAGGTATATATATATACATAATGTATGATATTATAAGTTTGGTTTTTTTTTTAAATTTTCTCATTACAGATTAAGAAAATATAATACAAATAATATGAAAAACCTCCACATATTTCCAAATAATAAACAATATATTTATGTCACAATAATAAAACGGAACAAAAAATACGAATAGAGCATTTTTTTTTATTCCAGTGAAACGGCAAAAGTTTTCACATGCGTCCAATATCAAAGGATTACGCAAGCAGGTTCCACTTACAAAACAAAATAAAATATTGATTATTTATATGTGTACAAAGAGGTTTTATATTTCTAAATATAATAGAGTCTGTAGCTTACAGCTCGCCTACTACAGCTCGCCTACGGGCTGGCTCGACCGTAGTATTACAAGCCTGTCGTAGATCAGCTTAAAGCTATTATTGTTCCTTTTTATTAAAACAGCCTTTGTCATAATAAGGTTTAATTAGTAACTCTCTAACATTCAATAGGATGAAATTTGTAAGGCAAAGAGTATGTTGTAAAGAGTTTATATGTTTTATTATTAAAACTATGTTTTTAAAGGATTTTTAAGATAAAAAAAAATACAAACTCGTTATATCGTTTTTTGTGGGAAACAAAAACAATTTATTCACTAATAAAATGTTTTTTAATGTTTTTCATAATGCATTCCATACAAATACTATAAAAAAAACTATGATTCCTCTAATATGACTCCAGTCTGCAATCAGTCTTCGACAGTATGACTAAGTAATAATACTGACTCAGCAATAAAATATGTGCAAACAATAAAAACTTTAAAAGAATTAAGAACTATTTTTAATGAACCTTTTTAAAATGAACATGTTATTATAATTACATATTATTTACTAGCTAATGAATATTATTATAGTTTAATAGTAGAGCCTAGATGTATCGGTTCCTATATCTTCTCAAGTGTTCTACGTTCTACGTTATGACTGAAGCAGCCTTCTCTTTACCCCACTCCATTGCTCATTGACCCTTCAGGGTCCTCTCCTTCATCCTCAAAAATGTGTTAGCATCTCAACCCCAGCCTATCGGTTATACCAGTATTAATAAGATCCTTAGTTGTCCTTTACCAATGGACCTCTAAGTTACTGTTGTGGAATTATTTCAGAAGAGTTAAGATACTAAATATATATTGATTATTGAATATCACATCATGACCTCCCATATCGGTAACAGACCGACAAAGAGACCGCCCACAATGTTTATATATATGTATATAATATATACATTATACGCTGTATCAACAATCTATATGATCTCGAGTACAAAGTTCGTGTAGTTGATATCAAGTGATATCTTGATATTTCGATTTATTTATTTGGGTTTCTTTTTTTATGTTAAAATCTCTGATGTTTTATAGTTTTTGTAATAATGATTCCGAACTTGTTTCTTTTTTAATTAAAAAGTTAAAGTAAAATGGTTGATGGTAAAGTAAAATGACCATTTTTAGTATTTGTTTTCGACTACATAATATTAATTAATAATATGTATTTTACTATTATTTTCTGGCTAACATTTTAAGGACAATTTATTGAACTAAATTCCAAAACATCCCTTACTAATGAAACAGCATCAAAACGATCATATAAATTCTTAAATTACGTAACTCGAGACTGTTCCACCCCTAGCGAGATCCACCAATCAGAGGGCTTTCCTCTCACCCTCCGAGAGATTCAGCCAATCAGCGCCCAGCACCCCTCAGGTGTGATCGATAGGTGTTGGATTACGGATGTTGAAAAATCTGTTAACGGATTAATTTTAATATATTAAGATTATTTTAATTTATTCAGCTCTTAGTTGTGTGGTTTTTAATAATTATTTGCCTGTATTTTATAAATGTGGCTTAATTACAAATCTTATGTTTTTCGTCATTTTGAGAGTAGATTTTCTAAATTACAACGTTATCTAAGTATGTTTTTCTGCTGAAAAAGGTCTAGACATATAAAGATTGAAAGATAAAAAAGAAAGAAATAAACCAACAAGCTACCTACTCTACAGTGTAGTTGGCTAAACTCCTAATAAGATTATAGTAGTTTTTAAGGCATAAAAAACAAACAAAAGAAAATGTACCCAGTTCTACTAATAACAACATTTTATTATTATGTTAAGTATATTATATTATAAACTAAAATATATAATTAACTACAATATATAATTTTAGACTAAATTACAAAACCATAATAATCAAAATATTTTTGTATCAAATTCTAATCTTAAACATGGCATAAAGGTTTTACAATTTTTGTTCTAACTACAGTTTTTTGACTCGGACAGACTGATTCTTAGAATTAGATAAACCTAATTGTCATAGTGATAAGTTTATGTATTTAAATACATTTTGTCCTTCAAAGGTATTTTTATTAAAAATAACAGGTTTAGTAGGTTTTATCTGCAATAATAATTAAATTAGACAAATTAAAAAAATGGTGAAAAGAAAAAGTAATGTCCGGTTGACCTCTCAACATTACCGGCAGTTTTTACAGTATCCGAAAATTCTAACATAACTAATGTACCTACTCGATACCAATAAACACATTTCAAATATATAAAAAAATATTCCAGAGATCTAAAAAGTTCTATGTTAAATATCAGTCCATGAAACAATCCTATTATAAAAAACAAAATCATGATAAAATTTGATGCTCTATTAACACAGGGCGTTACATTGTTATTGCAACCCGCAGGGGATTAAATGCGCAATTTTATTATTGAAGCCACCAACGACAAAATGGATGCCGTTGAGTGGAACACTGTTGTAACTTTATTTAATCATCTATTGTTGTTTGAAATTGTTTGTAAGTTAGAGTTGTTAATACGAAATTTACTTGTACCTACACAAAGATACCAAGTGTACTGCGTTTAAGGATGGGTGACAATTTCTTTGGTTTTCAGAATTTTTGATTCAACGGTGTACTAACAAAAGGATAGTTTTAATATGTATGGAATTATTTTTTCCTATCTCATACGGGAAAAAAATATTTCCAGTAATTTGCTCGCAGCTGAATTTGTCACTAAATAATGCAATATCACAGTGAGAACTATAAGATATTGCAATTTATAACTATTACAAACTTTTAACATCGTGCCGACTAAAAATAAGTTACAACTCTCTTCCACTCAATACGCCAAGTGTGTTCAGTCGAAATTCAACGATTGCGTATAAGTAGTGTCAAACAACAATAGTACTGTTCATTTCGCTCCCGATCTATTGTGTTCTTTGTTCAAATACTCGTAACTGCGGATTATCACAGGACTTGGCACTTCATAAAAAAAAACAAATAAAAATCATTCCAAATTCAAACTTAGAAGCAAACCTCTAAAGTAGCTTTTAGATTTGTTTGAGTTTAGAACGGATGCCGAATGTGTTAATTTTTTGGAAATAATAAAATATACTTTGGAATAATGTAATAAGGTTGAGGTTCTAAAACTTGTGACAATATTTAAACATAAGAACACATTTGAACGAAATTTGTATCACCGGCTCTATTCGAAAAAAAATATTCTAAATTCGAATTTACGTCAAGCACATAAAAGTAGCTTTTGATTTAGTTCTGAATTTAGAACTGCTGTCAATTGCGATATTCGTAGTGATATGAAATGGTAACTTATGTTAAAGAAATAGGGTTTATTTTACGTTAAATACAATTTCGACGGATTAAAACAAATTTCTTTTTTTTTAATTTCTCATGGATTAGCGAATATTTGTGTGTAATCCAGCGTGGAATTTGTTTACACTAGATACTTGAGCACAGATAATAAAATTAAAATGTTTTTGCACCATTAGCTGAACATACAAACACACTTAAAATTAACAGATTTAGAAAGATATTATATAGATTTACCAGAAAATTAAATACATTTTAAGATATCTTACCCAAATTTTGGTTTTTACAAAATTATTTATAATTTTTCAAATTCGACTAATAAAAATTTTACGTAGGTATAAATGTTATAAATTTATTGACGAATGTCTGATTATTTTTATGACTGAGTTATTTTTAAACTTATATCGACAGAAACATAGGTAAAACCTTAAACTGGTTTATTAAGTATGATTAAAAAAGAGTTTTTTCTAAGTTTTTTCTGTCTATAAATAAAAAGATTATAAGTTATACTTTTACCAGACCTGATTTTTTTACCTTGGCTAACATATTTATATGGAACTATAGACATAATATTTGTGTTAAATATACGATCGGCCATAGATAAAATACTGGCAGGTGTATCCTGGTTTTTTATTTAATAATATTGTGTCAAATAACGTTATCACAAACATTAACACGTTTATTGTAGGTACAGATAATGAATAATAAAATAAAATAAATACGATTTGATGATTACACATTAAATATTTATTTACAAAAGAATTTCATTTCATTAGAAAACATTATATATAACGGGCAGGAAGTTGTAAGTATTTATCATAGTTTAGAAGAAAAGGGAGTGATTTGGCGTCGAATAACACAATCAGAATACCTACAGTAACCCAACGCTGGATGATAAAAAAGATTCACATGGCGTCATTATAGACGTAACTCGACACGGAGGTATGTTTGTTAAAAAGGTTAGGACTTAGGTTTAAAAAAGTTACCATAAAGAGGTTACACTCTTTAAAGTATTTGATACTGTATTTAAGAAATGAGGATTAATTTGATAAAAAAATATATATTAAGTATAAGTAAGTCATTTTATTTTAAAAATAGTTTTAATCTTTAATATTCAACTATAATTATTGTCGTTTATTTCTTTATCTGTCTGTTAATGAACGTACAGCTCTTACAATTATTTAACATACTAAGGTAATATGTACAAAATTGTTTTTGAAGGTTCATAGCTACGCTGAATTCTAAAATGTTACTGCCAACTTATTAATAATTGTTTGTCAGTCGTTTATTTTAATATTAGAATAAAGATATCTCATATTATTAGTGTGACAGTTCATTTCATGCTCCGTCTAATTTGACGCGCAAACCTTTGAGTGTACACTTACAATCTATATTATTAGTTATGACAAAACAAAAACATAAGTTCAGACTAATATTAAGATATCAGTAAATATAGTAAATACAGATCTTAATAATATGACATTTTGTAAAAAAAAAATGGATACAAAAAAATGACAAACATGGCCACAAAAATGACAAATTTCTCAAAATAACTCAAATATTTGACATAACCACCCATTTCTCCAACACCTTTTTGAAGTAAGAATTTATTTTAAAAAGTCTAAACACTTTTTTTTTTACATAACATGACACCTCATTATTAGTTATTACTTTTTTAACGAAGGTTGCTTTATATGGATACGACCCTATCCTTCTTATAATTGAAATGTGCTTAGAAAAATTGTTTTCTAGCATTATTATTATTATTAAAATATTTTTACCGTATCCTATCTCTCAAATTAAAATAAAATATTAATATAGATAGATTTAATTTGTACATATTAAAATTTATATAAATATAGAATGAAAAATAAACCGATACGGGCAGGGATTCGAACGCACGACTACTGGGAAACCGTCCCGTCGCTCTACCAACTGAGCTACCGTATCGCTGTCCGTCTCGGCGAATTAAGCATTATATATGTGATCGTCTTTATCGGGACGGTGGTGAGATCTATTAGGTTTCTTTCGAAAATCCTAACCAATGTTTCTAACTTTGCAGTATAGATAAACATTGAAAAGATGCCACTACCGAAATTAATGTTTGAAAATTAATATAAACATGTATAGTCATGTTAAGCTTATTTAAATTTATATAAATATAGAATGAAAAATAAACCGATACGGGCAGAGATTCGAACCCGCGACATATGTCTGACATATTTAATTTATTATTTATTATTTTTGTATTTAAATAGTTCTAATTCATATTTTAACTGAAATTATGATAAGCTATTCCTTATTATTCTACCGGATTCTCTCCAAACCTAAAATGGCGGATATTTTTTGTGACAATAAATCTGTCAGTGCGACACGGTGCCAGAAGCAAGGTTAATTAGTGTACGTAAAAAAAAATTAAAAAGAATTTTAATAGCTATAAAAGTTAACCTATAACAAGAAATACATACCGCATTATTTTTTTTAACAAAAAGGCTTAAAGTAAATGACACTTTAAAAACAATATTTTTTTTATTTTAAAAAAGTTTTATATATTTTTAAACAAGTTTTTGAATGTTGTGAACCCTTGTACCTAATTAAGATATAAATCCGCAAACAACCCTCGCAATTATAATAATAAGCTCCCTGATGATCACCGACATATGTTGGAGGGTGTAATGCCAAATTATGTGGAAAATTGTACTTAATTGTTTGTTTACTTTATAGACTTAGGTAAATGTAATGAAACATGCTTAAACTCTTTGAGATATTTTATTCAACATTTATATAAGGAAACAAACATAGTACATAAAATATCGTAGAATTATTATAAGTAGGTACATAGAGTAGGAGAGTCAAAGGCTACCCTGTGAGTGCGAGAGACTAACAAATAATAAAAGATAGAAAATTATCCATACTTGTCTTCGTCTAATCACACATGTTAAAAAGATAAACAAATAGGTAGCCTCATTTGTTTTCTCTTTTTTTTCGATGGACACATTTTAAGGCTGGTTTCCCTACTCTATGTAAAATATGTACATAAATGTCATCAAGTGCACATATTAAATAAAGTGCAAAAAAAATAAAATCCAAACTAAACAAAAAGGTTACGTTAAAAAGAAATAAAAATGTAAGCCAATAATGACAATGTCAACCCCCTAGAGAGTCAATTAAATTGATTAGTTGAGAAGAAGGGTCATATAACAACAGTCTTTATAATGAAGTGCGAAGGTGTCACATCACAAAGAGAATAGCATTTTATCTATCTGAGTCCTGGAGTTTCACCCCCTTATAAATCCGGAGTCCTAAATAATAATAGCTCATTTATTTTTACTTCTGATATTATATTTTTATAATTAATATTGTTTTAGAGAACTATTAAGAATACGATTGTTTTAAATTATTGTTATTTAAGAGAATAAATAATACAAAAAAACATACATGAATTTCAGTAAAATGTTGATAAAATTTTCAACATTGATATACAAATAAATAGTTTTTCTAGGTTTTACTTAAATTGTTAATATGTATAACTTATACATAAAAAACAGCAACAAACGGTTTATTATTGTATTTCAAAACATTGCAAATATTTTGGTCATTCTAAAAAGTAAGCAGATACCTATTAAAGTTTATTTAAAATATTACTAAGTTTTATTGCTGTCAAAATAAATAAAATATTTTAAGCGAATATATTAAGCATATATACTTGTATATAATTATATAATCTTTACAAATAATTACAAGTGGATACCTTAAAACTGCAATTACGATTAAAATCTAGGATTTGCCAAAAGATAAATAATATACATTTCCCGTGTTTACATACCTTTTATTATGTTTAAGCGCCATCTTGTAGTTCCAACTTAACTTGGAAGTTGGAAGTTTTTATAACCAGAATCTTATAGTCTTAACATAACTTGTCTATGTTAACCATGCTAATAATCGATCTACAATCCGAGATTCAAATAAGCCTCAGATAACTTCCTACTAACTCAACCATCAAGTCAGTTAATTGAACATTATGACATAATAAGTCATTTGAAATTTCAGATAACATTAGTTTTGAACATTTATCTCTATGAAAGAGTATTATTTACTTACTACATTGCTTAGTATGATTTCGGAATAAACGTGAAGAACAAATTTAACACCGACTAAGTTAATTTAATTCCTTGTAACCACTAGTTTTTTAAATAAAAACTAGAAATAAAAAGCATACTTACACCTCACATCACGGGAGGTGCTTAATTTCTACAAGAAGATGATCACATGTGGTAGAACCCGTTGCAGTTTCCTGCCTGCACAAAGAAAGAGATCGTATTACTCACGCACATAAAGCCGTCGTGAACACTATCCCAGTTCCACTGTGGTTTCACATAGATGAGTGTTGAGCACCGGAAAGCTAAAATCATAAACATAAACTATTACATTACTTTATACCTCACGCCAATGCTGTCTCTGGTATGGTTTCGACGTATCCCCTCCCTTCAGGAACACTGCCCTGGGCAAATATTGGACATATCGAGGAATTGACAGATTCGTGGTCATATCAATTGCATACCAAGCCCAAATTGGCCTCCAAAATAAAGGTAGTGATCAACAGAGTGAGACAGCACTTGACGCATAAGCAAAGGTTCGTGCTTTATAAAGCGCAGTTCCGGCAACACATAGAGTACTGTTCCCATCACTGGTCCAGTTCCCACCATCAGCTTCTACCACTAACCGCGTGAAAAAAGGCACCTTTCAAGTTATCGGAAACCAAATATCTGTGCAATTCTGGAATCGTGAAATTGAGCTATCGTGATGCTGTCCGTCTTAATTTAGTATTCTATGTATAATATTTAAAAGCATAGGTATAATATATAAGTAATGCCTGGAAAATAAAGTTTTTTGAAACAAACGTTCTTCTAAACATTGAATTAAACGTATATAAATACAAAATAACATTCTGATGTAAATACAATAACTAAAATTAATAAAATTTGTTCCAATATATTTCTAAATTCAGCTAAAAATTTCTATATTCAGCTTTTGAAGCTGTGTATAAAATAACATTGTTATAATATTTGTGAATAAAGTATGATAAAAATAAAAACAGCGCCATCTAGTTTGGCTTTATCTATTGCAATTAAACTAAACATTATTATAATTTTGAATATTAAATAATTGTATTTAAATATTCGTGACCCATAATGACGAATATATATGTATTAATATATACAGCTGTATTCGCGTTGTTTATAATGAAATTTCGTTGGACTAGTTTGAAGTCTATTTACGGTTCTTATTTATGGGCTCGAAGCAGGACCCACGACTTGCAGCAGCTCTCCGGTGAGGGTGATGGAGGTATGAAAGTTCAAAGACTCGAATGTCATTTTCAGAGTTCTCGTGCAGGTCATCGTGTCTTCTAGAACATGATAACATCGTAAGAATCCCCAACGGTTTCAAAACCGGTGGGACAAAATTCTGGGTTATAATTAACATGAATACAATCTGTTAAATACATATATATTATATTATTGTAATTTTTTTTTTTTTTTTCTGTCTTTACGATAATACATATTGATAAGAAATTGCTATTTAATTAATGTTTTTTGACATTATTATATACTTTGTTAAATGAAAAACAAAGACAGAAAAGGATTGGTGAATAGAGTGAAATAGGTAAATGATTTAGGTGTTGCCAACTCTTAAACATACATCTCAAACAAGCAAACAAGTTACTTAAACAAGTAAAATGCTGGAATAGGTGCCTATTCGTTTTCTGCTACGCTCTGAAGTGCCTAAATATCGATTATGTTTCTAACGCCTTTCTGTTCTTCTTCCTTTCGCCCTAACCTCAACTCACCACAGACGGATTCAGTAGAAACAACAAGTTGTTAAGTTTAGACTAGCTGTTGCCAGTGACCTTGTTTTCCGGAGTAAAAGTTCCTATGAAATATAATAGGTAAGCATACCAAATGACATAAAAAATCGTCCAATTACTTTTTTACAATAAACACAAAACTTCTAACATTTGTGTTTAGAGTTTAAACACGTAAGACTGTTTTTAATGTTAAATTTATAGAATTTGACAACTGATTTTAATATAGATATAAAGATCAGTGTATATTGTTCTTAATAAGAGAGTCAAGCTGACAGTATTTAGAACCGGCCACTTGTATACAACATAATAAAAAATAAGTTATTTTTTTTATATGGAAGAACCCTTTGCCAATATTATTGATTAAGTATATATTTCATACGTTTGTCTTTTGTTTAAAGGTTTTCGGGCAAATTGAAAATTAACACGAGAAAATTATTGTACATTTAAGATTTTCGATGTCATTTAAGTCAACAAGAAATTTATCTTGGACTTTCACGGTGTTCACAACTGGTCTAATGAGTTTAAACTTGGTGGATACCTCACAATTTGATCCAAGTCCAAAAATCCATTCATGTTGATTGGCGCTGTGAAATGGTTCAAAGATTTAACAGAGGTGACTTAAATGCTATTTTTGACATACATACGGGTGAAGAAACCTGGATTTAATGTTATGATCCAGAAACTAAAAGACAATCAGCTCAGCTTGGGTTTCCTTAAGAGGAGTGGCCAACCAAAGAAAGGTCGAAGTGTGGAATAAACATGGTCGCAAGGTTCTTCGGAAACAGAGGTAAGCTTAGGATACTTAAGGACCTTTATATTATTTATATTTTTATTTATTTCCAAAATTAAGAGAAAACCTTGGTGTTATGGATGTTATTTTGAAAATAAATATTAATAATTGAACTTGCTAATATGATTAGTTTTTGATTTTCTTAGAAATTTCAGAGTAACCCTCGTAGGTATTAAGAATTCTAAATTTGATAAATTTTATTCGTCTAAGGCTACGTCCGCGCACGCAGACGGATTGCTTCGTGCTTGAAGCCTAGCGAGCCATCTAGCGGTTAGTAAGACTAACTTTCTAGAATGTATGCGAATAGCCGCAGTGCGCTCTCGGCACCTAACTTGTCGCTTAACGATGATCGAAATAAATAACCTTAATGTATTAATTGTATCAGTTTTTAAAAGAGAACCTTTTTTGGAACCTTAGCTGAATTGAACAGTCACAATTCAGCTATTGAACTCCATAAAATGCTGTAACCGTAAACAAACTATGGGAAGAGGTGGCTATCGAAGTAAAAAAAAAATAATTAGTACTAATTTGTTTATTTATGATTTTTTTTTCAGTGAGATTTTAAGGTATATTATTGTAGAGTTGGGTTATATTTTCAGGGAATGAGTGGTTCAGATAGGTAATTGAACATATTCCGTTAAAATAATTTTACAGTCCGCATCATCAAGGTTGTATTTAGATGAGACTCTCCAAAGTCTAAAGATCCACTACTACGCTGATACTGTATCTTAATATGGTTCCCATCAATTACACCAATGCATTTGGGAATATATATTATAGTACCTACTTACCAGTTTCGTACCATTTCTTTTGTAAGTAAAACTTTTAAAGCTACTTTTAAAAGTACAAAGTTTTAAAAGTTTTAAATAAATAAATAAATATCAAGTAGCCGGAGTAAAGTTACAAGGCGCTAAGCAAGCTACCTGCTTGTGCCAGTGTAGCCAACTAAAGGGTTTTCCCCCTAAATTTAGGGGGAAGTTAAGAGCTCCGGGGTTTTTTTAGGGGGACAAAATGATTAGGGGTTTTGTTTAGATGTTTTTAAATTTCGTTAAATATTTGAAAAAAACCTTATTATCGGTTTAATTTTCAAACAAGGTTGTAACTGCTGACCCGTATTTTGTTTATTTACATTTGACTGGTAGCATTACATTATAATTAAAATTTCAAAAACATCATGTTAATTTCGAGAGGAATATTATAAATTAAGGTTAAAATGTAAAATTTAAATGATAGTAATGAATCCACATATTTTGTTTGATAAACTTGTAGTTTAGGGGTTTTTTAGGGATTTTCGAGATTACAGTTAGGGGAAAAAATCAGATGTTGGCAAGACTAATGTGCAGACGTAGCGTAAAGGTCTGAAGTAAACAAAACAAAAAATCAAATTTCGACGTCATTTATTCATAAAGACAATTTCAATAAATGAACGCACTAAATTACAATAACTTGAGATATGTTACTTACATATTATTCAGTGGTGGCGTCATGTACATACTGGTTGCTGTTAACAGTTTAAACCTTTTACAAAGGTTACATACAACACCCCCACCTTTGATTATGTATAAGCTTAATACACTATTGATACAAGATCTTTACTGGAAGACAAATCGTATGGCATACAATATTTAATACATTATTATATAATAAATGCACCAATAACTACCGAACTATTGAGGAAAAAAAACTACGGGATTTTCAATACAAATTTTAGGAAAATAGACCTTATTGTAGAAACATCAGAAATATTCAGATATATAATTCACGATCACGAAAGACAATTTAAATAATAGTGCAATTTGTTCTCGAGTTAAGATATTTACATGATAGAAGCGTATATTAATAAATGTATCGAAAAACGTTCAAGTAAATTTTTAAAAATTTTGAAATAACTTTATCGCTGCAAAACATGCTATATACAGCTGAAGCTAGTGAGGAGAAACTATCTATAATCGATAACTTAATCTAATAAATCTAACCTAGCACACAATAAAACGATGATCACAAAATTTCACACACAATTTATAATTACTTAGAAACGATATGTTATATAATTGTTGAGTATTAGATATAAATAAAGAGAAGCCGTTTCTCGCAAGCGATAACACACAGCGCATCTTAACTACCAAAGCTTGGACACTAGTGTTGTATACTGACAACCCATCCTTTTTATCGAATAATAGTCGATGAAAATGTGTAGTTCACCCAGGTTTTATAAATTCTGTAAATCAACTTTCGCCGTCAATTCGTGACATCTTCATTAAATTATGTTTACTTTTTTGAATAATTCCGTTCAGATAAACAAAATTTATGGTATACAGAAAATAGTATCTAAATGTGTAAAAAAACTACTTTCATATACTTACATCTGAGGCCTACAAACACTTTTCTTTATTTTAATATAGATATAAAATTTATTTTATGTATTACAATGGCTGACATTATTTCAAGCCAGTATAAATAAAAATCCATAATTAAAAAAAATGGAAGTAAACAGAGGTAGGTCGTACAACAATAATTATACTTAACTTACATTATAAAAAAATATATCTGAGGTTATCTGAAAGATGATCAGCTGAAAGAAGGGAGAGGGGAGAGGGGTGTATATAAACACTAGTATTTCCAAGTCCTGCACAATACAACATCAATACAGCCGCGACGGCGAATAAAAAAGTATTTATTGCTTGTACACGTATCTTAGTGTCCGCTACCGCAAACAATCGAAATTATATTACATATTACCTAAAATATAATTAATAAATTATTATCATCTGATATGTTAATAGTAAACCGGACAAAACATTATTTTTTTTACATCTATAGGATATGTGGGTAAATGAGATACATTTGTCAACATCTTTAACTTTTAACAACATTTTTAAACAAATACATCATATATGTAATCGACTTTACTCACTCTAACGTTAACATTATTAACATTACTATTTTATAATCAAATATATTAATATCATAAAGATATATTTTAATTTTCAGCGTATATACAAACACTACTAACAACTCTGAGTAACTATCGAGTATCGATACTCTATTTCGTCGATAATTATCAACACGGCGCGTCACTACTCACGTTAAGGTTCTTGTATTTCATTTTTACGTAGTTTTTTAACCATATTTATTTAAAGATTTTTGGGACAGCGCAATTATTATTTTTATCGAATTGGCATTTTTTTTTCAAATTTCGTTTTCTTATACCTAATTATAATCATGCGTTTTTAACTATTCTAAGTATAATTATACCAAAAAAAATTGCAAACGTTTACATTTTTCAAAAACAACTATGAAAACCAAACATGATAACAAATAAATTAAGATAAAAATAATCCAAAAAAATACTATAATTAAAAGGTGTGTTTTTCACATAATTCACTCTTTTATTTCCTAAGTCCTTGTCTAAAGACCCTAAATTTCATATTAAAACATAAATTTGACAATAATAATAACCTGTAAATACGCGCCTATACTTATATTTTTGAGATTTTCATTCCAAATACTCCAATATTCACCAAAATCAACAAAAACGAGTAGACTTAAAAAATATATTATAATTCTCGTCATCATGTCATCCGGAGAAAAAAAAACTTTAATTCTACGTTTTTTCTCTTCCATACAGCCAACATTACAATTAAAAAAACTACCCACTACATCGATTGCCTAAAAATAATATTTGAATAGTCCAAATCAATTTAAAACTACTATTGAATTCTAATCTCAAAAAGTTATTTCATCATGGTTACCCATTATCCTCCATACGCAATAAACTCCCTACTCCATTTTGCCATTTAGTTTTTATGTCATAGTGGAACTTTTTTTTCCAACACAATTAAAAATAAAAAAATATGATAATATTGTATGAGCTTGATTAAGCTAATCAAGCTCTTACAATATATCTTCAAATATAATAAAAAAATTATTTGCAAACACGAATGTTTAATAAATTAAAAAAGAACAGCCCTTTAAAGTTTTCACCTCTATTGGTACAAAGACTAAAAAAAATCCAAACATCCAAAGCATGACAAATATTAAAAAAAAAGAAAGACCAACCAAATCCTCACTCCATCGTGTCATATTGGACCTTCTTGACTTTCAAATATCGAAACACGGCGTATCCAAGCAAGGTGCCGGCTGTAGCCACCGCCAGTGCGGCGCCGACCGCCACTGGTGCGGTCTCGGAGCGCGCGCGTCCTGCCTCCGAACAGTGCCATGGCGGACCGAACTCACCATCACGCTTGAACATGAACGCCTGCAGCCGCATCTGACGGAGGTACAGCTTCGCGCGGTGCGCCAGCGTTGGGTTGCTATAAAGTAATATTTTTGTTTTTGATCAAACAATAGAAAAAACCTAATGTAGGAAACAGGATTTGAGTCTTATTATGAAGAGGGAACAGCTTAAGCTTTATTAGATGGTGGGTTAAATATCATAGCATGTCATTTAATTTAGCATGTTTTCTCACACATATTTTGTTCATTAAAACGGAAGCATTGCCGGTATGCTATACTGTCAACACAACTTGTAGAAAATTCGATTTATCAACTAGGTACATTACTTTATTTGATTTGTGTCTAATTTACCCAAAAAATATTGAAATAAACAAAACCTGATTTTTCTAAAAATCTAAACAAGGAAAACAAAAAATATAATCACCTAGGTTCATCTTCAGCCAGTTCAACGATAGTTTCCTCGGGGCAGAAGAAAGACTTCCCTACTGGTGTCGGGAACAGCAACGCCCTGGGTCCAGTAGTGAGAGTGACTTTCCGACCTTGCTTTGCCGCATGTTCCAGGATCCGGGCGCTCGAGTTGTACGTGAGTCGGATGCTGTCTACGTACCAGCGTTCACCTCCTGGAGTCTGAAATAACAAACTGTTTGCTTAGACGTCTTTCAATATACATAATAGTGAACAAAAATGTGATAGATTTATATCTATCTCCAAAGTGTAAATTTCTTTACGCGCTCCAATTATAAAACACTATTACCTTATCGAAGGTCCATTCTAAGGAGAATTCCTTAAACGAAAGTGACAATGTCTCGTAATCACTCTCCTTGCAAGTACCAGCGACATTCGCGTTGTTAGGAACAAAGGTGTTTGCATCCTGACAAAATATTAATATATATAAAAATAAATCCTTAACTTGGAAGGACCAAGTTATATTTACGTCCCCTAGTTAATAAAATAGATCTTTGATGCATACCTATGCTGAAATTAATAATCGATCTACAATCCTAGATTGAAACCATTAAATGACTTCCTACAAACTATCAATTCAGTTATTGCTACTGTTAATTTAAGAAACTAGTTGTTATTTAATCTTTAATAAACAACAATTTAAACAGAATCGATTAGTAAGTTCTTCTGTAAGTCACTCCGAAAGTCAAACTATAAATACGATATTGTCTAAATTATTGCAACATTATGATTTTCTATTCCAAATTATATCCTAAAACATGTTCGAAGAAAGAGATCATCAAACTCACAGCTCGCTCATTAAGCTTGGTAACGTAAGATATATCGAGTAAGGCGTCAACCGTCAACAGGATGCAAGTCTCTCCACCACCTCCAAATAGACGGTAAGTCGCCGTCATCAGACTACGCTCTGTAGCTGGAACCTGGAATGTATTGATGATTTTGCCAAAAAACTACACTGACTACCTGAAAACTATAGTCTTGCCAAGTAATTAAAAATAAATAAATATTTATAGATCTCAATTAATAATTAGGATCAATTATTTATGAGATCTATAAATATTAATTTATTTTTAATTACGTATTTTTATTTAAACAAACAAAACTTTTCTTTGTAGGTACTTCAAAGGTCCGACTATATTACGTTATATAAGGATTTAAAAAACTTTTAAAAGATGTTTCATAGTTATTTCGACTATAGGAATTTAATTACAAAACAAAATCGGTGCCGCTATTGTACAGCCGGTTCCCAATATACTCACTATAATTTCCAACAGACAAAACCTAGATATAAGAACCTATTAGGTTAATAAGATAATAATGATTGCCTACCGTAGACCCGCCTGGCATGATAGTAGTTTTGCTGTACTTTGTGACCCTGGGCCGTCTAGTTGAAGCTTGGCTGTCCAGCTGCAAACTCTGCACCGAACACACCACCATCACTGAGAGAACAGACCACATGGATTCAACATAACACTCACGATTTGTCCCAAACCTTGGACTGAGGATCCATACTAATCAATATTTGTACAATTAAAAAGACATAATAAGAAACACAAACACGATTAAAAAAATATTAACATTTAATTTAAAGCAAATTAAAAATAATAAACATTATATTTTGTAAGACTTATAACATCAAAATCTTAGAACATCGTGTAATGAAGAAAGGATGGAAAGAAATCCAAGAGATGTTTTCTAAGACTCAATTTAACAATCGCATGCACAATCAAATCCTCAGCAAATTTGATTAGTGATGTTACAAGGACACGATAGTTTTGATTATTTTTTATTTTACAACCTAACTTGTAATTAAAAAAAAAGCCTCTTTTATATCATCCTGAATAAAAAAAAAACTCAGATTTAAACCTAGATTTATATGAAAATATCAATTAGAGAAGAATGCTTTTTGTTCTACCTACGTTATTTCTCAAATATAGGTTCCTAAATTTTAGCTTACTTTAAATTGTGCTGACCTTACATGAAAACAAAGACTTCTTTTCATCTTTTCATTTTTGATATTTACTACGAAAAAAATATGACAATGCTTAAGTTTTAGAACATATTTTTAACTAGCTATATCTGCCACTTCGTCCTCGTGGAACCTGGGAAAAATCCTGTAGACATATTATTAGTGAAGAGAAATTCTTGTATTGGTTTTGTTTTAGTGTGATAGATCCTTATAGAGTTTTACTAATTTATAAATTGGGTATATCATGTTACTATATACAAACATCGCTTACTTAAGTTTATGTCAAAAAAAAATGCACGACTCTTGTTTACTCCTAAAAAAACATATAATAATTTTAGATAATTGCAATAATAAAATAAACTAATATCTACTAACATACAAAGGATAATATAAAAATTAAAAAATATATATTTTTATTTATAATATCTATGTAATGCACATCACTACATCTATTAACGTCGGAATAACAGAAGGAGCGAGACACTAGTGGATATGCATTTGAGAGCGGTCACGTCTGAGTCCGCAGTACTTAATAAAGCTCTATGACCTAGTTGCAAATCTAGATATTGTTGAGGAATACATTTTGAAGAGATTTGGAGATATATATATATATATATATATATATATATATATATATATATATATATATATATATATATATATATATATATATATATATATATATATATATATTTGTTATATTTTCGCATGTACAAATTTTGCTGCGTTAATAATAAACCAAATATGTGAAACGAGGTAATTTTATTTCAGATTTAGTGGTTAAGTCTGAACCCGATTTAGTGGTCAAAGAAACCACAAACTAATTAGTTCAGTAAACAAGGTTTACGTAAAACTTCTAGTAAGTAATAGCATATAATTTGGTTTTGTAGCTTTCAGAAATGGTCAGTACTTTAAATTTAAAAAAAACATGCAAACAAAATTCAGTAGTTAACGGGGGTACCAAAATATGTTTATTTATTAAAACTTCTTTGTACCTAAAATACAACCAACACAGCTTACAAAATAGATCATAATCACTACTTTTTAATTTGGAATTTATTATAAGTTTTAATTTATTTTAAACAAAACTACTTCTTTATGCAGAACCCGAAAACAAAACCGACACGAGTTATAAATCAACGGATCCCGAGTCAACTAACGAGAAACCTCCATATATTGCTTTTTCTGTAAATTGATTGGATTTCAGAAATAGAATATTGCAATCAAGAGTCCATAGTGGTTGAAAATATCAACGTTGTATTGAAAACTACACATACACGCTATGACAATGGATTCATACAATGTTTATCGTAATCAATACATGTAATAAAGACATGTGATCTGTCGGAATATAGTAACGTCAGGGTCTTCACCAATAGCTTGATTCAGGAGGAAACTTGAAAGACTGAGTATTTTTGTTAACTATACCTAAAGATCTGGGAAATCTGTTGTGACAAATTTGAGTTTTTCAGAAACAAATAAATATATTGACATTTCACCGCAGTAGAGTTTTGGTACCGGACAAAATTAAAAAAAATAATTATACATACTAAATCCAGATCCATATCCTAGAAAAATTAAAGTAAATCTGATAGGATCGGTGGCGCTGTTGTCAATTTATCAATAATAATAATCTGCCCTTCAAAGTCAATACATTAACAATAAACAAAATAAATACTTTAAAGAACAGCAGAAGAAGAATATGATAAAAAATGCAGAGATCATATTATCCCTATAATGCGGGAAGTTTGACAAACATTAATAACGGTTACAAAATATCTACACCCAGAGTCAGAACCATAATCTGTTTTTCACACAAAGAAAGCACATAAAGTGTCACTTGGTCACTAACCACTACACAAACAGATTCGTCAAAGTCTAATTTAGTATATAATCTCATTGAATGGTCTTTCAAAAGTGTCTTATAGTTCCTAAATCATTGGAGTGAATTCAATCACAGCTGATCTAATACTCCGATTCCAACCAATATTGGATCGAAATTTGTTCAGTTATTTCAAGGTTATATTTTTCCATTCAACTTGAAATGCAAGGTAATAGCATTTTCGTGTAAACTTTTTCTATTTATATCTTTGCCGGAAATCTATTTTCGATTATAGAACCGCGTGGGCGTCAGTGGACGAGGATATATAAACGGATATAAAATATTATTACTAGAATAGATGGATTTCATAGAAAGATAACTAAACTTTCATATGGCATACGTTTTTTATGCTATAAATCAAGGAAAGAGGTACCTACATATACAAAAAGTTTTCCTATTATCGTAATATTCTACTGTATTTTAAAACTGAAGTAGTTGAAGGTCGGAAAGCACAATGTCAGCCTCGAAGAGTAAAGAGGATAGAAGGAAAGTGAAATAGTGTAAGAAAAAAAAGAGAGAAAAGATCATCAGCCCTTTTTTCATCATGAATCTTTAATAGATATTTTATGATTATTTTCAGGGAAAAGTAGTTTCCATTTTGTAGTCTATCCCGTATACAAGTTACCACCAATTATGCTCTAGCACAAAATCTTTATTCTTATTTGGGAAATTATATTCTGGAACAAATCTTAGTCTGTTAAAACTGTTCAAAATTCATTGAAAACTAAAATAACTTAGAACTTTGTAAAGTTAATTTTCTTCTACCCCCATACATTTACTCGAGACGACCTTTATCAAGACACGTATGCATTTTAAAACACACAGTGCTAAACGAACCATAACTTACTGTTGACTTAACCTTTAAAAGACAAATTATTATTCACAGAGTGACATTTCAGAGCCTGAATTACATTTCATTAGTTAAGTCTTCAAAATGCCTACTTTAACTCACACCCACACAAGCATAAAGGTCATTGTAGATGAATTTAACTTGGAGGACATTGATTAAAATTTATAGGAAAACATAATAATTTTATACTACCTACATTAACTTTTAAGATCTCGTGTTTTTGCACTGGAATGAACAGTGGATGGGTAACCAAGAAATATATTAGAACAATTTCTATAGGTACTACATTAACTTTTTTATATATCTTCTTTAAACTTCTGCTCGGGAATAGATAGTGGATGAGTATCCAACAAATATACTGGAAAATTGCTATACACTACATTTACTTTTTTATATACTTTATTTATTTTTTAAAGTGGAATAAATAGTGGATGGGTACCAAAAAATATACTGGAAAGGTTCATTTAGTACAATAATGAAACCAGTAACATAACTTAAAAAAAGCAGGAAAAAACCTCCGAAACAAAAAAAAACTCCAAAAATAATAAAAATAATATTATTATGTACTTATTGAACTCGTTGCGTCGGGGTCGGTCGCCGCTTAATAAAGGAAGAAATTAAAATGCAATTAAGTTACCAAGGCAATTAAAGAATATCAAATCGTATAGTCTAAGCCCTCGTAACTTCGTAAAATAGACACCATCGTCAACATACGTACAACGGTTCCCCTTCGCAACGATTTCAATTTTAAACAAATATCTTACCACGATGTTACGAAAATAAGTGATTATTACCTTTATTTGTTAACAGATTTGAATAAAAAAAAAGTAAATGTAAAGTGAAGCCCATGACAATATATTCCCGAAAACTTCATCCAAATTGGTTTAGCAGTTTTTGAGATTAGCCTGCACAAACATACAGACAAACAGACAAAACGAAAAACCATTGTTTTGGGTTCTTTTGCTCTTATAAAGACCCCTTTTATGTTTTTTTTGTAATATTTTTACATGTAGGTACCGAAATCGATTACTGACAATTTTATTTTATATATTGATAACATTCATTCATTCATTTAGGTAACAATATATTTTATTACATATTTTAAGTACATATAGAAAAAACATAGCATGAGTCTGGAGAATACTTTTATTACAACCGTTGAAAGATAAAATAATTATTGGTACCAAAATCTGTCATTAAAACTAACAACCTACAGATTAAAAACATTTTCTAGAGACTCACGTGACAGAACTAATAAAGTAACTATAGAAAAATTTCATAAAAAAAAATAAAACAACCCCGATTCAAAAAGACCTCTAAAAATAATAAAAATAATATTATTATGTACTTATTCAAGTCGTTGCGTCGGGGGAACGTTGTGCGTACGTTGACGATGGTGTCTATTTTAGGAAGTTAATCATTGAGGACTTAGACTATGCGATTCGATATCGTAATTTCTTTATTTGCCTTGGTAACTTACTTGCATTTTCATTGCTTCCTTTATTAAGCGGTATTTTTCAGTTGTTTAGTATTTCTATCAATATTGCAACTTTTCTCAGGCACCAATAAAACCTCAATATCTTAGAGACGATTGTTTCTATTTCGACCAAACATAGCTAAGAACCATTTCTACAAACATAGCTTTTGATTAAAAAAAACCGCAATCTAATCCGTCCACGCCTTTGGCCGATACATTGCCACAGACAGACACACAGATACACAGATCGACAGGTCAAACTTATAACACTTCTTTAGTCGGGGGTTAAAAACAAAAGAAATATAACATTGTATAAATAGAAATATTGAAACGCCAATTACTGTTTACACGCGTTTCATTCCAAGAACCAACCAAGATTGTTTGATAAAATATATATTTGTTTTTATTGCATAGTTTTTATTTTACATTGTGTGGTAATAAATTTCTAATCGTAGTTTAGAAGTAAATAAAAGTGAAGAGACGACGCACATCTCTGTCTCTTTCTATCTAGTAGAAAAAGGTGGGAAGGGATGTAAAATAGATAAAATGAGGTTAGGATAACAAAAGATAAACCATTAGAGAAACAGTAAAGGCAAAGTTCGTATCATTCCTGTCAGGTGAATGGGGCTCTGGAACTAAGATAAGACTATATATATAGAACCTGTATATATCTCGACAAAACAGCCGACATGATTCTATTTCAAGGTATGAAATATCTTACTTTCGTAGAATCTTCCATCTCCTTCATATTTTTTGGGTTGTTTCAAAACCTTGTAGGTCTTGTTTTTACAAAAGGTCTAGTCCAGTAGTAAAAATTACAGAAAATGTCAAACTTTACTTAAATCACTCTTAATTAAGAAGTTTCTAGCCTCTTATTTTAATGAATATGATGAAGAAATACCTACTTTATACTTTATAAAGTATTTAAAATTTGAATCCTATACCCATAATGTATACAAACTTAGCTCTTTTTATAATTTATATAAAAATCTAAATAGGTATGAATAAACTCAGATACTCTTAGATTAATTTATACATTTAACCAAAATGCGTATTTTCTAAAATGATTTTATTGTTACAAATTTCATCTACTTAGTTTAATTAAAAAATTATAAAACCCTCGATACAAAAAGACCTCCTTTATTAAACGGTCCCCCGAAAACGACTTCAATAAGTACATAATAATATTATTTTTATTCTTTTTAGAGGTCTTTTTGTATCGGGGATTTTTAAAATTTTTCATTTCATTTCTGCTTTTTAAAGTTATGTTACTAGTTTCTGAATAGTACTAAATGAACCTACAGACACACAAAATTTTCAATTGTTTAAGTTGGAAAGATTTGTTTGTTTTTTTAATTGAATAGGCTCCAAAACTACGGAACCGATTTTTAAAAAATTTTTTTAGCATTAGAATCCTATATTATGATGTACAAAGGTTATATTTAATACGAGAAGTATATATTATATTTAATACAATAGGGATCCAAGTAAAAGTTTCGACAATGTAATAAATTATAAATGTATTAAGTAGCATGATTCAAGAATTTTTCACATAGGTAGGTAGATAAGTAGGTTTCATATATACGAATATTAATAAATTTAAACATTTAGAGTTAAAATGATTTACAATCACTTATAACACTATGATGAATGGATTTATATTAGGTATAACTAGCTGTTGCCCGTGATTCTTTATGGCTACGATCATAAGCCATATAAATATATTTTTACAGTCTACGTGGACGCAGCTACCCCTAATTAAGTACTTTACCTGAGTAAGTAAGTGTAAAAACCTTTTGGCCTTCATAACAAGGCTTTTTTTCCTATATAGCGGGCGAAAGAGCTGGGAACAGGTAATTATTGCATAAAAACCTCTTTCCCGCACGAATAAAACGTCAATATCTTGAAGACGACTATTTTTATTTCAATCAAACATAGATAAGAAACATCTCGACGAGCATAGCTTTCGATAAAAAAAACCGCATTCAAATCCGTCTACGCGTTTGGCCGCAAACAGCTAATTATTGCAAAATAACCTCTCCCCCGCACGAATAAAACGTCAATATCTTGAAGACAACTAGTTCTATTTCATTCAAACATAGATAAGAAACATCTCGACGAGCATAGCTTTCGAAAAAAAAACCGCATTCAAATCCGTCTACGCGTTTGGCCGCAAACAGCTAATTATTGCATAAGAACCCCTACCCCTCACGAATAAAACGTCAATATCTTGAAGACAACTAGTTCTATTTCAATCAAACATGGATAAGAACCATCTCGACGAGCAAAGCTTTCGATTAAAAAAAACCGCATTCAAATCCGTCCACGCGTTTGGTCGGAAATTTGCCACAGACAGATACACAGATCGACAGGTCAAACTTATAACACCCCTCTTTTTAGTCGGGGGTTAAAAATAATAACAGTTGAAAAATTTCATAACTTTAAGATTTTGATTGACATAAGTTATAATACTTATTAAAATAAGCAAATGTACCTAATGGAATCGTATTGTATTCTTCAATCAAATATTTTAAATATTCAATAAATATATTATATTACGTATAAATACAATAAAACTATTTTCTCTGTGGACCATTAAAACACATTCGATAAAACAAATATCCATTGATTTTTTTAAAGGAACCAGCTAATAGTTGTTGTTCGCGAGACAGACAGAGTTGTTTAAGAAGATAAAGATCAAATTTAGTAAATTTTGTTAATAATAAATGTGAGGTTTCAAACTAATTAGTTTGGTGAACCAAGTTTATCGCTTTCAGCTCAAACTTTCGGTTAGTTTAATGTAGCTAAAAGCATGAATAAAAGATTCAATGACCGCATAGAAAGTAATTTATTAAAGTAATAGTATTTTATTGCATATTTTTATTATATATGTAAGATAATATCTCGTCTTCACGAGACT
This sequence comes from Napeogenes sylphis, assembly GCA_959347405.1. Lineage (NCBI taxonomy): Eukaryota > Metazoa > Arthropoda > Insecta > Lepidoptera > Nymphalidae > Napeogenes > Napeogenes sylphis. The sequence goes on along the minus strand of OY365781.1, from coordinate 8,823,496 downwards.
TAAGTCGTGCCAAAACATTCACATCCGAACCCTTTAGAACGAGTTTTGACGTTACGAAAACTATGACAGTTTACAAAATTCAAAAAATAAAACATAAAATTATTATACACTCTATGACTCAAAATCTACTAAAAAAATCTGTTAAAAATTATATTATTTAGGATGATTTATAGAATGATATTTATAAATGACTAAAAATAAATAGATTTTGTAAATTGTTATAGTAGTTGTAATGCCAAAACTCGTATTAGGGGTAAAAATCTTCTTAGAGGAGCAGTTTATATTTATATTTCGTTTATAATTAGTTATTTAATAAATTAATTTGAGTATTTTTGGTAAAAATTTATTAAAGAAATTAAGCTTAAAAATTTATGATAAACTCGTTTCATCATTATATAAACTGTGTTATCGAAGACAAGTTCACCGAGAAGCGCGTTGTTTCATGATTTGATTTAGAAATAAAAGTGACCAATAAAACTCCCACACGATTAATAGATAAAGAATCTATGTTTGAAAATATTTAATGATTGATACGGTAGCTCAATTGGTAGAGCGACGGGACGGTTTCCTAGAGGTCGCGGGTTCAGATCCCTATATCCCGTATCGGGTTATTTTTCTTTCTATATTTATTTAAACATAAATAAATAAAGACTCTAACAAATTTCATTATTTATTATTTCGCTCTTTTTGGTCAATGTGAGTTCATACTCTGTTTTTATTTAACAAAATTTAAAACAGTCCTTGTAGTCAATATTAATAAACACTCTTTTAAATTATAGTATATATCTGTCTTTTTGAAATAAAAGAAATATCTTTTACGGAATCTTGTAAGCAGAATCTAAGGAAAACAAAATTTCCTGTTGATACAGAATACTCTTCCCCGGAATATCCGAGCAAACGACGTCTGTCTTGTTACATAATTTTTCAGGCTTACCCTGTTTGTCAAAAATATTTCACAGAATATATGAAGGTCTTTTATAATCGCGTGGGTGGCCCTAAGTGTAAGTTTATCATATATTTTTATTACCAAAAATACTTGTCTACTGTCTTGTTTTTACTCTCTAAGTCAAAAAATTAGATTAAAAAAAATTACATTAGTTACTATTTTCCGTCTGATAAAAACCGATCATATTTAGAATGCTTAATTCGCCGAGACGATAGCGATACGGTAGCTAAATTGTTTAAACGCCGGGAGGTTCTCCAAAGGTAGTGGGTTTGAATCCCTGCCCGTATCGGTTTATTTTTCACTCTATATATATTTCAAATTTAAATAGGCTTAACATGGCTATACACGTTTCTAGATACTTTTAAACAAAAAAAATCTCTACTTATCTAAACAATAAAGTAAGTAATGCATATGACATTTTCTCTACCCTGGCTCCTTTTTTTTTTTTTTTGTATGTCTATACTGTTAGCCCTGTTGGCTATTACAGCGTCACCGGGGGAGCGGGAGGGTCAGGAGACCCACCCTTAAAAAGGATGGCCAGATAGGCCCCCATGGGGAACGACGTCCCGAGGGCGTCTCAGATTGATACACGGACCTCGGCGCGGAGCGTCGTTAGTCAGGAGGGAAGCTAAGGAAATTTGGACACTAGCGTCCTCCAACTATAGAACGCCGGAGCAACGGAGCACTTACTCAGTTGGGACCTCGTCTATACAGGTAAAGACGGTGTGTGTCTGTATGTTGTGTGGTGTCACTTATGCCTACGCGTACGTTATTACCTACTGTGAACGCGTCGTCGGGGTCAACGAGTACCGACTTGGGTCTTCTTTTTCTGACTAAAGTAGTCTTATATTATTATTTAAATTATTATTTGCGCTTTTTTGCGCATTAGGCTAAACACCTGGATAGGGATACTGTGAGTGTAGTTTGTGACGGTACGTGGCGGACAGACAATATTAATAATAATGGGGATGTGCGGGTAGATGAAGAAATTTCTTCCCCACGGATTCGACGTCGGAGAGCCTGCACCGCTAAGACAGTCAGCCACGGCCGGTGCAACCTGGTCGAAACGTCAGGCAAATAAAAGGTATGTGATACTTATTCTTACGCGTTATTTCCCGATTTTTTTCTTAAATAATAATATATAATGAAACGCGATAGTTTAAAAGTTAGTAAAGTAGTCTTACGTGGTCTATACTCTGCGGCGTCAGCCACCAGTAGGTTTGGGCCTCGCTCAGCACATTAAAAGTACTTTTGGGAAAGCTCCTTGAAGTACTGAGCGATGGTCGGAAGGTCTAAGTCTCTATGGAGATCGATGTTGCGTACGAAGCACCCCGTGTCCGTGCGGCGTGCAATCCATGTAAACCTGAATGTTCTGAATCACCTGAAGGGGTTTCAGATTAGCGTGCGCAAAAGCGGGACTCGCATAGGACATGACGGAACGTATGCAAGCTTTGTAAAGTGTCACCTTATTGCGAAGGGACATTTTACTCCGCTTGCCTAACAGCGGCTATAAACGACCTCATATGTATGCCGCTCTGCTACGAACGGTCCTAATATGGTCAGTGAAAACTAACTTTCTATCTAACGTTACTCCTAGGTATTTTGCCTCGTCTTTCCAAGGTGTCGGTTTATCAAAGAGTTTGATTCGCGGGAGGATCCTTGGGGGTCCTCGTTCGAAGAGCACCGAAACGCTCTTCTCAGAGTTTACCTCGATCCGCCATTTCCGCAGCCAACTCTCGAGAGAGTGACTGCGGATTGGAAACGTTGGTATATCTCCCAGTGGTTGGTGCGGTGGCTCAATTGGTAGAACATCGGGAGGGAACTCCAGAATCCAGAGATTGCAGGTTTGAGCCCTGCATGTGTTGATAATTTTTGAAATATATATGTATTTTTCAACAACGTAATTCTTATATTTTAAATGGGTTTAGGTAACCAATAAATAAAAATAATAATAATCGTTTTCGATACCTATCTGATTCTTTTTTTACCATATTGATTATATTTACGAAATCAGCAGTCTACAAACACATCTTCTTTAATTGCCATAATTAAAATACTAAATTATTGCTTAAGATACACAAAAAAAAAAGTTACCATTTATCTGAGATAGGACTATTTATTATTATTGTAAATTATCTAAATTATTGAAATCGGCATTTAGTAGTCAATATACTTAAATGTAAAATAACATAACCTTTTGTAGGAAGTTAATAAAACAGTTGACATTTTGACATTTATAAACAGAATTTCTGTCCTTCAAATTCTTTATACATCAGGGTAGTGCCATCAAAATGTCAATTTCTGTTATATATGAAAACATACTTTATCTACAATAATAATAGCCTGAAACTAAGATATAACTAGACGAAATAAAACCTAACCTCTGTAAACTTTATCCCAAGCTATCAAAAACTAAGAAAGTTACATATTATGTAACCTTTGTAAAGGCACAGATTAAAAAAAAGTTTTTTAATCTCTTTCTTCAGTGAAATGTTCAAAGCGGCCATAGCCTAGGAAGGTATTACACCGAGTACATTTGCTTGTAATGCAACATTTTTCAATGTTATTGATCAAAAGAGGATAAGGTAAGTATAGTGTGACAACTGCAACAATGCATTAGTGTGTATAAATTCTAATACTAAGTTGCTTACTAATCTTCCTCCCCCTACCCTTTATCTAAGTTATTTTGGGGCGAAACATGTCAATACCTTCCTCGCTCTTCTATCCTATGATATTTCATTGGAAATATGCTTCGTCGCCATATTATTTTGGTTACCCTCCATCCACATCTTCAATCGCCCTCTTTTCTTATAATATCAACAAAGTAAATATACAATTTATGAATGTTCACAGATAGTCATAACTTTCAGTCAGTTATATATAATCTGTGTAGTTGTAATTTTGAATGTCATTGAAATTAAAGTGCTAATTTGTTCAAACCCAAATATTCTCAGTGCATAACCTTCCTTACGTGTTATATAACTGCCCGAACAAAAATCCAAAGTTCACCATATTAGGGAATTCAAAACTGTAGCCCTAGTACGAGTTTTCACGTAGATTATTTATTATTATTTATTTATTTCATCAGATTATTTTTAATATGTCAATGGATTTTGATTCATAGAGTTTATAATAATTTTATGTTTTGATTTCACGATTTGGTAAACTGTCATAGTTTCGTAATGTCAAAACTCGTACTAGGGGTACTGTAATTTTTATGATATATAAATTAATATACGATACAAAAGGAAAGTCATTAATATTATTAATTTGGTACTAATGGATTGCATTAATTATTCAAATACAGACTACCATTATTATAGAAAGGTATAATTATAGTTTACTATAATACTCTAAAATATTATAATACTCTATACTTTAGGTCTTAACAAATAATTGTTACAATAGGTACATATAATATATTATAAATATTTTATTAAATATATATTTAACAAATAATATTTTATAATATTTTTCTTTTGTTTTTTCTTTATTGGTCTTAAAAAAATATATTTTACAACAATGTTGCTCTTTCCGGGCGCGCATAATTAGGGGGTAGAGGGGACAAACGAGGCAATTGGTTTTGATATTTTTTTAATTGTCATAAAAATAGCTCTAATTGCATTACAGCTATTACATTTTATATTTTTTAACTCTACTAGGGGGGTCCTAGACCAAATTGTCTGCCTGACTGACTAGTAACGGCTGACTATTTTTTTTTTTAATATTATACTCTCAAACAGTACACGGAATACAGTATTTTAAAGAAATGTCACCTAAACTGCTCTTAGATTCTTCTAAAAATAAAACTCTACAGACAAAAAATCGAAATTATTATCGAGTTGGAAATTATTATCGAGTTGGAAATTGCAGTGCCAAATTAATTTTACAATATAGAAAAGATAAAGTCACTGTACTCCTGAAGGGATTTCAACTTGGCAACATGTACCGAGGTTTTCAGGGACACTTTTTTAAGATATTTAAGAAATTTATTAAAAGTTATCTTTCTATTGATATTATATATCTTCGTTTGTGTAAATGTAAATGAAGTAATGATTTTTGGTAGGTCCAAAAATTTGTCATGTCAGATTTTTTTCCTTTTATTTGTTACAGAGTATAAAAAATATATTATTGCAAGGATTATACTTTTAAGGAAAATCTTTACCATGTTTTTGTTTTTTTAAATAAAGTATTATACAACTCGCTTTATATTCCGTATTGGATTCCAAAATACTGTTTGCAGACGCAGATGTAGGGTGTGTCTATGGATGATATTGCATCCCATTTTTAATAAAAAAATATTTTTGATTCAATTCATTTTGTTTTTTTTTTCATTCCATGATATATTTTTAACCAACTATAAAAACTTGAAAAAATATATGTATGGAATATGTATGTATAATATAATGTATGTAAAATATAATGCGTGCATGCGTATATGTATGTATATACTTAAGCATAATGCATGTATCCGTATATATATGTATAAATGTATAATGCGTGAATGCGTATTCGTACGTATGCTTATATATATAATGCTTGCTATAATTTTATTTTTTTATTTAATTCATTAAGTGTCGAATTGTTATCGTAACATCATATTTTTTACAACAATTTTTTTAGTACAATGTTTAATTTATACCGTCAGATAGGCAAAGTATTAAAGATTGAAACACATATTCCTATTAAAGACTTCCATAGAGATATAGCTAATGGGGATAAATGTGTTTCGTGTGTATTTGGTATTTATGTAAACTGCTGGTATTGCCACGCCAAAATTTCATTACTATCCCTCCTCTTCTTTTTATATGCGAACGAAAGAGATAAACAAACGTTATTAAAACTATTACTTTGAGTGTGAATTACCCTTTAGCAATTATATACATACTTATATAGTATACAGATATTGGCTTAGATTTTACATTATGTACAGAATATACGTCTTAGTTTTGGTAGTAATATAATAGTAGTAATATTATAAAAATATATTTTATTCGAATTAAAAAGTTACTTGAAGCTTGCTATGTATAGAATATTAATATATGTATTATAATAAAGTACAGTCAAAGTTAATGTCAAACCTCTACCTAGAGTATAATTAAGTTACAGAGTTCTTGTAATTACTTTTCACAAGACACTACACTCTTCGGTAGTAAAATGAAACGTTTAGAAATCTTTATAATACCTACAGTCTCTAGTTTCTCTTTTTTTTATTAAAATTACATAGATTAATATTGAACCTCCAAAACCGGCAGTAAATAACAAGATTAAATACTTATACTCTTTGAAAGTAAAAAAAAAGTTCTCAAATCAATAGTTTTTTTGAGAAATTTTAATTTTCAAATAATAATAATTTTACTATATTTGAAATTGTTTTAGCTCGTAAGAACCTAAATAAAAAATCATTTTAACTAACAATGAAACCTCCTCAACACACCCCATGTTATACAGTAGAAAAATAATATAAAATTACTATATAAAGAATTTCAAATAATAAAGATATATAAAAATATTCAATTGTAACAATAATATATAATATATTATCATTATAATATCTAATATGGTTTGTTTGTTTGTTTGTTTGTTCTTATATTCCCTTCGCAACGAATAAACGATTTGAGATGATCATTCGGATTCCTACGAAAGGCTTTACCGATAAACATTTACACTTAAAATTATAGCATATTTAATTAATAAAACCTTTTTTTCGTCTATAATTTATATTTGAATAAACACAGAAGTAAAATTATAACCAAATAAGAGTCATAATAACACAAGAAATAAAAAAGCAAACATGCAATAAATATAGCGTTATTATAAATGCGTACTCACATAAAAACAACAATTTGGCAAGGGTACCCATGGTTGCATGTGCGAACGACGAAATATTAACCGCTACACGAAAAGACATAACAAAAGGCCTATAATTTTAGAAATACTAAATCTTTTTCAGTTTCGAGCTAAAACTAGGTACATCTGCTATCCATTTGGAGGAAACTAACAGCGCAGATTGTTTTTTAAACTTTTATACTGAACGAGTCGGTGGTAAGGCGGACATTTTGTGACGTCACGGCCAAAATCAATCCTTTTGCACATGCGCAAAATTTCTCCTTGGCCCACTTATAACGGCGACTCGTGGCCGTGATGGTTAATTTTATCGGTTTCCCAAAATGGCTCTAAATTTTTATGAATGAAGCTTATTCATTCAAATATTATTTTTGGATGTTGAGTTAATATTAATGACAGATTATATTAAAAAGCTCAGCCTTGAAACAAACGGCCTTCAGCTTTACATTATCAAGCTTGAAATCTTCAGGATTTTGTATGCTACTTGTTAAATGCTTCGGCAAATTTCGTCCTTGTGTTTCTAGTTTAGAGTTGTCTGAATAATTACGGAACGTCCTTCGACATTTGACCCTGAGCACCATTTATTCAATTATATATAAATTATTGCGTTTGATAAAGCCCTTCCTTATTAAGTGCACCTTAAAATACTTGTTTTATGTTAAGGGAATATTCTTCTAATCTCTCGAAAATATTAGGTAAAAATGAAAATATTAGGGGGGCAAATCAGATTTCTTTAATATATTTTTTGTAACTTTGGAACTGTAATGTTAATTGTCTGAGCATGGTTTAACAATGAAAGAGCAAACGCTGGTGATTTGTCATTAAAATACTTTGGTTTTTACGAGACCGCGTGTTTTAAATTTAATTAATTTTATATTGTAATGTAAAATAAGAATTTTAATTTATGATAGAAGGTAGTAGAGAGGTATACGATGTCCAGAGGGCAGCTGCCCCCCCTTGTCCCCTCGGTACGCCTATGGGTATAAATAACAAATCAATGGTGTAAAGCCATACTTGAATAAAATCAAAAATGCTTAATCACTGGTATTGATTTAGATTTGAGGGACAAGGCATTTAAGGACTTGGAGATACTAATGTATATCAGCATTATGCTAGTAGGGTTATTAGGTTTATGGTAGGACAGAAATTATATATTTAACTATAAATCTATAAGCTTTTTTTCTCAATCAACGTTTGTTTGACTACCCTGCATAATTAGTATTTTGTTAGTGTTAATACATTAGTCTACACCGCCATCTATGAGGATTGAGGAAAATCAATTTTGCGTTTTAATACTACTATGAGAATATCGAGATTAAATAAGATTTAAAAAATATATAATTACTTCATATTATTTTAAAATATACTACTTATAACAAATAATAAAAAAAAACATCTCAACATACAAGTTGTACCTTATTACAGAGTATATAATAAATAAAACATATAACATGGATTCATGAATCCTTAATGGTTGTTGGTAACTAAACGATAACTACAATAATAACGACATGTGCCGCACTTAGTTGTCAACACACCTAACTTTGTATTTTTAAATAATTATCAATTTTAAACACATATGTTTATTGATTGTATATTAAAAATATTATAAAGTTTTAAAGCAGCAATATGTCGCAATATCCTATGAATGGTAAGGACAATAAATTGATGGATTTAACCTTACAATGTAAACAACACATTTATGTTAACCTAACATTTATAAATATATTAAGAAGTCATGAATTAAATGTTTCTTATAGAACTGAAGCGGCGACTGCAAGATGATGATACGCCATTAACAAAACGTTTTAGATTAGCGAAAAATGTGGTACAGTCGCATCATTTCCCTACAGCCCCCAAAGAGCGGGTTATAGCTGATTGGCTCGATGAACTTATTAAAGATAATAAATTCTCAAGCAAGGAACTAGGTGATGTGCTGGGCTGGTTGAATAATGTAGATGATTTTACTAGTGAACTGAAATGTAAACTTATCAAGGTATGTAACAAAAGTTTAAAAATATAAAATATGTTAAGTTATGACACTAAAATCGTACCTCCTTAATGCAAATCGAATTTTGAACTATGTACTGAAGCACTCATAATTATTTTTCATACATTATTGTTAACCAATATTGTGAACTGTTTTTAATATATTTCAGGTGGTATCCCGCTACCTGCATAGTAACATTATAGAAAATAATGACTCATTAAATATCATAGGGTTCCTGGAGAGTAACAAAATAGCAAACCAGCTAAGTCTTCAGATAGACGACTATCTATTTATTACTACTACACTGTTACAAAACCTTCATAATGAGTCCAATTATAAACTTGTAGATACTATTTTAAATAACATTAGCAAATATTATAAAGAATCCAAAAAAAAATTAGAATTCATTATAAAATTTTTAGAAGGTGACCATTTGGAAACAGTATTTAGCTTTCTTAATTCTGAATGCCACAGTGTGGTTATAAATTTTTGCGAAAATGTTTTGTTCCCTCTTAGTAAAAAACAATTTTTCTCAAGTTTTCTTGTTAATTTGATAAGAAAAGACAATATTGATGAGTTAATAGTTGAGAAAGGTGATAACATTCAGTCCGTTTTGAAGATTATGAGCTCATTCTTCACATTTCCAAAAGGAAGGACTGATAAAGATCCAAAATTCTTATCTGATTTTATTTACACTTTTGTAAAATGTTTCCGAAGTGAGAGTCAAATGTGCTTTGCATTTTACATAATGGCAAGTAGTGCTTTAAATATGTCTCAAAATTACATGGTGCCAGCAATGACTATGCCACCAATAATATTTGATAATGATGATAAAATTAAAAGAAATCTATTCTTAAAAATGCTTGAAGTTTTGCAAGCACATGAAGTTGATATTACTGTGCGTTTGACCGACACTCTAGGTGAGAAGATTGCTAAAGTTGAAATCAAGAAGACTTTTATTGCTTTCATACAAACAGTTATGATGGGTCAGTTAAAACTGGAAGGAAAACTAGACAAAGTTACATTACAAATAATTAAAGTAGCCTTGAAGTTAGATCCAAGTATTGTGGATCAAAGAATAGACAAAATTCTACCACACATAATGACAGTAAAGAAAAACAAATCAGATATATCAAATACTTACAAAGAAACCATTAATTGTCTTTTAGAAACTCTGTTCAAACTCAGCCGAGGTGCAGAATTTATAAATCTAATAATACCACATGTAAAGTTAAGTTTGGAATCTTCTAATGTTGAGCAATTTGAGTTGAAACAGAAGATAGCTCAAGCTCTGAATGATGATGATTATAACAATAAAATTAAGGCCTCTATTTTAACTGGTCAAGATATTTTGCCTTCAGAATGTATTGAATTGTATGGACGGTTGAGTTCTGAACTAATGTTTAGACAGAATAAAGTTCTACTGCTCTCTTTACAGAAAGACTTTGAGGAAAACTGTTTGATGATGCTTGAAGATGGATTTGTTAGTATGTATTATTCTTATAAAATATCTAGATATATATATTATTTTTTTTCAAATTACTTGTTATTATTATAGTGGAAAGCAGTTTTTTTTGTAATAAAAAATAAATATGTGACATTGCAATTGTCACATAGCCAATATGTTGTAACTGAACCTAAAAAAAAAATCTGCCAATCAAACAATAATTTAGCAAAAAATGTTAATATTCTAGGTCCCTCAATAATAACGTTATCAGAAGTTCTATCGGCCATTTTATCTAGTTTCTTTCGACACAACAAAATGGCTGACCACACAGTACCGCTACCAATAGCTGAAGATTTTTGGGCAACTTTTCAGGATTTCGAAGACCAGTGCTTGAGTAAATTCGGAAAATGTGTGCTAAAACTAAATTATGTAAGTATTAAAATACTTAAGTAAAAATATAAATTCAGGAAATTACATACACACTTATTATATACCTATATTAAATGCTTAAAACAATTTCTTTATATAGTTGAAGACATCTATGAATCCTTAAACAGTAAAACAGTGTTTTTAATGATATTTAGGAACACTTGGCCAAGACAGCTTTTTATAAAAAAAAAATTGTAATTCCAATTTCTGTTTATGAGCTACAAAGCAATAGACAGACATGAATCCATTTTTAATCTAAAATACACCTTGTATTTAAGGTTAAAAATGGATTTTGTGATTATACAGAATAATAATAAGTATGAACTTATAATGATTATAACATAATATATTAAAATGATTTAAATATTTTTATAATAAACCTTTGTATTGTATATTAATTTCAGAACCCACCCTTAGTCCTCGCCTTTCTTCAGTTATGTTTAAGTTTCTCACAGTTAAAACTACTCAATATTAAATATAGTAACATAAAACTAAAAATAATTGAGAACAAGTTAATACCTTTTCTTAATAAGGATAAGTGGATTGAATTTAGTAATAAAATTCAAGAAGAAGAAGCAATTATTATATGGGTAAGCATATTTAATTAATAGTTATAGGAAGTAATGCTATTTATGTATGAATGTGTGAGATATAGAGTGTTGTGAGAGAGAGAGAGAGTATGTGTGTGTGAGAGAGAGCGTATGTGTATGTGAGAGAGAGAGTATGTGTGTGTGTGAGAGAAAGAGTATGTGTGTGAGAGAGAGAGAGAGAGAGAGTGTATGTGTGTGTGAGAGAGAGAGAATGTATGTGTGTGTGAGAGAGAGAGAGTATGTGTGTGTGAGAGAGAAAGTATGTGTGTGTGCGAGAGAGAGTGTGTGTGCGTTTATATAAATATAATTTAACCTCTTTAAATATCTTATTTTTTCAGGACAGTTTACTTCTTACACAAGCCATGGCAATGGATATAATAAATAATTCAGATGAAATACCCCAAATTATATCAGAAACAAAAACAAATATTCTCAAACGAATGTCAAATGCTCAATTACTTTTTAATAACAATTATTTCACGAACACATTGTTTAGAAATTTAGATAAAAGTCAATTAAAAATTTTGACAAAAATTATTTTGAAAACATTTGCAGTTGATAGAAACATCGAAATTTTTCAAACAGACGCTGTTCATAATAATAAAAATTTATTGCAAGAGATTTTATTAAAAGTCTCCAAAAATATAATTGATTCTATTGAAAATGCTACTTCTTTGAGCAAAGTATTAAAAAAATCGTTTGAAATAACTTCTTTAACGAAAAATAACGTGCGCGATTACTTTAGTAACACAACTATCCAAAATGAAGAACAAATAATAAATAATATTGAGATTTTTAAGCATCTACAAATTTATTATTTAGAAGAGAAATACCAATTAACGGCCATTTTGGTTTTATTGATAGTTAAAAACTGTAACCAGAATAAAAAACTGAAACGTAACATAGATTATATATTGCAAACTATTTACGAATTAAGTCCAAAATATCCGGATTTATTTAAAATATTTCCAGTGGATTATTTATTTGATTTTAACAATAATATGTTAGAACTTTTGAAATTGGGTAACCAAACTTCAAATAACCTACTAATTATAAGAAAAACTTTGGATTCCGTTGTTAAAAAGGTTAAAAAAGATCCTACTATAGTAAAACGCATAGTGGAGATACTGTTAAATAATCATAATGAATATAAAATAACGAGCATAGAGTATTTTGATAATCAAGTGTTTCAAATCAGCTGTATTATTTTGCCGATAATAGCAAAAGAAAAGAAAGCTATAACTGCAAGTGCATTCAGATCAATACTAGCAAACTTACAGGATAATTTAAATAAGGCTATGTTAGATTCCTTTAAGAACGTTAATTTTGATACAAATGACCTTGAGAGTGTTGGCGGGACTATATTGAATGCGATGGGCGCGTATTCTTTGACATTACTCAAGTGCTGTGAAACAAACGACGCTCAAGAGGTTAAGAATTTGGATTGCTTGTTTTCCGGGTTGGAGTTCTTTGTTAACAGCTCGGTGAGTAATAAAATATGCTTTTTACCATATTAGATACTATAAGATATTATTTTGCCTGAATAAAATTATGGAGAGCTAAAGTAAAATTTAAAAAAAAACGCAGCCTAGAGATAAGACGTCTTAAAGAACCTTACTAATTTACATATTTTTAATTTCATAGCAGTTAAAATACAATTTTAATGTGTTAAGTATAAATACTTAATTATTATTTAACAAATATAAAATAATCAAAGGTCTTAAACAAAATAACAAAATATATTGTCTATGGTGGTTTATTACTGTAATTAATAATGAAACTTTCAGAAAGTTTTTAGTTTTTTTTTAAATATGATCTAATTTTAAAATTACAGATCCAATCAATACAGGATCCATCATCGAAACCTCAACACGTAGAAACGTCAATATACCTACTGAATGTTACTCTACGATACATTAAAAAACTTGAGGCGCACAGCTTATTCAAGGATAAAGACAAGTTGTTTAAACAAATATGGGAGTCTATAAAATTAAGATTGTTTATGGTTTTTGATCAGAAACAAAAGAAGAAGATAAGCAACAACTGTTTAGACGAGATTTCCGTTACTTTAAAGTTTTTGGCAGAATTATCTTCAGTTGAATGCTTTTGTAATAATTTTGTTGGGGATCTTTCAAATCTAGCTCTGTTGAAGGTTAGTCTTCATATTGTCTTTAAGATATACTGACAAGTAACATAAGTGTGTCTGTTTGTTAAGTAGCGAAAGTTACTTTTTAGAATCTTCAGTGATGTCTGTCCGTCTGTACCCATGATTCCTGAAGGCTCAACATTTTGTACACAGGTAACTCATAATCTCATGACCAAGATGTGCTATATATATTTTTTTTTATTTTACCCCCCCGTTGGAGTAATGGGTTTAAATATCTAAGTACACATAAATACATACAATATTTTCGTCATTCGATTTTATATTTTATAATTCCATATACTCAAAATTCGGCTACTATAACTTGACTTTTCTCTTTGATCAATAAAAGTTTAGGACATATTCAGTATTTCGATATTGACCGTTATTTCGAGTCAGATCATTTGTTCCATTTTTTGTCAATAGCTTTCGCTACTTCAAGAGTTTCGACAGACTACATTATGTCAGTATAACCGAGAAGACACTCAAACAGTTTTAATAATAATATGTTGGAAAACTATAGAAAATAAGTATTCAAAAAATATAAAATAATAATAAAAATAAATTGTAAAAAAGTAATTACTAAATTTATTCAATCTGTATTTTTACAGAAAGAATCCTATACTCTAACATAAAAGATTACCTATTCTCTTATTTACAGAAACCGTCGCTTATTCTAAAGAATGATGATCTCACTAATTCTCAACTAGTATCACGTAGGGTATCCAAATATTTGTGGCAGACATGTTTGAAAGCAAACATTATCGAACCAAAATGTATTTCCATGACCAAACTAATATTCAGAGCCACCAAGAATATTCGATTTTGGATACAACAACATTATGACATACAAAAAGAAGTTACCCAAAATGATGAGCAGGAAATTATGTTAAATGAAATCGAAGTGGATGATTCTATTTGTGAACTGTTGAGGAATGATCTGGATGTGCTCTCTGAAGTTATTTTGACGGCCAAAAAGGTAATACAATATAATATTTGTATAATTATTGCAGATCAATACCGCAGTGCAAAAAAGCCGAAGACAGGCAACAACTAAAACAACAAATTTTCTTTTTCAGTTTAAAAACATAGTTCTTTTGATTCCAATGTCATTTTATTTGCCAAAATACATTTTTTAATCTCAACCTTGATTGTAATAATAAAACCATACCTACAACATACATACCAAAATTCATATTTTATTTTTGAAATGCTTGATTATGACTGTTACGGATTTTATATTTTAAACACATAGATACTCGATGTATACAGTGACTCGACGAGAAGTTACGACCATAAGAGAATAATTATAAAATTACTAACAGTACCTGGATTGTGTTATGTAATCAGAGAAAGACGTATATAAAAAAATATCTAGAAAAGTAATTACGTATTTCAACAATAAAATTTATAAGCACTGCTTTGCAAACTCAAGTGCAGACACTATTCCAACAAACACCCATCATGCAAAACCTAACTAACTTCATATCACATTATAACAATGTGTCATAAAAAATACTTGTTATTGAAACAGAAATCTATTTGATTGTGAGAATAGTTAGTTTTTGTTACCACAAAGTCTTGTGTTAAACTGTCACATACATTTCCAGATAACCCTAGACTACAAGTTCTTAGATGCTGTGTTGGAGCTGTTCCATCTCATCCTTTACATCCTCGGTTGCAACACAACACAGACAAAGAGTGTAATAACGTGGGAAGCATTTGTAATGATGTTTGAAGGATCTGTTGTTTTATTAAATAATCTCTTGGTTTCGAGAGAGGAGATGCTGGAAGACAGGTATGGAATATAAAAATGAAATTTAAATTAATTAACAACATTATTTGTTAGAATAAATATAAAAAATCCTATGTTATTATTTTTATATATGTATTTATTTTATTTTCACCGTAATCCTAAGTTATTTACCAAAATATTAACATGATAAAACTTAGCAGTGTCAATGTTTTTAGTTAAAGGTTTTCAGCAACTTGACTAAGTAATAATTTGAGCTCCATTACTTAATTTTTTTCTTAGTAACAAATTTATATTTAAATTAGTAAATATACCATTGTATTTCAGATGGCCATGTTACTTGCAGTGCTACAAAACATTGATACTATGTCTGTGTGAGAGAGCTAAGCTTGAAAACGAAACCGACGTGTCTAAAGAACAAAAGTTAGCTGAACTTGCTCATACTATAGAGAAGTAAGTATAACAAGTAACTAGACATTACCTATACAAAAAAGTAATTACTTCATACATTCACTTACAGTATGATTCATATTAATAAGCAGTCCATATATGGTATTGCTCGAATGAAAAGACAAAAAAAACTTCTCCATATTGTTTATCTATTTCGTTTTTATCATATAATATTACATAAAAAAAGTATATAAAATATGTAAATAGGTAAAATGAATTTGTCATATGTATTTATATAAAACTAGTGTAAATTGGCGTAAAATATATCACTAAGGAAAAATCTTAATAAGGACGTTAATGAACCATGATTAATAATAATTTACTGGAATAATAATATAAATACTGTATTATTATAATAACATTATCTCCCAAAACTTCCTACATAGACTATTCCACTTCCACGCCTGTCATTAAATACTTCGTTTATGGTATTTTTTATACACTTCTTCACGCTTCGACCGATGAATAAATTGTTTTAGACACTTATTATTATCATCAAAACATTAATATATGACACATCTAAACCGTCCGTGTATATTACAATCTTTAGTTTACCACATATGCAGTATGGAATAGTTTTGAATGTCTCATTTTCAGGCAGACTTTATTTTATACTATGTAAAATAACTATTTTAATTTACAGGCTCACCCAATCAATCTGTAAACGAAAATCCCACGTATCTCGTATATCCGCTTATGCAGTTGCCGACATTTGTACCTGGATTGAAAGCAAAACCCCGCCAAAAATGTTGCGACAACATTTAGAAAATTCCATTGCTATGTTAATTCAAGCTTGCGATTCGACATACGCTATGGCGTTCTTGAGGAGGGCGTTAGCTGGTTCTATAGGACAAATGACAATGACCAATATGTATACTTCATATAAAAGATATCATAAATATGTTGGTAATGCCTGAAATATAAAAGGTTCTATAAAACCCTTTTTTTTTTCAAATTCGTGTTCCCATTTCCCTAATCTTATTGTATTTTCTAAACGTTGTGGTACACTTGTTTCATAATTATGTTTTATAATAATGTACTGTTTTCGCATTTACTGTAATTAATATGTATAGTGTAACTACAACATAAAAGTATAGAACAAAAACATACCAAAAACTATTAAATAACTGAAAAAAAATAATATGTTACTATTGTTTTACAAATTTTGGATATATTGACCACCATTAATTCCTTATAATTTCATGTAATAAAAAGAATCTAGAAAAATTTACGATATTTTTTTTTACAAATCATTTCCAATTACCGCATAATCTATGATCATTATATTGTAGTCCAACATTTTTTAATAAAAGTTATACTTTATAGTAAAGTCACGCTGATTACATTTTTTTACCGCTAAAATTTAAACGATGGACAATTTATGCCAGTTTCCGCCTGCCCATATATGGACATTTATTGAATACTGAATGTTGATTGGTTGAAACATTATCGTCATCAATGACTCACTTTTCAAGTTGTAATCAAACGCGAAGTCTTGAAAATAGATAAATTATCCCTACGTTGAAAAGGCTTATAGTTATTATCTTATCTTACTGAAGCCGTAGCCACTATAAATATTAGAACATTCTCATATTCTTCAGTACTTTAATATAGCAAATCGCAATATCAGCACAAAGTATTTTAGAAGTTGTCATCTTGTGTCAACCTTAAAAAAATATATTAATACATCAATCGTTGATTAAAATTATATTTTCATTTGTCCAATATTAATATTTAAAAAAAGGCTAAACTTCCGTAAACGAATACAATTTTTCAGTTAAGTTAAAATTAAAAAGACATAGTTTTGACTTACCTAATCATTTTGACACATGCGCTTATTGGTTATCACAAAATAACGTGTAGCCAACTGAACGAATCAGTGTCGTTCCGGTCGCCGTTGTCGTAGAGTCGGTGAATTTAGTGGTGAAATTTTTACGTGCTTAACATCATAAAATGGTAAGTGTTGAAAATAAATTACAGTGTTTTATAAGGAGAGTGTGTTTTGTTATATCGTGAGATAAATCATTATCGAACTGTTACATTACTACTGTTCTGGATCACGACCGGTGCCGCCATATTTCGCACAACCCTTCGCCGACTTCGCACGCCTATTCGACGAAATACTTGTCACAATTCAGTGATTTTCTGCCACGTGTTGTGTTATATGCCCTTTCAATTTAACAAAAAAAAATTAAAAAATGTGATTGTACGGACATTTGCCTAGCTGTCCATTCAAAGGTGTTAAATTTCATGCATGTGAACGGACAAACCATCACCGCCTATTACGATCAGTAGTGGTTTTGTACACGGAGTCAGTAAATTTTCGTGATATATGACTTATCAGTCACCAGCCTGTAGAGGGCATCGAACTGTCGAGACGATGCAACTTCGCGCAGCCGCTTCACTGCTTGACCATATATGGTATAGCCGTCCCGTCACTACCATTTTTGAGACTATTTCTTAGCGTATGATGAACTGGGCGTCTCCATTCCCTAAAGACGGCAATGCGTCAATAAAAATACAATGTCAAGGTTACCAAAATACTAAGATGTCATCTAACTCTAAATCCATAATTCCTATATGAATCATATTAATATAGCAGATTTCCTTGTACGTCTTTTCAATTATAATGAGTCATGGTCACAGATGATTCACGAAGTTTTTAAATGTCAGACTTTCACATTAGTCGCCGGTATGACGTATACACACACACATACCGAAAAAAAAACAAATTCCACAACACTTGGACATTGACAAAGCAACCACAATAGTATTCTTCTTCTCTTCAAAATTATACAATTCATAAGTATACAATCATTATTAAGTATCAGTAATACTAGACATTCAATGTTATTGTAATACATATATAATAAATATTAATATGATATAGCTGTGAGACTTGAAATAGATCTGAACTGATTAGTTACTTCCTCATTCGGAACATTTTATGCATGAAATTCTGTAATTTTTATACATATAAAATGTTTTTTCTTATACATATTAATAAAATATAATATTATTCCATAATATATATTATTAAAAGCCGTAGCTTCAGCAAGCATGAATTTATATTAATTACTAATTAATGATTCAATAGGATTGGAATATAGTATCACTGTCATTAAAAATTTTAAAAAATAAACATTTATTTACATATTTAATGCTAATATAACAAAACAAATCATAATTTGTTACCGTTTAAAAGGAAATAAATGCAAATGTAATAATGAGGTCATAAGACTAACCCCTGGTCTTTTACACCATCAACAGCTGGGAAAGACTACAGATGCCTTATTTTATTTATGTAAGGTACTAACTGAGTAACATTTTAACAAACTATGTTTGCTTTCATAAAGAAAAAGGTCAAAAATATCATATGACATTTTGTTGCTTTATGATTATATTTATTAAATTTTAACCCATAGATATTTTCACATTATAGTTTTAATAACTTTAAATAAATCGAAATTATGAATCAAAGTTCATTTAGAAAAGTTTGGTTAATGTTCAAAATAATCACCATATGTGAAGCAAATTAGTATCTCATAGAATTTGTAGGGTTACAAAATATCTATGTAATATATGGCTATACCTTTATACAATTCTCACAACTATAATTACACTATCATAACAATGAAATTTGGCAATGACATTCACGATCATATTGGGCGTGTCAATAACCTCTATAAGGTCATTCGCCTTCCTTACCCTCGCATTGGGGAGTTTTAAGGGGATGCTCTTAAACACTTGAGGGTCAAGTACTTGAAAATGATAAAAATTTTATTATTTCGAAATACGTATATGTATATTATTTGCATCTTTGTTACCGATGTTTTAATTTATTAATGTTAATTACTAATAGTTTAAATATTTGTTGAATATTTTTAAATAAAGCAATGCTGAGTCTTATCGTAAACATGTGTCCTCGTGAATCTTACGCATTTGTTATATTCTCCAGTGTAACCCGAATTCTGAATATATTTCTTGTTATTTCAATTCTCAGTATTTTATTTAGAGTAACAAAATCACGGTAATATATTCCGAAGTTGACATAAAATGTTGCCGTAAAGTACATAGTGCAAAAGAGATAGATATTCAGTGCAGTCACGCCAATCAGCATTCCTGTCTACCAACTCCCAATAGACATACTTCCGGTCAGAGTCCGGAAAGGACATCCCATTACGCCGGAGGATTTATTTATCATTGGTTTGAGTAGCGTGGTTTATTAATCATTTATTACGGTTTACTGGTTCGAATAGAAATAATTATTTTTTATAATATAACTGAATTACTAGCCTAGCGAATTTATCCCTCTTTGGCTCTAAGTGATTAATTTATCTCCATATTCTTTAACTTCTTACATTTGACATTTGTTGCAATTAAAGCTCAAACCAGATTTTTATGTACCAGAGGAAATTAATAATTGTGTGCAGGAAGAAATATTCAGTATGTTGGAAAATATGATAAGGAAAAACTTAAAGCATACCTAGTAGAGGTGCACCTAATAGTAGTTTCACTCGAATAACTGAATACTCGGTTTAAATTTTACGGAACCGAATATTCGGCCGAATTATTCGGTAGACAATTTTTTTGTTTGTTTTTTATAAATAGGTTCTAACAAGTATGTTACAAGTAGCTACTGGCTAAATGAATAAATATATTGGTTACTAGCTAAAAAAATTGAGGTTTAAAAATGTTGACTATACTAAATACTAATTGTAGGTAAGTAATAATAAAATAAATAGATTGACCTGATATTTTTCGAAATAAATATTGATTTGAAGCTTAATTGCTTTATATTAATAAACTTCATTCAACACATTATTTCTAGGATTTCATTGATTTATAATATGACGTAAATTTTAGTTTTGTCTTTTATTTAAGTACCGTGTCGTGTAGCTAAGAAAAAGAAATAGGTACTCGAACTGAATATATTCGGCTCCTAAACCGAAATATTCGCCCGAATACGAATAGTCAAAAAGATGCCGAATACCGATTATTTGACATATCTCTAATACCTAGCATATATTATAGACATACTTAAGTTTCATCAAACAAATGTCTAGGGGTTTTTGTCAAAGTATTTACAACGTCTGGGTGTTGTATGTTCTTGAATTCGTTGAATTGCCTGTTCAGTTTGATAATTGTTTGTAATTTTGAAATTCCTGATACCTGTATAGATCTTGTCAAATAAAACTTACTTTGCTTGAAGTACAGAATTCAACTTTCAATTCAATGTTCAACTTTATAAAATACCAAGTCTAGAATTGGAGAGGGTACTAACTGATTCATAGTCAGCCTGCAATCCTGTAACCCTGCAGATCACTTCGTGATATGTCAGTGATACTACTGTAAAGATTGCCTAAAATTTGTTTTAGTTTTTTAAATCCTTACAAAGTTAATTCGAAAAAGAAATAGATTTACTACTTTGGGTCAGTGATATTAGAGCCTTAGTATTTATTTCATGCAAGCTGATTTATTAGCAATACTATTTATTTTAAGTACAAGAGTTATGGCGTAGACTACTAACATGTTTATGTTAATCGGCGCTAAAATCGATACACTGCAGTATGCACCATATTATTACATCACTTTGCAGCCAAGCAACATGATACAAATAAGTGTGTATGGTAAAGATAACATAAAAAATACCTAATATTATAAAACAGAAAAGCAATTGATTTTAACATGTTTTTTTTTTATAAAATTATTTGTTATTTATTATTATTTGTCTTGACAGTAGTAATCGATGTTCATTGAGGGAAGTCAAAGAGACTCATCGGATTTTTTGTGATGGAGACACGATTTAATGAAATTTCAGAATATTTCAAGTATAAAAATAAATGCTAATTCCTTCAAAACGATCATAGCGAAGGGATTCTGAATTTAACCCCTCGCCCCTTAAAGTGTTTTTCATGAAAAATATTTTAAAGTATACAAAGACACTTCAAATTAAGAACAACAAAAAATAATACTAAGTATATTTTAAAAGGTTTGAACGTTCTGGATTTACATTTTTATTAATATTGAGTTTAGAGGCTGTTCCATGGGCTCTAAATTGTTATTGTTTCACCATTAGTTATCTGGAATCCAAACTTACATCAAAATTAATTGATCTCCACAAAACTATGTATGTCTATACAAATAAAACCTTTTTACCAAGTTTCGAAGTACTATCCGATCACTTGGTCAATAAATATATTTTTAATAAGTCGCGATGATACTGCGTTAAGTATATCTAAACTAGAAGTTATCAATGATAATCGTTTCAGCGGGGCGTGGGTAGTTGGGCGTCACACATTCTATTATTATCTCGTTCTTTGTTTTATGATGCTACATTTTGTAAAGCAAACATTCTACTAAATATTCTGTTATTTCTACTATATATAAAATTATTTATTTTTGTTGTAACTTAGTGTTATATAAACTAAATGTTGTATCAGTTGCCATTCTAATCGATAAATATACTTATCTATTCTATCAATGTCCATTATCTGAACAATAAGATATAGTACTTATAGGACATTGAAAATAAATGTTTTCATTTCTAAATATAATATAGAGATAGCATTGTAAATATCAAATAGATATTTGAAATTCGATTGAGTTATTGAATGCCCGGGCTTAGGATTATCCAATGTTCATAATCAGGTATACAGGATTCACGACTATAAATATTCTCCCACTACATATAACATATATAAAACTTATTTACAAATAATAATGTATAAATAAATATTTCTAAGGAATCACATGCAGCAAATATAATCTTAATACTCAGTGAAAACTGAAGAATTTGCAGGCAAACTTACGAGTTTAAACATTTATGAAACAAAGCTGTTATGTTAATCTAGAGGAGACGAGACACATGCGCCAACTAATACGGCTTCCTGCAACTCTTTCTATCTTTTATAATCTTTTCTATCTTTGCAAAGTCATTTTTTTTTATAAATTATAATACTATTTCCATTTCTAAGATTACTGTACAACTAAGTTTGTTCCAATAATTTTTTAGACTTTAAATAGACGGTTTTCCGAAACCATTCTTGGTATGTTATATATAAAAATATACATAAAGTATAATTAGTTTAACTAAACCCCTTTTAAACGATAACAAAAAAAATGCATTTAATAAGTGCATATTTATATTCAAAACCTAAAATTATAACTTTTTGCTAGTAACTCCCAGAACCGCCTGGTTTCATTTATTTCATAAAATGAATAAAAATTCCATAGTGCAGTAAATTTTCTATAAACCATTTTCCAGATGTAGATATTTGCCTTCGCATTTAAATAGTCGCAGTGCCACATAAATTTATGCATACGATTTAATGGTACAAGCTTAGCTGTTAATAACAATCGTAATATATGCATCTAACTTTTTCTAAGAAAAAAAATATAATAATATTGTAATCATAATTTAGTAATTCTTACAAAATAATTCCTATTCGCATCTGTGGACTACAGAAAAGTACGATCTTGCTGCATTTGTAAAGAACTACCTATCTATACAGAGATAAACTCGTACTAGGGATACCCCTACTACGAGTTTTTACGTTAAAACTGATTTGTTGTAATCACCCTAAATAACTAAAGATACATATAATTTTTAACAGATTTTTTAAATATGTCAATAAATTAAAATTCTAAGATTTCGGAAACTGTCATAGTTTTCGTAACTTCAAAACGTCTAACCCGGATCCCTGTTTCGTAAATATTTTTTTCTTCCTAATATTAGTTCGACCTTTAGATCGAGATTATCAAGCACGAACAAAGAAAACAAACTCTTTACATTAATTGTCTTAAAATGTTAATCAATAAATAAATACGAGTACATAATATTATAAATTCGACTTTACCTTCGGTTATTATGTCCATAGTGTAGGTATTACAATTTTTTCTTTTTCTTTACATGAATAAATACCTACTTCACATTAATATGATTTAGAATGACTACCAGCTGTTTCTGTCAGGTTCTATAACTATTTCGGTTGAATGAAATTGGTCGTTATGTCCCCTTTGATTAATGTATGTGTACAGTAATTATTTGTTAATTAAACTATAACTAACTTAATTTAGTCTTATAATCAATATCATTCAAACATTTTTACAAATGGCTATATAAAACCACAAGTTTGCCATTTCGTTTTTTAGAATTAACGTTCACAACTATATATATATATATACATATATATATATATATATATATATATATATATATATATATATATATATATATGGTATATCTTTTATCAAATGTAAAAATACATACAAAAAAAAAATCCTTTTGTTAATTTTGTACAAAATTTCAAAATTATATATATTACAGTAAATAAACATTGTTTATTTGCTATATTATACTTTGCTTTGATACTAGCAGGACTGAATTGTAAGAATGAAAACGACAGTCCTCGCTCCCCGTGTACAATCATTTAGTGTTTGGAAATATTCCAATATCTAAATTTAAATAAGCATTTTAATTATACTATCGCATGCTTTAAAATAAATTCACTTTTTTTATTCTAAATAAAAACCTTATTATGGTATTTACGTCAACGGTTATATATAAGTTATTTATTATTAAAACATGATTTATGTGCTTAAAAAAGATTTTATTAATATTTTACTCTAAACAAAACTGGAAGTATACCTTATGTAATATAAATTTAAATTTACTTATTTTCCGTATTCGTTTTTAACTTTAACATCGATATAAAATCCTAATCAACAATAGTACGTAAAAATAAAAACACAATACATTCTCATCTCCTAGGTAGAAAGAACACGTGCGTTCCTCTCGTTTTAGAGACAAATGTTTCGTGTTATTTTTATCTTGCCACGCGGGTGGGAGAACTATTCGGTAACTGCAAGAGATATCTATATTCTATTGAATATACTTTGAGTTGAATGACAGTACTTCTATCACTGAAATATCAGTAATACACACATCAACCAATAATTATCCAATCAACCAATAATCGTCCAAGCAACAGCGCAGTGTTTGGCCATTAAAAAATAGCGTGTAAAAATTTCAGTTCATAAACAGTTTTTTTATAATTCAATATCAGTACGGTACTTGACCTAGTGCTGAATAAATTGGATAGTGAAATGGCTGCTTAACAATTATAAAAACGCAAACTAAACAGTTTCAAAGCAGCTTGAACTATAGTAAAGAGTATTTATTATCCATGTATGGCTTCTTTGTTATACCCTTTAAACAGCTGATTGACTCAATGTGTACGATATCGTATATTATTAGAATACTTATTAATTATGTCAAATAAAAGTATTTTCACAACTGTATAAACATTTAATTTGCAAATCGTTATAGATAGCACTATTTGTAAACAAAGGGGTTTTTACATGTCACGAACTATGATTAATAGATTTTTTTTTTGAGTTTTATGACTGACATACATAAGCCAATACAATTGTAATTCAATTAAAAAACAGGAAATCAGAATTATAACATTAAATTAATTATTCAGTTATAATTAGGATATGGGTTAATAATTAATATTATCAAACGACCTCTCTTGACCTCAAGGTGGTTGAACTTGAAATAACAGAAACATTAATGCTTATATGATAACAATCAAAATATAATATTTGCTATTGATATTGTAAATAAACATACGATACAGCAGTTTAAGCTAGCTCTGTTTTATATCACGATCAGGCGTTGCTAGAGTAATAAAATTTATTCATAGACACGTTGCTACAATTCAATAAGAAATTATAAAACGCAATTTTATATACATTAAGTATCATTATATAGGTATTTCTGATATCTATTGTCTACCCACAAAAAGCTATTAACATCCTTAAGAAGCATGCTATAGATGATAATATAGCTAGAAACATATTTTCAACCAATTATACATATTTTAAGCCATTGCACTATCGTTTACAAAAATAGTTTTGAGTTGTGACGCCAACTGCGGGTTACGTGTACGTCGGGTAGGCAAGCGAAATTTACGACCTCCTTTATTTTAGTTTCTGATGTTGCAAATTAATATATATACAAGATTTCAGTGACATGTTTCTGTAGCATTTTAAACTAACCATGATAAAGTAAGAAAATTCTTACCTAGAATGTAAATTAACATAATGAAATGTAACAATTACCTTTTTAATTTTCCAGGCGTCTGGAGTAACAGTATCGGACGCGTGCAAGACCACGTACGAGGAGATAAAGAAGGACAAGAAACACCGTTATGTAGTGTTTTACATCCGGGACGAGAAGCAGATCGATGTAGAGACAGTCGGGGGACGTAACGCCGAGTACGAGCAGTTCCTAGAGGACCTCCAGAAGGGAGGCACTGGGGAATGCAGGTATGATCGCTTTTAAATCACAGGTTTATATTCAAGCCCGGTTGTTAAAAGAAAATCAGAACAGTTCAGAATTAATTGTATACATAACAATTAGTGTAACAGTGATATATTTACTTCTTCGACATACAGAATGTATATACTATAGTTTAAGATTCTAGTAAGTTGGAGTAATAGCTATGGTAACAAAACTCATATTACATTATAGATATGGACTCTTCGATTTCGAGTACACGCACCAGTGTCAAGGCACGTCGGAGGCCAGCAAGAAGCAAAAACTTTTCCTCATGTCGTGGTGCCCAGACACCGCCAAGGTCAAGAAGAAGATGTTGTACTCTAGGTGAGGATATAAGATTAGTTATTTAAAATATTGTCTTAAGAAAAATCAGGTAATAAAAAATCACAATAGACATATGTAGTAGAGCGATACTAATTAAGTATTCTCATTCCAGCTCCTTCGATGCCTTAAAGAAGTCGCTGGTAGGAGTACAGAAGTACATCCAAGCGACCGACCTCTCGGAGGCGTCGCAGGAGGCCGTCGAGGAGAAGCTGCGCGCCACCGACCGCCAGTAGACGCGACTGTACTACGCCCAGCCGTCGCCGCTGGCCAGCTGTGCGCGACTGTACCGCCCGCAGACACCGACGCGACCGTACCTCTGTGACAAATGTGCGACTGTACATGCATTTATCACCCGCTCGTTACACTCGTTACGTACGTGTACACTCGCGCAATATTGGAGAACTTATTTTAATACTAATGTCACGGGGAACTTCCATTTTGCATTTGAACGTCTGTCCTCTATGAGCGAAGGTTACCCCACTTCGGAAACATCGGTTGCGTCGGTATCTGCGCGTCGTACTTAGGTTTTTTATATGAAGGGTCTCAGTGAGGCATGGATTCTTTTCTACTATTATTTTATTTAAGCTTTCTCCGAACATCATCGGTCTTAGTCGGCAATTTGTACAGTATAGTGAATTACTATATTACACGCCGGCTGCGCGTATAGCGATAAGGGATGTCTATGTAATAATTTAAATTATACTAATTATTATATATATTTTTCCTATAAAATAACTAAAGAGTAAGTTAAGCTCAAACTAAATTAAATTCAGTGACGCGTGCGTGTTTTTTATTAAATGCAGTTTAGGCGCCGGTCGGCTTTTATACTTAGATTGTAAAAATGTCATAATCGCCTTTTATTTCACTCTTGCAGTGCAGTGCTTGTACAATGCTCGAACGGCGGGCGATTTTATGAGTATTTTGTAACCAGTTTATTCAGAAATACACTCGATATAAGTGAATATTGCTTGTTTTATTCCAACCTACCAGTACAACACCAATTTACACTTTAGACCAGGGGTGTCCAACCAGTCGATCGCGGCCGCTAGTCAAGTCGATTCCGGCGAGGCAAAAACTATTTAAAACTTTTAAGTTAAATTTAAGATTTACCTGCCCTAAAGGTCCCTTAGAATATCAGGAAGTACGTAATTCTTAAAAATAAATAAATTAGATCTAACAGCGATTCGTCGGTAAAAAGTCGATCTTAGTTCTGATTAAGTTAAAATATAATTTATTGGTCTAAAGCAGGGGTGCTTTAGACCAATAAATTATATTTTCGATTTTCTCCTTAAATACTAAGATTATATTATTTAATTCTTCGTATTCCTTTTATTGGTTTATTTGCTTAAATACAGATATAATACAAATTGTAATAGTATATTGTATTATATATTCTACAAAAATGTTTATTCTAGTGTGCGACCCGGGAGCCCAGAAATAAAAATACCTAGCAAGTTAATATATCATAAGGGGGCGTCCATAAATTACATGAGGTGTTTTTTTTAATTATTTGTACCTCCCTCCCTGGTAACGTCGTGAGATTTTATTAAACCCCTCCTCCATCCCCCAATCTCACGTGAGATTTTTCTAAATGTGGGTTTCTTAAATATGGAAACGCGTTGGGTGATTATTGCAAAAATAAGAAAAAATATTGCTTGATAGTTATTAATATTGCTGAGAGTTATAAGTGTAAAAAACGCTATTAGCTATATTTTTGAATATTTAAATTTTCGGTCCCTTCGTCCCATTATCACTTAAGTGATATGAACGTGTGCAACAGATGAATCAAATATCCAAGTAACGATAAGACGGAAATACATATTATCAAGGAATTGTGGGAAAATGTACATACCTACTACATCAAGCAGAAGTGAATGAAATAAAGAATGTGTATACGAAACTAACCATAAGTAAGCATTTTTTATCGCCTTTGTAACAGTTAAATTTTAATTTAGGAGTTTTTTATAATAACATGGAAAAGAAACGGGGTTTTAAATGCATGTGTAAAATAAAATAATGTATTCACTTTAATATTCATTATAATAAATAAAAAAAAAAATATGCAGAATGAAGACTTTATTCAAATTATAATCCATTATAATGAGAAACAGATAATTGATTAAATAATCTTGAAAAAGTTTCTTATGAAAAGTTCTTATAAATCTGTCAAATGGAAAATTACAGACCAAACTGACATAATAAAAAGAACTGAGCTTATTTAGGTTCAAGTTAATTGGAAATAACTTATCGAGTACAAAACGTATTATATAAAAGAAATAGGAAATAAAACGCCATTGAAGTAATGAAAACATTTAATAAAATTTTCATGTCAATTATCGACACAGTAACTATAATAACTATCACAAATGAAATGACTAGGATTTTATTCTTAACAATTGTTTCAAAATGTTATCGTCTATCAAACAATATTATTTAAATGTTTGAAAAAAATTTTTTGGCCAATTCAGGAACGCAGCGATATTTATGTAACGATTAAAACTTCACAACGTTAAAAAAACGTTTAAGGTATAATAAGTGTATATATTATTTATGTTAGTGAAGTATAATAACAAAAGATTTTTTTTTTAAATAAAATTAAATAATGGCTAGAAGGTAAAAAAAAATTTAAAAATATATATCTTACTCTAAAAATAAAAAAAAACTTGAACAAATGACCGGAACCTAATTCAAAATAAGGGTCAAATGTTGCCATGGGAGTAGTCTGACGAAAAAGAGCCTGTTTTGTCATCCTACAGGTACATGTAATCTTACAGGATGACAAAACAGGCTCTTTTTCGAATTAGGCTGGCAAGCTCAATTAGGAAATACGGCTATCTAGCCGTATTTCCTAATGAACATTTATAAAGACAATCTGCTGTAGCACAAATTTGTATTTAAACTTTCTGAATTAGTTACTACTATTTTAGATCACGCCGCGAGTACGACATGCTAAAAACTCTAGAACAAATATTCCGATTGTGTTCGAAACTCGTCGGGATTATTCCGATGTATTTAACGTAAGTAAAGGCGGGAAAAAGTGTAATATCTTTGTAAACATTTTTTTAAATAAAAATACTTAAATATATTTATTTTTTTAGTCGAGCATAAATTTTGCAAGTAATAGAGTAAAATGGTTTTTTAAATAAATCCATGACTCCAGATTTCCAAATACTGTCCATGTTAAAAAATACTCTGCGTACGTAACATCGACATTTTCGAACAACAGAATTTATAGCAATTAATAAGGAACATTCTTAGGTCAAATTACAAATCCACCATAGTTCCTAATACTAAATATTTTTGATAGTTTGTAGAAACATTAGTTTCAAGAAATATAAACAGCTATAGGTACTTTTTATTAAACTCTGTCAAGCACGATAATATTTCTATTTTAAGATGATCATTTAACATTAGAAGTTTAAGACCACAACGATTCCTACTTTTTTTTAAAAACCACTTTATGCTTACACTATAATTTGTTACATATTATTTTATTTTTTGTTCAGAATACGAAATATAATGTATTTATTTTTTTAAGTAGAAATAAGATTTTATTTTAAAATATAACTTGTTTACATAAAGCTAAAGGGGCTTTGTAACTTAACAATTTAAGTTAAAACAGTCTTTATGGTCGGAAATTGTGCTTAGAAGGTTATTTTTGCTAGTATATTATAAATATTATAAGTATATTAACTTTTTTCATATAAAATCTCCTAAGACGTACCTACATTGTAAGAGAAGTTTTCAGAAATTTAAGTATTTCAACTATTGCAAGGTACCTACTACTTGAGGAATTATTTCTATGAAATCTAAAATACTTTTTTCTTTCATTTTTGAAATACTTTAAACCACATTTTGACAAATTTAATAATGATTTAGCATAGACTACAGAAAGCCGGATATTATTTCTAAACCAATAAATATTAAGATCAATCCGTTGTTAAATAACTGTAAAATTACTAGTAAATACTTAATAAGTTATAATATAATTTATCGATAAATCTGAACCCGGTGTTACTTTCATTATTAACAGTGAATAAATGTAATGGAGTCAAACTCGGACATTTCAAACCCTTAGTATTGGCCAAATCCATAAAGTTATACAATAAATTATGAATTTTCATAAATGTTATTAACCTTATGGTAACTTCAACCGCCATTTAAACGTATGGCAAATACGTTTTTATTTCCGCATAAAATTCCTGAAAATACTCTCAATTCAAATACTGATGGTGCTGATGGTGTCTGCCGGAGCAGGCGTCACATTTGGCAATTGAATGGCTGGGTCCAATAGAGGGATGCTGTCCGTTGTCCTGAAAAACAAAATAATTAAGAAAATAACAAAGTTATTTAAATGATATATAGGGTATGCCCATTTTCTCCACGGACCAGACACTTTTTACTAGACACATTTTAAGAATATACTTTGTTTGTTTTAAAATAACTAATCTATTCATTGAAAAAGTTCAATGAATTATTAGAGACATAAAGGAAACCTAAACATAAACTATGGACATTGCTACAAAAAAAATTTGAAATATACATTTTATGAAAGAAAAGTTGTTAACATATTAAATATTACAACATTTATAAATTAAAACTACTAAAGAATAAATGAGAATAAAAGAAATCTTTGAATAAACCCTCAACAAATAAATAAAGATTAAAATAAATGTTTTATAATCCATACTTGGCGCGGGTCAAGGTTGTATCAGCGACGACCTCGTCGCAAGGCGCCGCGCTGTTGTTGCGGACGATCGGTAGAGTTGTGCATATTGTAGCCGCCAGGTAGATGTGCTGGGAATTATTAACATGTGTATTATTTTTCCCCAAAACTCTTCATAACCAAGTGAAGATTAAGGTTTAGTCAGTTTATATTTCCCTAGGGTTAAAAACATTCCTGAATGTTCTATATATATTGAATTAAAGTAAGGACACACATTATTTTTGATGTTATTTAAAAATAGATACATGACAAATGATTTATCGAAACTTAGTGTACTTACTCGTTCGAGAAAGTAAGCTAATCTAAGAATGAAAAGATAAAAAGATAAAAGATAATCCTACTTGTAAGCTGCATGGCAGAACCTACTAGAAAAGCATAATAATCAGTGTAAACCTCCGAGTATCTGTTTAAAATGTAAAAAAAAAAATATTAGGTATTTGTGTTGGTGTGTGATTAATTTATTTCTAAAGACCAAAATATGATTTTTTGTAAATTTTGATCTGTTCCTTTTTTAACCAGAATATTAAGATAAAAATATTGAGTCAAAAAAGTCTCAAGATCAACAACAAACATTTAAATTTGACCCACACCCGTATAACCAACACCGGAACGTTTTTTCATAACACAATTTATAAATTTGACCTTCTTAATTAAGGGAATATAATCAATCACATAAGTATATTAAAAGAAAAGTTTTAGTTTCTACAATGTAACTATACTGGATTTGAGAAGTTAATTCTTACCATTGAAACAACCAGGATAAGATAAATAGTGGGTGTAGACCAATGGGTTGCATTTTCAATAGCTACCACTCCCATGACCCAGTTTATAGCAAAAAATGGTTCCAATACTAAACATAGGTTAAGATATGTCTTAAGAGCATTTCCTTCAGTATTCCAAGTCCATTTCCAAGACAAATTATCCATATAAAGCATATTAATAAGTCCCTTGTCTGTATATCCTTTCATCTGATCGTTACTCTGAAAGCGAGAATTGTAATAAATAAAAACTACTATAACGGTAGAAAATTTTAAACTTGCAACAATTCTTAAATGTATGTATTATTCAGTATCTGTTAATCTAGTATAAAATAAGTCATCTTCATAAAATTATTATACAACTCTATGGTCATCTTACTTCCTTCCCACCATCGCTATTAACATCATTATTAGAGGTACATATGTTAACGTAGTGACATTCTTCATCATTGTAGTTAAACTCCTTGTCCAACGTATCTGAACTGTCCGTATTCTTCCTACTACTTCCAGGAGTGAACATATTATCAATATTTTCAAGGCTTCCTGTTGCATTATCTTCAACTCTATCATTCTTCGGCCAGTTAGCGATATGATGATCTACTAGTTCTTGTATTTTGGCAGTCAGCATTTCATTTTGCTTTTTATTTACACTTTGAAGGCCAACAATAATGATGCCTGTATTTATTAGTATCAATATCATGGCTGGCACCATAAAACCCATAACCATTCCCTTCTCAATTGACATCCAACAATAGTGTTTTATCTCGTATTGTTCCATGGATAAGGCATAATTAAACTAAAAAATATATTAAATATTAGTGGAGTTATAAGTGGAAATTTTTACTTTAATATAACAGTTACTATAAACATCTACATACCATAACAATAACAGCAGGGACACCATAAGCCAAGAGATAATTATATTTCAGCGGTAATAGCGTATCGCAAACACAGTACTCAGACACCGCTACTGCCAACGCAACTATCCACACCGCACAAGAAATATGCGTATAGTGCAGAACTAACGCGATCCTTTCACATTGTGATGGAGATGAAGCTCCCTGTTATAGGTTTTTACATTTTAATGAGCAAGTATTTCAAGACTTAACATGTGTACTTTAATGACTATAACATACTTACCACAATGGCCTGTATATAAATCAGCGTACAGGCAACAAGGCAACAACATAGGTTGATGACTAGCGGGTAAAGCTTACTACTGCGACGGAACTCGGCAGCATATTGGCTCCACATTAACCACATTATTGCTGACAAAGGTATTGCTATTGCAAGGCCACTGGTTATGAAAATCTAATAAAAAACGATAGTTTTGTTTTTGACAAAATTAACAAACAAAATATATTGAAGGATTATATGATATTTTTGTTTCCTAGAACTTGTAGTTAATAAATAAAAAGTCATAATCATTCTATTGATTTTAGAGTTGTATATGTAAATGTCGAAGATACCTAGAAAGTAAGATCTAGCGCATACATGTATTATACTTAATGGTTGAGTAAGGAATAGACCAGCTATATGCTCGTTTAAGATATTATTTTAGTTTCATTATCCTAAAAATAGCTGCCATGAAAGATTAATAGTTTGCCAGCTTATAACTCCCGCGGAAAGTGCTGTCTTATAATTAAAGTAAGGAATACTTACTAATATCATCCACTCATTTCTGACTCCATGGCAGGTATTAAATCCGTATAGATAAGTAACGCTATCAATAATATTGTGTTCTTTAAGATCAGAATCAGTTAAAGAATCATCAGGAACTTCTATATCAGGCTCAGTTAGTTTATTTTCAATAAATTTTGTTACTTGTGCTAAAACAACAAAAGTTTTTGATTTTATAATATCTGTTACAATAATTTCCAGTAGTAATATTGGCGATTTACTTTAACAAGCACCAAAATGTCCTAATTTATTTAATTCTACACTATCGATGATGCTATTAGTATTAATATTCTATAATACCTTGACTGTTTCTGGTTAAGATTTCAGGGTTCGGGTAAAGAGGTGGATTATCATCGTAAATGGAAGACGTGAAATTAGAGACAACTCCACCGTAATCAGTATCATAAGAATTTGTATCATAATCTGTGCGTACTTCTACTCTCGGGTATCTCACAGTTTTGTGATAATTAATTGATACCGGTTGGAAAGAACGATAGGTCACAATTTTTTGATTTTTGAACAAATTATCATCGACATTCGTTCTTCGGATATGATGAGACGATTTATTTTGTTGGAAGGCTGTAATAAAAAAAAAGATAGAAAAGATAGAAGTTTAAAGCTTATTTCTATGTTAAAATGCTAAAATTTACCTTCAGAATTACACGTAAAACATTGGTATATGATGAAAATTAGGCACACACGATTTAAATAGTAGATCATTATGAGTAAAAATATATGAATTCAATTAGAA
Organism: Napeogenes sylphis; assembly: GCA_959347405.1. Taxonomy (NCBI): domain Eukaryota; kingdom Metazoa; phylum Arthropoda; class Insecta; order Lepidoptera; family Nymphalidae; genus Napeogenes; species Napeogenes sylphis. Next base: position 8,789,314 of record OY365781.1, on the reverse strand, counting down.
AGACATTCAACAAGGACAACGCTTAATTCAAACAAATTTTCGTTCCAAGAAGGAACTATTACAATTCACAAATTATTCACTTATAAAGAAATATTTCTTGTTTATTTTTGGTGCTTTTGATATAAGTGGAACTACTTTGGAGTAAAAAATCAATAATACTTGTCACGTTTCAATGTACGCATAATTATTATTTTTTGTTAAAGTGTAACAAAGCATTGGAATAAGCATACACTGCTTAAAGCAGTAGGAATCGTAAAATATTGTCAACATTATTTTATTTAAATAATCTTTTTCTTCAACAAATATTTTAGTAGAAATGATTTTTTTTAATATGGCAATATAGCCAATATTTACCCTAAAAAGATTCTTTGGCGGGAAATCAAAAAGCGCGCATTTTAAAAAAGGCCCAAAAATATAAAATTTAAGTTTTCGTGTTTATATTGTATATTTTCAAGTAAATAGTTACTTTTAAGGGCTGTTATAAATAATACTAGTTATGAGTGTAAATAGCGACGGGGGAGACCCCGTCGAAAGAGTAAAAAAAAGAAAAATTGTTGGCGGTTGTCCAGAAGGCGTCGTAAACTATAATATATTTAAAAAGCCATTGTATAAAAGATTGTTTCTAGAAAACCACAGTGGCGATTGTGTGGTGTATGTGGAATCTACTGAAAATGAAAAAGTCGGCAATAAAAACCCTATCGTCCTTACGAAAACCTTTACGGAAAACGTTAAAGGAATAGTAGGAGTACACCGAATAAATGCCTACAAAGTGGGCGTTACGTTTAAAAAACCCGCGCCTGCCAATAATTTCTTAAATATGGATAGTTTTTTTATTAAATACAAGCTCAAAGCATTCATACCAGCCTATATGACTGAAACTATTGGAATAATTCGATTTGTTCCCAAAGATATGTCTAATGAAGATATTTATAAAAATATTGTTGCTGATGCAGAGGTTGTATCAGTCAAGCGATTTATGAAAAGAGAAAACGGAAAGTTAATACCCCTGGGCACAGTTGCAGTAACTTTTGCCGACACTGTTTTACCACAGTTTACCTTTATTAGCCTATTTAGGTACTCGGTACACACCTATGTGCCACCACTCATCCAATGTTATAAATGTTTAAAATTCAACCACTCCGCGAAAGTCTGTAGAGGAGATCAAATGTGTTCCTCGTGTGCAGGTCGCCATTCCTACAAAGAATGTGATGTAGAAGGCATCACTTGTATAAATTGTGGAGGTAGTCACTTGGCTATCTCTAGAGATTGTCCTGTAAAGCAGAAGAAAACGGCAGAGAAGAAAGAAAAGCACCGTCATCGTTCCTATGCCACTGTTGTGAGTACCCCACCACCCAATATAACATCTAAAACATTCCCCACATTAAATGAACCAAGTAAGTCAGTATCACAACATCTTTCTACGGTAAAAAATGTAAAAACAGCATCAAATTGTATTGATGCTGAACAAATTATAAATAATGATATAATTATCAGTGCATTAGTCAAGTCTTTAGTTGCCCTTGGTAATAATAGGGATGGTATACCTTTAACAAATAAAAAGATAAAAGAAATATTATTACATAACTTAATAACTTAATGGATACTTATTTACATATTATTCAATTTAATATACAAAATTTAAATAGTAAAAAAGCATTATTAAACAAATTCCTTTTAGAACAAAAAGTTGATCTATGTTTATTGAATGAAACCTGGTTAAAAGATACTAGCAATATACCTTCTTTTACATCATATAATTTTATTTACAAAAACTCTAAAGATTGTATTTTTGCAATACCTGAAATACCAATAATTATTAATCATATTAAGGATAATACAAACAATATTTATAGGGATGACATATGGCCAATGTATAGATGTAATTATAATTCTTTAATAAACCATTTACATATTAGCTGTAATCTAGATTCAATCCAAAATAAATATGATTTTCTAGACTTTATTAGTAAGAAAACTCATTTCTATACAATATACACAGATGGTTCCAAAAATATTGATGTTGTCACTTCTGCATTTTATGATCCTCAAACGAAGGTTTCAAAATGTATTCAATTAGACAAAAATTGTAGTGTCTATACAGCAGAAAGCTATGCCATATTGACTGCCTTAAAATCAATTAATAGAAATGTAGATATTAAGAATATATTAATAGTAAGTGACTCCAAAAGTGTTCTAGCAACTTTATGTAATAATAACTTAAGTTTTAAACAAAATTACATTATATATGAAATCAAACATATGTTGGACCAGCTGATTAAAAGTAATAAATTTATTGAGTTTGTGTGGGTGCCATCACACAGTGGCATATATGGAAATGAGGTTGTAGATGCTGCAACTCGTCGAAAATGCGACGAAGACCATTCGGATTTTATGAAAATCCCATATACTAATTTTTATTCCACCCTAAACAATAATTTCATACAAATATGGAGAGAATATAGAAAGCACATCATTCAAACAAAAGGAAAATGGTACGCAGAGGTCCAAAAAAGCTTACCTATTAAACCCTGGTACTATGACCTTAAGTATTCTGGGAGAAAATTCATTACAACAATTAATCGTCTACGCTTCGGACATTGCTTAGTTCCTGCCCATCTTTTTAGACTTAAAATCATAAAAAATAATAAGTGTGCACATTGTTCTCAAGAAAACGCGGATATTAAGCATTTAATTTTTGCATGTTCGTCATTTAACGTACAACGGCTGATTCTTGTCAGTGACATTAGCGAAATATCGCAACAGAGTTGTATAAGTGTTCCCCGCCGTGTTCAGGAATTACTTTCGAATAAACATTATTTTAAGTCTATTTTTAAGTATATCTCGAATACTGTTGAAAATATTTAAATATTAGTGTAACTTGTAAGAAATTAAATATTTAATTTAATTATTATAATTTTTAAGAAAAAAGAGAAGTGTAATGAAGCTATTTTACTGTCATTGCAATTCAATGTTAATTATTTTTTTATAAATGCATTTATATTATATTGTTTAATGTTATATTAGTTTCATGATTTGACTTAAATATCATACTTTAAAAATAGACATGAATACTGTTATATAGCTAAAAAAGATTTAATGTTAATGTAATTCCATGTCAACTTATTTATAAATTATATAATTTTATTCTATTATTGCGACTGAAGGGCTTGTACTCATGGTCATGAAATAAATTATAAAAAAAAAAAAAAAAAAATTACCCTAAAAAAATCAGGTGATTGTCAATGTCACCACCCATAACATTTATCAAACGCAGTTATCAATAGCAATGTAACCAAAAATAGATGCAAAATGAGCGCAATTTTAAAATTTATCCGTGAAAACCATATCTTGGCTGTAATAGAGCAGGCTATCGCGAAAAAAAAATCCCGGTTAAGTTTAAATTCATTCGAAATTACTGAAATACCTTCTCTTCTGTACACCTGTCTCGATGTGGAACATCTTTATCTCCACGTAAATAAAATAACAGCAGTGCCAGTACAAATTACTGAGCTTCTAAACTTGACTACATTGACCCTGGATTACAACAACATAAGTTCATTGCCAGTGGAAATTGGTAATTTGAAAAATTTAGTAAACTTAAATATTAGTTACAATCCCATAAAAGTGTTGATACCTGAAATCGGTGAACTGGAAAATCTCGAAGCGTTTTGGTGCAACAGGATAGAGTTGCGAGAATTACCTAAGGAGATTGGAAAGTTGTCAAAATTAGACACTTTAGGGGCACGAGGAAATGATCTGAAAACTATTCCAGAAGAAATCACTAGGCTAACGAAGTTGAGGTGAGTTTGCTATTATTGTTTGACATCTTTTAAACTGCAGTTCCTGAAACATGCTATGTTAATTGAATTTTTATAGTCCAAATATGGCATTACTTTGTTATTATTCAGATCATATATTTCAACACCCATACAATTACCTGCTTTAAATTTTATGGCCCAATAACTGGCAATATATCAAACACTTTCCTGCAAGAATGAATTCCTCCATATTACCCAAATTTTGAAGATATCTATTTGTGACAACTTACTATTAACAAGAATGTCTCAATTACCCCTAATAAAAAAAATACATTAGAGAAACAATAAAATTATGCTTAATGGATAATATGTTAAGTTTAATATTTCCTATAAATTTTGTAATCAAACTTGGTTATTGCCTTTCTGATATTTAATTTCCTTTCATTTATACCAACTTAACCACAACAAAAGATTTTGAAAAGTATCATACTTTTTTTAGTTTGTTCATGTGTTTCCAAAAATGTAAATAACATGAATTGTTCACCCTTTTTTTATTATTGTTTTTGTCATAAGTGTGAACTACATTTAGTAGACATGTCTCAAAGTGGTTTATACTTTCAATTGCAGCTTAAATTAAGTACTGTTAATTTGTTTTTGACACAGATATTTCATTTAATTCCCTTTTGATAACTATGAGATTGGGGAATATTACATAATAATTATAATTATGTAATAAGTTATATTGTTGTTGTCACATCTTCTTCATTATTCAATTTGGCAATTTTATATTATTTGTTTGGTTTCTGGTTAGAATGTGTTTGCATGACATACATACAAGACCATATATTTATTAATTCTTTGGTGTTTTGGATGAATTATGTTATATAACTAATAAACAAATTTAAGGTTTTAAAATGTTGATATATTATGTATTTACAAGAAAGAAAGGTTTAAGTGAAATGTCATCAAATGAGAATTAATGGATCTCAGTGTTGTAAAATATGGTTATATGTCTAATAAAAAAATATTATATTGTGTAATTAATTAACCAAATTTACATATAGGTGGCTAACGTTAGAGCACAATCAGATTGAATCATTCCCAATGGGTATGGAGAACATGGAAGCACTAGTTCACTGCAACCTCAGACACAACAGGATCCGAGAACTGCCGACTAGTCTAATGAAGTGTTCAGATTTAATGTTCCTGCAACTTAATAATAATCAGGTGAGATATAGAGAGATTTGTTGTATTGTATGGATTTTAAGTCGCTAGGGATCACCCCCAAGTTGATCATGACTAGGCCTGCCATATGTCCGGCTTTAGTCTTGTTTGGCTTTTTCAGGTCGTGTTCGGCTAAATATTTGTATGTCAGGCCAACAATTGCTAAGATGATGTACGCATTGTGTAATTTAAAAATCACATTTCAAGAATTGTATAACGTGATTTCAAAAGAAAATTACGTTTTGGATAAAGTAGCTGAAAAAGCCAAATATAGAAACTTGTCGATTAAAAAATTACGTTCGTGCGTCCGGCTTTTAGGACTAAATATTCGGCCTACTACAGCGCAGTCAAGCTATTTTATTTTAGAAGATTGTAACCCTCATGACTCATTTAAAAGCATAAGCATTTTTTGTAATACAACTTCTGAGATCTATGTCAAGAGTTCGTTAAAAATATCGAAATAAAAATACACTTAGACTCGTAACAATCTGTAGATCAAAGAATGGTTCCGCGTGGGAACTCGCGATCTTTAGCTTAATATTCAGGGTCATTTATCACTATACTAATGAGTAATCGATCATTTTTTTACATTGGTTTATTTTTTATAGTATAGATTGGATTGCTGCAATATTCCTCACGGTCAGATCAGAAAGTCAATCAAATTATTTAATTTAATGTCGACATTACAAGGGCACTGATAGTTAGGATACATTTTACTAACAAATCAAATAAAAAATCTTTGTTGAAAATAAGTTTAATACATAGCATTAGTTCATTGTCAAAGCTTTAAAAATAATTCCAATTTTCCACAGATAGAAGAAAGCTGGCGAGAGATAACATATTTATTACGTATCTAATAGTTTAATTAGCCTATTTCGTTATCCAATCTACAACGTATTATTTGAAATATAAAAATACAAATAGTGTCTAGTTTAGTCTAGTGTCTACCAATCAGATGGGTTCACTAACTCGGTAACAACCTTTTCACAATTTTAGCACACTATTTGACTTAGCGTTTGGTAAATTAGACAACAAAATGGCTGCTAAAATAAAAACCCCTCTGGTAAAGCAGCATGATTATTACATTGTTCTTTCCATTAAGTGTTTCATTATAATGATTTATTTCATTATTTATTGCAGATAACATGTTTACCAGAGGACTTCGACACCAGCGCCACGACGGTCCTGGAAATGATAGATCTGAGACATAATCCTATCTGTGAATTAACTCATCTGGTGTGTTTTATTTGATGCATTAATTTAATTAATCCATTGAACTCGATGTTATTGTTTTTTTTAAATACAGATTACAAAGTTCAATTAACTACTAATATTATAAATAATCAATATTTATTTATTATAACAGTTGGTATCTTTGTAAATAAAAACTGTGTAACAGTTTTTTCCTATTAGAATAAATACATTATTCGGAAGCAGAAAAGCTTCTTATACTAACATTTTGATTGTTCTGTCCTGTCTACAAAAATAGCTGAACCGTTTTTAATGAAACTTTCAGTTACACCACATAAAACTATAACATGATTTAAATACACTTGTCATAATTAATCAGTTCTAGACGGACGTTATTTAAAAATAACTATTTTAATTTCAGGAACATCCATTAATTCGTTATACAGAAGAGCTACCAATAACCGACAGCATACAAGATTTACCTTCTTCAAGCAGCAGGGGTCACGTAGTGCCCCATGGGGCTCAGGCTTTGGCTGTCAATGCGACTGCTTTGAGACTTCCAGCCGTACCTGCCCCCAGACACCCGGACCCCATGATGATTGGTGAGTAGCGACTTGGTGGCTGTCATTTGTCAATTAGTGACAGTGACTATTGTCATTAGCTGAGTAGATTATGACTTTGACATATATTTGTTAACTGTACGGAGGTTAGACGTAAGGCAAACCATCTCTGCGTTTGATATGTCAATCGAAACAGACACAACAATGGTGGCATTAATTATAAAGGAAGCGGGTATCCGTATTTCCGCAATACTTTCCCCTTTGGGTATATTTAAAAGATACTTAAATTATATGTAAGAAATGTACCTTATATGGATATACTAATTTAATTCTGTTTGTGTACTGGTAATATTTTTTATTTAATTTTGAAACTACACTTCACTCAGTATGCAAGAGAGCATATCATATCGTAGTTTCATTTGTAGTGGGTACTAGAACTCTTTAGCTTAACTAACTAACTAACTTAGCATAGCTGGTAAATTTTTCAACATTATCAATATGAGACAGTGTGCTCCTTACCTCCAAACTCAATTGGTAGCAATAGCAATAATCAATCAATCAAAATCAGCTTCCCTCCTGACTAACGACGCCCCGAGCCGAGGTCCGTGTCTCAATCTGAGACGCCCTCGGGACGTCGTTCCCCATGGGGGCCCATCTGGCCCCCCCTTGTTAAGGGTGGGTCTCCAGACCCACCCGCTCCCCCGGTGACGCTGTAATAGCCAACAGGGCTAACAGTATAGACAAACAAAAAAAAATAAATCAAAATAACAACTGTCAAATGTCAGTTGCAAACCAGAGACTAACAATTGTCAATCCTTAGGTTAAGCCTGTTTCCGCTGTGTAATGATTTAAATTAATAATTATTACCTGCTATTTTCAATAATAATAAAATTAATAATATAACAGATATGGAACTAGATGCGTCGTCAATAGAATCTTCAGAGGACTGGGAGAATAGCGTGAATAGTTCTGAACTAGATGTACAGTATCAGAGCGATGACGAGCGTGTCGATAACGAGGTAAGTACTGCCAACACAACACTGTTTGGTTACTGACAACATACACATATTATATGTAAGATACATAAGTTTCTCACCACTCATTACTCAGTCAAACTATTTTAATTGGAATATAATTGAGTTCATAACTAAGATTCTTTAGTGTTGCCCTTTTCTTTCCTCGACCTCTCCATATACACCTCTCCTTGTTCCACGTAACGAACGGTGTTGTTAACACGCTAAACATAGATCGCTCAATTCTTTCAGGCTGTCGGCATGGTGTTGCCAGAACTATCGCGATATGCATCGACCGCTAGTTAAAACAACTTCTTACACATGGCAACATTTTTTAATATTCCAGCGCAAAATATTAAATTAAGATTCATTTTTATTGTGATATTTTTACTGAAATATGTATGTATTAAATTGAAGGTTTTGGTTTATGTACTATTTGAAGTCTGACAATAAATTTTGTTCATGCACAAATTAGTTTTTTAAGGTTTTATATATATTTTTTTCATAAATCATTTTAGTTGAATCTACTTTTTAGAATGTAATCTCAAGGCCAATAAAACTCGTGAAGTACCAAAATAAAATATATTTTACGCTCTTTTATATTGTATTGTAAATATAATGTATATGTACCTATACTAAATATTAAATGTTATATTAGCAAATTTATAAACCCTTTACATTAGAATGGATGTGGTTACTATAAAAAGGTATTAAACGGGTTTTAAAAAATATATTTTTAATGAAATTACTACAGTTATCAACAAATTATCTAATAATGTAACACTGCCAAAGAATATTAAAAAATACAAATTTTTAAATTGTTACAGAATTACGTAAAATTTAAATTTTGGTCGTGATGCTACCATACTGCTATTATTAAAAGACAGTAATTCAGTATCATTATAATTATCCTAGCCTGATTGTGTTAAAAGTTTCGCAATTTTGTGGTCACTGACGTTTACGTCTGACTGACACTGACATTCGAAATTACATGTAGTTATTATGAAAGATTCAAACGTAGTAGAAGACGGTAAGTTTCATTGTCTTTTGTCTTTTTTACCTAAAACTAGTATTGTTTTAGGGTACGAAATGTCAATTTTACTGGGTATTTATACAGTTCTTAAAATGTAATTCACATGGCCTTCGGAATTATTGTATCAATTTTGCTCTATTGAACATTATCGTAAACTTTAACGTTAAAACTTTTTTTTTTAACTTTTTAGGTAAACGATGATTTGTTTTAAACGAGTTTATTTTAGTACTCATCCCATGTAGTGTACTCCATGGACTGTTTGTGTGTTTTTAATATTTTCTGAAAACTACTTCAAGACATATCATTATAAATCGAAACTTGCGATGTCACAAATGTACTAAATGTATTAGAATTCAAATTGTATATCTGTGTCCAATATAAAGTCCTGCCAAATTAAACAATGCTTACTCTATATATGTCTTATTTTCTTTTGTAAAAAGATAATTTTTGTTAATCAATAATGTACATATCATTGTTCAACTTCGAATAACGTGACCAATAGGTTTGTTGTCAAAATATTACAATGTATACAAGTGCTGTATTTACGTTATAAGTAATATCTATTGGTTTATGTTTTATTGCTCATTTATGTTAATAGGGAAGAATAAAGGAATCCCGAATATATTGTATTTTTATTTTTTTATTCTTCATATGATTTTAAGCTTATGTTTCGGAAACAAAAAACTAGTCTTCGCTGGGAGACCATTAGTTACTGATAAAATCCCAATCCCGACTAACGTTTTTTTTTCTGAGGTGTTTATATTTGTAACAAATATTTGGTAAATGAGCCAGCACATTCCGATAGAAATAACATTTATATATGTCGGGGATAATCATTAGTACGGCTGTTAAACGAAACGCGTCACGAATCTCGTCACCTGTCAATTGACTAACTTCGTCTGAGTTCGTGCTACGATAGTGTCAGAATCAATAGGTACAATAAAATTATCCTTTAATTAAATGTGTTATAAAAACGTATACATGTAATAACAATATCGTCTGGTAAATTCCAAATAGCTCTGCTCAATTTCCATTCTTCGTCGTGTCATTTATATATTACGTGACATTGGCAGAAAATATTTTGTGCCCTGTAGGCGCAACCAAAAACCATCTCAAAATAAAGAAGAAACAAAGTCTATATCATGGAGCTCCATGAACGATGTCGAAGTCGTATTAGATGGTTTCCTAGTTAGAGACGTCAATTTGTATTGTGGAAGTACGGTGGGGTACTTCATGTTACTTTGGTGTTGTAAAACATTGCCTGGTAATTGTAGTTATAGTGTATCTCTGCTAGCCTACAAAATATAACAATCAATATTTAGGATTGATTATTTATCGATCGATGTGAACATTGATTTTCGTTTAATAAGAATAGCCAACCTTCTTTACGGATAATGTAGGTCAGATAGGTTGTTAATGCTCTTGATTAATGCATTTTCATTTTTTTTTATTTCTTTTCCATTTTGAATCAATACCTACCAAAGATAATTTGTGTACGTCGCATAGAAGTTTCAGGAGGACCTATTCTGATATCATAAATACTGAAATAAGCCCTGTAAAGACATTCCTTACCTTAATATTTAAGGTTATAAGGATTCCAGTTTATTTGTAAACAAGAAAGGCTATTTTATAGAGGTTTGTGACACGCCCATTTTGACAAATGAACCAATAAACACTATTCCCGTCTACTTTCTGAATTATTTTCCATATGAATTAATTAAATGAAATACATTTTTTCTAACTTCAAAAATGCTGTGATTTTTTTTTCTACAGGGTCATGCTGTTTGCAATCGAACGTATTTTATAAGTATTTTACAGAAAATGCTAAGTGAGTCTTTTGATTGTTCCCACTTATATCTCTACTTTCTTAATATCTAGTTTAAAAAAATAAGGTTTGGAATTTAAACCAATATGGTATTTCCAAACTTTCGTTACTTATATCAATATGCACTGATCTATAGACGCATTACATTGTACCTAAATTCTAGGCTGATATTGTAAAAAAAACATAAGCGATACCGCAACCTGTATTTTAATATATGAGGATACTTAATATATCTACCACAAGACAAATAAAAAAAATACAAACAAAAAGCGAACTAAATTCGTCCACAGGTTTACGCAAACGACTTCGTGTTTAGTTCGTAATTTTCCCGTCTAATAATTAATAAATAAATGTAATTTACTATGTTATTACTAATTAATTCAGTATCTAACACTGTAATTCATCAGATTCAGTAATTTACAAAAAAAATGAGATAACATTTTGCAATCTAATATTTTGTGTTTATTTAAAAAAAATGTAATTTAAAAGACGAGACATTTGAACTTAATTTAAATAAACTTATGTACCTAATTGAATGTGCAAAATCTCTTTGCGATCTATATATTTTTCCTCTTAAGCATAAAGTAGGTATACCTACCTAAAAATAAGTAATAGTAAAATATCATATTTATAAAGTTTTATTTAAATGATCGATTTAAAATATCAATAGAAACGTTTATCTATACGTATGTTTAACATTACTACAAACAATATGAAACATATTTTGAATAACAAAAACCTATTTAGATAATATATTCCTAAACAATTCGTAAATAGGTCCATTATTAAAAATATTGTTATTTTATCAGTGTTTTCTCTTCTTTTCTTCTAGCTTCTGGAACTCTTCTCTGAAGAAAGGAAAAGGGTCTGAAAATAAAATGAATATTTATTAAAAGTAGTACGTGACTTATACATTTATCAAGATTTTTACATTTAAAAATATACAATAATCATATTAAAAATAATACATAGAGTCCATTTATTAAAAGATAATGAAGCAATATGTTGTGGTTTTAAGTATTGCCGGAAAAAGGGATAGAAGATATGTATTTGACAAGAAAGAGTGAAAAAGATATAAACATATTTTGTATTCATACATAAATATTTTAATCTATGGGAGACGGTTGTTAAAAAACCTCTTTTATATCTAATAATGAACACCATTGGTAATAGAAATCTATTTGGAATGCATTCTATAGGTATGTACGTGTATTCGTACGTTGTATTGAGATACATATGCCAGGAATCATTTAAAACATTGCAGTTATATGATTTAGCGCCAGTCAATATTTCCAGAAAATTTAAATATTAAATGCCTATTGGGTAAAATATGTTAAATAATAATATAAAAATAAACACATGCCTTAATGATTATATAAATGGGTTTACCTTTTCATTCTAACTTTACTTTTCCATTGGATTCTTTTTCATCTTCACTTTTCTTATCTTTTATATCACTCCAAAAGCCCGAAATGAAGACGAGTAGGACTTTAAGGACACGCTTCTAAAACAAATAGGTATCAATAGATAAAAATTAATAGTTTGAGCTCATTGTTTGTTATATAGGTAATTTTTTATAATGCTTCTATTATTTTTCATTTAGTAGCATCCATCAGTACATTCATGCCACTTCAACATGTCTATATAAATTATTAATAAACATTATACACGTGTAGAAAAAAAAAATATTAAAAATATAAGTTTTATTATGTTACAATATAGTTTTATTAAAAATATTATGTATTCATACAGCGGTCTTTATTAACAATAATGCATGCTAGCGATTCAGTGACCATTCACTGTAACTGCCTCACACTGCCTGTGAAAATAAAATAAACCTCATTTGAAACATAGTAAGATTTTTGAAAACAATACAAACCATTTTATTAATTTCGTGAGATATTATGTGAGGTGTTTATTGTTTTTTGTCACAAGTGCTTTGTATAGTATGTATGTCTTCTACTATAATATTTACGAACACTTAAAGGATGGTGCACCTATAGGCTATACTATACCTACACTATTTCTTTTTTTATTACTTCTGCAATAATAAAACTATACCATTACCATTACCATCCTATCTCACTTTCCACCCCTTTTGCCTGGATAACGTTAACCCTCTGATAGGATAGGTACGGATAGGATCTGGGATATCATTGAAACTAAAAAGTATGATTCAGTAGTAGCTCGGGGAGTTGGGATTTTATACGCGTATACAACACCACACTATTGATTAGGTATTATGGCTAGTACTTCCTGTTTCCAATTTTAGTTAGTTGTAATAAAAAAAAATGTAAGTTAGTTATAATAAAAAAAAAAGTTATAGAAAGTTATCGTAGAATAATTTGGAAAAGTTGTTGATTTATTTTTATTTTTATATTTCAAACTAAAATATTTGAAACAAAAATTAAGGAAATAAATTATAAAGAAACTTTTTATCGGTTGCAATTATTCATTTTATTACATTGTTGATTTTGTACCAATATGCACCGATAACTTGATTCTTGTCGGCATAACTGTTTCCCTTACTTAAATTACTACGTAAGGGTTAACGGGGGGGCTGGGTGAAAGGAAACGGGTTCAGCCCGAGTCCTTTCTCCAGCCGTAGTGCCTGGGTGGTAGGGGGTTATGACCTCTCTCGCTCATCATAGGTCTACGCGGTGAGGGTGCCCTGTGTGATCGGGGCACCCTCATAGGGGGGATTCCTCCGGGGCGTCACAGTGAGTGCGAAAGCGACCCCGTGGCGTCCCATTAAGGCGAGCAGAGGTCAACCGTTGGTTTTTTAGTGGGTAAAAATGGTAGCGCTTCCTATGCTGCCGGGAGTCCCACATACCCCCACGGCCATCACCTTCCTGGCGGCTGAGATGATGCGTAAAGCATTTTTCCAACGCAAAAAAAAGTGCTAGAGTGTAAGTAACTGAGGCATTGTGACAATCACCATGATGGATAGAATAAAAAAAAATACCTTGATGTTACCAGATAAGCCATCTTGTAAGTGATACCAACGTAGGATGAACATCAGCGTAACGAAGAATAAATTTGAACAAATACCTGAAAAATGTTTTTTTTATTACGACTATGAACATTTTTATGAATATTAAGTACTAATATTTTAATATAATATGAATAAGTTGTAGTTTATTCTAGATTCGTTATATAATTCTAGTTCAGCGAATCTAGAATATTTATCCATTAAGAAATTTTATGGCAACACTGAAAAATATGAATAATTCAAAATTAATGAAACAATTTCAAATTGCAATTTCAATTATCTGCATATCTTACCAACTTTGAACCTGGTTGATTAACAACGAAATTAATTATCTAAATTTAAATTAATCGTGTCAATGATTATCCACTTACATAATTACCTATTTGTTTTATAAAGTAATTAATTGAATTGATAACTTATAATATAATCCGTTAGTTAATTAATGAGTACCTTATAATGAACCATATCTATGTCTATCTTGTCAACGAGTGTAGAGGTCAAGGGTTTAACATGACATGTATTTAGTAATTATACATTAAATTAAAAATGAACTTTATCATTTGTTATAAAAACATTTTAAGACATTTGGTTTTAATTACTGTTGTTATTATTTTTTATGAATAAAATATTATCATTATCATTAAATAAAGTTTTATGATTCTCATTTTAAAGTTGAAAGTTTGTTTCTAAGTCTTATTGTGGTTATAATATTATTCTGGATCAAACGACTGAGATTATATGACACGATCCAAAAAGTGCCCTTGTTACACTTTTGGCAAAGCTTTTACTTTTCTGTCACTAAAAGCTTTAGGCGTATACTTTATCATTTTATTGTTGTAGTATTATAGATAACTGGATGTTAGACACAAATGTGTATTTTTTTCATTAAAGTAAGGAAGGATTGAGGCCTGATGCCGACGAAAAACCGCGACCTTAAAGTCCAGTCCTAGCGCGAATGTTCATTTCTCGCAATAGATTGTTTGTTTCCTCATATGTCTGACTAGATTATGTAAGTTATAAAATCATCATAACCTACATTTACATTGTCAGTTTTTTCAGAAGCAACTAATATTATTATATAAATTAAAAATTTAAAAAACCCCCGATACAAAAAGACCTCTAAAAAGAACAAAAATAATATTATTATGTACTTCTTGAAGTCGTTGCGTCGGGGACCGTTGTACGTACATTGATAGTGTATTTATTACGAAGTTAATCATTGAGGACTTAGATTCGATTCGATTAAATATCGTAATTACTTTATTTGCCTTGTTAACTTACTTGCATTTTAATTTCTTCCCTTATTAAACGGTCCCCCGACGCAACGAATTCAAGAAGTATATAATAACGACACCACCTTGGGAAACACTATCACCTTCTCGGAAGTAGAGCAAGTGTCCAGAGTCCAGGGTCATCATATTCTCCCCCTCTCTTCGAACTTCTAAAAATCCTAGTATGCTCCAGTTTATTCGACTTAACTCTACTTCTGGTTCCGAGAGGTGATGGTGCAGCCGTAGCGAGCGTCCATTATAGGTCCGCAGAACAAACAAGCCGCAAGCAACCGTACAATAAGCTTAGAACAGCTCAGATTGCTTTATGGATAGTTCGGTCCTACCTTTCATTCTTCCGTGATGTTTTCATTCCGACAATTTTAGTTTAAGGAAAAACAAAAACTGTTTATCTTTATCTTAAAGTCAATAAATCTTAAACTAATCATTGAATAAAGATTCAGATAGATGCTGTAGCAAATGTCATGAAATCTTAAATTAATGAACAAGTTATGATAGAAGCATGCTTACTATAGATTCTCACCAATGAGTGCGGATATCTTCGGCCAGTAGTACATGACATATCGTAATCCTGAGACATGTGCCTCAATGTGCAATTCACATGACAGTACTTGTACAAACGGAGATTGTAGTTCCACATAGGCGTCGGTTACTGGATGCATCTGAAATATGAAGTGGTTTTCAATTTCGTTTTATTTGTACCAGGTACAAGTAAAGATTGGATAAATTTTATTTTGTTTATATTTATGTTTAATGACATAATAATAATAATACAGGACAAGTTACACACATTGATCTTACCCCAAAGTAAGCAATTTATTTGCTTGTATTAAGGGAACACACTTAACACAACAAATAAATTATAATAAACAACGACAACGATACAAATACATAGAAATACACATAATAAATACTAGGAATATATTTAATAAACGACCAAACACAGAAATACAGACATCTATGCTCATCACATACATTCCTGTCCCTGTCGGGGATCGAAGACGAACCTCATTGCGTCGCTATACGTTAGGCGTCTGCGCAAACCACTCCACCAACCGGGCTAGATGTAATTAGGCCTTCCAATACCGTAATACATGTTACCGCCTGTGACACGTAACCAAACACTACACTAACAGTTTTAGATCGGGCAGTAAAAGTGTTATCGGACATGTGACTTCAGGGATAGGTGCGATACCTGATATTCTCTTAATCCTTTACCTGATCATCCACAAAGTTACTGAAATGTTCAACATGTATCAACTGCATCTCCTCATGGAGAGCAGAGACTAGTAACGGCGCATACACCACTGTACGTATTATATGATGCAACTTGGATCTGAAATAAAGATAATATATTGTGAAAGAATCAACTAATGCTTACTATTTTAAATCATTTTTAAACATAACATACATATGTAAACTATCTAGGTACTTAAATATACAAAACTACTAATAAATTAATTTTCCTCTACAGTCTTGTTCTAAATTTTTCTATCATAAATATCTTCTAAAATATTTTGCAATATTCAGACATCAAAACTTCGACCGTCCAAATAATACCTGTGTCTCAATATGGTGGAGCGACACGATGAAGACGCGACCTTATTCTCCGCGCTTCGCAATTGGACGCACACCATGAACATACCTGGTAGTAGTCAAAAGTGTATTATAAGTAAATTTATACTACACAGTAATAGTACTTTAATTATAGCTGTTACCAGCGCAGGAATTCATAAGACATATATTGTCGTAATTATTAGTTCATATTCCAGTTTCAGCCTGCTTTCAGCATGTTTTCAGTGACAGTTAGTATTGTAACTAATCACTCGGACTATAAGCTATAGCTTAGCTATAGTTAAACTCGTCAAATAGTGTAAGTGTAATTAAGAAATTATAAAAGCGACGAAAGTACATAAAAATGTGAAGGCTGTTCGCCTGATGGATAACTGATTTGTATTTCTATAGAAGTAATTTGGTTTTATACTAATTTCTTAGCAGTCTCCTTGTAACAACGACGTTAGGATTAAAATGTTCTATATATCTTTCTGTATCTATATTTTGATAACCTCTCTTACGAAGTAGTATAAGAGGATCGAGCGTCGGGGCCAGAAACTCTTGTTTCCTTTCTAGTTACTAACCAAAAGGAGCTGGGAATGAAGAGGAATATGGCATAGGATAGCGAAAGGGTTGAAAGCGGTTAGGACTTCCTATCCATACTCATGATGTGAAATATATACACCTATAAATTTTATTGCAAGAGCGATCTTCTATATCAGGGTGGTCGACAGTCGGTCGGTATATACCGACAGCTTCATAATTTTTTGCAACTAGGCTTTACCTCCTCCAAATAGCTGAAAAAAAATATTACCCAAATCCGTATTAATCTGAGACTCCGGAACTTCCATCACCAGCTTGACGCGGTATGGTTGTGAGGGTATAAGGAGCCGAGTGAGGCCCGTCAGTTGCACGTGACCACGTGGAAACGAACAGACGTCCATATTTCCATCACACGTTCTGAAATTGAAATTAAATGTTTAGATGTAATAAATTATATTATTGTTATGTTATTTTACTCAGGAAAATGAAAACTCATATAATAAATAACTAGATTTATTTTGTTGTTTTCAGCCACAAGGGAAGTGTTTTCTATAACTTATTGACAGACACAGAGATAGTAATAAGAATACTACATGGAATTCAAATAAGATGCACAAATTCACTCAATAATGATACATACTTGATTTGTAAATGCACTGGTCGTACGTGTGTCACGTTTGGCATATATGTGTAGTAGAATATAACGTACATAAATACAGAGATCCATAATATAGCAGAAATAAACACTGATATTACACCCGCTCTGTATAAAAAATCTTTAACACTGGTTATTCTATCATTAGTAATTATTCTGGAACTGATATACTCCTCAAAAACAAATACAATGCGACAAAAAAACAGATCGCAATAAGTTTTTAAAGCACTAACATAAACGAAGAAGTACATTGTGCTTTTGAACTAGCACTCTTCAGGCTGGTGTTCTTCTTACTAATCTTAGAGTCTAGAAAACGGATCTATCTCAATAATAATGCTATTAGCTTATCTTATAAAAAATCTTTCCAATATATCCCGAAGGCCAATAGAGAACAAGTTTTGTTATGATGCTATTACTCAAAGCCAGACTGAATTTTCTTTTAATAGATAAAAAAATCATGTGAATATTTAAATAATCTTTTATAAATTACCTTTTTTATCATAATGATCTAATAATTTATGTTAATGTTTACCAAATAAAAGAATATTTTTTTATAATTCTGTGATATATTCCAGTTTCATGCAAGCTATACGATGATATTTACACTGATCGACTTCCTCGAAACATTCAGGTTCTCGAAATACGGTCACGTTTTTACTGGTGCCGCAAAGTCTCATCTTGCGGTTCTGGACTCAATTGAGAGGCGAGCAAAAAGGCTTATAGGTGACCCTAAATTAGTTGACGCCAAACTCCACAGCCTTGAACACAGGCGTAGAACTGCTAGCCTCTCAGTATTCTATAGGATATATTTTGGTGAGTGTGCGCAGGAATTACATGACCTAATTTATCCATCCCCGTTCCATCATCGGACGTCCCGTCGCACTGCAGGTATCCATCCCTACGTTGTGGATACTCCACCTGTCCGCCTGTCCGAACGAAGCGCTATGCTTCGTCTTTTTAAAGCGTACAGCGAAGGACTGGAACAACTTGCCTGCGTCGGTATTTCCGACCAAATACAATATGGGCGTCTTCAAGAGACGAGTAAATAGGTTGCTAGGTTAATGCGTCTTCGGGCGTACATCTCCGTCCAGGGTGCGCGGGTGGCGGTGAAGGCCCAGATGAAGTATCTGGGCCTCACCCTGGACGGTAGATGGAACTTCGGGGCTCACTTCTCTCTGCTGCCCCCGAAGTTACTCTCCACTGCAGTCGCCTTGAGTAGGCTTCTGCCCAACGCCAGAGGGCCGCAGGCTCCTTGCCGCCGGTTATACGCCGGAGTGGTGAGGAGCATGGCCCTGTACGGTGCTCCCATATGGTCGGGAGCCCTCACCGCGGATTCCAGGGCCCTTTTGCGTCGCACGCAAAGGGTCCTAGCGGTGAGGGTGATCAGGGGGTACCGTACGGTGTCATACACTACGGCCACACTCCTGGCGAGCGATCGGCCCTGGGAGCTACAGGCGCGGGTCCTCGCCGGAGTGTATTGGCACCGGGTAGAAGCCCGGGTCGGGCGGGTTAGGCTCGAGGCGTAGACAGTGGAGTAGGGACTTAGAGTCCCCGTCGGCCGGTCTTGCGACGGTGGGGGCTATTTCCCCCCATCTCGATCGTTGGATCGGCCGGCGGCACGGGACTCTAACGTTCCGTCTTGTGCAGGTGCTCACGGGGCATGGGTGCTTCGGTGAGTACCTGTACAAGATCGCGCGCAGAGAGGCGGCCCCCTCCTGCCACCACTGTGACGAGCCCGTGGACACGGCTCGTCACACCTTGGCGGAGTGCGCAGCCTGGGACCGTCAGCGTACTGAGCTGACGGCCGTGGTTGGCAGCGACCTCTCGTTGCCGAGCGTTGTTTCCGCGATGCTCGACGACGAGAGGTCCTGGGTCGCTATGGCCTCCTTCTGCGAGCAAGTCATTGCCGCGAAGGAGGCCGCGGAGCGGGACAGAGAGGCAGCCTCCTCTGAACCGCTCCGCAGGGGTAGGCTGGGTCGAAGGAGGCGGGATTACGCCCGCAGCCTCCTTCCCCAGCTGTAGTGCCTGGACGGGAGAGGGGGGTGACCTCTCCCGCCCGCTATAGGCCTATGAGGTGAGGGTGTCCCTAAGTTGATCGGGGCCCCTCGCAGGGGGTTCCGCCGGGGCGTCACGGTGAGTGCGAAAGCGATCCCGTGGCGCCCCACTAAGGCGATGAGGTCAACCGTTGGTTTTTTAGTGGGTAGCCTTAAAAATGGCAGCGTCTTCTATGCTGCCGGGTAGTCCCACATACCCCCTCGGTCATCACCTTCCTGACCGCAGGGATGATGCGTAACGCATTTTTCCAACGATAAAAAAAAAAAAAAAAAAAAAGGTTAATGCGTCTTACCACCTATGATTACATCTCCACTCTCCATCAGGTAGAATGTAGTCAACCAATAACCTAGTTTTGTATAAATGTATGTTGTATAGCAGAAAGGAAAAAAAAATAATGAAGAATACTAACGCATGTTTGTATTGCTTTTATTTGCAAACGGGAAGTATCCAGAACGATCGGGATTTATAAAATGATGCGTAACTAGTTCATGTAGACTAAAAGGAGAGTCGTTTAGATATATTTTTTTAATATTTTGTGCAACTCTTTCTTACAAACTCTTTCATTCAAGCAGCTACACAGTTGTTTTCATAATGCTCTAAGAACTCTTTTAAGCGTCTAAGACTAGAAGCTTAGGTAAAAGTTTTATTTGTTTTTATTATTTAAAAACACATTATTCATAATGTAATTAAGTAAAGTCCAATTATTATTAAAAATAATTATTTTTCGTTAGGAAAATTTATTATTATCATTTATCATAATTCTTCTTTTTTTTCTAGATCTGGCAACTCTTCTATAAGTGAGTCATCTTCAAGGAACGGAAAAGAGTCTGAAAAGAATAATAAATAATAAAATAAGTAAATACGAAACTCGAACAATTAATATACCAATATTTGTTCACTAATTAACCGCCGACTAAAAAAAGGGGTGTTTTTAATTTTGTGTTTATAAAATACTAGCTTTTTCCCGCTGCTTCGCACGCCTTAAAATAGTAGTAAAACAATTCCCTTTTCCCTTTTTTTGTATTGGCTTCTATATGACTTTTTTTAAGTAATACAATCATAATTACGACATCAGCAGACATGGCTCACTGTCAAAAATCTATTTAAAGTTTTTAATAAGAATACAATATTAGATACTGTATTTTTTTATACCTCTCTTGTTTTTACTTAAACTCTATTTAAATACACATATCACACTTATAGATTTTCATTAAACATAATCAAAATATGACCATGTAAACTTGAGGAATTCTGAGCTACATAATCGACGTTATTTTGACCGTAACTTGCAGGTCTGGTTTAAGAAATATTGCAATTATCAGTGGTTCTTTAATATATTAAGCATGTTTTTATACATATAAACCTTCCTTTTGCATCACTCTATCTGTTTAAAAAAAAGTGCATCAAAATCCATTGTGTAGTTTTAAGGATCTAAGCATACATACAGACATACAGACGCAGAAAGCGACCTTGCTTTATACTATGTAATGATTAGATATTATATTATTCCTGCTTATCGGAAGTTTGATCAGCAAACAAACATACTTTAATAACGGATACAAAGTACGCCCAGACTCGGAATAACAATATGTGGATAACACAAGGAATAATTCCATGGGAATCGAACCCACAGCCTTTGGTTCGGCAGTTACTAACCACCACACCATCCGATTATATTAGTTTCAGTTTATGAATTTTAAATAATAATAAAGGCTAATATTCTGTATGATTTTAAAATAAAAATGAATGTACATTAATTTAGACAATTTTAGAAGTAGAATGTAGATGAAGATGTAGATTTCATCTAAAACTTTTTAGAAATCTTGATAAACAACACAAAAAAAATCGAAACGAAAACATTTTTGCTCCCACTTTTATTGATTACTCGGTATTTTGTAACAAGTACTTAAAAGGTCAACGCTCGGGCGCCATACCGATACTCAGAGCTAATGCCAGTTCAGAGAACAAATAAATTTTGTATGGGAAAATTTTAAATTTAAAAACTAAGAACTAAGAACAAATGTTGTTGGGATTGATGTAGAGAGGCTGCCTGCAAGAGGTGGTTAACTAATTACAAATAACCCTGTACATTTTGAAGTTTCTGGAATGACTTGGAGTTGGTAAATTTTCTTCTAAACTTACACTAAACATACTTCTAAACATGTTACAACTTTTCATCCAGTAAATAGTTCTGTTAAGTTAAGCATTGAATTCTATATCTTTATCTAGTACTCCTGATATCTCAAACCTTACTTTCTCTCAACGCTCTGAATGTTAAAAAGATCATATTGTATTTTTTTTTCTAATAAAATTGATACTAATAATCTAAGCCGCTACATAATCATATCTATAACCGATATCTGCAGTCTCTTTTATTTAAAAGATCCACATCTGATGGAAAATTTATAACTAATAAATCGAAAACTAAGTAACGGTACTTATTAAAGTTACTAGTAACGTTCCCTGGCCTATTAAAACTCAAATTGCAATATAAATTTTCGAAGGAATTAGTAATGCCTTGAATAGTGTTGATTTTGATATATTTCCAAGCCTATAGTATAGTATAGTATTCTAATAAAATATGTTCATAAATAATTGGTTAGATACACAGTTACTAGTATCTCTGTAGGCGGAAGAACCTCTGCAGTATCGTTCTAGAGCGAAATTTGTGCCGGAGTTCCTCAAGGTAACGTGTTGTATCCTTTGCTATTTACGAATTTCATTTATTCCATAACTCATAGTTTCATCTCTAAATCATATTTATACAAACTATTTACCTATATATTAACTTTGCAGAATCGAGACCCTGGTAAAAGTAGTCACTGCTACTAACACGAATCTTGATTGTATTTACGATTACAATGGAGCATGTGAAAAATTATTATAATTAGCAGTCCTAGCATTATTTCAGAAATTTTCTTCACTACCTTATCAAAAATAAAATTTGATAAAATAGTTATAGTTTGATAAAATAATTAGTTGACCACCTCTTGCAGGCAGCCTCTCCACATCAATCCTAACAACATTTGTTCTACGACTTTTAAAAATTAATAGTTTTTAATATTTGAGTTCCTCATACAAAATATATTTGTTGCTTCTGAACTGACATTAACTCTGAGCGTAGGTATGGTGCCCGGGCGTTGACCTTTTAAGCACTTCTTACAAAATAAAGAGTAATAAGTAAAAGAGGGAGCAAACATTTTTGTTTTATGTTTATTGTGTTGTTTATCAAGATTTTCAAAAAGTCGTAGAACAAATGTTGTTTATAAATATAAGATTAACCCTTTATAAATATAAGATTACCTTCTCGTTCCAATTTCACTTTTCCAGTGGTATTTTTATCCTCTTCGGTTTTTGCGTCTTTTATTTCAATCCCCAGTTTTACCTGAAAGTAATGCGAAAATAAAATATACGTTAATAAAATATTAAATACGAGCAAGATTGAACCCACTAAGTTCAGGTAAAGGCCCTGGAGATATAACAACTGAGCCACTATGACAGTAGCGAACATGATGTATAAAACAAAAGTAGTAATCCGATGCATACTTTTAAGTAATCTGGCAGGCCTTCTTGTAACTGATACCAGCTCAAGATGAACATCAATGAAACGAAGAAGAAATTTGAACAGACACCTGGGAAAAGGAAATTTAATAATTATTATTTTTTAAAATAAACAATACATTTTAAAACTACAGCCATCATTTCTATTTTATAACATTACTCTTCTGTTAATTACTTAATGTAAAAAATGTAATTTCTATTTGGTACATGGCTGTACACAATAATCTAAAGTTTTTATTAATTTAGTTAATGAATAAAAATAAATTGAAACAATCCCGTTCATTTAAACTACCTTTGAATGTGGCTTATTATTATGTATGAAAATTAAATAATTAATAGTACATATTTAGGTACATTATCCTATCCCACAATATAAAAATAATTGACAGATTTAATATAGTAAATAAGTATAATTTATCAATAATGAACAATTCAAATGTCTGAATATTTTAAAAAGTTAATGAAAAAGTCATCAAATCTTAAACTAATCTATGTTGAAATGAAACTTAACTAATATATGAAAACGTGATTAAATCTAAACCAATCAATGAATAATGATAGAAGCATGCTTACTACTGATTCTCACCAATGAGTGCTGACATCTTCGGCCAGTAGTACATGACATATCGTAGTCCAGTGAAATGTGCTTCAATGTGCAATTCACATGATAATACTTGCACAAAACGGGATTGTAGTTCCACATAGGCGTCTGTTACTGGATGTGCCTGTAATATACAGGATTATTAGTAGTTAATTGGCCACCTCTTGCAGGCAGCGTCTCTATATCAATCCCAACAACATTTGTTCTACGACTTTTTACAAATCTTAATGAACAACATAAAAAAAACGAAACAAAAAAAATTTGCTCCCTCTTTTATTTATAACTCTGTATTTTATAAGATGTTCCTAAAAGGTCAACGCCCGGACGGCATACCTACGCCCAGAGTTACTACCAGTTCAGAGGCAAGAAATAAATTTTGGGAAAACTAAATGGGAAATGGGAAAACTAAAATTTTTAAGACTATTAATTTTAAAAAGTCATAGAACAAATGTTGTTGGGATTGATGTACAGAGGCTGCCTGCAAGAGGTGACCAATTAATTACAAATAACTCTGTTACCTGTATATGTATTACTTTTTTGTGCTGTGTTAATTTGATTTACCTACATGGAAAAATATTATAACGGTCTTTGATAATGAATAGTTAATTCATATTGACCTTTATAATAAGGAAGTGTGACATCACACATAGGTATATACTACAATATTTCTGTCTCTGTCTTTTTATTTGTAAACTATATATGTTTGTTTTATCTCCAAAATTACTGATTCAATTTACATTGTATTAAGTAAAGGAA
Source organism: Napeogenes sylphis (assembly GCA_959347405.1). Lineage (NCBI taxonomy): Eukaryota > Metazoa > Arthropoda > Insecta > Lepidoptera > Nymphalidae > Napeogenes > Napeogenes sylphis. The sequence continues at coordinate 8,764,704 of OY365781.1, read as the reverse complement.
TATTTGTTTTGTCCACGTTTTAGTGTATATTTAGATGTGATATGTAACCTATGACACACTCAGTGGCCGTTTTAGATCGAGCAATAAATATTTTTTTCTGGGATATTTCAAAGTAATGCATCATTTAGGGTTACCAGGAAGGATCATCCAAATTTTCAGAAACCTCTAAACCATTACCGGATCATCCTGAAAGTCACTGAACATTTCAATGGATACCAGCTGTATCTCCTCATGGAATTCAGAGATCAGAAACGGCGCATACACCAATGTACGCATTATATGGTGCAACTTGGATCTGGAATCGAATTTAATAAATTGTGTAAAGATATTTTATTATTTAATATTTATATGAACTTTTAAAATTTTTACTATTTTTATCGAATATCCAAGTGAAAATCCAAAAATGTTGTATAATGGATACCTTAACTTTAGAAGTTTTAGATGTCAACTATTTATCTATCAATGAACTAAGCTGTTTCATTGTGTGTTAACTAGTGATAGACATGTTATGGATACAATTAAATTGCGTCTAAAGTTGCTTTAAAATGTTTTCTTTAAAATATTTCTTTATTTCAAATAATACCTGTGTCTCAACATGGCGGAGCGACATGACGACATCACTAGATCGCCTCCCCAGGCTCGGAGCTGTGCGCACACCATGAACATACCTGGATGTATCAGAAACAAATACTATGATTATGAACAGTATTTTAAGGCAACACAGTTAGTATTGCCTTATTTGCGACGTCAATGAAGTCATAATCCTTGATCATACACGAGCTATATTTAAGGCTACGCCAAACCAATTAGGTATTGTGCTTTCCAGTAATAAGATTTCCTTTAATAAGATAAACATTATCTTTCAAAATTCCTCAGATTATAAGTTATTAGTTATTACTAACACCAGTTCAATCAAAAATCGTCTAGTAGTTTTTGCATGATTCACGAACAAAGAAACGTTAGTGAGTAGGCATGGTAGTAGGTATGTAGGTCTCTGCGCCTGAGGACAGCTAATTAAGTAAAGAGAGAGAGAAAGAGAGAATAAGAGAAAAGAGAGAGAGTGGTGGATAAAGAGTGGTACCAGTGGATTTATGAGCCAGGGCGTATATAAGTTTTATATATTTTTTTATTTTAGGTAGGTTTTAAAGAACAAAGAACTGAAATAATTGTTACCTAAATCTTTATTCATCTGTGTCTCTGGGATTTCCATGACCAGCTTGATGCGGTGTGGCTTTGAGGACATGGGCGTCTGACTTGGCTTCATCAGCTGCACGTGGGCGGATGGAAACGAACATACGCCCATATTGTCATCACACGATCTGATGTTATCATTTTATGTATTAGGTTTTCCCGAAAAACAAAGTTGATACATTATAACTTAATGTAAAATGAAAAATATCACGACACGGATAGGACTCCAACCTAAGACCTCTGGGAAACCGATGAAATATGGCAAATGACGGTTTCGCTATCCGCACCGATGAAAGTAGCATTCTAGATAAAATGGTTTTTTTGAGACGGAGATATTACATAGATAATGGGCTTCACTTGAACATCGTAATCAATGTTTCTAACTATAGAAACAACATTGAAAATATGTCAAAGCCGAAATTAATATTGGAAAATATTTCCCCGTCTTTTTCTGTTTGTGATAAGATTTTAAAATGCAAAACAAAAATCTTCTCTATTTCCTTTAGAACAAAAAATATTTCACTTAAAATATATTAACTTTTAAATAAAATCCAACCAATAAACTATACTTACATAAAATGTAAATGTACTGGTCGTACATGCACGTCGGGCATGTATATGTAGTAGAAAATAACGTACATAAATATAGATATACATAATATAGCAGAGAAAAACACTAATATTACACCCACTCTGAACAAAAGTTCTTTAACATTGGTTATACTATCATTCGTTTTTTTTGTGTATCTATTATACTTTTCCGTAATAAATTCAACGCGACGAGTAATGAAATCTCGATAAACTTTTAGAGTATTCACATAGGAAAAGATATCCATTATGCTTTATATCTCGCACCATTTGATAACTTTATTTTTTTTTTAAGTTTCTTGTTACAAATAATGGAGCGGTCAAGAAAACTAACATTTAGAAATGTAGAAATGTTGTTAACATTTAAAAATGTTGTGCACTAATGCGATTAAGTTACCTGACATAATATAATAATTTGAAAATCTCCGAAAGGCCAATAAAAAACAAGTTTTGTTATTAACATATTATACCAAACCAGACTTAATTACGTATTATTAAAATTATATAAATATGTATTATGTATTTCGTCACTAGAACAAATTTTACTGTTTACAAAATCGAAGGCTTTTTCAATCTAGTATCAACAACTAACTGTTAAATAAAGTTTTGATACTGTGTTAATTAATAATACAAATTATATTATTTTACAATTTATATTATTTATTTTACAATTTATATTAACAAATTATATTATTTATTACCGTCGTAATATAAATTACATAAGACCTGTCCTTAATATTTTTTGTTCGCGGTATCTAAGAGCTCATAATATTCTCAATGAAAATGAAATAAAGTTTAAAAAGAAGTACAATTTAAATGCTGAGTAATAAATAAACATTTAATTCCAAAATCACCGGCGGCTCATAAAAGTTATGGTTATTGTTGGGGCTAATATCTTAATAGTACAATTCATTATAATTTCTTCTTTGTTTTGACCATTTTAGTTTTTGTTGTGGAACTATTTCTCTTTATGCTTTGTGGCAAGACATCAAGTATTGTATATTAGATAAAGCTCTGAGGGGTAAGGGTATCGTTCCTCCTTACTAAACCGTATTTTGAGTTATGATTAACCGTATTTATGAGTTAGTCGTACACGAGTATACAGCTAGTCGTTTAAACGTAATGCTCTAAGAACGCATACCTTATTATATATCTGTTTTTATATCGACTTATTTTTTTCTATTTTTATATCAATGAATGAAATGAAAGTAAATAAATTTAAAAATATTTTAATCTCCCAACACATAGGCTAAAACTTGACTAGGACTGTAAACTTATGATAGTACATAAACCAGGTTACTTCCACCATGTACGCCACGCACTAATGAAGACAGGAAAGAAGTATGGAGGTGGCAGTCGATAATTAGTCATTTGGAGTGTGTGTGTGTGCGTGTGTGGGTGTAACTGCGTGTGTGTGGGTGTAACTGCGTGTGTGTGTGTAACTGCGTGTGTGTGGGTGTAACTGCGTGTGTGTGTGTAACTGCGTGTGTGGGTGTAATCATTCATCATCATCATCATTTTAATATGTATTAACTATTACTCATTTTAGTTTTTTGTGATTTGGATGCATAGTTAATATTTCTATACTAAATATCATAGATTAACACATAATATATGTAGACATATATATAAGGGCATTTAGTAATTAAAAATATACTCATTAGCTTACTAAGACTTTATTTTAAAATACAAATTATATACTTTGACTATAAATTGTATTAAAGTTTTTGGTTTCAGAATATTTATAATTTTATACAAAAGATAATAAAATTTAATTAAATAACAATATATACTATAGCTCTGTCTGGCACATTAATAGTTATATTTGTAAAATTATTATTATTATCAGTCCCTACTCTTCTTTTTCTCTTGCTTTTGGAACTCTTCTAGAAGTGCTTCTTCTTCAATGAACGGAAACGAGTCTGCAAAAAGTAGTAGTAAAAATTCTTTATTACACTCAACAAAATATAAAAAAAAATACAGTATAGGGAACAAAAAATTATACAAAGAAAATATCAATATACATTATTATATCAATATACCTACTTATTGGGTATAAAGGCGGCCTTATCAAAAAAGTTCATCAATAAATTGAGTTAATTGAGTTAATAAATTATTAAAACAAATACAAAACCCACGATCTCAAATACGTTGAGATTTGTACATTTAAGTTTATCAACATTTTTAATAATAACTTAGACCGTTACACGCGAAATTCTTGAAGTAGCGAAAGCTATTGACAAAAAAGTGCAGCACATAAATTGTTTTAAAATTACAGATGCATAAAACCGAATGACCGAAACATAAAATATTGTACGCATATGCATGCATTTATGTGTATTTAGACATTTAAACCCAAACTCCGAGGAGGGGTAAAGTCAGAAAATTTTCGTTAACTTAATAGCTAGCATATCTTAATCATAAGACTATGGGCATACCTGTGTACAAAATTTGGAGTCTTAACTCTTAAGCCTTCAGGAGTTATGAAGTGTAACGACGGACTGACAGACGCTTTTGCCACTTAATAATAGTTATAACATGCTGTACATTTTCATAAATATAATAAACATATATAAAGTTAGAATAATATATAACAAAGTGTGGTTTTAAAATGATTGTCTATCAAAATGGATCGGGGTGGTTGAGAGAAAACTAGCCCCAGAGGTTACCTTGAGTGTGATATATTGCAGTGAAGGGAAACATCTCCCACTAGCTACGCAAATACATTCGACCACATTAAAAACGTAGATGATGAAAGGAGAAAAGGTCTTATACTTTATAGTGATAAGAACTTCACGAATAAATGTTTATTTTTTTATACAAGCAATACATTAACCACTCAGACACGAAACGTTATAGTACGTAAAGATATAACCAAGGATATATTAAATTCATTTAAATTAACACTAGAACATAAACATCCATCCAACCGGATAAGGTTATACTAAATTTAATCATCCATTCCAATATCATTCAATCAACAAACAAACATCAACAACACTCAATTTTTTAAATAGATACTACACACAAAGTGTAATGTAAATAACATACATTATCAGCATTTGGTTGTCCCCGGCAAAGTGATAGTCAATGATACCAGAAGGAGAAATAATTGAATTGAATCGAATACAGTAGAAAATCAATATGTATATACTGAAAAAGTATCGGAACTCATAGAACCCACTGAACCGACACGAAGTTTGAAATGTAAGATAACGAACATCCAGCACATCCGAAAAAGCTCAAGTAATATAGTTAACTTTATGTTTAATAATAATATAACATAATAACAGGACAAATTACACACAATGATCTAACCACTAAGTAAGCAAATTATTTGCTTGTGTTAAGGGTGTTAGACAACGATACAAATATGTACATAGAAATACACATTATAAATACTGAGAATATATTTAATAAACGACTTAACCCAGAAATACAGACGTCTATGCTCACCACAAACATGCCTGTCCCTGTCGGGAATGGAACCCGAGCCCCCCTTTGCGCCGCTACACGTTAGGCGTCTGCGCTAACCACTCGACCAACGAGGCGGATAATAATATAGTAAAGTAATAGTAAACATCAAACAACTGAAAATATAATAGACAACACTAACCAAGTTTCTGAATTACATTATCAGAAACTCTTGTCTCTTTTAAGTCCTATTGCAAACTGGTAACTATTACTTAAAGATAATTAGTACAAACAACTATTTAAAGTAATTATACTCAGTAATAGTTTGAGGTTCCGAAATTCTATCCAACTGGTTTCATACAGTTCAGCACTTACTAATACCAGAACATATGTGAAGCAGAAAGACCTAAAAGTTGGAGACGCAATGCTATAAGAATCGTCTTCTCATATATAAGAGGAAAAATCTAAGCATGGCCTGGATAGACAATCAGAAAACATTCGATAACTCAAAGAAGTTTCTAAAGATGTTCGATATCTTTATGTAAATCACCCATGATTTAGAACTACCTTCGAATTACTATGAAGCAGAAGAATAGTAAATGTATAAGATTAGCGGACAAAGATTAAGTGTATGCGGAATAGAAACACACTATCAATAAACACACAAAATAAACTATCATCGGAATATAGATTACCTAGAAAAGGAAGGAGTTATAGACACTTTTTTCTCGGAACAGAGTCTATTAATTCCGAGTTTAGCTTCTGTAAGAGCGACCTCTGAAACAATAAAATAAATAGGAAATTACCTTCGCGTTCCAACTTCACTTTTCCAACAAATTTTCCGTCATCTTCAGTTTTCTCATTTTTTATTTCAATCCCGAGTTTTATCTGAAAATAATTTAAAAAAACCTATATGTTATTATATATTTAAACTATTAAATACGATGTAGAACAATATAAGCAGGATTTTCTGGGTTAAGGTTCTTGAGATTTAGCAACTGAGTCAATGCTAGTTGTAAGTGACCAGCAGAACCTTGGGTTAAGGCTCTTGAGATTTAGCAACTGAGTCAATGCTAGTTGTAAGTGACCAGCAGAAGCTCGGGTTAAGGCTCTTGAGATTTAGCAACTGAGTCAATGCTAGTTGTAAGTGACCAGCAGAAGCTCGGGTTAAGGCTCTTGAGATTTAGCAACTGAGTCAATGCTAGTTGTAAGTGACCAGCAGAACCTCGGGTTAAGGCTCTTGAGATTTAGCAACTGAGTCAATGCTAGTTGTAAGTGACCAGCAGAAGCTCGGGTTAAGGCTCTTGAGATTTAGCAACTGAGTCAATGCTAGTTGTAAGTGACCAGCAGAAGCTCGGGTTAAGGCTCTTGAGATTTAGCAACTGAGTCTATGCTAGTTGTAAGTGACCAGCAGAAGCTCGGGTTAAGGCTCTTGAGATTTAGCAACTGAGTCAATGCTAGTTGTAAGTGACCAGCAGAACCTCGGGTTAAGGCTCTTGAGATTTAGCAACTGAGTCAATGCTAGTTGTAAGTGTTTATGTATTAAAAGTAGATTTTTTTTCCAATAACTACCTTGATATATTCCGGCAAGCCATCTTGTAAGTGATACCAACTCAAGATGAATATCAACGAAACGAAGAACAAATTTGAACATATACCTGGAAATGTAAAAAATACATTATTTCAACTTTTTAAAAAATTAAAACATCTTATATTAATTTGTAACTTCTTATTTGAAATTTTACTCTTAAATTATAAATGTAATTTCAATTACGCACATGGATATACTTAATAATAAAAAGTTTTTTAATTATTGCGAACTCTTTCACTTTTTATATTTTATTTTATAAATAAAAGTAAATTAAATAAAAAACAAATATTTAATACGACAAATGAAGTTTGAATTATGCATACTAAAGTTTCATTTCCATAATTATTTAATCTAATATTTATTTATTTATTAATAAACTATTTAATGAATTATGAATTAATCATATTTATTTCTAAATGCAGAGATCACGTTATGCGGGTGAAAATGAAGTGATGAGAAGAGATTTAAGTATGAATATAGATGATATGAATAGATATAAATGATATGAATAGATATAGATGATATGATGAATAAAAGAAGACACATAGATTAATACACTTCATGAATGAATGATATGTCAAAGATGCAAGTACTGCGATGATAGTAGAATGTGAAAGAAATTGTCATATAGAGACCACAAATAATCGGAATAAGAGCAGTCGGATGAAAATATCTGGGGGGTGTCTCCGGGAACCTCCTCGTGTGCCTGTCTGTTTTCGATGTGTGTAGGTTTGGGAAGCGGTATGGGCCTTTGATCCCTATATGACGATTAATAAATTACTTCGAGTTCGCCTTAACCGTCTGCTAATGTCCAGTGAGGAGGGGATACACTATGAGAGTCCGTATTCTGGGACGTGAATAGGGTATCTTTAGGACTATCCTGTCTGCGACGGCGGACTCTTGATGGATTAATGTAAAGTTGTTCTGAGAGTTATTGTCTATAGAGTGTACGGCGGTCTTCTCCCTGTTAAAGGGTCAGCGGTAGTAGGGTTCGGATTTCCCTCTGCCAGGCACGAAATAAACGTGCTTGGTGGGAACATATTCCGGGCAACAGAAGTTTCTTAGATTAGACGTCTTCGAGCATTACACCACAGTTGTTCTTGGCTGTTATTAGTCTGTTCGTGATAGGTAAGTTTCCGTTCTTCTGTTTCTTTCTGAACCTTCGTCTCATCACCGTGGCAGCCGACAGGTTCTAGTTGGGTTCATGGTTTGGTCCCTGTTTAAATAGTCTGTCTGCTACAGCAGATGTGGGTCAGCGGTTGCCGAACCTGCCAACCCCTTAAGCCGTGAATTTCTATTTTGTCTGCTGATCTTTTAAACCTGAATGGTGGTTTCAGGATGATTACCGCTGAGAACAGGTTTGACGGAGTATGGCTAGAAAGGAGTTTCGGTCTCCTTCTTTTAGGAGACTTGGGTGGGTATCGCCCACCATTTTTTTTCTAATCAATATTATGTTACTATTGTTATTATGTTCAATCACAATAAAGTATTACAATAAATCTAGTTAATGAACTAAACTTTTCCATCAAATTAAAACTTTTTCAGAGGTTCCCAATTTATGTAATAATGTATTCTATATTCAATAGTCCATGACCTTCTGTAGATTTTTGGTAAAAAACACACATAATACAACCGTGAAAAAAATATGACACATATAAGATTAGCAAGTAGTTGGCATGCACATATTTTTATTGAGATATTTAATGCGTCATGAAGCATGCATGCTTTTATCTCACCAATAGTTTTCAATTCACAAATAATTTATCATTAATAGTAATTTAAAACCCTTTACCCAATCAATGAATAATGATAGAAGCATGCTTACTACTGATTCTCACCAATGAGTGCTGACATCTTCGGCCAGTAGTACATGACATATCGTAGTCCAGTGAAATGTGCTTCAATGTGCAATTCACATGATAATACTTGCACAAAACGGGATTGTAGTTCCACATAGGCGTCTGTTACTGGGTGTGTCTGAAATATGTATTGCTTTTCGACTTCATGTTCATTGGTACTGGGGTTGAGTCTTAGTAAGTTAAAAATAAGTTACGAAAGTGAATGATGTGATCTTATAATCTCATTAACACATTGAAACCAGAATACTGTTTGTCTATTAGTGCGCTTGTATCTCAAAAATTACTAAATCATTTGTGATTTTTTTAATATAGAATATTTCATGTGTCCATATTTTAGTGTAGGTAAACAGTTTGTGTAAGTACACTGCACTACACTGTTGTTAGTTATATAGTTATATGATCAACAACATAATAGTATCAGTAACAGTAGTTTAGATCGAACAGTATTTTTTTCCTACTTGTCATTTGATGTCCTTTTTACATGTCATTTGATGTCCTTTCTACATGTCATTTGATGTCCTTTCTACATGTCATTTGATGTCTTTTCTACATGTCATTTGATGTCCTTTCTACATGTCATTTGATGTACTTTCTACATGTCATTCGATGTCTTTTCTACATATCATTTGATGTCCTTTCTACATGTCATTTGATGTCCTTTCTACATGTCATTTGATGTCCTTTCTACATTCATTTGATGTCCTTTCTACATGTCATTTGATGTCCTACATGACATTTGACGTCCTACATGTCATTTAATGTCCTACATGTCATTTGTTGTTGTTGTCATTTCGGGTTACCTCCCAACCATGATTTGGAGAAGGATAATTATACCTAAGCATTTACCTGATCGTCCTCAAAGTCACTGAACAGTTCCACGTGTATCAGCTGTTTCTCCTCGTTGAAACCAGAGACTAGTAACGGCGCATACACCAATGTACGCATTACATGGTGCAGCTTCGATCTAGTTAACAAAACATGTAACAATATAAATATTTTGTTATTTTACATTTAAATAAACCTAGGATTGGTTATTATTTTCAATGAAATCGAATAGATCTGTAAATCTATACTCGTCCTGAGATTGAAATATTTATATTCAATAATAAAAAGCGATAGCCCGCCAAACTGCTAAATGATGGCATATGTGTTGAATAATTGAATTCTGTTCAAGATGTTCTACATTACCGACTAGATTTTTACAAAATGCATGCACTTACAACTACATTTTCCTGTCCGAAAATAAAACCTGAGACCGTTAAAATGATACCTGTGTCTCAACATGGCGGAGCGGCACGACGACGATACTAGCGCGCCCCCTGCAGCTCGCATCTGAGCGCACACCATGAACATACCTGAGAGTAGTCAGAAACGAATATTAATATTAGTTATTAAAATTTTCAATATAAAAATAACAAACAAACGTACTGTCAACCTCAAAGTAAGTGGTTCTTAGCCATCTGTAAATATAGGGGATAACAAATCAATGTTATAAGATGCGGTAGTTAAGACCTCTTGGTATCCATCTTTATTTTGTTATCGGACTGAATATCAAATATTTAAGAACTACGACGTTAATGCCAAATATATTGTCGTATTTTATTGTCCTTTAAAAGTCATTGATACTAAGGATAGGAATTATAATCCGTTTCTTGAATTATCAGTCCGATAACCGACGTATATATTGAATTTATTTTTTAACATTATTAATTTTAATTATATTTTAATCTAGGATGTAGAATTTGTTTATTTGAATCTAGAATGTAAATTGATTATTAATTAGGGTCACGAATCACGGTAGCCTCGGAACACTTACGATTGTGCGAAACAATATTTTTCAGACTTCAGTACATACCCTAGTCAGTTTTAACGATGTGAAAACTATGACAGATTTCGAAATCGTAAAATGAAAACATAGAATTATTACACACTCTATGAATTAAAATCTATTGACATTTAAAATATATATATTTTTTAATATATTTATTATTTGTTTAGTTATTTAGGATAATTCTATAAATAATTCGATTTTGATTCATAGAGTGTATATATAATAATTCTATGTTCTGATTTTACGATTTCAAAAACTGTTATAAATTTCTTAACGTCAAAACTCATACTAGGGGTACAGGTCGCATTGTGTAATGTGACAACAGACCGCATATGTGCCATTTGGCGTTATACTTCGGCGTGTACACCGGGTACACGCCGTAGTAATGAATATCTGGAAAAACATCTGTCCATTACATGTCTAGTTATCACTCATGGAGGAAACAATGAATAGGAATATTACATAGATTTTGAAAGGGTTCGAGATCGATTAATTACAAGTATAATAGCTACTTTGCGTTCTTATGTGAGGACGACAGTTTCTAGTGCCATAGCCAGAGCGTATAAGAGTTACATTCATTCATTTATTTTTTGGCATCTAGATTCTACAATCCACAAAGAACTGAAATAAAAGATTACCTAAATCCTTGTTAATCTGTGTCTCTGGAACTTCCATTACCAGCTTGACGCGGTATGGCTGTGAAGACATGAGCATCTGACTGCGCCTCGTCAGCTGCACGTGCGCGGACGGAAATGAACAAACGCCCATATTCTCATCACACGATCTGATGCCGTAATTTTATGTATATTTTTTTTATGAAAAAAAATGTTATTAAGTTTTTAAAACTAAACTGAGCACGAAGGTCAAATGTCAATACAAAAAATGTAAGAAATATAAGACGTAATTTCAAAATAAAATATCCTTTTTGTTTTCTTTAGCAACAAGGAAATTGATTTGATAATAGGAGCTGAACTAACTAATATTGTAGAGATTTAAATATGATATGTCCATTAGTTAATCAAAGATACTTACTTAAACTGTAAATGCACTGGTCGTACGTGCGTTACGTTTGGCATATATGTGTAGTAGAAAATAACGTACATAAATATAGATATCCATAATATAGCGGAAAAAAACACTAATACTACACCCGCTCTGTACAACAATTCTTTAACACTGGTTATACTATCATTTGTTTTCTTTTTGTAACCGGTATACTGTTCAGTCACAAAACTTTCAATGGGACGCCGAACGAAATCTCGATAAACTTTAAAAGGGTTAATATAAGCCAAGAAAGCCATTATGCTCTACACCACGCACCATTTATTTAAACTAATGTTCTTATCACAAATCATGAAGCGGTCAAGGAAACGGACCTAGCATTATGGGGTAGATAACACGATAATAATGCGATTAAGTTTGCCGAGATAAAATCTTTTCAGTATATGCATATGTTCAATAGAAAGCAATTTGTTTTATTCTTTTATGTTATTAGTAGCCAAGGCTCGTTAATTTATTATTAAAATGGATTTGAAATAAACATTTTATTACGAGAGTAGAAGTTTCTGTTTACAAAATACAAAACTAAATTAAATTTCAATATATAAAGTTGTCAATGTCACCACCATATGACTGTCAAGTGTCAACTGTCAATACATTTAAAGCATATTCTATGGAAGTAAAAATATATAAGGATAAATTATAACAAATTACAATATTAAAAATATTATTTTCAGTTATGGATTGTATTTATTATTTAGCGTTAATTGATAAATTATGATTTTTGATGATAATTTTATTTCCCAACGTTATATTTCATTGTCATTAAAAAATAGTGAATAGTGACCGGCATGCATGGCATGAGTTTCCGAGTTTTGACTTTATAAAATTAGTAATAAGAAAACACTTCAACATCCGAGCATTTGAGATATTTTTAATGATTATTAGTTAATAATATATTTTATACTAAATTCGTTAACAATGCGAACAGAATGATAAGATCAGGGCCACATATATCTAAGAGATATATTTCAAAGACAACTAATATTGTGCATAAAAATAATTTACCAGCTTTGGCTTATAAGCCGGATATTGTAGAAAAGAATGCATATGATAAATGGGACAGTAAAGGACTATTTAAAGCAAAAAGGCAAAGCGAGAAAACAACATACAGCATAGCATTACCGCCACCTAATGTAACTGGCAAATTACATTTAGGTTAGTAGTAATATAGATCTGAAAGGTTTAAATTTATATAAATATAGAATGAAAAATAAACCGATACAGGACGGTTTCCCAGTAGTAGTCCCGGGTTCGAATCCCTGCCCGTATCGGTTTATTTTCATTCTATATTTATATAGATTTAAATAAGCTTAACATGTTTATAGATAATTTGAAAGATCTGAAAGGTTGTTTGTTTGTCTTTTACTAAATAAAATTTAATTTATACACATTGGTTTATTAATTTCAGGTCATGCACTCTCAAGCACTATCCAGGATGTAATAGTAAGAAGAAAACGGTCCCAGGGCATCAATGTCCTATGGCTTCCTGGTACAGATCATGCAGGAATTGCTACACAAGTTTGTACTTATTTTTTTTACAATCCTACCATATTATTAGCTTATTGGTTTTAACAAAATAGTCCTTATAAGTAAAGTTTAGGATCCCAAATATCTGAAACTTTTGGTGCAGTTATTATGATATTAAATGTTATATAGATATGAGATATTATGCATTATTTTAAATTGTAAATTTTACTTTTAGTTTTGAAATCTAATAATTCATTTTAATGTTTAAGGGAGTTGTTGAAAAATATTTAAAAAGAAAGAAAAATATTAACCGCCATGATATTGACAGGGAAGACTTTAATAAAGAAGTATGGAGATGGAAAGAAAAACACGGCAACACTATATGCAAACAGCTTAGAACATTAGGCTGTTCTTTAGACTGGTCTCATGAGATCTTTACTATGGACAAAAGATACACACATGCTGTCAACACTGCATTCATAAATTTGTTCAAGAAAGGTTTGATTTACCGTAAAAAGGCACTGGTCAACTGGTGTAATGCCTTGAAGTCCACTGTATCGGATATTGAAGTAGATAACATAAGTGTCAATGGACCAACAGATGTTATTATATCGGATTATGACAAGCCCATCAAGTTTGGGTTAATGTATAATTTTGCCTATAAAATGTTTGACAGTGATGAGGAAATAATTGTCTCTACAACAATGCCGGAGACTATGTTAGGGGACACTGCTATTGCTGTACATCCTGATGACACTCGGTAAGAGTAATCAATCTGTTTTTGATAGTATAATAAATAAGCATATTATACCTTGTCTGTCTGTTTGTGAAATGGTTGGCTAATTTCCTAGTTGTATTTTTTATTAAATCCCCTATGAAGGTTACTTATCTGTTACATTTATTTTAGATACAATCACTTGAAAGGTAAAAGAGTAGTACATCCTTTCAGAGAAACAACAATACCAATAATTTTTGATAAGTTTGTCGATATGAAATTCGGTACAGGCGTCGTAAAAGTAACTCCAGCTCATAGTAAAGTTGATTATGAAGTAGCCAAACACCACAACTTAAACATACACCAAGTTATAAGCGAAGAAGGTATCATACAGAATGCTGGTATATTTGATGGCCTAAAGAAATATGAGGGTAGGCAGAAAATAGTCACCGCTTTAAAGGATCTGGGACTTTTGAAGTCAATCAACTCCCATCAAATGACTTTACCGATGTGTAGTAGAACAGGCGATGTCATAGAATATATTCCTAAGGAACAGTGGTTTTTATCGTGCAGTAAACTCAATAAAATTGCAATTCGAGTAGTAAACGAGAAACAATTGACTATAGAACCAGAGAAGTTTGTCAAAAACTGGTTTAATTGGACCGGGGATGATAAAGATTGGTGCATCTCAAGACAGTTGTGGTGGGGGCATCAAATACCAGCCTATAAATGTAAAGCAAATAAAGATGTCGTTTGGATAGCAGCTACAGATGATGATAATGCTAAAATGGAAGCTTCCAAATATCTAAGAGTCCTGCCAGAGGAAGTTAACGTCGAAAGAGATACAGATGTTTTAGACACATGGTTTTCGTCTGGAATTTATCCATTTTCCGCCTTAGGCTGGCCGGATAGTGACAAGGAAGATTTCAAAAGCTTCTACCCTCTAAATTTGATGGTCACGGGTCATGACATTCTGGGATTTTGGGTTCATAGGATGGTGATTTTAGGTTTAGAATTAACTAACCAATTGCCATTTCACAATGTTCTTTTGCATGGAATCATCTGTGATAGTAAGGGAGCGAAGATGTCAAAAAGTAAAGGCAATGTCATTGACCCGATAGACGTCATAAATGGAATATCCATGGAAGATCTGAAAAAGAAGATAGAACACATGCATAGTGATGGACTTCTTAGTATAGATGAGGTTAATAAAGCAAAAGTGTATCATAAATCTAACTTTTCAAATACTAACGGCATTCCCGAATGCGGCGTGGACGCGCTACGTTTCACACTCCTAACACAAGACATCAAATCACATTTCGTAAACTTCGATGTGAGTCAATGCTTCTCTAATAAATTATTTTGCAATAAAATATGGCAGAGTATTAACTATGTGAAACTGTCTTATGATAAATTAGAAGACACAGATAACGAAATAACGGTCGATGATCTGACTTCATTTGATCGATGGATTTTGAGCAAACTCTCTCATATGGTAGATAGTGTTAATATTGCAATGGATACTTATAACTTTCATGTCGCGACAAAATCGTTGAAAACGTTAATTCATCACGAGTTTTGTGATGTTTATTTGGAGAGTACTAAGCCAGGTTTTGCGAGTGATAACGTAAAAACAGGATATGGTCATGCTCATACTTTATCAGCTGTTTTAAATACATCTTTAAGATGCTTAGCTCCATTCATGATTTACGTAACAAATGAATTAATACCAAAAATACCAGAATTTGAAACGAATATAATTCATAATTTCAAAGATAATGACAAAGACTACTTTGATTTTCCTCAATCTAAAGATTTTACAATTTGGAAAAATCCAGATATAGAAAATCGAATAGATAAAGTTTTAAGCGTAATTTTTTTGATTCGAGAACTCAAGGGATTTTATAATATATCAAATAAATTAAGACCTACAGTGTTTGTTATAACAACAGATGAAACACTTCTCAAAGATATGGAGACTAATAGACAAATCATTTTAAATCTTTCTAGAATTAATATTATTAAAATTAACCAAAATATAGATAAGACTGTCGTTAACAGTTATATGGATGATAAAACAGAAGTGAGTGTTGAAATCGTAAGTGATAATGTGGAAAATACGATTTCAGCTGCGAGAGAGAAATTACGAAAGAGAGTTCGAAAATTAGAAGAAAGTTTAACAAAATTAGAATTCAAAATATCAAGCAATAATTACATTAATTCTGTACCGGAATGCACACAAATGATAGACAGACAGAAACTTAATTTACAAAAGGAAGAATTGAAACGTATGCAGAGATTAATTTAAATATGGAAATATAATAAATATTTACAACAATCAAAATACGAATATATTTAATTGACTAACAATTCTGTACAAATACACATTTGTCAATAAAAAATTTATCATCATATTTCAACCATTTCTCAAAACATTACATTTAAAATAATAAAATTAAAACAAATAAAATAATCTATAATCACTAAACTTTAAAAAACAAAACAATGAGACAAAGAAACAAAAATAAATTATTTCTATTATTTGCATTGATAAAAGAGTTTCAACAGTAGTGGCAGTTCTAAGCGACACAATACATTTTGCAGAGCAACGAGACAGTATCCCTTAAATCGCAGGTTCGATCCTATCTTGTGTTGAAGATTTTGATATTTATTTAAAACTTAAATAAGCTTAACATAAGTAAACATGTTTATAGACAATTTCAAACATTCCTTTGACAGATCATAAATATCTAAGAAAAGTAACTTTTAATTTCTCACTGAATTCCTACTCACAAGCTACAGTTCGTCATTCTTATTATAGAAATGTACATTTATATTTTTGCCATGGTACGATATATATATATATATATATATAAATTTTAATTTATGAAGGGTACGAAACAGAAGATCAATTGTTAGAGCAACCCAGAGGTTGCAGACTCGAGTTCTGAAGGTGTTTATGAAATTTTGTACATCAGAAGAGTACACTATACATATATAATATAAACAAAACCGTTACTTATACATAAGTTGAAATATTTGTCACATGTATTTTGCATTGAGATATATTTCCCGCAATATATTAGTACAGTAAAAATACTACTTTTTTAACAGTGTAAAGATTACACTCCTGTGGTCTTATGCAATTCACTCTTTCCACTTTCAGTCTCATAACAAATTTTCATATTTAATTTTTTACTGCCTGAAAAAAAATCCTATGAATTAAGTTGTCACTAAAACCACTACATCAACCATAAATATAAAAAAAGCAATAAAAACAGTACAAAGTATTACTTAATACTCATATATATATTAATATACAAAGTACAATAGAACAACATAATATTACTAAAATGTATAATTTATTTGAAATTAACAATAATCGTTTCTGATAACACAGTTACTAAACATTAAATACAACCTTTAAAAATAAAAATATATTGTAATTATTAACACAAAAATATTTAGAGCTTTTAATCTCTTCACTATACATTTATTATGTAAATCCAACATTCAATTCATTAAAACAAAAAATCAACAATATTTTAAAAAACATCTTTTCCAACATAAATAAAAAAATATTTAAAACTTACTTAAAATTTGTTTTTTTTTCTCTTAATATAAAATATACTACAAAATCTTGTTTGCTTAAATTTAAATATACCTATTTTACAAAAATATTTATTAAAATTCAAACATTCAATTGGAAACAATGACTTACGGTTTAATGATTATTTATAATGCTGTAATAATCTCTATAAAAAATCTGTAAGACATTGAAATAAGCTTGATGTTATCATAGTTGGAAGATCTCTATAAAGTCCATTTGAATGCTAAAAATATATGTTTTAACAAAATAAGATATATTATTTCACATAAAATTCAGCATCCAACTAAAATTTTACTATAAATTGTAATTTTTTACTATTACCAATTTTTTTTTTTTTATTAAAAACATAACTAAAACTAAAGAACATAGTATTATATAAAATGTTCTTAATTATAATACATACAGATCACAATATTAGGATCTTTTTGGTACCTTGCATTTTGTTTTTAGCTTTGATATGCCTTTCTTCTTGTTTTTGTGTAGGCACCCATGTTTTTTGATTTCTGTAACAGTGATATTGATAAAATATTGTGCTTACAATAAAATAATATATAAAGACTTCTCAACTTACTCATTGGAGATGTGGGAATTGATTTTTGAGTAGAACTGGAATCCAGACCTATATAACAAAATATTATTTCAGATGTAAGTATAATAAAAAAAACCTTGATATTAAAAATTAATAAACAAAATACACAAGTCATAACTCTGTCTTCATGAATTAGAATTTATTAAAATAAAGAAAATATTTAAAACTATATAAAGATAATCTTAATTTTGAACCACTTTTCATCATTTGTATTAATGTGATAAAACAAGATTTAGTAACAAGCACATTATTTCATCAGTTTGTTAAAATAATTATATGTTATTATATTTTTTTGCCTCACTTATTGAAATTAACTCTAACTCCTGTTCTTTCTTCTTCTGTATCTCATGTAGCTTCACATGCTTTACAAGACTGAAGAGATAGTTAAACCTCTGTGGACACTTTGCACAGGCATACATCATCTCTGGGCAATCAGAGTCCATATCATTTTGATAACAGGTTAAATCTTCCTCATATCGGTCTGCATACTTTATAACTCCCCCTGGTAATATTTCTAAAGTTGGCCACTGTTCTGGATTTGGTATTGTTTGTACTTTCTCTTCTATCACTGCTGTCTGAAAATATTTAGAACATTTTATACATATGACAATATGATATGTAATCATTTAGACTTACCATTTAATTATTGAAAATATAAACAAAAATGTTTCGTCAATGCCTATTATATTTTAATAACTTATAAATTACTTCCTAAAAAACATACAAACCACATCTTCAGAAGCTGAGTCCACATGTCCTGGTAATAACTCTGTCTCATTACACTCGTCCTCTACAACTTCTTCGGACTGTATCGAGACCATACTGCCAATATTGCAATCCTCATCTTCCCCACATGGGAAGTTACTGATTAACTTTTTGTTATTAATTAGATACATTTCCGAACTTCTGTCAGGCTGTACATCCGCCATTCTAACAAGTGGAATATTTTCTAGATCTTCGTTATTCTCTAACGCACTTGTTGCAGACATTTCACTGTTTACGACACAACTCAATGTTGATATTTTATTTGACGTAAATATACTATCCTAAAAGTTTTATGTATTTCTTTCAAAGATGATATGAACTTGTACAGATTTGGTTGTTACATAATTATTTCGTAATATTAATATATTTTAAAGGTGATGGGTATTTAATTTTAATTTAAAAATGCCGATGAAAATTGAAATTTGCGAATTGCAAAATATTAGTTAACTGTCAAATGTCAAACGCAAAGTAGATGTCAATATAGTTGTCATAATACAAAAATGTTAATTCGTTTAGAAAGAAAAAAAATATATAATAATAGATTTAAATAAATATCCCAAAAAAAAAAAAATCGACACAAACGAATTGAAAGTTAATCTTTTTAAAAGTGATATTGAATGTTTAACAATAATCGTTTTAATATTGTTCTAGTTAAATTCACTATTATAATTTAGATCTTACTTCAAAGACTTCAAAAATATTAAAAGGTAGATTTTATAGCCACATTCAAAGTTATATACCCACTAAGCCTTGGTTTTTTAAATATCGCGGAGCTGATAAGCAAGTAACATCTACCGTCTGTCGGTTAAGACTAGGCCATGCATGTACGCCTGTACACCTCGCTAAACTACATATCAGAGATAGTTCTCTTTGCGAATGTGGTCTTGACGAAGGTAGCCCGGAACTTATATTTTTTAATTGTCCTTACCTTGATTTTTTTTCACTGTATGACGTTCTCCCTCCTTATATCCAACGTCCCTCTGATTTCAAATCCCTTCTTGCTCTTTCTTTTACTCCTTTTATTATAGTTCTGTGTAATTTTATTAAACATAACAAATTAAAATTGTAAATAGATATTGTTAATTTACTAACTATGGTGATGGTTTAACTTTTTATGTTGTTTTAGGAACTTGAATAGTGTAGTTACAAAAATTACCGATCAACTATTTAAAGTGATGCTCTCATGACTGACTGGACATTGGCAGAATTCGAATCCTCCAGATTGCCATAATTTAAAGAAAAAAGAAGTAGAAAGAAAAAAAATATATAATAATAGATTTAAATAAATATCCCAAAAAAAAATTCAAATAATCGACACAAACGAATTGAAAGTTAATCTTTTTAAAAGTGATGTTGAATGTTTAACAATAATCGTTTTAATATTGTTCTAGTTAAATTCACTATTATAATTTAGAACATATGACATAAATTCGATATCTTTTCCGAAATTTATTGGTAGTTTTCCAATTACAGCACTAGAGCACATTATGCCGCATAATGCGCTCTAGTTCCTGTAATTGGAAAACTACCATTATTACCATAAAAAAGTGGCTCATAGGTAAATAAAGTTATTGCATTTAAATTTTGATTTTATTACAAATAATAATCTTAAGGCAAGAAATAGATAAGATAAGCAAATTATAGTCAGTATTTTGTGTTTATTTAGGTACTCGACTTCAATAACCTACTTCAAACTAAACATGGAAAATTCGGAGTAAGAGAACTGGCATATTAATAACTTATGGACTTAAAATAGGTCGAAGTATAGGGAGTGAACAAATGTGAAATAAAACAATAAACAAATGTTAAAATGGTATATTTATTACAATCCAATATCTCGGCCGGCATTCGTGTAACGTGTTACAAAATTTGTTTATCGCCGACACTACAATAATAACTTCTAACACTTTATTATAAAATTATATAATCTTTTGGTTCAATCCATTATAAGTGCACTTTTACATACGTTACGACGTTGTGACGTAGACTTACATCAAGCGACCGGAAATTTTAAATTTCCTACCAATTTCATACCTTACTGACTTGATTTTATTTTGCTGTAGCTACACATTACTGACTGTGGCATTCAATATCTCGTATATTAACAATAAGAAATATAGAATTTAAGGAATTTTAGAACATTTATATAATCATATAGATACAACAAAGGACAATTTAGTGAAATTACAACAGAAAAGTTAAAAAATTGTAACATTTTTATGCCACAGCCAACAATGTTGAAAGTTTATCTTTAAAACAATTACAACATTTATACAATAATATAATCCAGCTAAGGATCCCGTTTATACACATTGTATCAACATATTTCGCAATACAACCGAATATCTATATATTTTGCAGATGTAACAATTTATATAAATGAATTATTTGTTATTGCTTTCACTCTGTAACATTTAATGACATATGTGTTGTCATTATAAAATTTAAATATATATTTGATATATTTATTTGAACACATTTAAGCCATACAAGTCAGATACGAAGTTATATGCAAATGATTTTTCACACAAATGATATGAGATATCGACAGTGGTTTGAGATTTTTGCATAAATATTATCTTCCACCAATTTTGTACTAAACACTAATTTATATACAGTGAATGAAACAATAATTGTTATTTGGTAAAGCGCTTACAACAATGGAAGCAAACAAATTTTAGATTTAATAAAATATAGAAAGAAGCGAGTTGAGATATTTAATTTACTAAAAGCATGCTTTGGCACTGTCACCATACACAAAATTATATAATTTGGATAATGAAGATGGAAGTTAATGAAAAACATCATTAATTATTGATAATTTACAAATTTAACCTATTATAAACTAACAAACAGATATACACACACAAAACTGACATTTCAAATCAAAGAGATCTATTGAAATCATTTTGATACTGTCTAATTAAGAGTTCTTGACCTGACATTAAATCTACAACTTCATTATATCGCAATGAATTAGAATTAATACGACAAAAAAACAATTAAATTAGAAAACGTAGTTGAGAAATTAGTCAAATACAATCAATGGATAAAATTTAGCTATCAAATGAAGTGCTCGACCACCCATTCACATTACCTAATAATTAATTATTAATTATCTATTCAAAATACATAATAACCAACATCAAGGAATTAACTCTAATGGTAATAGGGAAAAGGTGGCTTAAAAGTAATAGTAACATTAAATAAAAAGATAAAAAAAAACATTTCGAACTAGGAGCAGCTAACTTACTCTGTTGAATAAATAATTTCCATTCTTTATACTACGCGTGAGCAAGCATCCGCCATATTTGGAATTTAGACGCCATTTTGTAATTTGATAATTGTTGGCGCTTTATTCTTACGATTTTCACCTACGGTTCGCGCGTGTTCTTGTTGAACGAATTGGCGCCTTTTTTACATTGCTACTTTTCGCTTTTCCCTTTCCATTTTTCTTTCCTTTGGCATTGGAGGAGCGATTGCTTTCTATAGAGTTAACTCTACGGTCAGATTCGAAAGAAAAGGCGGGTATAACGCTTTTAACTTCAGACGGAGATAGACTAATTTCTAAGCGTCTCCTTCTAGAACGTGTCATTCTAACGTCAGTTTCCGGCTCTAATTTAAGGTGCGCTAAATTTCGTTTTGGTCTAACCATCTTTCTTGTTTCAGTTTTTGTTTCGCTATTCTTGGACTGTCTGCCGTTCTGACCCTTTTCTCGTAATACAGGTTTTGCTATTTCTTCGTATCGTCGTTTACGCGTCGCTCTCGTGACAATAGTTTTATCATTTTCGATAGACTCTTTGGTAGTTCTAGACTTCTTTTCTGTGATTTTAGTCTCTTCCGGCTCCGCATTCCTTTTGGGTCGACCTCTGCTTTTCTTCTCAGGGGTTTTGCTGCGTAACTCCATACCATTAGCCTCTTTTTTTGAGGACCGCGTGTCTACTTTCCTACGTTTCGCCGGTACTGGGGATTGCGACTCTTTCTTCTTTCGACTCGTTTTCGGGAACGCCACCTCAGTGCCTTCCAAGCCTTGGCTACTTTCTATATAAATATACTCGTCTAATTTGGACCTAGATTTAGAATACGTCTTTTCCACCGGCTTCACTGAGGGTACATCATCATTATCAGCAAAGCTTGGTTCATCTTCATTAACCGGAGTGTCCAAGGTGTTGGCTTTAATGAGTTCCACGTCATGTTCTATGGAGTTCTTTTTCATTCTGTTAAAATTGATGATTGCATCCATGAGCGATTTCTCCTTGTACTCTGTGGGTTCTGAGGAACTTTGCTCCGTATTGCTGTATGTTCGTTGTTTGTTTTTATTTCTACGCTTGTATAGATCCGCTTTGGTCATATCCTGAGAAATTGATGTTAAAATTAGAAAATATACACAGATAAAATAATAATTAAGTTAGATAGACATTAACCTGTAATTTAAAACTAGCGCCATCATTAGAGTTTACCCCCAACTCTTGCAACACCTGTGTGATGGTGAGTCTCTCCGAGGGTTCCACCGCCAGGAGGCCGGAGATCAGACGCTGGCTGTCTGTTGATATGTTTTCCCACACTGGACCTGTAATTATAATTTATTTATTTAGCAATGAGGATATCAAATTTGGTGGTGATTCGTGTTTGTAAATAAATATAATTGTATATAATATATAAAAATAAAAAAAACTTCCCGAAAATAGTACCCTTTAAAAAAATTTTTCTCTTCTTCTTTTTAATTATTTTATAACCGGAATAATAAATATTTTTAAAGATTGAGGTATGCCTCAAAAGCTATTTAATAACGAGTGGTTTTAGCTATCATTCAAAATAAAGCTTTTAATGAGGAATTCTTTTTTAAATTGAGTAATTATTCGTATAATATGTCATTACTTGTGCTAAAGAAAGAGTTCGGTAAGATATTCAACAACTTAGTAGGTGTACTCACCGTCCATGGTGAAGCTGCCGGCTCGTATGCGCTGTACGAGCGCCGCCACTGGCTCCCGGCCGCCCGGAGAGAAGGGCGCGCGACCAGACACCAGGCAGTACTGTGACACACGAAGGGACATTTATATACATATATAGGTTTTATAAGACATTTTGGTACTTTTTTGATATAGAACTAAAATTGTTAGATGATAGTTGACACCCCTTGACTACGTCCCATGGATTCCACATATAGTAAAAGTTTTAAAAGTTCGTTTAGAACTACTAATTGAACCCGGCAATATAAGATTATTATCCGCAACTAATATATTTAAATCGAAATCACTGCTTGTACAACATTGTTTCTATAGATGACAAAGTGCAAAGTACCCAGAACGGAACTTTGAGCAACTTTCATACTTACATGCAAATATGTAGTATTTTAAATTCAGATATCCAATGTATATGTAGCACATTCAAAAATAAATTGTTATAAAGACTTACGAAGATGACCCCGAGGCTCCACAGGTCGCAGCCCGGCCCGTAGCCGGCCGCGGCGCCGCGCGCGCACGACACCACCTCCGGCGCCGCGTACGGCAGACTGAGGAAACACGATTCATTTGTAATTTCTGAGATAATCATCTCACTCACTCAACAGCGCTATCGTTTCCCAAGTTATCTAAAGAATTTCAATATTATTTTTATAATAATCACCTAAAACAGGGCGTCATCATTCTCTGTCGCTCCTCGTCACAGTCCGGCATCCGTCTCGCGAATCCAAAGTCAACGACCTTCACCTTGGCCTCGTGTAGCCGGGAACTGCTGAGTAGGATATTCTGTAAAAAACCGAACGAAAATTATGAGATCTATTAGATAAAAACACTTACCGTACAAAACCGTACCATCCCACCGAGACAAAGCAGTTAAAATATCTTGTTTGTTTTCAAGGCTAATTCAACAGTCTCCGCTGCCACCATTTTAATGGGGAGGGGGCAAAGGACAATTCATAGATATAAATCTAAATGGATAAGTTCTGTTTGTCTAGTATCATTGGTATTATGAGGGCACTGACCTCCGGCTTGAGATCCCGATGCACGACGCTCCGTGCGTGCATGTGTCTCACGGCCAGCGCCAGCTGCACCAGCAGTCGACGTGCGACGCGCTCACTGACGGCGCCCAGCAGAGATGACAGCTCGCCGCCGCCCGCCAGCTCTGTCACTATGTATGTGAACGCCTGTAGGAGGAAGATAAAATGTATATTGGTAGATTATTTAAAAATAAAATTTAAACAATATTGGGTTCATATCCTATATTGGAATTATTATTTTTTCCTTGGACCGGTAGCTAGTTTATCGATACTTTTCTAACTAGCACATATATCTATAGAATCTTGTCGTATGATGTTGAATGAAAAAGAATGTTTACTAAAAAAAATATTAACATTTGTTTTTTGTCTTTTAAGAAGTTAAATAACTTTTAAGGTTTGTATTGGAGCTCCTTTGAGTTTTTTAAAAACCGTGTAATTTTCATTCGAACTCTTGAAAGACAATAATCTAAGCAAAATAAAATTGGGAGACTGCCATTAGTCTGTTTTTTTAAAGACAGTTAGTAAATTATACTTACGGAATCATGAAAAACTTCATGTA
This sequence comes from Napeogenes sylphis, assembly GCA_959347405.1. Classification (NCBI taxonomy): domain Eukaryota; kingdom Metazoa; phylum Arthropoda; class Insecta; order Lepidoptera; family Nymphalidae; genus Napeogenes; species Napeogenes sylphis. The sequence goes on along the minus strand of OY365781.1, from coordinate 8,739,465 downwards.
GTGTGATGATGTAGGGACATCCCTGACACGCTTTGAGCAGTTCTATCTCTTGTTTCACGTCTTTCTTCTGTGTTGATATTATCTATATACAAAAAATAATAATTAATAAATACGTTAGTTTTGTTTATTAATTTATAAAGGGCTGATTTTTAGGTAATCAGAAAAAATAACAAAAGTATAAATTTTTGTAATAATTCTATAAAATATCCGAGAACATACAGAAGTCATTCCATAGTTAAAAATTATCTGAGAATTAAATAAATTATATCAAGTTAAATTACATAATATGCTTACCTTGACGGCATATTCCTTGCCGGTCTGTCTGTGTATACACTTCCTACAAACGGCGTACGACCCGTCTCCTAATAACGGAGTGCTCAGATCTACTGAATACTTCTGGAAAAACGGAGAATCCTGGAAAAAGAATAAATGAGAAATTAGTACTTCTGGAAGAATGGAGAATACAGCGAAAAAACTGTCTAGAACTATTAATATATTAAAACTCACCTTAGCCACCCATCCCTTAAGCTTATCATGCTTTTGTCCCGTCGCCTGCATCCAGATTTGATCGGATATTATGTTCTCGGAGAACATTATACTCGGAGCCACGTAGGAGTAACCTGAAAGTTGTCCAGGTGTTATTTCGACAAAATGATCTGTAGGACCGAGTTCCCCGGCCAAGGCAAAATGTGCTTTATTGAGTAAAAACTGGATAATTTGGACTGATCAATTCGTCTAGACCAGAAAAATGGTAGGGAACAACTAATAAGTGAAAAATCATTCCTCTTGACATCACTTCTCTTGAAAGATCTTTCGGGTCCAACTTACCCAAGAACAGTTTGTCGTGATGTTTGGGAGCCTGCGCCGGCGAGTCTGTGGGAGGCATCCTCGTGAACTCGTCCGCGAAGTTGCAGGTGTCAGCCGCGTGGGACAGCTGCGGGACGAAGGGGGTGGGGATCTCACGACGGGAGACCGCGTCCCAGTCTAGGAACTGAGTGAATGAATGAAGGAAAGTTTATTATATTGGGTTTCAATCAATTATATACTTTAACTGTATTTTCTGTAGTTAAACGAAGTTTATAATAATTTACTTATTTTTATTTAAATAGGATTAAAGGGAGGGTGGACTTCAAATGAAACTTTAAATACTACTCGTAAATTACAGATTACTTCAAATGTCTGAGATATATTTGTGGTAAATGCAAGAAAGGTAATTCTTTTTTACGATTTTTCTACGATCTGTTATATTCTTCTCTTTTAGTATATATTTTACCTTATAATAATGAAATATTTTTATCAGAACCACACCATATCAATTCCCAGAAAAGTAAAAATAATTTTCCCACAAAGGGTTCCTTATCTAACCACAAATACAATATGACATCGGTTTTTAGATAGCAACATTGAATCAGGGCTTCATATTAGCAATTTATAAATTCTTATATGAAATTAAATCACTTTACTTTTATTACCCTTATATGTCAGAGTTAAGTAAGCAAAATAAAACAAACCTGGAAAAACTGGTGTCGTTTCAACTCTTCAGCGTCACCGTCACCCCCTCCCAGACGACGTCTAGGATCCTTTACTAATAACCTGAAAAGAAGAAGCGAAATATATTATTTATTAAAACTTCTAAATTCTTTCTACTAGTACTAATTTCATATTGTTCCTTATAGTTTTTAGCTTCATTTTTCTTTCTATTGTACCCCTCCTTTGTGTTTTTCTGTTCTTATTATCAGTTGACTGGTAGAGAGAGCTTTAGCACTAAGTTCGCCATTTGTATAAATTTCTTTGTACAATAAAGATTTAATAAATTAACAAAAAAAATTAACATATATTTCTGGTTTAACAATTAATATACTTTAATAAACTTTAACCCAAAAAAATATCAGAAATACATTTTAGTCTTATTGATGATGAATCATTCAGGCGAACTCTTTATAACTGAAGATGTCTTCCAAATAACCAAAAACCTACTACTTGCATCAGTACTTGCACTGTACAAAACTCAACTATAAAATTCATTGTAAGAGGGTGGTACTGCTCCGGCCGAGTCACCCCGTGTCTCGTACACGGGGTGACTCGTTACTGTCAATTAACTAAAGCTAAGTTACAACTATACAACCGACACGGTTTGACAGTTGTATCGAAATTAAAAAGTATGTTTGGAACAGCAAACTGCGTTCTTTATTGTCGATAGAGACGTTCTTAATTTAAAATATTATACCATATAATATGGTCCCGAGAACAAATCTTTTTCGGTTTACGTTGTTATAATAGTGATGTACTCACTTCTTGATGAAGTCCTGTACTCCAGGGCTGACGTCATTGGGCACGGGGTAGCTACACCGTACTATACGCTTGGTGATCTCTTGCTGAGTATTCTTCTCGCCTTCAACCGTGAATGGTGAGGCTCCCGTCAGCAGCTCGTATGTCAACACTCCTACTGACCACCAGTCCACTGCCTGAGAACAATAGAGATTGAGTTATTAATAATTTTATATATTCAAAGTTTCAATACGAGTTCCTAAAACAAAAACGAACAGATTCTTTCATTGTTTGACCTGACGATTTTGTTTTTGCAAACCAGTAAAAATAATTGTCATAGTTTAATTAGTCAAAATAATTAGAATAGTTAGGTTTAAATAATGTAAATCAAAAATGTTTAATTTAAGGAAATATATAATAAAATGCACATAACTATTGGTAGGTAAAGTATGATAAATCGATTTCTATAATTACATTTATAAGTTATATATAAGAACTGCTAGTTCGCTGGTAGTTTGTGTGTATTCATATTTCTAGTGTTATCTATCAAAGTATGAATCCTGGACCGCCACGCTCCAATAGGTACTTCGCGGCCTTAGATTAGAGATAGATAACACATACATATATACATGAATTGAGGGATCCGAAAACAGTGCTAAGACTTTCCATAGCTATTGGTTAACTAGTAACAATTATTATGTGGTTGCGAACCGAATTTTCATGGCAACTGAGATTGTCATCTCAATATTTCAATGCGGTTATAAAATACAAAGTCGTTTGACAAGCAATCATTACGCACTCTCCAATAGTTATTATCATTTGAACTGACAAAAGAGATACATAATAGCCCTGCGATATGACAAAATCCAATGATTCATTTTAATATAATAGTAATATAAAGATATCAATACACGAACACAACCGATCATCCCCGAGCGCTCGGCTCAAGATATTCAATTGCAGTTTCCGCGTTATCAACCTTGAAGATAAACATTGAACGGGACAGAGTTACAATGTTTCATTATTGTTTGTACACAGAAAGGTTATATAATCACTGGATTAACTAGTATTACCTACTTTATAGACGTTCCTGATTTTTCTAGAAACCTTTGGCAATAAAATTCTAGAACTTTCTACATATTAAATAAACGCGAGAAGATTAATGCATGTTATCAAACAAGGATAAATTAAGAAAATCAAATATAACATTGTTAGTAATTGTTATCAATTAACAAATATAAACTATGATAAACACAATGTATATCTTATAATGATAATCACAAAGTCAATTTTGCGAAATCACCTCGGAATCGAACCTTGAACGTGATAGACGCGAGGTTAAAATCGTTGCGGAAGGTTATACAATGATATTGTCAATAAAAATTAAGCTTTATTTCCTTTACTATAGAATATATAACGCTTTGGCTATTAAATGTTATATTTGGTAATGTACCCTAATGTATTAATATTGAAGTTTATAATTGAATACTCCTATTTTTGACACTCAAGAATGGACACCTTTGTTAATTCTTAATTCGTGACTACCTCTATTTTCTACTCATATAAGCTTATTACATGTAAAATTCAGTAATATTAAAAATGTATACTTTCGTAATAAAATCGAAAAAAGTTTATGTACTCTAAAGATAAAAAATCTTAGATTAGAAATGTTCGCAATCTACCAGATTCAAGGGAAGGTCTCTCGGTAATTATTTAATCTTATTATGGAGGATGTTTTACGAATCCTAAGTAAAAACCTTGAAGATAATATATTTACAGTATCACAACGTCAAGAACACAGGTTCTCAAAGTTAATTCTCCCTTTGAATGTAAAATTTCCAGGACCCTCCAAAATGAGATTTTATTCACAAATGTGTCGACTAATTGTAAGTAGATCAATCGTTATTCTACTTTTGTTTTTCCTGTAATCTGTCGAACTATATAACATCTAGTATAATTTATAACAAAATTTCATAATATACAAAATAACTAAGAAATGATAATATATACTGTAACTATAAATTAATATAGAAGGAAAAAATCATCATTATGGCAACGTCTGGAATATCCGTCTGTCCCGTATCAGGCACTATTTAGGAACATCAATTTTCCTTATAACATATTTATATACAGAACATAACGTGTCTAACATATTTATAGATTATATCAAACATATAATAAAACTTGAAAAATATAGGAAATTTTTTAATAACATTTCTTTTAACACGAACATAATATATTTGTTTAACAAAAACAATTTGCAAGACATTGAAGATTTCACCGATTTGCCCTCAAGGTGAGTTGAGTAATGACTACTGAAGTGGTAGTGGGGAATACCAATTTCTAAAGACTATTTTTTTTTAATTATATGTCACTATAGTGATTAAAATGGCCAAAGACATGTCACTATAGTGATTATAATCCAGTTTCTATGTAATTTTATATTTAAAAAAAAAACAAAACATAAAAAAGCCATCTTTAAATTTTTTATAATATTTATAATATAATACAATTTGTAATATTTGTTTCAAATTATTAAACACTTTAAGTTGCTATCTTTTTAGCAAATGTAGGTCTGTATTGAAAACGTATCTTTTGTTATTTGAATACCTTTTAATATCTTAGAATTAATTAACAGTTACTAGTCTTTAGTACAATGTGGAACAATTGAATCATCAATATGTAACTAGCTGACCTGTCCCCATTTCATTTAAAATAACTAAGATACAATAAATTATTGTCAAAATACCTGACACGATTTTTTTTTAATTCTATGCCAAATTATATATAAATATTTCTTATTGGTATAACGTGAAATCTAAAGAAGTTTCATATTATACTATTGTAAGTAATATTTCTACAAATTCTAATTTTAAAGGACATTGTATAACAAAGCTTAAAGAATTTAAAACTTTCTTTAAACATTAAAAAAAACAGACAGACATACATCTATATAATATTTACTTTCACGTTAATTCTAGGTGGTAGTACCCCGTAAGCAGTCCATCTACAAACTACATTATAATGACTACAATAATCTTTACTACCTAAAATTAAAATTAACAACTCGTATTAAGAGAACATCAGATTTAAGAATAATCACTTTTTATACTGATTCTTTATCACAAAGAATGAAATAAAAATATTACTTTTTGCATGTAAAATAATTGAAATCTTATAAAAATAGTTTTTTGGTTGGGGTGACAGGTTGCAGAACGTTTGGAAATGTCTTTAAATATGTATAGCCATATTAAGTTTATTTAAATTGAAATAAATATAGAATGAAAAATAAAAATACCATATAGCTCAACTGGTGAAGCGACGGGCAGGTTTCGCAGAGGTCGCGGGTTAGAATCCCTGGCGGTTTATTTTTCATTCTATATTTATTTAAATTTATATTGCATAACATTAATTAATATATCTCGTAAATATTTTATTTCTATAAGTATGCTAATATTGATAAACCGTATATAATACGAGTCGATCGTCACGTGTCCGTCACTCACCCGCAGGCGTCACGTGAGCCAGTCGTGAGAACATTAACAAGTGACCACTACAGTGCACCCTAGTCTTGGGTACATGTTAATAAAATTCAATTACCATATATAAATTTTAAAGGTTTTAATTATAGCTATATAGATTATACAATCAGTATTAGATTTTATAACGTTATAGAAAATAATTTTCTAAATTCATTTTATTAGAAAATCTTTCATTTTCAGTAAAAAAAATACAAAATATAAATTATAAAATATTTAACAAATTTTCGAACGCTGTAGTTCAGATATCGTTTCAATGAAAGAATAAACGATTTGTCATTGACCTACTAAGTCAAGTTCGGGTTCCGTTTTTAACATTTACTGAAATTTCGTCAAAAAAAGCCAGTTAGTAAATTTCACAAACTAGTTTAAACTAGATACATCTAGATACGATAGCTCATAGGTTTGGTTTTGAAGGTGAATTTAGTCACGTACGCTCGAAGGTATTACCGTTTTAGGTGTTAAAAAATGATTATATATATTTTTTACATACATACATACGACTTAATTGGACACGTCACTTCCATCGCATTTGAAACACAAGGCTTTGGAGCTTATTTTAATATTAAAAAGTACAACGAATAATATAAAAATGACTATTACAAAAAATCCAATCTCTTGCTACGTTTAGCTTAATAGTTATATAATAATTGTCTTTCTGGCTCGTTTCGTACCGAAATCAACATTTGTATGCCAAATCATATTATTACAAGTTTAATAAGAAAAACAGAACAAACATAGAATACCAAGGTCACTTGAAATGTAATTAAACAATATTAACACATACCCTCGATGAAATACAAATTGTTGTTCCAAGAAAAACAGAATAAACATAGAATACATACCATAGTTAGATGAAACATAAATAAACAATATTCACTCCTACCCTCAATGAAACACAAATTATTGTTCAGAGAAAAACAGAAGAAACATAGAATACTATGGTCACATGAAACTTAATTAAACAATATTCACACCTACCCTCAATGAAACTAAAAATGTTGCGCATGCGTCGTGACAAGTCGGCATTAAATCCAACAATCATATTGATAGTATATCGCAATACTTGCAACACAATAGCAAAACAAATTCGACTTTTATGCAATCAACATTCAGTATTGGCACTTGAATGCTTCTCATTACATCAATTTAAATATTCTGTGTCAACGATAAAAGATAAATAATAATAAATGACAAGTAAAGAAACTTTTCTTTGAAAATATTAGAACTTAAAACTGTATCTTTGTAATCTTATCTTATATAAAAAAATAACATTTTAAAATATAGAGATAAAAAAAAAGAAAAATAAATAGATATCGTTAAAAACAGAATTAAATTATAAGCATTATATTAACAATCTCTCAAATTTCATATGTCACAAATGACATAAGTGCGAATCCCGATACAAGTTCAGGGCTGGCAGACCGGTTAGATCCGTCCTACTTAGCCGGCCTACTGACCCCGATATGCGACCTCCGTTGCACGTACACTGCTGGTGGGTCAAGCCAATTTGTACTCTAACTTTATCACGAAAGGTATAATTTCGTGTGTATGATGTGACCTTTGAGTTTCGTAGTTTTGGGTTTAACTTTTTAAGTTGACTAATAATATAAGAAATCTTTTAGAACAATACATTTTCGTTTTTATGTTTTTTGCCTTCAATGTAATATATAATGCGAATAATATAACACTAAGGTTGGGTAAATAACAGTAAAATATGGAACAAAGAAGGAGCTTAGAGATATGCCTAATAGCTGTAGTAAATTTCCCTAAAATATCTAAAACTTTCATATACAAATATCTACAAGAATAGAGGATAACTATTGAATATTCAATAATGTACGTAATTTACAACAAAAAAGTAGTAGGAAAGTAAGACAATACATATTTAGGAAGTCGTAAAGTTAACGACATTCCTGTAATTGACACAAACTACTATCTATGAATAATTTAAGCAATGTCTGCGTGTCCTCATTGTGGTTGCTAGGAAACTAGAATAATCACCAAATTATATTAATTAAAAAAATAACAATTAAAATAATATTTACAAATTATACCTTATAATGTTGATAACAAAAAAACTTTTAAAATATGAAATAGCACGATTAGATACAAATATAACATTATTTTAATTGTTTAATATATTTTATTCATATCTATAGATAATATTAAGGAATGTTTTATAAAGAATAGAACGTATAAGGATAAACTAAAACGATATATCGAAAATATCACGGAAAGACTAAGAGGATTATATTTTGCGTTTAAGAGTAGAAAAATGTGGCCATAATTAAAGATATCAACTGAAATTCATTTCAATCTGTTTTTATTCTTTTTGGAGGTACGCGAACATACGGTACATCTGATAGTAAGCGGTCCCTTATAAGCCATCTATAACATATGGGTTATGAATGTGTGAATACTTCTCCAAGTACCTCTACACTCGATATCAAGATTCACAGACGCATTGATATTTTCCAAGAGGGAATTACAAATAACAGAGTGAAAGCTGATAAAAAGATCTTTAGGTTTCGCTTTTAGTTAACTAAATAGTCATTTCGTTCCTTTAGTGATGGCATTTAAAAATAACTTGGTAATGCCCGCATTTTATTTTCGTAATCGCCAGCGTAAAATCCACGGTTTAAATGACACATCACATGGTTAAAAACAATTGGTCCAAGATGTAAGCCTAGTGGAACTCCCGAAACAAAAGGAATGGAAAACGAACTCCATCATCGTTTATTTGTTTAAATATAATACGACCACTACAGTCGAAAACGAGAAAAATACCTTCATAAATTTAAAGCATAAAAACGTTTCTTTTTTGGTAAGCTTATGTATTAAAGTGCGTAATTTTCTTATTTTTAGGTAGTAAATATTTATCGAAAGCTATATTGGAATCTATAAATAATTGTTACTTCTTTTTCTGAATATTTAATGGACAAGTAAATACGTGATCATGATAGATAGATAGAAGATTTTTAATAACAAATATAATTATGTGTAAAATAAATTTATCTTTAATTTCAGTTAGCGTAATAATTGATTTCCTTATATTAATATAAAATAAAATAATTAACGTAAAGGGAAAAAAATCTGAAACAGCATCAAACATATTACACGAAAATATGATACTCATAAAATTATTTCATTCAAATTAGCTATAAAACTATAGTAAATATATTTTTGACTATTGATAAAAAGACACAAATTTGACTATTTTGATATCTATCTTTTCTATTTCGTACTCAGATACATTTATATTGTTTTACTTTTTCATTTACCAGTTCTAGTAAGATGTTAGCTACGAGACTAGCGACTGCTTATCAAAATATCCAATATCCTATCAGTTGTGTTCCACTTTCTCGTTGACATTGCACATACCTGCTTATAAACCGCTAAAAATTATCATGTGTAGTGGTTTTTAAGCAACGAATATTGAAATTGTTATTTAGTAACAAGTTATTTTAGAGATAAATCCAGTAAATTATTTAAATTTAACAAAAATGTACTTCTACTTACTAATTCCTTATCCTTATAATTAATAATACATTAATTTCTCCAAGAGTATCATCATACACCTACTTTATTGGTAATATTAAAAAATGTGAACTTTGATAATCTTATAAAAAACTAAACAAACTATAAAAAGTTATAAATAATGAACTCAAAACAGGGACACTATTCGCCTTTAATAATCGTCTTTAGGCGCTAAGACCGTACATGTATTTTCCGTATTTTTTTTGTAAATTGTATTTTAAATTTTCAATATGTATTTTGCTTATGTGGTATATAACAAAGAATATAAATAAATAAATAATAATTTTCTTAGCTTGGACCTCCTTGAGCAGACACATTTTGATTAATGCGATATTCGTTATTACCTGACCTCTATTCCCGGTGTCTATTGCGTTGGCAGCAATGACAATGAAAAATTTATTTGTAGAAAAACTTACTACCAATAAAGATTTATTTTACCTGTTACAAATAGCAATTGCGATATTTGTAACAGTAAAGATGAATAGTTTTTTAATGATAGTGTCATAATTAGAGCTGCAAAGAATTAAGAGCTCAAGTCAATTAAACAAAGATTACGTACAATATTCTTTAAACCCATTACAGTACCTACTTCTAGTACGTGTTTGACGTTACGAAAACTATGACAGTTTACCAAATCGTAAAATGTCATAATTTTCGTAATGTCAGAGCTTCTTATACAATAGTTTTTTACTAAATCGTTTCATTATTTAAAATGAAAATTGTATCTGACAATACAATTCGTATCACAATTCTAATAATACTCGTAATGTAACAGAACCAACCGATAAATGAGACTGTCCCCCAAGTGACAAACGACATAAAACATTAATAACAGACGTATTTATCCAAACAAATGATGGATTCCAAGAAGAATGATTATATAACATTAACTCAAATTATTAAATTTTACGTATAATAAATAATCTGTCAGAAAACTAACGCTCTATTTATAAATTATGAGAAGATGAAGATTTCCCGTTCTTGTTTCTGGGGTATAATATTCTTATAGCAGATTTGTTCCTGTATACAAACAATTTCTATTTCTGTCTGTGTGAGTATAATTGAGGATCATGTTTGTTTGATATGATTGTATTGAAATAGGTTATCTGATTAGTTTTAGGTAAAGCGTTTAGCAGAATGTTACTCGCGGTTTTTATCAGAGGAAAAATTGTCGCAATATAGGCCGGATGAAGGAGTGGGGGCGAGGTAAAAGTGTCCTACACGTTCGAGAGAAGATATTTTCCTGTGATTTTAAGATTACTTTTTATATCTAGTATGTATATACATATATATATACATATATGTAGCAGTCACCTACACGTTTGCGAGCAGATTCGTCTTCATATCTAGTATCTATATAATCAGAGACTGAAAGAGCTCCTGATTGAAGTAAAAAGAAAATAATACGTCAGTTCTTTCCAAATTGTATACATGATATATATAATAACTCAGCCAAACGTGCCGTCTATTTATAAATCTAAAATTGCGAGGCGTCTGTCCGTCGCTGTGACAATGTTGACTTGTTTTTCAGTTATTTTTGTATTAGAGGGGAATTAATCAATACTTAACGAGATGGATGAAACATTAATTATATTATTTTTTTTACAAAATTCTTATTTTTCTTAAATAATGAGGAAAACAACAATTATATGATTTTAAAATCGATACGATAGATTCAAAATGAATGTTAAAAATGTTATACTGAAGGTATGAAACTATATACATATATAAATTATTAAATGAACAACAAAAAAGTAATTCCAAGAAAACTTAACTAAACTAATAAATAATCTTATCTATGCAGTTAAGTGTACATTCATAAGAACGCAAACAATATCTTACGTACGTACGTCCTTAGCTACGTAATTTTACGTATTACTAACACGTATAGATACGTAAATATATTACGTCAAATACATATATCACATGTCATAAACACACTGCACCTCTGCGTTGACGTCTGTGGGTTTACGTTATAGAAACTACATTATTGTTTTGATAGGACAAACGAATTATATAAATTGTATATAATAAATTTATAAATACATCATAACATACCTAAATAAGCTAGTGACGTGGCAGACTGATGCATTGACAAAGCTAACGAAGTAAAAGAAATAATATCTAGATCAAATTGAACGGAGAAATAAATAGATCAATACTTTTTGGAATCCGATAAAAGTTGAATATATTACAAATGAATGTACTAACCATATATAATAACCAAAACATAGCAAATTTTATTAATATTATAAATATCTGTTTGAATTTTAGACATGATGTTTAGTGACAAACATCGGATATTGAAGATTATAGGGATCAAATAATGTTACAAACTATCATTTAATATACTAGATGTTAATAAAATGCACTATATATTTTTAAAACCGTCCTGTAAGGTCATGACAAATGTACTTCAGTCTTGCAAGTCGATATTAATATATATTTATTCGTTCATTTGATTATTGTAAAGAGAATCAATGTTTAAAGAGGTTTAATCTTATTCATTGAGGTAAATACCTAGTTGGTATGTGTTAATTAATTTAAGTAGTACAATTAAGTAGTTCATTCAAATATATTAATAAGTTTTTGTTTATATCACTCGTTCACCTATATAGATATAAATTTTATCATTCAAGTTATTTGCAACATAATGTATAATTATTTAAATATATATTATTGATCCTAACTGAATAGAAGTCGTTATATATTATAAATTAATAATTACAAAGTAAAAATAATTCAAACCCTATCTCCCCCCACCCTCCCCCTCTAAACGTAAAAACCCATTTTTAACCGTTTCCACGTCGTTGTTGAGTTGCAACATCGTCTCACTTTTGCTACTACTTTCACTGCTAACGGTATATACGCCATAGCGCTTACTTCACAGTTCAGCGCTGAATACAGCGATTGGGGGGAGGTGGAGGGGGTAATAAGTAGTAACTTCGCGAAACGAAAATTTTAATAATACTTCCTATAATATATTTATACACTTGAATTATGTGTATGAAAAAAGACAATTCCAAACAGAACGCAAACTGGTACAGAGCTTATAACACGATATAATTATGCATACATTTTGAATTAACTTCTATATTATGGCAATAAGGTTTATTTTAGCGTGCAGTAACAAATATGCGCGTGAGTTGGTAAGTGTACCGTAATCTTGTGTCATCCGCTACGGCTGGTGAAACTTATTACGCACCGCTATGTTACGATTTTTATTTAATATACCGTTTTATTTATAATAATAAAAAAACATAGTGTATTTAACACTATGTATATACCGGTTTCTTAAATAAAGAACTTAAAATCTGTAATGTCTTATATTTGGATACGATCCAGATATACTAAAATAAAATGTCGGTTATCAACTGAAATACAAAAATTGGTTTCGCATTTTACTTTTAAATCTTGTATAAAATGAGAATGTTTAAACAATATTTGTATTTTATAGATTAGTATTAGTTTCTATAGCCAAATAGATTTTATTTTTTTTTCAACTTGCCAGTGATCTTTTGAGGATATAATATCTTGACAGTCGAAAAATAATAGACACTTTCTTTTAAGTAAAAGAAAAATAAAAAATATATTTTTCCATAGATATTTCTTGTTGCTATGGACTGCTTTCATTAGTTTTGTGTCTATATAAAAATACATCTATATTAAAAAAAATAAAATAAAAAGTTGATTTAATTTCTTTAATAGACTCTATAGGATCTGAATTTACTGATTTTAAAACTCCCGGGTGTTTACATCAAAATCCCGATTTTGATGTTATTATTTATCAACAATTAAAAATTTATAAAAAGTTCAAGGTACTTTAAATATTTTGTCAATTTCTACACATCAAGCTATGAAGGAATACAATAATATACTAGGTAAAATATGAATGTGTGGATGTATATAATATATATATACATATATTAATAAATTATAATGCTCTATAACACAAATAGACGACCTTAAATAATAAACGGTTCTGCACAGATGCTAATGATCACGAGTGTTGTCGTTTGAGATGGAAGTTGCTTGCATTATTCTATAATATATGTAATTAACGAAAGAGAAATGTACAGACGATTTTGGTCTTTATGTGACGGTGCATGTGTGTCTGTATGCGTGTATGTGCGTGTGTGAGAATGTGATTTTAAAATGTACATCCTTTTTATGTTCATTTTTTTATATGTTGAAAGTAAAGGTATAACAATATTTTAGGTTAATCCTAAAGTAGAAATTTTGTAAATGTAACATAATGTTACCGGATAACGATCTTGACCTAGAAAATACTTTCTTTGCCAAAAACATTAATCATTTTATTATAAAAGTTTCGCCAAAACTAGCACAATTCTGATAGCTGTAATTAAACATGATTATAAAAAAAAAAAAGCTCAACCCACACATACATATATACACAAAAGATTTATGTTTAGCGATTCACGTGAGATTTATCAAAACATCTACTTTTTATTATTAATTAATAACAGATACCTATAACCTAAATATCTTCTTTTTGGTACAAGAGTTTAAAATGTTATTTTTTTATATCTTTTTTGTGGTCATATCAAAATTAAGGTTATTAAAAAATATTGTTTTGCTAATTATATGGTTATAACATTGACAAATTGGCTTTATAAAAGTTACCATATTACTCATTTTAGACCCATCTTTGTTTTGCTTGAATAACTGTTAACTGACCAACACAACTGAATTTTAACCTTCGCCCGATAACAACAAACTTCATTTTTCATTAACACCAAAGAACTCTGAACTTACGGGATCTTTATCTATCTCATCCTAGTTAAATTATCAAAGCGCGAGAGGGAGACAGTGAACTGGCTCAATGACATAATCAACAGGTTGAAAAGAGATAGTAAATGTGTCGGTTGTAACGGTAGCGAACTATTTATAATTGAGCAGACGTGATAACAGGATTAGGAATGTCTAGTTTTAAAATTAAAGTACAAAAATCATCAAAATAATGGATAATTATTTGAAAGATCTATGTTGAATCGAGTTATCCCTTCTATTTGTGAAATGGGAGCTAAACCCAGGTCTTCTCAAATCCGGATTGGCGGGTAAGATCCCAAATATTAACATACATTTAACGTTAAAACCGGAAATTCAGTAACTATCCGGGCGTAATCAGGAAGTACAAGAAGTAGATACTAAATTAAATTCAGTTATGTAAAGAGAAAACGAGGCTGGCTACGAGATATCGATATCTTGTATCGAAAGTAATTGGAATTAATCAAACGAAACAGAACGCTCGATACTATCGCTTATAAAATTCAAAAAAAAAATGACCAATAGACTGGCTTAAAAATGTCAGTGAAAGTACATTGAGACTGAAATTCAAAATTGGAACGCGCTAACCTCATTCTGAGTCAGATATCACAATCGGGCAGACGTGTGCGAAAATCTTTTTACATATACAGTTATTTAAATATATATTTATTCACACAAACTTAGCGGTTAGACAATACTGTCAATGTGCGTATTCTTTTAATGATGTTACGCTCTGTTAAATAAATTATTTAGTTTGCTTTCACTTCGAAAGGAATCCAATGGACGCTAAGAGAATATGTAGTCGTCTTATTTTTAAACTGTTTTAGTTTGAACTGCTTTGGAACTAATTTAATTTGTTAAATTGCTTTATAAATGTTCATTGAACCAAATGCAGTAAGAAATAGTGGAAGTCATCTAAAGTTATCTGCAAGTTACACCTCGTTGATAAATATTATAAAAAATCCTGGTATATACTATGTTTATATTATTTATGAAATATATTTAAAATTAGTTAATTTTCTGAACTACCCTCTACCAATATAATATTAAAATATAACCCCACATATATTAAAAAATCAATAGGCATTGACAAACATACAGAGAAAAGTAAAAAATCAAATATTAACGACAACTTTCTGGAAAAACTATTAAATTAAGTATAATTTGACAACACTTTGAAGAACTATGATTGGCTAACTATCACGCGATTAACCAATCAGAACACGGGTTTTGACAGTTAAATAGTTTATATTTTAGTAATAACCTCCGAGACCGTGTTAATAAAAGTAGTTATAAACCTTCAGTGATGTACAGCGGAAGCACATATTTAACACCCTTCAAGGCACTTCCTAGCAGTATTTAAACAAACGGACGGTATAATTTCCTGCATTTTAGATTATACATATTATACATATATGTTCCTAGGCGAAAGATGTCGCAAGTGCTAGAAGTACCTACGGGAAGTGAGCCTGCTTCCAACTCCGGAACCTTTCTGGAGAACGGCTACCTCAGGAGGGTGCTTGCGATTGGACTTCTAAGGCTTGTTCTAGTGTTATAGTGCCTTTATCGGACTTTGGAGGTATGACCTGCCATATGTGGGTCCATCTACCTTACCTACTAAAAACCAACGGTTGACCTCATCGTCTTAGTAGCCACGGGATCGCTTTCGCACTCACCGTGGCGCCCCAATGGATCCATGTTCCTTGGGTAAACCTTAGCTCGTGAATAGCTTTATAAACGATAGTTGGGGGGGTTGACATGCTATAAACATAACCGTTAAGAATGAAGAATGGAAGTACTATACTTATTAAATAAATAATAATAATATAAGACAAAGATAAAAGTTTGTATAACCTAGAAAAGATAAATCTTTGCTACCACAAATAAAAAACAATAATCACCAAAATGTTAAGTAAAAGTGAACGGTAAAACTTTCACTATAAAGAATTCGTCGCGGATTCAAGTTGGTAGCTATTGAGCGCAAGTAGCGTTCCTTTGAAGGATGCTAGAGGCCTTTTTTTCTAAACGTGTATTGATAATATTATTATATATACAAAATATAATGATACACACACATATATTTGTTTATTATATCTGTGTGTGTGATTTACTCTTTATATAACCTTCCAGAGTACTGTGTGTTTATAAGAGAATTATAAATACCTATAGTCCCATTTAAATTCAATATAATATTTATGACAAATTGATAACAAATATATAAATCGATTTTTGAGCCCACAAGCGGTTAATTATATCAAAACAAGTGTGACAATACACACATGTATTATACGTTATCATTCAAGGTACGGTTAAAAGTGTAAATATTTTAACCATTTTATACTACTTATCATAAAAGTTAACTATTTACCAATATATTAAACCAATTGACAGTGGTGGGTTATATTTGTAAACAAGTATTAACTATAATATATTTTAAAAATAATATTATAAAAGAATATATAAAATGAAATATTTAAATGTTATTTGTTATCGGGCCGATAAACGACGCGTCACACAATATCTGTATTTTCAAGTAATTTGTTTTAATTACTTGAAACGACGATTGCGCATACGAAATATGTCTTGTGAATGGTATTTAAAAATAAATTTAGCAATTTTAAAAAAGTTAAAGAAGAACGATACTATATACATATAAACTATAAATCCTTACTTTTATTTGAGCCAGTTCTAAGAAAGAAGCTTGAGTCAGTAAGACGCCAAGACTAAAAATAAATTTCCGGGAAAATTAATAACTCATCATTTAGGATACGAATAAAAACCAGTTTATATAGATATATAAACAAACAAACAAATCGGGATGTAAATTCGTAAGTAAGCAGTCACCGTGACCCACTTCCCGGCCGCCATTTTGGTGCGCCTGCGCAGCTCGGCCATTTCACACAGCTTATCTTAATTCACCTTCGTGTGAAATTTATCATAAAATATATTTATAGTATATAATTAAATTTAAGAAATATTACTTTTTAATAAAATATATCTACAAATATTTATTATTAGAGTGGGGAGAGGGGGGAAGGGGGGATGTTGTAATATCGATTGATATATATGTTTAAGTTTATATAAACATATGTACATATACGAGGTATACAGTAAATTATATCATCTACATATATATTATCAAACTTATTAAGTGAATTATTATGAAATATGTTATAATCGTCGAAGGTCGTTAAACACGAAGGAAAACAAGTTGCACTCTCGCTTTTAACTGTTTTGAATATCACACGAGATTGATATTAAAACCAATTTCTATATTAATATTTACTATCTAAATAAGCAATATTTATCAGGACATATCACTAAAATACCAGGTTACATAGATGAATTCCAACCGAACACAATTACCACTCAACAAGCGCAGGCGCATCCTATATGTAATTTATGTAACCCCTCCACTCCCCCCCATACATACACGTGTAAACATTACGCATTGTTCAATCATTATGGATGTCTATATCAGAGTTTATAAAAGAAAAACCTTTAAAAGCAAAACATATTTTTTTAAGTAAAAAAAAGTACATTCGTATTCATAATTAATCACTAAGGTAACTTATGTTAATACAACAGACCGGCACTATATCGCCCTCTCGCTCGCACACTCCGGATCTAATAATAGCATCTCGCTCTATTTTCAGCTCGAAGGTGACATTATGATATCGTGCGTGATAGTGAATACTTTAGATTTAATTAAGGACATTTAAAGAAAACTATAACATATTCATACATTAATGTACACTTTAGAAAGGTAAAAAAATAATCGAATACTTTCGAACTATGATTCATTCTAAGTTTAAAAAAGTCTCAAAGTCAAGAAGTCTTAAATGCGCTGTCAAAGTATTTTAATTTTAATCACTCTTCTAACCGGCCGTTATTCTAGAAAAAATATTTGATTTAAAATAAAATAGGTACATGGAGGAGCGTTTTATTTAAATTTGGAACTGTACTATTATTACTGTCATAACATTGAGGCTGGATTCAAACCTTCTAGAAGTTTAAGTATTTTTTTGTATGTAAAAATAAGTCTTTATTTATCCATAAAACAGACTATGTTTAAAATTTGCAACAAAAACTTCAAACAACTTTCACCTTAATATAAAAAGATATGCACAGATAATTAAAGATTAACCAAAACATTTCAACTAACATTGAATATACAACCTTATTGGATCGCAATACGATCTATTTTTCAGTAGAAAATGCCAAACGAATCTGAGCTTTATTCCCTTATAATAAGAAAGTGTAATTCCCGAGGTTTAGACAGACGGTCATCGACGTTGTATTTACATCGCATACCGAATGCATTTGTCATATAAATACTTCATAATAAGAATTTGTCTGCATACAAATATTTACATTGTTTACCATAGAGTTATTATACCTACATAGAGAGGGGGTTCCATGGCAAGGCATGTTAGTGCGAGTGTCTAAAATATTAAGAGAGGGAAGATGAGTGAGCCATAGTTATCTTTGCCTAATCACATATGTTAAAAAGAGAAACATAGATAGCCCATTTGCTTTCTCTTTTTTCGATGGCAACCTTTTAGACGGGCACTTTATGTATAATAACTCTATTTTGTTTAAAGACCATTGCTAATTTATATACTTTCGATATTAATTTATTTTAGGTTTCTAGTTAAAATGATATAATTACTAAATCCCCCCCCACTTTACGATGTTCATTACGAAATTAGTCGGTGTCGGAGTTAAAAAACACAGACACCAATTTACCTATCACTTAACCGTATTATTGGCTAACCAACCAAATTGTAATAGCACTTAAAAACTTATAAATTTTTACTTAGAAGAACACTAACATCATTTATTTGTGTTATACCCGAATTGGCGTCACAACGAAACATGTAGGTCACGGTCTACGAGCGAGACAACAGATACAATAGATATATAACGTGCGAGAGAGAGGTGATGTTCTAAGAAACTAGAGCGACTGCGAAATTTTAACCGAATTCTTTTGCAAATCGTTATTAGTATAAACGAAAAAACGACAACCAAACTGAAATTACAAACTAATTTTATAAGAGATGTTGATGAAAATTTGCATTATTATACTTTTCATAACATACTTATTATGTTACAAAGAGGTCAATCATTAATATCTATATATACAGATAAAAACATAGTTATTAACTCATTAGTCCTCAATAAATAATCAATCAGTATCTGGCTCAAGTAAACAGCAGTACAGACAACAGGTTTTAATTATTAAACTATATACTAACAAATATATTAGGAATACGAGAAAATCATTTAAAAAAAAGTTAAAACACAACAGTTGATATAAATTAAAAATAGAATATATTAGGTACAATTATCGACAAAAATGTTATATAATAAAATATTATTTATTGTGAATATACTGCGCAAGCGCATGTTTGGTACGACTTTCACCGGTTACATTCAATGGATCTAACAGCTGTTTGGCATGTTTATTTATTTGCTTTCAATGTTATTAACAATATAAGCCATAATTATATATTCTAAATGGTTTAAATTTATTATTATTAACAAAAAGAAAATGTACAATATTTATATTATAAAACGGAACAAAAAGACATACGTATAAATAAAGAACTTTCACAGAGATGTGATAAATCACCTGTCAACACAGATTTTACAACTAATTCTAACAATCTCTAGCTTAGCATTTCGACATAGTTTAACCAAAATAGTTACTTCAAAATGCAATGGATAAATCTTTTAATGTCAGAAATCGTTACGTCGAATACACATTTTGTAAGTAAATTATCTTCTTTGGGATGAAATAAATTATTTTTGTTATTTATTATTTTATGAACGATATATTAAAATAGACTTTTATTATTGAATGTATTAAAATTCCTTGTTAAATTCAGTGTTTTTGAAGGAACTCGGGATTGTTCACAGTCAACGGTCGTAAAATTTTAATATCCTAATATAAGAGTTTTACACGACGTATAATTTATGTATAGGCAATTTTACATTTTCTGTACAATTTGAGAAGAAAGAAAAAGTGTTTGAACCCGCAACTTATAGATTTAAGTGTGCTCATCTAACAATTGGGTTATCGTGTCAATGTCATGGTTAATTTATTTTTTTCGTGGTAATTTTGGTCTTTTTCATTAAGCGACAAAAAAAATACTTTAGAAGGGCATATTCTGTGCACAGGTCAGGCTTCTGAAATTATCCGACCTATGCATAATTTATTCCTACTATCATTTCGTTTGTATTATTTATTTGTATGCTTAGTCAATTTGAAACATGTATTTTAAGCTTATTTAAATTTTTAAATAAATATAGAATGAAAAATGGTTTTTTGAAAATATCTTTAAACATGTATAGCCATGTTAAGCTTATTTAAATTTATATAAATATAGAATGTAAAAAACCGATACGAGCAGGGATTCGAACCCGCGACTACTGGGAAACCGTCCCGTCGCTCTACCAACTGAGATACCGTATCGCTGTCCGTCTCGGTGAATTAAGCATTCTATATAAAGACCGTCCCGAAAAAGACGATCACATATAGAATGCTTAATTCACCGAGACGGACAGCGATACGGTAGCTCAGTTGGTAGAGCGACGGGACGGTTTCCCAGTAGTCGCGGGTTCGAATCCCTGCCCGTATCGGTTTTTTACATTCTATATTTATAGAAAAATGGTTTATTTCATAATCGAACCCGCGATCTCTGGGAAACTGTCGCATTTTTCTTTCTACATTTATATGAAATCTGAGAATGCTGTACCCATTTTAATGTCATTTAAGATAAAGTTATACACAATTCATACAGGTCTTTTTTTTTTTTTTATAAATCTAGTGAAATCAATATACCGAAATGCAAGTTCATTGCCCATTTAGAAATATGTAGTGAATAAATATAAAACAAAACCTAACCCAAACAAATTTTGGGCATAAAAATAAACATATCAAACAACATATTAACTTTAAACTGGATTAGCTCAAACTAATATAATGAACTAAATAATAAGTAGGTCAAGAGATATTATCTAATGCAGTGTTTCATTTATACAAATACCTAGAAGTATCTTCCGATTAAGTAGAGAAAAGGAGGAGGGAGGGGTTCAGGAGTCAAAATAACTAATTAGCCATTCGAACAAATACGATAAAAGAGTGAAGATAAAGTCGAAGATTTGAAATTGGAAGTTAGATGACGCTAAATTTAAATCCTGAATTTAAAATAAAACGCAACTTTGATGGTTCTGTCAAAATTAGCTTGAAACAAATACAGATCTAAATGAAAATAAATTAGTACTTACAATATCATGTCCTTGATTGCCACTCCTAACCACCTCGGGCGCCATGTACTCGATGGTACCACAGAAGCTATACGCCCTGCTCTCCCCCCCACAGAACTCCTTAGAGAGCCCGAAGTCCGTCAAAACGATATGACCTTCCGCATCCAGGAGGATGTTCTCCAGCTTTATATCACGATAGATTATACCGAGCTGAAAATAATAAGGTTTTATTAAGATTAATTTCAGGATGTTATTGATGGCTTAGACTAAAGTTCTTAAATCTTGAAAGTATAATAAAGTTAATTAAAAGGAAAGATTGAGCTTAAAGAAGAATCTTAGGTCTTCTTAGTTTTAAATCTAAAATTAAAGTATGTGATTATTAATATTATTATAACATTTATGAGTTTTTGGTTTGTCAAAATGTTTGCAACTAGATTTGTTGACTTCTTTGTAGGGTTGATGTTATAAACTTATATTGTACAAGTCAAATATTGTTAAACTTCATATAGAAAGAGCAACTGTTGAGTTTCTGGTCAGCTCTTCATTCCGAGCTGGTGGTAGCTTACTTACAAACTGACTACACTGATCAATTTAATGTAATCATTGACGATTCACAAGTACGTGTAAATGACTACTTGAATAAAGATATTTTGAATTTAATTTAATAATATAACTAATTTAATAAGTGACTGTAATAGTAACCTTATGCAGCTGTTCCAGCGCCAGTATGATCTCCGCTATATATATCCTCACTTCATTCTCGTGGAAGTGCTCCCGCTGGTACAGATGAGTGAACAGTTCACCCCCTGCCACGTAATCTGAGGACAACGGTATCCTAAATTGTGTGGTTGGCGACTACTGAAAACCAGCTTATATGGCGACTACTGAAAACCAGCCCAGGAGCCATATAGTCCAGTAAAAGCTGAGTGGGTCACCCGTTTTATATGTTACTATTAGGTATTTATTTAATGTTTTGTATTTTTTTTTATTTTTTATTGTATTTTTTTATGCGATGAACGTAAGTGACATCCAAAAAAAATTATTTCATTATTTCATGTCTTGTGGTTTGTGATTCTTATGGCTGATCCGATGGTAGAAAGTTCGATTTTATTTTTATTTATTTCGTATTATTATCAGTGCAGAAGTTATAAAACTGTTTTAAAACTACAATATGAAATCAATTGATTACGTATGCACGCTAATGGAAGTCGAAGACAATATTTATTGATTTATTTGATATGAAGAAAAGCCAATTCGAATAGGAACATATTGTATGGACATGATTAAGTAATTTCGGAATTATTTTCTAGAGAATTACTTATTTATGATATTACGGACATTATATAAATTTTATGAATAAAACGCAATAAAGATTTTCCTTAATAGGTTAAGAATATTGTAAAAACTACTGAATATTTTTCATAAATTATTACTGCGACTACTGGCTAAACCTGCGACTACTGGCTAACAGTCCACCAACTGAGCTACCGTTAAGTTAGAAACATTGGTAAGGATTTTGGAAAGAAACCTAATAGATGTCACCACCGTCCCGATAAAGACGGTCACATATAGAATGCTTATTTTTTCTTGTTTTTTAACCCACAATGTTTAATTTAAGACTACTACTACTGTTGTTATAAATACCTATGTATTAGGGTTATTATGGATTATACCGATATTCGAATTATAATTACGAAGTTATGACAGAGACAGTATAAGTATTTTCCATTAAAAATTAATTTGTAATATGAATTAATTAGTTAGTTTATATTTAAATTTTGATAATACTTATTCGTCAAGAGCCAGTTTTAGAAAAATACTATAGATTGATTTAAATAAGAATATAAGTTTAATTATAAACTAAGCGACACATCATATTTTTATTTTAGTCTAAATTACAGACAATAATTTTAGCAATTACTAAAAGCTAAACCCCTCGTTCAACGCGGTTCGTCTGAATTTAAAATAAGACACGAAAATTATTCGCTTCTTATAATTGTTCACCCGTTCCGCGAATGGGGTAAGTACAATCAACAAAAACAGAAACAATGCTAATAGTTTTTTTGTTTTTACATTTAAAATGTAAAGGACAAGATGACAATTCATTATATTCTGTACACGAACTGTATTTCTATCTTTTGTGTTATTCATAACAGTACTATATAAATATTAATGTCAAATATATTTGCTGTCTGTACAAAACTTCATCGATTTAAAAGGGCTTATGCAAGGGAAGCCGTGAAGTGCACTTCACTTGGCGAACACGGGGGCGCCACACACACAGGTAAAGATACACTTAGACATTGACAGTGTGTACAATAAATATATATAATAATATGTATATTAAATTAAATATAGAAATAAGACTCTACTCTATCTATATGTAGATGTAATATCAAACCTTATTTTACAGAACCGGTTGTCATCAGATTTTTCATTTGATAGCAGCGTTATCGATGGTTTAATAACAAGTAAAAGTCTAGAAATATCGACAATTAATTATTAGTTGGTTAAGTAATTACATAATATATTTTCTCACAATTAGAAAAGTATTTACATCATTATTGATATATGTGAATCGAAAACTGTAGGTACTCACCGGTTTATATTGCTTAGTACCATAATTATAGATAAATATATTTAATAATATTTTGTATTGGGTTTCTCAGTTTATAATAATAATGTTTTCATAAAATGTAACATATGGAATTTTTAACCTAAATATATGCTAGAATAATAAAATGATTTTATATTATTTTTCAGTTTATTCAGTTTGTTTTAACAAATGGTAGACAGTATTTTGGCTACGAGGCAATAATACATATATTTTTCATATTTACTAATAATATTTAAATGTATGTATTATATATCAAGTACGAATAATCGTTTATTTATCAATTTCTATATACAACAAATACGATATTTTAAACAAAATATGCAAGAAAATGAAAATATATTTAAAAAAAAAACAGTTAAGACTTACTACATAACTAAAATTTAAAAGGTAAAAACAGGAGTAAAAATAAATTCAATAAACAACCAGACACTTTTAAAACTATTACATGTGTACATAGCTTTTATAACATATATTAGTTTTGGCGTAGACGAAGGGTGACCCTGACCTACCAATCTCATTAATTCTGTAGGTACATTTACAATAGGGGGGCGAGAGGGGACTGATGTATAAAAGAATTTGACAATTGTAGGTATGTTATTTAAGTTTATTTGAATTCTTGCTTAAGTATTAAATAAATTAAAAAAACATTTTCTCAATCAGGCACAGGTGTGTGTGTGCGTGTGTGTGTGTGTTTGAAGTATGTGTGTGTGTCTGTGTGTGTGTGTGTTTGAAGTATGTGTGTGTGTGTGAAGTAAATATTTAAAATTTTTGGTCTTGTTACAAGTAAAATATTAAGTTTATATAAAGAAAACGTTTAAATACTCCGGATATATATTTACAAAAGGATAGTTTTTTAACTTTACGTAATAAAAAATACCAATAAATATATTCAAAGGCCATATATCAGAATGTTAAAGATAGCCACAAATATACATACAAACAATAAACGACAGTATATAAACAGTTATAATTAGGCTTCTACAAGTTGGCAATTTGATAATTAACAGCAATAATTGGGTAGAGATTTAAAGTCAGATGAAATAACAAATATAGATGAAACAATAGAAACATTGTATATAACACAGACACAGTCAATATATCGCCATTATGAGATTGTGCTATTACCCAACTACTGGGCGTGTGGTGCAAGTTGAAAGAGATTGGCGTTCTGTTTACGTAATATATGTACATTGACCGAAACGTTGGTCGAGTGATTAGCGCAGATGCGTTAGTTAGAGTGGTTAGCGGGCTCGGGTTTGATTTCCGACAGGGACATGTATGTGATGAGCATATATGTCTGTATTTCTGGGTTTGGACATTTATTAAATATGTTCGCAGAATTTATAATGTGTAATTCAGTGTATTTGTATCGACGTCTTACACCTTATCGATTAAAGAACTTAAGGGTTACATCAATGTATGTAATTTGTCCAGTGTTATCATTACATTATGACTATTAAAAATTGTATAATCTATAAAAGTTTGATTCCCACAGCTGGGCATAGATCTTTCCAAATATGGGAAGGATAAGAGATTAACTGAACACTCAGTTCCACTTCGCGTTGGTGGGTTACATGTCATAGAATTCTTCTAAGAATATGCAAGTTTCCTTTTCTGATTAAGGAGAGGCTTAAACCAAGCACGTTCTACTATTCGTGATTTACATATCATAGAATTTCTTCTAAGAGCATACAGGTCTCATCAAGGTGCCTTCCTTCACCGATTAGACTTGTCAAAGAAAGAGAGAGAGATCGAACCATATTTGGCCGTATAATTTAAATTTAGGCTTTGCTAAGGCCTAATCCATACACATAAAAATATTTTGATACATAAAGTCCCAATTATTGTTAATTTAATAATTTTGTTGAGATAATTTCAGTTATATTTTGAAAATATGTATAAGTTGTATAGATATGTTAAGATTATTATGGAATGAAACGATGAGCACCGGCTCATCGTTTCCGAGAAGTCGGAAGAAGACGGATGCGAATCCCTGACCGGATCCGTTTATTTTTTATGCCATGTTTACTAAATTTTCGATAAAGTTATTATTATTCTTTTTACATTTTAATACAAAAGAATATAAAATCGCTCGTCGCCTATACATTATATTGAGTTCTCAGCAAATGCACGTGTAAGCACACTGGAACAATGGCTCGCAACTGTTTAAAGAAAAGTGAAGCAAATCAAAATCATGATAGAACTAGAATATTTCAGTTCTCAGATAATATGTATGTGAAAAGTAAATATATATTAAAATGTTTGTTTGAAATGCTACTCCAGCGTCACCTATGAATCAGTATATTTATTATATTATTATGTTTTTCGAACCCAATCAAATCTGCACTATTTTTTATATTTAATAAGAGGTCAAGTACCCCTATTACTAAAGCATTATACATTTATTATTAAAGAATAATTTTAGCTCTTGTAAAATATGAGAACATAATAGAAGTGGGTAATACTAACGTCGTTAGATATTCCAGTATTATTTTAGTACCACGTTTTATATGGATACTGATTTGTTCTAGCATATAAATTATTAATGTCTGTGTGTACTGTCTTTATGACTATTTTGTTATATATACAGAAATAAAAAGAGTATCCATGGAGATTATTGACAGTTCTTACCCATGGACCTTTTGGAATCGTGCATATTTAGATGAGTGCAATGTCTGCTTATTGGAAATAAACTTTTTGACTTAGAATTTCAATGAAAAAATTATACTCAGTATTTTTAAAGATTAGCTACTAAAAACAATTTCTACCTAAATATTATTTAATAGATATAATAAACTATTGTATATAATTTTATTTCAAATATTACATTTATTAACAGTTTTCATTGTATTCTTTATATTAAGGAAGAAAACATGAAAACATTTGTGATTGGATTTGTAAATAAAACCCGGGTGCGAGTTGAACTCGCGCACCAAGGGTTGCGACAAAAACTTTTCTGGTAACGACATTTATACGATTTTTAGTTGTTTCGTTACTCGTGCTATAAAACTTCTACATTTCATGATTCTACATCAACGGCAAATACCCTATAGGTTTTGATTACCTTACCTCCTAAATTATATCTCGCTAAAAAGAAACTACGTGAACATAATTGTAAAATTTGTTTCAAATATACCCTTTTTTTTAATAATAAGGTAATTTTGAAGAATTAAAAAAAAAAAAAAAAAAATTTAAGTAAATATCATTGACCGGTCATCTCTGTGATGGTCTAAGAAAAGGTATTATTTGATAATAAATAAAGGTAAATTCATAATACAATTATTATAAAGCCGTAACTAAACATGTGTACAGTCGGTTTAAAAGAAAGAGCGTCCGGCGGGTCAAGGAGAGTTGAGTAATGTATTATATTAGTCAGTTATAATATATAACATACATGTGTGTATGAAGCTTAACATTTATAAAACTAGTTGTTACCAACTAGCTAACTGCTAGCTACTTCTCTTACGTATACTTTATTTGAATGAGATATTCTTCACTGTTTCATTGATTTTATTTTGATTTTAGCGTAAATCACATTTTTGTCTAAAATAAAAGTAGCCTAATTTAGTCCTTATAATATCAGTTATCCCCAAGTAAAAATCTTGTTGAAATCGGTCCAGTAGATTTAGAAATTAGACGCTACAAACAGATAAAAATTGAACAAAAGATCTTTTATAATTATTTTACTTTTTTTTTATAAACATTTTACAAAAAATATTTTTTTGGTATGTACCATATATTTAGTAAAAATCTGTTAATTTGTAAATACAAAAAAAAACACTTCAATGTTATTTATATGTTTAGATTTTTTTTTATGAAGACCATATCTTAAAAAAATATTTATGTTTACTTACACAGTATTTAAAATACAAAATCGAAGTCTTTTATTAGCATCATTAATCTCTATTTCTATCTATTATATTAGACAATCAAAAGTGATGAAGCAATTAAAAAATACTTACATGTCAAGGGTATGAAAGTCATGACAAACGTACTTACTAATAAAAAGACCAAAAGATTTAACAAATAGGGATCCCTAGAGTATTTATTATTTAGGATAAACAGAAAAGCATTGATAATTCACTAACTAAACCATGGTACTAAAAACGTCTTAAAATGTTTAGGATGCAGAAAAAAAAACATAGAAAAATTTTGCAATAAAATGGTTGGGGTATACGAAAAAAAAATGTTGGATAATCCAATAAATTAAAAAATTGTAATCGGCAGAATAAATTATTTAAAAAAAAATGGTAACCAAAAAAATATTAGCGTATGCGAAAAAATATTGGTCTTGGATAATCCAATAAAGTAAAATATAAATAATAAACAGCAAAACGATTAGGTGCATATCGCATTGTGCCAAGGTTGCGAGAATTGGGCCAATTGGGCCTGCGTTGGGCAACGCTTGCACCACTGTTATTCCGTTAACAATGATTTTTTGTTTTGTAAGCTTTGAGGATATTTCTTTTTTTGTTGATAAAATAAATATTTATATATTTTTTGTTATTTTAACCTACATAGCGAATTGCAATAATCGTTTCGATTCATCTTTAACTGTTTTTGCAAACGCTTTGTTAATTGTTAGATTTTTTTTTTAATCATAAAAAATATCGTTTTTTTTAATTACGAAATACGCTGTATCACTTTAATTGTGTTTTATTAACTAGGTACTTATAGATTATTTTTATTATTAGTATAAAGTTATCATTTATTGTAGTTACGAAATTTTAATAGATATATTTAAAAAAGTTGCTATAAATGCGTTTTATGAATAGTTTATAGAAATTTCCGACATGACCTTCGTGACTTAAAATCGATTATATACTGTCACATACAATTTTATTAATAAATATTATGTTTAATTATTTCCTTTTATACATACAATACAAACTTTTTAGAAATTAGTCTTTGCTTGAAATTTTATTTCGCTAAGAAATAGATTAAAAAGAGTTAACTAATTAATTAAACTGGATTATATTAAAAACCTATACAACCTTTATGTTAAGAAAAAACTTACCTAGTATGAGATGTAATTTCGAGTCAGTCTGGAAGGCGTAGTGAAGAGTGACGAGAAAGGGACATGCCCTGACTGCCTCCAGTACCTGGAAGAGAACCAAGCACATTACTACCTTACTCATTTCTACTAAATATATTATATATGCATGTGTTATTTGAAATTTTTTTTTTTTTTATGTAACAACTATTGAATTTCTGCCTAGATTTTCTCAGCAGAGCAATATTCTGAGCTAATGGTAGCTTACTTACGAACTGACTATACTGACCAATTTAATGTAATAATTGAAAAGTGCAAATGAGTATGTACTTGAATAGAGATATTTTGAATTTGAATTTATGAAATAATGACCTTCACATGACATTCATGACACCCAAAAAAAAACAAAACAGGCTTAGTAACATTAGTACTATACATTATCCTAGTATTAGATATTCTAATTAGCTATGTTACATAGTGAGATAAAGACTAACATTATACATTGATACCTATATATTATTTAAATAAATTAGTGGTTAATGTCCATAAGTATATGTATAAATAGATACCATATTGAAGTTTTTTTTCATATAAGCAATTGTGTAGAATATAAATTGGTTATAATATTATACTAGCTTTAGCTGCAGGCTTTGTCTGTAGCCTCATCAGGAATAATTTATATCCATCTATTTATAATGTACGAATATCATCAAAATCGGTGTAGTTAAGAGGTCCCATGTTCATTAACAAATTTATAGATTTTTATTTAATTGGAATTGAAAGTTAGTAAGATATAAAAAAAATGTAACTGGTGTATATCATAACCTAGTATGTTAAAGATACACATTTAAAAGTGGTTTTTCAATAATAATTTAATTAAGCATACAATGTATACAAATAGTAATACAATTGTATGACAGTCATTGAACGAATTAATCAACATGATATAAGGTAAAAAAGAAATAGCTTTACTATTTTATAAGTGATCAAAACTAAGTATGTTTTATATCCGCTTAGGCAAACCTTACCTCTTCTCGCCCCCCTACCAAGGTTTAAATTTTTATTGAAAGCCAGAACTTAATAAGTTAAATTCCCTAAGTAAGCATAAAGGGTAAATACAATGTATAACTCACGTGGTACAGATTAGTACCAGCTGATGTTATCCAATTAAACATATCGAGTTCATTACACATACATACATTATATACATATATATGTGTGCGTGTGAGTGTGTTGGTTTTTTTGTGTTTATGTGTGTATGTGTAATATATGTATGAATGTACGTTTAAAATGTATATAAAATTGCATGACAGAGTTAAAATCAGACAGTCAGTGGTTAAGTCTCTCGCTCTTCCCAGCTAAGTATCAACTTTATGCTAAATTCATGCTGAAGTATTAGCATTTACATCAAACTGCGGGTAAAGGATGAGGAGATTAACCCGCCACGCTGGTTTATTGCTGATGGTGGGTAACAATATATCTTTTGAGATAAGTAGGTTAGGTTAATAAACAACATATATTCATTAATACAAGTATTTAATAGCAGAGCGGGAATCGAACTAGTTACCCAAATACTATAAAATTATCACCTGTCGCTCCGTCCGCGTGTGCTCTGCCGTTTTTAATTTCTGTACTATTGAGGCTTTCTTCAATACTTTCATTGCGTATAACTTTCCTTCGTCAACTCCACATCTTTTTCTAACTAAGAACACTTTGCCGTATGCTGAAACAGAAAAAAACACAATATTAATATATATACAAGTGAAATCAAAACATTTAAAAGAAGAAAGATATCTATATATATATTTTATATATATATTATAGAATCTTGAATAAAATAAAAAAATAATCTTTGACTTTTTAAAAAGTATGTTATGCCACTTATTACAGATTTATAATGCATTTTTAATTACTATTTAAATTATTATTTCTTTAAACACAACAATTATACAACCATCAAACTGTTTATAATTTTTATGTTAATATAATAAAAAAAAATCAGTACATTGAAATTTTATTCAAATATTAAATTATATATGTATATGACGCAAATATATCAGTAAAACAAAACGATCTTTTCTTTATTTTTATATATAATTCAAATCGCTTTACACGATCATTGGGAACAAACCAGACGCGTTGACGTGTTTTAGATACTTATTTAAATTTAAAGCATAATAACATAATAAAATACTTAAATTATTATAATGTTGTATGCACCTTTGGCTTGCTGGAAGAGAATGCTTGTTGCATTATGCTTGCCTTAGCAGGTTGTGTCTAACATTTAAAAATAAATAAATAAATAATTGTTAAAAATATTTGAAACTATCTATAAACATGTATAGCCATGTTAAGCTTATTTAAATTTATATAAATATAGAATAAACCGATACGGGCAGAGATTCAAACCCGCGACCTGTGGGAAACCGTCCCGTCTCTACCAATTGTGCTACCGTATCACTGTCCGTCTCGGTGAATTAAAGTCGGTTTCCCAGAAGTCGAGGGTTCAAATCCTTGCCCGTATCGGTTTATTATTTATTCTATATTTAAATAAATTTGTTAAAAATAATGAACGTTTCAATAATGTCAAGTCAATATTATATATAATAGCTGACGTCATGATACTGTCTCTTCCCTTCGATTGCTAAACAGAAAACATTGTAACGCATCTTAAGATTCAATGTCTCAAGCTTTGATCACTTATGTTAGCTTTATTTATATATATTTTATGTGATCTGAAGAAATTATATTCTGCATTTTTTATATAATATAAAAGCATAATAAATATTTTTTATATAACACATAAACATTGTATCCGTTATTTATATGTAATGTATTTGTGCACAATGTCCGAACTCAGAAATAATATAATATTTATTGTTAAAAAAAATAGAAGGAAAAAAGAAGGAAAATTTAAATTTTCTAAAGGAATCAAAAACACATGCCTAAATAAAACAAGTTTAAAGACGTACATAAGTAAGTTAATTATATTATATAGAACGTTGTAATTTAATTAATTATTAAAACATTTTTAATACTTTAAAAATCTAAATAATATCGCTATAGACTTTGGGCTAATTAAAAGTTTAAAAAACTAATATATATTATGGAGTAATAAGAACCACGTAGCTTTCCTGTAACAAAAACCATAGGATATTTTTTTTTGTCTAATAAAAAATATGACGATGTCTATAATAGGCTCATTAAAATATAAAGTTTTTATATATTATAAACATGTATCAAGATATGTAAAATATTATTCCAAGAACTACATAGAGTAATGAAATATTATAAGCTCAACTACGCAAAATTTTAAAATATTTATGTCATTGTTTGAAAGAACACAGAGTAATAAAATGTAGAGGTTCTAACTGAACATTTTGTCTAGTCCAAAAATAACAGTAAGTACATCTAGTATGTAAAGTACCAAAATTAACAGTAGATACATCTAGAATGTATAAGAAAGTACCAAAATCTATCAGCAAATAAGAACTATAACATGTTCAATGATAATACCTCACCAACAGCTGCTAAGTAGCTGTAAGAGAATACATCCGGTTTTAACCGGTGCATACCAGGTAGGTCTTTATTTTTTTAAGCAACCGGTTTAAGATACTTGGCTGTGTTAATTGATTATTATTAATAAGTAAAACATAAATCGAATTATTTTTTGTTTACTTCACAGACAGACAATACATTTCAAAATTGCACATTATATAGTCATGTAAATATCAATATATTTATATAAATGTCTTTATATTTACTAGATTTTGTATGAAACAATCTTCCCACCCCTTCTTTCACCCCCGTCCCCCTACCTTCCCACCCAAAATATAGAATGACAATTTTAATTTACCATCTTTATATACTTTTATTGAACACATACTTCGATTTCTTATTGTATCATGCATGTGTGTATATTTAGACACTACCTATGTATGTGTAAAGATAGTAATTATTTTATGTAAATAACTTCATCTTAAACATTTTTCATACTGATTGATATCAACATTTGTTAGTGTCAATAATTCATAACTATTGGTAGATATTTATTGTTTTGATTAACAAAAACTGTTACACGACTCATCAGAGTAAAGGCTCATATTAACAATACTAGGAGGGGCGCAATCTTCTTAATTAAAAATGTTCAAAATATAATCATTAATTTTTTTTTATTAAATTTTATTTTATTTTATAAAGTTTTATATCTATAGTTCCAAAACTAGGTTATATTTGTGACATTGAAAATACTGAGACTATCTCAACTATACATTGAGTAATTTTAAGGAAATTTTCTACGAATATGGGGTCAACACACTAGTCACCTACAATTGTACCGACAATAATAATTATACTTTTAAACTCGAGTGCATCAAACTCAAACGTCAATACCTGCAATGCTTGCGACCTAGCCTGCATCCTAGGTCGGTCAATGAACCCTGCCGAAAATATTTTTGACCAAACATCAACAGCCATAGTTGATGTCATTATCATTGAGAGCTATGAAGGTTTTTTATTATTAAGCATTATTTTCAAACAGCACACTTTTGTAATACATTACATACTTGTTTATGTATGTGTGGGTTTTCTTAAACATAGTAGTCTTGCATAACTAGACTTCCGAGTACAGTACCTACCCCGAGTACGAGTTTTGACGTTACGAAAACTATGACAGTTCACCGAATCGTAAATTCAAAACCTAGAATTATTATACACTACGAATCAAAATTTATCTAGATATTAAAAAATCTGTCATCATTATAACATGTCCAGGATCATTCTATAAGTCATCCTAAATAACATCTTTCAGATTTTTTTAATGACATTAAATTTTGACATATGGAGAGTATTCGAGGAGTACAGCTTCTCAACATATACCAGCCTCACGATCATACACTTCGGAGAAAGAGTCAAATACCTGAAGGTCGTACATTTCTGAAACCGTGTGTCATTCAGTTAGTCGTAATTTTGTAATGTTTTTCCAACACACAAGATAATTTTAATTATAACTGTTTCCTAAATCTCCTGCCAAGTGTCATTGAGACAAAATAAATATTATAAACAAAGAAAATAATATAAATACTTAAAAATCCACTGAAATATCAGAATTATTATAACGTTAAGTTCCATATCAATACATTATTTGATTACACGATAAAGTTCAACAAACCCAAGGAAAATGTTTTTCACAACACGCAAATGTTTGCGTCTTATTTGTGTATCGTGTTTGTTGCAGCTTCTAGTAACGTTTATTTTTGGAAAAGCAATCTTGAACAAATAAAAACATTGAGAAAAGCCAAGATCGCAATTGTCTTATTTGTAACACAATGGTAAAAAGTAAATAATGTTTAATTGTGATAACCTGCTGATGTAGTGGTTGGTGATTCTGTCTGAATTTGTCATGGGTTCGATTCCCACACGGGGCAATTATTTGTGATCCAGATTGTTTTTTAAATCTGGGTGTACTTTATGTCCGTTATTTATTTATGTGTTAGTGAAGCCCCCGCGGCACAAATAATATAATCCCAAATTCGGGAATTGCTTTTTAATGAAACAAAATAAAGTATCAAAAATAACAATATTCAGGTATCAATATACCTGGATATAGTATACGCGACTCAATTGAAAACGCCGCACTGATAAAATGCAAATATAATATTGGCAGGGCATTGACACTGACTCAAGGAAATCGAATAACAAAATAAGTAGTACTTATTAGAATTGTTAAATGTTTTTGATACTTTAAAAGAAACATCCAAGAACTGTCATCTTGGACAAGTTTTGATAGTTATTAGTAATTTGTTATCTGTATTTTTAATTATATAAAATATGCAACGAACTTTTCATACAGACACAGACTACAATGTGCTACTGATGTTTTGCATATCAAAGCAAGTACACACTTGAAACTCTGACGCGGGAGTAGAATAACATTCAATTAATTATTTTAAGAAAAATAAAATAAAATGCAGGGATAAAAGAATTTTAATACTTTAAAAATAGCTTGTTGTAAGTTTAGAAATCTAAATGGTTAAATAAAAAAAGTCTTACATTTTAAACTAAATATTTGAATGCTCAGATAATTTAGATTTTTTTTTCTGACAGTATTTTGCGACCGACTTCCATTCGATTCACATAGTTAAATTCAATTTATTAACAAATGCAGACAAGTTCAGAAATAATTATTATTTTAAACATTAGGAAAAATGAAAAAAATTATGTAAATAAAATCTGTTATTCCAATAAGTAAACAAATGAAAATAACACACAAAGTAATGTACCTATACTGAATATCAGCCTCTAAGGTCAGCAATGCGTCATTAAAGGGTCATTAAAAAAGTTTATATGAGTTTTTAAGTGAGTAGGGTCTAAAAACTCATTTAAACTTTTCTAGCATTAATGAATCATATCTGATTTTTATATAAGAATATATAATGATATTTGAAAAAATAAAATTGACAAAAAAAAAACATAATAATTCCGCAATAATTAATAACATTTTTACATAAATTTATTTCTCAAAAAACTTCTTTATGACATGTAAATATAATTCACATTTTCTTTTAAATGTGACTTAGAAATAAAGATGGCGCGTAACAGAAAAACGTCATAATTTTCATTAATATTAATTAATTAAATTAGTTACAAAACTACTTATACATATTTGTGTAACAAATGTATTTAAGTCAATACGTTACTACGAAGTGTTAGTTTAAAATAAGTCTCTAAATTCGATCGAAGTATATCCTAATTGTATGCTTTCAAGTAAACGACCCCGAAAGGTCAAAATACGCCCGGGAGCCTATCATAAACAACGGTTAAGGACTCCAGCCGTCAGAATATTGAACCTAGACGAAGAAAAAGTACCTACCTACCTGAATTATATATATTATACAAAAAAATGACATAAAATATTTATACAAAATGTTTGAAAACATTTAAAAATATGTATAGCCATGTTAACTTTAATAAATATAGAATAAAAAATAAACCGATACCGGCAGGGGTTCAGACCCTCTGGGAAACCTTCCCGTTTCCCAGAGTCTCGAAAACGGGACGGTTTCCCCGAGGTCGCGGTTTCGAATTCCTGCCCGTATCGGTTTATTTATAATTCTATATTTATTAAAATTTTACATAATAAAAGTAATTACTTATGAATGGAATAATTAAATGTTATTAAAAAGTTAAACAAATTAAAATCATTCACTATCGTTCACTACAGGTTAATCTAGAAGTCAGCACATCCGCTCTCATACATGACTCATTCAGTTCTATCGTTTATTCTTGTTATTTAGAGTCGTTTACCTACAATAATATATATAACTTTAACCACGTATCAGATAACAAATACTAGCTTGAACCATTGGTTTTGCTAACTTGGTATTACATAGACTTTTATAACTATCTTCCAATAAATATCCTGTGAATACATTGCAACGTTAAAGACAAAAAATAAACATTTTGATACATTTTAGAATTTCAATCCACATATCATACTACGTAATATAATAATTTATAACATAATCATATTTCATCTTAAATTAGTTATCTGAGGGTGGAATGATAACCCCCAGATGAACTCCAGATACGCTACAAGTCGCGTACATTGAACTAATATGACCTATGAAGGACGTTTTCTTCATATTGATTATATAATACTTATCAAAATTCTTCAAGTTTGTTGAACTTGTAGACACAGGACGGTATAACAGTATTCAATGTCTCTCACCTATTCACTCAATGAAACACTAGGATAGTATAGTATTATAAAAGAGTGATAAATTATACCAAATTCCATTATTTATTTTTCTACTGAAACTTGACAAAATTACACAATAAAATATATGTTGCTGTTAAAGCACTAACTAGTTTGTCCCTATCCAAATACGATTTATATAACTTTTCGAGAGTATTAATTTTTGTATTCCAGTAAGTTATTCTATTAACTCAAGTTAATAACATTTATGTTATCTTATGATGAAAATAACTTATGACTCGGAAATTTAATAATCACGATTTTTGACTTCAGGCCAATATGAAAACGGGTTGAAAGTTTGTAAAGAAATCGGTAATTTCGTAGGAAGACAAATGACGCAAGCTCCTCGCAGGTCTGCGGCAAATAACTTTGAAAGCTAGTAGTAAAGCTAGTTAACTTTGAATAGAGAATTGATTTGATATTAAAATTTAATTTGTTTCGACTTAAAAGGACCTTGAAATAACCTGAAAATTTTATCAATCTTTTGTCTAACGTCTGCGCGACCAAAATCTTGTTATATTTTCTAATATATTATTTTTATATATATTTCTTTAATTTTATAATTCACAAAGGCAGAACAATTGCCTAAACATTGAATAATGCTACGAATTTTCAATGACAAGTAAATAAATTTATTTTTTTAATAATACTTAGACTGGTTGTTCATTAAAATAAGTAAGGAATATTTTTTTACTACTTTTTCATTGGTTTTTCATTGATGAATGAAATCGAATGACATATTGATGATTGAATGACAGAAAATGAAAGAATCCAGTCGATTGCACGCACAAAACCAAACAATAATATCTATAAACAGTAATTGCGGAATATTATAAACAACTGATCAATCACGATTGATAAAGAATTGCGCAACATTATACATTATAGTCATTGCACAATTTTAAACTATTATTAAAAACGAATTAATCAGGGGTATCGAACCCGGTACCTTTTGAAAGCAAGCACTGGTACTATATTCCAGACGTTCTTCCATTTTTTGTTATGTAGTTCAGTGACTTAAATTGCATATCAAGAAATAAGCAATTTCTTACATCGAATTATCGATACAAAATTCATTTATTTATTGTACATTTAGTAAAACCTGTTTGTTTTTTCCTGGATATCTAAATTATAAGCATGCTAAATTGAGACTGTAAGCTATTACCATAACTAATTTTATTAAACCAGGAGGAATGCACGAAAAAACAGACTACATCTTAAAAATATTAATACATATACGTCTGTATCTATAATTGTCCTGAACACGAACAATATATATTTTTAAATTTGACGTCGACTTTGTTTGTTAATTTTTATTAAGATTTTAAAAGCATGAAAACTTACACTATTATAATTAAACGAGGAAATAGTCTGATTTTATGCTCTCCTACACAATAATTGCAACATACGTTTTTAGTATTTATACTGACGCAAAGTAAAACATACTCTATCTCTTTATAGATAAAGTTCAAATAACAAGTAAACAACAGATACAAATTGAAAAACCGCAATACAAAGCTAGACAGACATGGCTACGTGTTTTTATATTGTAATATTTTTTGAATGTATATTAATTTCTGGAACTACAACTGTACTAAAAATAAAGACTCAATTTCTGAAAACTAACTTATCTTAATCATAAAAAAATATATTACATGTAAAGATTAGTCACACCTATAATTTATAATTTTTTATTAGGTTAGAAAAATAAAATATTTAAAATGGTTACAAAATCGCGAATATCGATAATATAACAAAAAATTTACAACACTAGCGCAGACCGCTAAGGGCGAGGTAAACAACCCCGAGGGAACATCTGCCCTTTACGTAACCACCTGGCGTTGCGTGGTGATAGATTTTGGTTAGAGAGATATTATGTCTTACTGATTAGTAGTATTATTTTTGTTAGTCCATAAAAAACAATGTTTTATATATATTGACAAACTCACTCGATGATATGATTAACAAACAAACAATATTGAATATTATATTTTAAAAAAAGTTTGTTATTTTTGATATTATTATCAA
This sequence comes from Napeogenes sylphis, assembly GCA_959347405.1. Lineage (NCBI taxonomy): Eukaryota > Metazoa > Arthropoda > Insecta > Lepidoptera > Nymphalidae > Napeogenes > Napeogenes sylphis. The sequence goes on along the minus strand of OY365781.1, from coordinate 8,700,664 downwards.
TACACAAATGGTTTTCGTAGAAACAAAATGTGACAAATAAGTCGTCTAAGAAATGGTCAAGCTGATGCGTTTTTGCAAACGTTTACTTTTCTAGTTCGCGTAGGAGTTGCCATCAACAACAAGTATATTTGTGAGGAAAATTAAACCTTATCGATAAGTTTAAAGGTCTTTCCCAACTACAAACGTGATTTAATTATACCTAAAATCCCTGAGTATAAAATAATTCTCCCTTCTCAGCACATAAGGTTCATTTTGAAATAACAACATTATCGATAAAATCCCAAGTAATCTGTGGATAATATGACCTCCATTGTAAACACAGTTAATGTAAAGAATAAACTTAACCCTAAGATCAAGGGACGATGTAAGAATAATATTTAAATATGAACTGTTAAGATTAACTGATAAGTTTACGTTTGACAGATAACAAATTATACATACATACGTAATGTCCTTAAAGCTCTTTACTAAATCCCACATACATTTTAGTTTGGGAACATTGTTGCTATAGTGCGATAGGGATAAAGAATGGTATCTTTTTGTACTTAAACTTTCCTGAACCAATGACTATGCCCATACTGATGATGATTTTGCCCATACTGTCGATTGTAGTCTGACAAAATTTCGTTTTATTTACGTGAACATAACCTGAAATATATATATACATATTATATATAAAATCTTGAATAGTAGAATTTAAGATAATTTCGAACTATTTTTATTGCACCTATGTCAGTCAGGCCAGTTTCATGCTGTCCCAGTAATATTAAAATTATTATAAATATGAACTTTACTAACCTACCAAAATTCACCCCTGATGTATCTTCGGTTTCTAAACGCAAACGGCCTTACCATAATGTCAATGCTCTTACGACCCCTAAATTTTAGTAACTGAAGATTGAACTCTCAAGGATAATGGAATCTACCTAGACGTTTTTTTGACAGATTTGCTTGCTGAATTTTCTTGCAAAGTTATATTAATATGACTATTATTTCGAGTACACTTTTTATGACCCATTTGTTATAGCGGTAATGGTTGAGGTAACAGTGACAGGTATAGGGTTCGTTACCCCAAAATGTTTTTTTTATATATACATACATTGCTCTGGTTTTAAAGCGAGCCAGTTCTACTGTAAAACAAAAGCTACGATATTTGAGACGTCAAATAAAGTGGAGCAGTATGGTGGATGGAACAGAGCATACTCTGTTCTTTCGATAGTGGGTTTGGAGGTCTAGTAATTTGATAAGATAAACAATAGTTTTATTTCAGTTTACAGTCGAAACCTGACACAGCTAAATATAATAATTTATTGAAATATAATAATGAAAACGTCTGCTAAGTTTTTGTAATCACTGATTATATTTTAAGGTTAAGACAGACAGACAGCCAGCGCAGCTACTATTATATACATACGTATATATATGGACGACCCATTCCTCTGGTCCTCCCGCTCATATAAATAAAATATTTATGCCAATAATAGTCTGATTAATCGTTTTTTATTGTAATTAAATTCGTTTTAAAAATTTTCATTTTGAATATGTCGGCATTCCCATACCAACTTTAACCCTCTCCCTAACGCTTTAGAGGTGAAATTTGCAAAATTCTTAGTTATCACCTACATAGTAAATGGAACCTTTGTTATTTCAGAGACACTTGTTCTTACTAACATTTTATGATTAATCAGTTAGTATTCTTCTCATTATAAATGTATTTAAACATAAAAATCAAGGTCTTAAAATGCATTAGATATGCATTTCAATTCATATAAATACCATTAAATCATTTATTTAATGTTTCACAACACGAATGAAGAGTTATTATATAAATTATATTGCAAAACCAGAGTTCGAATCAATGTCGATTTAAGGATAAATAAATTTAAATTATACAATCGTTTGTATAATTTGTGAATGTTAATAATATTTTCGTCATAATGAGGGAGATTAAACGGAGAATGAGATAAGTGGAGAACGATTTACCGTACATACTGAGCACACCCTTACTTTTATGTTCGGCTATTTTCGTTAACTTTCGGTAAATGTCGTGAGCCGACGAGTAAAACGAGTCATAAAATAAAAAAATCCCACATTCGTGAATAAAATTTTGTTAATTATGGCTGAATTAGCCATCCTTCGATTCTCCGGCCGTGAAGATAGATTTTTATGTCAATTATGAACACCTATAACTCTCGGGTATATGAATATATCAGTTAGAGAAGCGTGGTAAGAAACTGAATGCTAGTATATTTATTAGAGTAAAGTATATAGCATGGCTCCTGCAATGGGACTTGTAGGACATTTATAGTTAAAATTTACTCAAGTATTAAAACTTTTATTATTTGAACCCTCACTGTCGTCTATCTGCCCGCTATGAATACAATACAATTTGTATTATTTTACGAAAGAGCAATGAACGGTCACCTTATCAAGGCTATCGAATAATATCCAGTTTTTCTTGTGGTTTTTAATATTATGTATGTGTAAAATATAGTCCATCTATTCAATACAAATGAAAATAAAAAGCATTATCTTAGATAATTAGGAAAAGAAAGCGATTAAAGAATCAATATAAAGTACCAGGTGATCATAAGGTCGCGGCGGTGTAAGGACGGGTAACGACCGGACACCGCTACGCGCCAGTTTTGGGGGTCGACGAACCGGCGCGACGGATGTATTCACTACTACTCCTACATACCCATGATGCCCTAGTACCCTGGTCGAATTCTATTTTTTTCAAATACTCAATAAATTATTAATAAACGAATGAAATGTACTTTATTATAAAAAGTCCTTAAGATACAACATAAAAATATTTTTTATGACAAAAAAATTTTTTAAGATCCCATGAGATTTGTCAATAAGCTTTAAGGATAAAACAGTATGGTAGCATTTAAACAGCTGACCGGAAATCCGTCTTGTACACCATTAATATAGACCTAAATGATAAAAAAAAAAGATTTAGAAAGCAGAATTTAAAATCTTTAAGACGAAATTTTATCATACTTAATATGCATAGCAATCTTGTTTAAATAACTTAATTCAGATTTAATGTTTTATTAGTAAAATTGGAAGCTTCAATGTTGCAAAACTAATGTCAAAAGCTAAAATCCTTTAGAAATTGTAGAAATTTTACCTAAAATGCTGATTCAAAACGGGATCGCGAGAATATTTTAGAGAACCTGTTCTAATATAACATAGATAGATATAGATATTATATAGATATAGATATTAGATAGATATATCGTCAAATTAACCTTGTTGTATTGATCTGTTAAAGAATAGTCAATAGATAAATGTTCACAATAACGTTATAATAATCTATTAATCCCCAAATTACTGTAGGGCAAAACCAATACCGATAGAACAAAGGATTCCTAATAGAAATCAAAACTATCAGTACTCATTATGGATATCTTTTATACATATTATCTTATTTACATATTATTTTATAGCAGATTATTAACCTTTATTTGAACTAAAACTGGATAATTATTTGACATATTTGAAATGTAAGGTAGGTAAATGTATAAAATATAAATTCCAAATAATAACTCATATAATATACTCGTGCTTTTCGCATAATTACTAATTAAATATATGTGTAGGGTGTTTGTCTGTTGAAGTTGTTAAACAACAATATGTCCAAGAGGCTCCTGACAGCCCACTATAAAATATATTTTAGATTATAACTAGAGAATTTCATGCCTTATCAATTATTGAAGATGTGGAATAAATAAGTTATAAAGAATGCTTAAATCCTCTTTTCATTTGAAGTTATGTTTGTTTTTAAATTTATCTCCAAGTAGTTTGTATATGTACAAGCAATGTCACGATAAGCTGGTAACAGCTATAGAGAAAGTTGTCCTATCTACCTGATTCATCATCATCGCCAACTACTATGATTAGAAATTTCTATACAGCCTTTTGGCAACACCCAATAAGAAAAAAATATAATGTCACATCCCTAAAGATGAAATAGCATTTAAATTACATATAAATTATTACTTAAAACAAAATTAAAAAACGATTAGTTTTATTATGTTCAAAATTGCGATTAAAAAGATTGTAATCAGACGAAGCCGAAAGCAAAAGCCAGTGAATAATAAAAATGTTATAATTTGTATGACCAAACGAGGAAGATAACGGGTTGGTACATACGTGTGAAGAAGGTTCACGTGCGATCACGTACTTGGACGGAAATCACTGACACAGCTGTTTTAGGAAGTAAATGACAGACTACGCAAATTTTTATACCTAAAATAAAACTTCGGAAATTATCGGAATTGAATTGGTACTACATTTTTTTTTATTTCGTTATTTTAAATAAAAATATCCGTTAAGCAATGTACAGTTTCACAGAGCATAATACATTGAATCTTAAGCAATTTATCGGAATTGTATTGTTACTAAATGTTTATTCGTTATTTTAAATATAAATATCCGTTAAGCCATTTACAGTTTCACATAGCATATATCCCATAACGTCACACTTCCTGACCACCCTAGGAGTGGTTTAAAACTTGCAATAAAAAAATAGGTTCAAAGAACGCTTCGTAATGTACTTATGGCGTGAAGAATTTTCTAGAAGTTTTTATTCGATCAATTACTTCCTGTTTTCAATGGTTTTAACAAATTAACCTTTCAATTCTATTCTTATTTAAATAATCTATGACAAAAGCAAAATTTTGATAGTAAAAATTATAGTTTTAACCATATCAAGCAAACCCGTGTTGAAACTACATGTAAACGAAGTAATATTAACTTCAAGTACTAATTTATTCTCCAACAATTTGAAGTAGTGCTATTAATTTTTGCTAACTATATGGATTCTTAATCATAACATGTTATACCACATTATGTTATTTAGTCAAGTCACTTGATAAGGTCAAATATGTTATGTAATATTATTTAACGTTTATATAATTTAAAAATTAAGTATTGACATTCAAATGGCAAGAATAAATAAAAAGATATCCACCATGTCTAATATTAGAAATGATAGTAGTATACGAATACGGTAGCTCAATTGATGGAACGACGGGTAGTTTCCCAGAGGTCGCGGGTTCAAATGCTGCCCGTATGGTTTTTAATTTTTTATTTTATATATTTTGTATTAAATAATAATATTAATACCTATCTGTATTAAGATACAAAAATACTTTTCCACATCAAAATCATTTAGGTCATAAAATAACTATACAGTAGGTACAGAAACTTTAAGTTCAAATTAATAAGAAAAAAAACGTAAGATTTATAAATTAATTGATATTATTTTTAATACATATTTGTCACAAATATCACAAATATCACGTGATATTAAACGAATATTATTTATACATATAATAATATATACCTGAAAATACGTTTTCTCACGTTGCTCAGGACGAGGTAATAAACGTGACGTTTTGTTAGGTTTCCTCAAAAAGTTTCTACATTTACGTCAAGGATTCATAAATTTAAGAATATTGTGACAAATTCCAAATTTAAATAACTCTCTGTTTATCCAATATTCCATAAATAGAAGGCTTTTAATCTATTATCATAACATCTCCATATCTAACCACTTATTCTAAGCTTATCTTACACCGGATATCTCTTAACCGATACAATGTAGTTAAAAATATCTAAAACAAAAACTATCCCCCATGCCTCCCGGATTTCCCCGCTAGTAGACGCACGTGGTGGGTCATTGACCTCATCTGCGGTCGAGTGCGTGAACGTTAACTGGTATATGAAATAGAGTTTTGGAATGCAGGCTTTGGAATGTAACATTTGTTTTAATTACATCCAATCTATTATACAATTAAATATGAGGCTTATTTATTATTATTATTATTTTTTTTTAATTTAATTGGGTTTTTACATCAAGGATTTGAACCCTTGTACACTTAGATATATAAACTTCAAAACATACAAAGGTGAAGTGGAATCACCTGATATATAAATATTCAAAACTAATGCGACTACCACAGACAACATTGCTCTATTATAATTTAAAAACTTACAAATAATTCCTTTATTTACCTACAAGTTATATTTAAAAAATATTTTTAAAACTTCTTGTTCAGATTTATGAACTAAGAGGTTTATCAGTTCGCAATCAAGGTGACCTTGAAAATTATCTCGTTATGTTATAAAATCGTAATGTTTGAATAATATTATTGTTTGACGAATTCTTAATGGATATATAAATATTTTGTACTTTATATAAATATTATATATACTATACGAAATATTATTATATATATATAATTATTATCTAATAAAATATTATATATATACGAAATTTTACTTTTTTGCAAGGTACAATGTCATAAATAAAACTTATATACACATAGAAAAGATAGATATAATGGTAATGTATTATTTACTTACCACCAGTGCCGAGAACTTTGAGCAAGTCGAAATGCGATATGTCCACTTTGGAGGCGCTGTTTAAATTAACTGAAACAAAAGAATTAATTATGTTATTTAAAGAAAATAATCAAGAAAATAAAAATAGAAAAAATAACAAATAATGTACAGTTTAGACATCATTCATGAAAATCTCCTAGTCATTTATGTAAAGCCCCATCAAAATCGCTTTAGCTATATCAATACAGATACATTTTTTTTTTTTTATTAATGTCTGTTTTGTTTTGTTTTCGCAGTACAGACGGTTATGTGTAGGCTCTGTAAATGATGGACAGACAGATTAGTGAAAATGTTTAATTGATATGTATGCTTTGATCTTGATATTTTAAGTTTCTTTTAGTCTGCTATGAAAATGTAAATGTTGTAGGTAAGAGATTATTAAGGTCTCAAGTTTTAATTTTATGATCATAACAAAAATATAATAATAGTAAAAAGTGCACACACTACATGTCCGTGGATAAAAGTTGAAACAAAAAATATATACATATATTTGAGTCTTTGAACTATATTTTTCTTAGCAAGTATTATCAAAATATTAATATTATAATACTTGTTTTGAATTAAGCTTTATAACAAGATGCAGTCTCTGATAACAACAATTTACATAAAAGAATTGATTATATCAAAGTCAAAAGTTCATTGACATCACACAACATCAAAACATTGGTAAGTGGCTTACTAGTTTAAATAAAAACAATAATAAAACTTATGTTTATAGAAGATTTAAACTTTTTAAAAGTTAATGGAATTTTTGTGTTACTTCTTTATTATAATAAGCCAGCTGTTTATTTTTTTTACCTTTTAGTAAACTATAGCATGAAAGATAAAATTTGTGTATATATTAAAAGCTTATCTGTATCTCAGATCTATCCACATCTTATCTAAATATTTGATTTAATATTATCTCTGTAAACATTATTTTAAAAGAAAATGAATAAAACAAATAATATTTACTCCTTTTATTCAGATAATTGTGTAGACTAATTTAAAACAAGTCTATTATCATTGAAACTAATGCTATGAGATAAATTTATACCCTCAAATTTAGTTTTATCTTTAACTAGATATCTTATATATCTACGGATTTTTTATGTTCTAACCAAAAAAAATATTCAGAATCATTTCTATAATCATCATTGTATAATATTATAACATATTGTATATAACATTGTATAATATTTGATAGTGATGTTATTTCATAATTTCATGTGTGTTAATTTGTTTCAGAGTAATGATAAACTCATTGTTATGTTCAAAAACATTCAATTAAATTAGGATGAGTAATCACTTAAGATTAGTTGATAAAATACATATTAGAATGACTATTAATCTTTCTAAATATATAAGCAAAGCATAATAATATTGAATTGTAAACATTTTACAAGCATCAAAATTGATTAACTCGAAATAAATCTAAAGTTTAGTAAACCTATATTAATAAAACTCAGATGTTAGGATTACTTCAGCAATGTGTTTAAATTATTATCATAATAAAAAATATATATAACAGTTGACATATTTTTAAATAATGTGGTGAAATAAAAATGAAAGTAGACTCAATATTAATAACACTATGAAATGTTATCATCACTATTACTTATAAGTGTTTATAGAAAGTTATACTTTCAAATTGCTAAAATCAATGCTATTGTTATATGGAAGTTAATAACAGGCCTGTAATGAGATGAAGAGAAATATATAAAAAGGTAGATTCCCTATTTAGAAACAATTTACAAACTTCAATTAACATACAAGAGACTAAAGTTAGTTAATCTACCACATTTTAGAATCTTTTTAAATTGTATTTCCAAACATTATAAACATATTACTAAGTGACATAGTTTAATTTTTTTAAATACTAGTTAATTTTCAAATTGTAGTGAGATTTAGAACTGGAAAAATATGATAGGATTTTTTTTTTCATACAAATAAATAAGACATGTTTTTTTAGTTAATAATTTGATTAAAAAACTAATAAACTTATATTATGATGATGATACTAATTATTTCTTTAATATTTTTTACAAAGTAAAAGTATCTTTTAAGTTATAATATGATTTTTTGTATGTCAGCATAAATTGTTTCGTATAATTTCTAAGTAATATAAAGAGTTATTTTGTAGAATATTTCCCTAAGTAATATTTTTTGTGTAATATAATTTTTTGTGTGTAAAATATTTGAATTTTGCTTATATAGAGGAAAAAAAAAACAAAAAAAGGAGATACATTAGAGATTACATTTACAAATACATTACAAATTACAGTTTGTTTTTAATATATTTTACTAGAGAACGATTTTATTAAAGAACAAAAGAACCTGTTCTTACTTTGAAAATAATTATTTCTAAGATAGATTAAATAAAGTTCTTTGTCTAGGTTTTGATTATAATTGGTTTTTAGAACAAAATACTAAATCATTGTTTCTTGCTATTAATATGAAATTCTTCATGAATTAGCCTTATAAGGGTATTTAATTCAAGCTTTTTTATTCTATTATTTCAAATAAAACATAAATATTCACATAGTTTATAATGTTACACTCTCAATTTAATTTGGAAATAATATTTTAGTGATGAGGATGATTTAAATTTGGTAACTAGATAATCTTCAATTAGGAAACAATTTGGAACATAAGTGTTAAAATAAGTGAATAAAAAAGTAATATATTTAAATAATTACTTAAAAATAAAAAATACATAGATTTTTTACTTTGGGAATATGACAATTTGATCTTAATTATACTTGATAATAATAATCTGATAGGAATGATTATCAAAATAACATTCAAGTTACTATGGGTTACTAAAACATATTTATTTAACTTGTTATTTAATATATTATAATTAATTACCTAACTTAGTTAATTATATTAATTAAGAGTTCATTTGACTTTCTGTTAACTAAATAAACAATTAAAATGAGTTTTTTATTAATTATTGTGTTTGTTGTTTTTATGACCTGTTTGTGGGTGGAATATAACTGAAAACTTGTCTGAATTTTCAGAATACACAGTCTCTGGATATAAAATTATTATAAGTTATTAGTGTAAGTTATTTATTTAAATCAATTATATATTTCAATGCATTTAAAAATAACTTAAAAGTAATAAAATTGTATTAACATACCTACTTAAGCTGTTTGTTTGTAACAATGTGTTATTATTAAAAAATGTAAGATAAAAGTAAGTTATAAATATTTATCATTATAACAATGAGATTACAAATAGACAAAATAAAATTATGCTTATTTTTTCAACTTTACTAGATTTAATTAATTAAAATATTTTTAAAAACCAAATATTAATTTTGTAATTTTTTTTGAGTTCTGTGTTTAAAAGTTATAGTCAATATATTGCAAACTCTCCTTAATACATATAAGATACATTTCATTAAACTGTTAATTTATGAGTGTAATTATATTAAGTTACATACTAACCTTTTCCTCTTTTTCTAATTTTACTAGCCTCAACAAGGTTCCAATCGACTGAGTCTCTTGCTGGAGGTGGCACTGTACTGCCAATTAACTCAACAGAACTACTCCTCTTACTTGGGCCAGCCACAGGAACCACCTCCTCGGGTTTATCCTTCACATTCACTGTATACTCCACAATTTCAACACTTTTGTCTATATGCAGGTGACCATTCACAGGCTGCTCTGATTTAAATTTTTTGGTGGGGATCTTCTTCTTATGAGCACTGTGCCGGTGCTTCAACTTGGTGGAGTGTGAGGAATTTCTAGAACTGACGGGAGAAGGGCACCCGCACTCCATACTACCCTCCTGATCGCTGCCTTCGTAATATCCCGACTCGTGCTCTGGCTTCTTGTCCGGCAGACTCATCTCTGCAGTCGCCATGGTTCAACCCCTCAAAACCATGTAGCTAGCACCGTAAACCCACGAGTGCACTCGTCACCCGCGATAAACCCGTTATATTACACTTTGAAACTATTTCAAATATATCGAAAGTAAACAAGACACGTAATGTAATTCGCGACCATACTCAAACCTGCAGTGAACTCGTGCAAAGTTCAAGTGATACCAGTTTGCAGAGGGCGCTACTGCCACAACACCCGACCAATTTAAAAATCCAATATAACTGTACTCTGTTTGGGCACGGGGGCGCCTACGTGATTATTCTACGTCAATGTCACTTGCGGCTACTTTCGCAACGGTGAAACGTCAAAGTTAAATTCACTATATTACGTTGATTTCTTGTGTTTGAATAAGATCACAGCCTAGTACATCATAATAATATGTCGCACGGTGTCATTCACAATAATCCAAATGTTTGTTTTGTATAAAAATTTCACTACACTTTTGGTACAGTCCATTTATTACATACACACTTTAAAACAGTTTGTTTTATAATCCTTCACTAACACTAGAATGTTTGGTTTGCCTAAAAAATCTACCCTAAACTCTATGTATATAACTTAAAAAATGCTTGCGCGAATGACGCTTCACTCGACGCGATAAAGTAACTAAACTGAATTTGAGAAACGCAAAATAGAAACCGTGCGACGTGCGAGAGGCGCTGCCCCCACTACGATAGGATTTACGAGGCCAGGCAGTATAGACAAAAATACAGATAATACAGAAATTTAAACATTTCATCGAGAATGTATTTATTTAATTAATACCCCTTAAAAGAAATTTAACAGGAAATAACAATTGCCATATTTTTTTGTAAATCATTTTATATCATTTTTATTTTTTATATAATATAAATCAATCACATTTTTTATTAATTTATCTTACATTGAAGAATACAGAACATAATATTGTTATTTTCTTCATTTTGATAAGGACAGGTTAAAAGGAGTTTATAACAATTTCTTCTTTATAATTGTAGTTGATTTGCTTTTGTAAAAGTTTTGTTTAAATTTACTACCGAAAATACATTTTATATTTAATTTTTTGCCGTTATAATTCCTCTAAAAATTTAAAATTAATTTACACAAAAGTAAATTATTATCATTTTTAGAACTCGCAAGGTAACTATCTTTATATCTTACATATACTACAAAGTCACCATTTCATGGACGTAAACAAAACGAGACAAAGGTATCGCTTATCTATCGAGTAGAATGAGACAGGCGATGCATAAGCGTAACGAAAGTCCAAACTATTTACATCTCTTTCTAGATTCTTTGAAGAGTTCGAATTAAAAAAGGGATTGAAGTATTGTATTCAGTATCACCTACGATGATCATAATAATTGTAAATTATTTATAAACTAGTTGCTATAATATTATTGCCTTGGAAATTTTATATTCAATATTTATTATTGCTCAAAGAGGAAAAACTTTTTCTAATATAACTCATTGGTCAGTAATTCGTTTATTCTTATTTTTTGTTCTTTATTAGATAGGTATGGTAATTTCGTAATATCGATAAATTACCGTTATAGTGAAATAGGCAAAGACGGTAAAGTGAAAACAAAAAGTCTATTAGTTGGCAACTGCTTAATATTTTTTGGGGGTTTATTTCTGATATACTATTGAGTTTAAGATAAAGGCTTGATTAACAGGCATTATTGTTCTTTATAACATAATGGCTTCTTCCCTTTTGGTGTTACATAATTTGGCCTGTCGAAAATGCCAGCAATCTATTTCAAACAATATTGGCACTCCAGATTCCAAAATTCAGGAAACGTTAGAGAGTACTGTTGCTGCTGTCTTTGATTTCAGCCAACACAAATTCTTCTTTAGATTATGAAAGGATTGTATTGAAGCAATCTGAATATTTATTATGACTTATAATAACGAACCATTATAAACAATAATTATTAGGCGTATAGAGGAGGTTATAGTATAGTAACATGCAAACCTCCTTAGTTCTCTACTTCTTGTTTTTTGATATTGAAATCTTGTAGCGGTGGTAGTGTCAAGTGGCAAGAGATCTGATGTCATCAATTTGAATCATAATTTTGGTTTTGCAATTGTTTGTGTGGGGTGTAAATTATGTGGAATTGTTAACTTTAGTCCAGATTCAAGCGAGTTAATAGGAACAGCGCCCACTATCACTCAATAAATAGCATAAAACAGGTTAATTATGAAGACCTCGACTTGTGTCTGTGTCGCGAGGATGGTATCATGTTTATGGCCTGCTATACGCCCAGAAACTAGTTGCTGATTTTATTACATATTAGTACAGTTATCTATACAACGATTTCAATAATTTAATACATTAATTTTTGATTTTTAATTAATCTTGCATCGAAAAAGAAAGGTAATGAATTGTAAAATTAAAGTATTTAACTGGTTAAATATTGTCCACTAAAATTTTTTGTAAAAAAAAAAGAATTGTCTACTTAGATTCTGGTATATTAAAATTCTATCAACTCTATTATTTATACATCAGAGCTAAAGTACGTTAAATGGCTTTGTTTTAAAATATAAAAATATTGCCATTTAGAGCATAATAAGGTGACCTAGTTAGCTCAACGATAATACCTATCATACTAAATATACATTAGTCTTTGTCACAATTATAATAGTCCAGAATATTGCTAAATTATATACCTATTATTAAAAGTTATAAGGGATGTTCAAGATATTCGCCATTTTAATAACTAAGTCCAGACAGTTAAACATATTATATTAAAAATGTATTATATACTATGTAGTTGGGAAGAATAATATCAGAATTATGGGTTATTTTTTTTTCTTTCTAACTGGAGTAAACAATGACGAACATGCAAAAATAACTGATTTAATATTCAATTAAAAAAAAAACATTTGAATAAAAATATTGGTACCCTAACATTATTTTATACAACATTTAATTCTAATAATAATAGGTTATAAACCCACAAACAAATGTTTTGATGACGTAACATTCACAAATCAACAATAGTTTTAATATGAACAATAAGAGGAAAATTTTATCAAATTAATTTGTTATCGCTTTCAAACTTTATTTATATCTTATTATTTGTAGATATGTTTAACACGGAAGTACTAAAATCGGAAGGTATCGCATACTTCAACGGCTTTAGGGTTCCATATCCAACGGGAAAAACAGAACCCTATTACTAAGATTCCGCCGTTCGTCTGTCTGTCGCCAGGCTTAACCTCATGAAGTGTGATTGCTAGACAGGTGAAATTTTCATAGATATTGTATGTTTTGCCGCTATAAAAACAAATTCTAAACACAGAATAAAATAAATATTTAAGGGGGTTTCCATACAAACACCGGGATTTTTTTCCCGTTTTTTATATATACGGAAGACTTCGTGAGCGAGTCCGATTAACACTTCGCCAGTTAATGTTAGTTAAGAATATTGCATCATTAAAAAAAATATAAAAACAAAAATAAGGAAAAAAACCTTTATTGTATGAAGGTAAACATTATACTCATATTTCTGTTCCTTCGTCTGAAGACGCGGAAGCAAGATCGGCCTTCGTCTCCAGCATCACGTAGCAACGTATGTTATGAAAATAATTGATATATACATACATATATATAAATCAAATTTGTTAGTGAATTTGACACGTGCAAGATATAATATTAAATAGGAAACACATGTTTTTATTAAAATGTTTTATCTAGGATTAGGAACTGATTTATTGATATAGGTATATGAGAGATTCTGAATATGATTTTTTAGAAACCTCAATACAATTAACGCCTTTACGTATTTAAATACAAAATGAAGAGATAACTACTGTACTCCCATTTTGTTGTTTGTGTTTCCTGACGGTTGTTGTCAAACTCTTGATTTTCCGAAATTACTTATTTGTATTAATTAACAATAGAATTGTTTTATTCCTAGTATATTATTTTATCACAATACATTAGAAATAGAGTAAGTTTGTTTTTTTGTTATAATTTATACATACATTAGGTATATTACGATGCGACAAACAAGCAGACGCTATATCTGGAACCACGGAAATTGGTTATGTATGGAGAATAACAAAATATATTCTAAAGATGAGCTTTCGTTAGAAATAAAAGGTAAATAAGTTGTAGATTTAATTACAGATTGTAACTTTTTTCAAAATAGATGAACAAACAGGATATGTTATTTTCCTAATATTTAAGTTGTGAATGTGGTAAAAAAAATAAGTTCATGTTCAACGACGCGCTCTTATGTAGGTCTAGCTATTGTGGTCAAGGTAAGGTCTAAAGACCTCGTTCTGAACTAGGTCTCTACGACCATATAAAATTGATACATCTTTGTATAGCGAAAGACGGAAGTAAATTAAATACAAAATTGTTAAAAGATATTGCTTGTAAAACATCAAGCCATAAAATATATAGCGATTCTAAAATGATAACTAAATGTTGTTAAATATTTGATAAGAATTGATTACAAATATCACTAATCGTGGTTTTAAATTTCTATTGTATAATAAACATGTTATTTTGACCAATTCAAATTAATTATTAATAGGTAAAAGTGTGATTGTCTCTATCAAAGTACATAGTAAAAGAAAGAGATGGTTATTATACACTCCAAACAGAACTCATTACCTGAACGATAAGATCGCCTTTTGCCAAAAACAATCAAGGGTATGTAAATAAATAATGTCATACATAATTAACAAATGTTTATTTATTATTTTTTTAAATCAGAACCAGGAAACACATGCTCTTGTCTTTGTCTAAGGACCAAAGTGTGTACATGAACAGTAGCTCTAGTACAAGTTTTGACGTTACGAAAACTATAACAGTTTACCAAATCGTAAAATCAAAACTTAGAATTATTACCTATACACTCTATGGCTGAAAATAGATTAATATAAAAACCTGTTAAAAATTATATTATTTAGGATTTACAGAATTACCCTAAATAACTAAAAATAGATATAATTATTAACAGATATTTTTTTTAATCTCAGTACATTATAATTCATAGAGTGCACAATAATTATTTTTTTTTGTTGTCTATACTGTTAGCCCTGTTGGCTATTACAGCGTCACCGGGGGAGCAATAATTAATAATTGTATGTTTGTAATTGATTTTGTAACTGTCATAGTTTCCTAACGTCAAAACTCGTACTGAAGGTACTGGGTTTGTTACAATACTTAATTATTTAAATGATACAATTACTCACCGTATCCAATTTCCAGGCGGACAGTGTCGGTTTTAACAATAACTGGCGTTTCTTTATATGATTTCACATCTTCAGTATATGTTTTAACTTCATCATCGGAATCTTCGAATTTGTTATCATCGAAAAAGTTAAAGTCGATAGCCGCTCTCTTCATAGTAGGAGTGGCGCTTTTAGCTATATCCACCTCAAACTGCAACATTCTGGCGGGAGACATAATCTCCGCAACAGAGGACGGCTTGACAAATCCATCGTCTATGTTTTTAGTTAAAGAGAGTTTTAATAAGGTTGGTGTTTTGTTGGCTGTTTTATTGTCATCGGGTGATCGTTTTGGTGTTTCCTGGAGTGGAGGTTCTACAGGTGTGAGGTCTTTATCAGTGTCTATCGGTGTGTTGCAAGGTGTAAGTGTGTCTATCACTAAGTTGCTTGCTACACTGTCGACTGACAGATCTCTTTCACCAATAGTTACGTTTTCGCCTATTACGGATATGTAATCTAAACTCATGCGGAATGTATCGTCTGGTAAATCCAAGTTTTCAGACATAAATAACTGGTTTGAGCTCGATGTTGAAGCGCTTCGCCTTGTATCGTCTGAATCTTTTATAACTTGCGAATCCATATCTGTTGTTTCTATGTCATCAAAGCATCAATAAAGAAAAAGCTGAGGTTAATTTCAATCAATAGCTTATCATAATACAAGACGTATTCAACGATGTCCTTGAAATTATCTAGCTAATCGATAAGCGCAAGAATTTCACATCACTGCTCAATTTACGCACACATGCGCAAACAAACTCTGGCTTGTGTGCGTCTATGAACTGTCAAACTTGTTTCGGCGCCTTAGTTTTCTATGAAACGATTGGAAAAGATTCAAGATGGAAACACAAACAATACTTTACAGGAACAAAATCCCAACTGGAATGGTTATTTTATAACATTCTTGTAAAGAAACAGCATAGTCGTATAAAACAACTTTATCGCGCCATAGGTCCGGCTATAAATAGCTTTACAATCGTCACTTGCACTGATTTTTCCCCGCTCTTTTTGTTCATTCACTAACACCGTATTACGTAAATATGCTGAATTGTGTCAACAACTCTTAAGATTACTCTCACGGTACAACTCTGATTATTTTATATGTAAATGTAGTAATTTTGCGTTTCTAATAAGAGAAGCGGCGCTCTACCGCGCTTCACGAGACAACTGCATGACGTACTAATGTCAACAAACAAACTATCGGCATCAAACCAGTCTGTTCTTACTGTGCGTTATCTCATCGTAAATTACCAGAATTGAAGCATGATAATGAGAAATTCCATAAGTGATTATCAAAATAACATCTCATTATGAAAGAATATTAAAGTTACTAATACATTTTCATCGTTTTATTTGAATAACTTCATTTAATCCACGCTATAAGACCAAAGTGGCATGCACGTTATTTGACGTTTGAAAACAACACCTGTTGGGTGCACTGTACATGCTAGCAACTGTCAAACGCGGCGGCAAGCAGTGATAATTCAACTTAAATGGTATTGAATTAAGGTCTACTTTTTCTAAATTTTAACAGCAATAATTTTGAGTAGCAGCGCCACCTGGTAAACTCTATATGTCAAGGTCACATTGATAGATTTTCCGTACTCTATCTACCCCAACCCTACATCTTCCTTACTGTTGAATTATTTATATAAATTGTGTAACATTCGCTTCTTTTTCGGTAATAAATAACACAATCTAAAACTATAATATTAATTGTTTTAATAAAGTAGCGTACTCATTGAAATTTCAGTATGCATATTTAGAAAAATAAATTCTAATAAGATTTTTTTATTAAAAAAGGGTTAAAAGAAAATAATAATGCAAACTAGTATATTCAATATTTATTCATAATACACTTGATAATCCTTATTTAAATTTCTTTTTCTTTCCGCCGGCATTTACCATTTTACCTCCTTTTCGTTTCCCGCCAATTATTTTATCCGCGTTTTTGTTGCCTTTAACATTTCGAACATTTTTATTATTAAACTTTTTATTCTTGCTTTTATGACCTAATATTTTCTTATTATATCCTTTGATCCATCTATCACGTTTTTCTTCCCAAGCTAGTTGTTTCGTACTGGAGTTGTCTGTGTTAGATACTGCTTGGCTGGAACCTTGTTTCTTGTTTGTAGCAGTATCTTCTAGAAGCGTTGAAAACTCTTCAGCAGATGCGAAGAGGGAACCTAAGTCGTCGTTACCTTTAAAAAATATAAAATTTATTTACTATTTTTGATGGTTTGATTTATTAAATAATATATTAATTAATAAGTAGATTTGAACTAACATCTCTCTTATCTACAACTCTAATTATCTATATATAAAAAAATACAATTTAATCATTTGCCAATGCAATGTCAAAGAAAAACAAACAAACTTATGTTATTTTATAGCGGCTCAAAGGCTCTGGGGTTCGATTCCCGACAGGGATACTCATGTATGTGATGCGCATAGCTGTTTGTATTTCTGGGTTTGATTTGGTTTATTAAATATATTATCAGTATTTATAATGTGTATTTCTAAGTATTTGTATCGTGGTCTAACGCCCTTAACACAAGCCTTAATTTGCTTACTTAGGGGTTAGATTTAGATCAATGTGTCTAATTTGTCCTGATACTATTATTATTATATAGAATTACGTAATATTACCTTTTATTTTAAAAGCATTTTTATTTTTATCAGATTTCTTGTCTGGTACATCTATCTGTTCCTCGTCGCTGTCATCCAGCAACATCTCTGTACATAAAAATAGTATAATTGTTTATAATTATGACTTTGTTCTGGTGCTTTCAGTAAAAGTATCATACATAGTTTAAGTGATAAAACCTAAAATTAATTGTTATTATCAGCATGATATATTGTTAACTGTAATATATTTCCCAAACTCTTACTCCAAAAGAATACTTTTTCAAAATTCAATTAAAATATGTATAATTTTCTAAAAAAAACATTCTTTAGACCTCTTGAAAAATAATAATTTGAATATTTTTTTTAGATTCTTCCTTTAAGAATGTACATATTATTACTTTAGTAATCTGGCTGGTAGAAATAGCAGTATTAGATTAAACATCATATTATAGAGTAATCTATTATATACACTAGAACAAGTATTCATTATTTTTTGTATCCTACCGTCTTCATCACCAGAAAGTACTGGTTCATCCTCATCACCAGATATATCCAAATCACCATCACTGCCACCATCTACAAAATATAAAAAAAATAGATTCCTTGGACATAAAATTTTATACAGGTATGTATTATATGAACACAAATACAATACAAGGTAGGGAACCTTCTAAATCATCATCTTCATCGTCCGCTCCATCATCGATTTCATCATCTTCATCATCATCTTTTTTCGGTCGTTTCTGTTTAGATGATTCCAATTCCGCCATGAAATCCAACTCCTCGTCCGATTCTGGAAATTATAATTGTTTTATTATCTGTATATATCAAGGAGCCTTCCAAAAAATAGACAAGACAAGGGATTAAAAAAACATAATTATTAAGAAATTACAACAAATAAATCTAATATAATAATAATCTAGAGTATATATTTTAGTTCATAATGACGGAAGTAAGAATGTTTTTAATATTCAAATCAAATTACACATGAAATAAATAAAAAATTGTTGATGAAAGCAAGTCATTGTGTCGAGGCACCGTTGTATGTGGTACCTTTTTTTCGATGTTTGACCTGCTTCAGTTGGCTGCTACGATGCAACAGACGGACACACAGATAGACATGTTAAATTTACAATGCCCCTCGTTTTTGGACAGGGGGTTAAAAAAAGAAAATAACAAGTTAAATTATAAACTTATTTAATTAAAGTATTTATATCCATGATGTTTACCTTGTGCCCTGGTTCCCGTGACAGAGTCCAGATAGGTCTCGAAGTCCTCGCTGGTGACGGAGTCGTTGTCGCTGTCGTCGTCTGACTCGTTCACTTCACGGCGTTTCTTTAAGAAGCTGGAAAAAATATATTTTATTATAGAGAAAGTACCGTCAAAATCATTATAAGAATATCACCCTGTTCTTTATACAAGATTTTATTTTTTTTCTCATACCCATGGTATAGAATAATCAACAATAATTTGATTTAATTGTTGTTTGTTTGTACTGTATTTACCTAATATATTGCTAAACAGATTTTGATGGTATTTGGTATGGTAAAAGTTTATTGTCTGATAATTCGAAATGTAATACTTTTAACGCCATACATTACATTTTGCTACTTAACACCAATCTAGAGTGAGATGGTGATACTACCCAGGTCTTAGCTCTACCACAATAAAATCTAGTGATACTTACTCATATAAGAATCTCTCATCAACTGGTATCTTCTTCACATCTTCATTGAGATACAACGCTGAATTCACCGGAAGACTTTTGATGCCTAGAAATATTGATTATTGTTAAAATATTAAAAATAATAATAATTTAAAAATATTTTTAATTGCTTATAAATACAAATAAACTTGAATGAAATGTTATAACATTCATAAGTGACCACATCTTTTGATTAATATACATAATAATAATAAAATATCAAAGATCATATTAACAAACTTAAAAAAATAATGGTATGTTTAAAAAACAATAATTATGACTATTATTATTAATATTATTAATAGGTTTGAGCAACAAGTCGAGATATTGTCAGAAGGGGAAAGAAAGATAAAATGTGAGACTTTTTTCATTTTTCTTCCAAAATATCCAAAATACATTGATTCCAGTCCAATACAATCCTTCATGAATATGACAGGTTTTATTAGTTTAATCAGTCTATTAGTCAAACATTTTAACATACCTTTAGCAGAATAATTCTTCCTTATAGCAAACTTGGGATGGGAACCCTTAACCTTCTTGACCTCTCCCTCTATCTGCTCGTCGGTTCTCTTTTTAGGATTCTTGAACACGAAGCGGTCTAGGAACCGGATACCGGAGAAGTCTTTCAGTGGATCACCGCTGTATTGGATTATTTGATCTGCAGAAAAATGTGTATACAGGTTAAATCCAATATTTCCAATATTTTTCATAATATTTTATTTAATAGTGTAATGTGGTAATTTCATAATTGCATTGTTTAACTTCTTAAGCACTTTGGAATTTATGTCAAAAATATGCCAGTGAGCCAGCTAGAGGCTAGATTATTAAAAAATATTATATAATTATGAAAATTATTAGCGATTTCAATTTTGCTGTCTTTATATTTAAATCAAAAATCAAGGTTTTAATAAACGCATAATAAAACCCAGTCCCACCATTCAGCAGCTTCTGCGCGAACATCCCCACGGTGGGGTGGTGGTGTCCCGTCAGCACCACCAGCTCCGCCGCAGCCGACAGAAAAGCACAAGCATGGCGCGGGTCACGGGACAGCGGACTGTACTCACAGGACGGCTGCGGGACACTTGGATATGACACACGGGACATAGACGTGGGACTTTTTTATTTACAACACACGGAAGATGGTCGATGACAGTTTAGCATAAGATAACAAAATAAATGAATAAATATTTACACTTATGACATAGTAGTTTTTCATATGAAATATTAAATACCTTATCCATCTTGATAGTTTTCTTCAGTTGTATCTCAATCTCTTTCTCCTCAACTTCTTTTTTATCAACGGCTGCATGGAACCAACCCTTTACTGTATTAGCTGATCTTTTTCTAGGCTTGATGTTCCCCTCATCATCTATTTTAAGATCTATGTAGGTTTCCTCTCCATCATCTGCAACATTATTAATATTATAAAAATATATAATAGCACAATAGATTTGTATCTGCAACCTTTAGCATAAAAAGTGTAAATACCCTATCAATAGATCTATCGTGTCACTACTAGTTTTTGAAATATAATTTTATATAATATTCTTTACCTATTAATAAATCTCTTTTATCTCCTTTTAAAAGATCAACTTTCTTCTGTTCAACTTTTTCTTCCTCCTCTTCTTTTGTTTTATTTAAATTATCTTCTAAGTCAGAATTGTCTTGAATTTCTTCTTGTTCTTCACTTTTATCTTCTTCCTTTACTTCCTGGTATACAATAATAACATAAGTGTCAGTATATTATGACTTCTGCTGGTTGCATAATAATTGGAAAGGGTATGGAGAATAACCAGCCTGAACAAAGATTGTCTTGATATTTATATCATAAAAAAAGTATTCCTAGGGATCTAAACCGGATCTCAATTATAGACTGACAGTAACAAACAATATATTATAAAATAATTTACATTCAGTTTTAGTCAAAAATACACCAACCTCGTTAATATCAGATTTAGTAAACACCAGTTTAATAACTCCTTTCTTATCACTACTCTTCAGTACTTGTGATATCAAAAACAGCATCCCACAAGCCTGTCCGGGGTTCAAGTAACAGCACAATTGCAGCAGTCGCTTTATGAAGGCAGTTATTCTAGGTATATCGCTGTCTCTTTTCAATGATTTGTATATGAGTGAGAACAATAATGCAGAGTGGGTTGTGTTGAAGATTTCGGTGTTAGTCAGTTTGCGGTACAGAGCTGAGTAATATCTGAAATATTCAATTGTATATAAAATACATAAAATGATATCACTCTTTTTTCATGATGTTATGTACATACAAGGATTCAAGTGTGTTTAATAAAAAGTTAAAAGTGAAAAAGCAGCAGTACTTTAATGAATTCGAAGCAGTAGCTAGTTAGTTATATAATGTATTGTATAAATGTAATGTATTGTATAAATGTAATGGTTTGGTTAAATGTAATGTATTGTATAAATTATTCTAAGTCATCCCCTGATGAAGAATGTTGGTCAATATTCTCTGGGTTAAAATGTTGAGTGTGCTTATGTCTCTTTCTCTCTCTCCGTGTGTGTACTCACAAGTGTTCGTGTGAGTGTGTATTAATGTATTGTGTATGAGTATATTAGTGTGTGTGTGTGTATGTGTGTGTGTATGTGTATATTAGTATGAGTGTCCCCTGTGTGTTCGCACCTGTCGGCGGCGGGCTGG
Source organism: Napeogenes sylphis (assembly GCA_959347405.1). Taxonomy (NCBI): domain Eukaryota; kingdom Metazoa; phylum Arthropoda; class Insecta; order Lepidoptera; family Nymphalidae; genus Napeogenes; species Napeogenes sylphis. The sequence goes on along the minus strand of OY365781.1, from coordinate 8,678,151 downwards.
TGGTCGTCGCTGGTGTGGTAGAGCAGCGCCAGCGCGTGCACGGCGACGCCTGGTGGCGCGAGGTGCACGAGGCGGTGCACGGCCGTCACGTGGCTCGCCGCCTCCGACACGCGCTCCTTGGACGAGAACGGGTACGCACGCTTCACGCCCGTCAGGATAGCGGACATCAGACGGGAGTCTATGTCGCCCTGGAATACGTTTGAATTAGGCATTACTTAAAACAATAATTGGCCTAGTTGATATGATGTGACTACGAGGGTGGATCAAATATAAACCGGAATTTTACAGATACTTTTCTTAGCCAACCACGAGGGCTCTCACAGTGTAGGTTCTTGTAAAGTAGTGTATCAAGAGTGGGGGAAACGCTTGGTGAGCTGTTTGACTCTGTCAATTCGTCAGTACAGCTATTAGTGAGCAACAGGTTCCAGCGTCCGTTGCACAACGGGTTATAATAAAGTTTTTAACTAAGGAAGGCGTTAAACCGTGCGTAATTTTGACTCGATTGAAGGCTCAGTATGGGGATGGTACTCTGTCTAAAACTCAAGTGTTTGATTGGGCCAAAAAGATTAAGAGTGGACAAGAAAATGTGAAAAATGGGAGTCATAATCGACGTCTAAAATCAAGCGTCTCTGGTGACAACATTGGTGAGTTCGTGACCTTCTTGAAAGTGACAGGCGGCCCACTATTAATAAAAACATTTTACAGGTGGGCATTAGCTATGGAAGTACTCAAATAATCATTAAAAATCATCTTGGTTTCAAAAAAATCTGTGCCCGATGGGTCCCAAAGTTGTTGAACGGAGATCAAAAAAACATCCGACTGCAAATTAGTAAGAGACATCTGAATCGATTTCAGCTGGAGGGAGAGGCTTTTTTGAGGCGTATCGTAACATGCGATTAAACATGGGTGCATCATTACACTCCCGAGTCCAATATGGCGAGTAAAGAATGGCGAAGGAAAGACGAAGCCGGTCCTGTGAAAGCGAAAACCCGTCTCTGAGCCGGTAAGGTCCTCGCGACTTTCTTTTTCGACTACAGAGGAATGTCGCTCATGGATTTCCTACATGACCGACGTACAGTTAACGCTGCCTACTGCTGCCAGCTGTTAGAGCAAAAGCCGCTTACAGAAGCAAAAGACGCGCTGTCCCCATCAGAAATGTCACCCTTCTTCATGACAGTGCCAGGCCACATACGGCGGGAGAAACGAAACAAAAACTGGAGCATATGCATTGGGAAACCCTTGAGCATCCTCCATATAGCCCACATTTGTCACCCTGTGACTATCATTTGTTTGCGCCCATGAAAGATGCACTTGGAGGATTGAGATTTGACAAAGATCAAGATGTTCAGGAATTCGTGCGCAATTGGTTGGTGACTCAACCTCAAAGTTTCTACGAGCAAGGTATGAATAATCTTTCAAGCCGCTGGGAAAAAATGTGTAGAGCGTGAAGAAAAGTAATCATTAGTATTTTGGTATTGTTTTATAAATAAAAAAATATTAAAAAAGAATTCTGGTTAATATTTGATCCACCGAATATTTTGATAAGAGGCAGAAATATCACATTTGAAATGTCTGACAATACTCTCATGAGCCTGTGATTTTTAAATGAAAGCATGGCTCAAAAAGTTTCTTCAACCAGAAACATATACATCTTTTTCTATTAGACAAATCTACATAACTTTTATATTTATTTTCTTCCAAAAAATATTTGAGCTATTTAAAGAGCACACATAAATTTTCGGGTATGGTGTAAAAGTTAAACAGACGTTTAGAAACCAACACAGTATCTTAGATAATTTTAAAGGAACTTTTTATTTTCAAGCATTAACCTAATCTGTAAATTTTAAGTGGTTGTCTAGGACCACCATACCCAATGGGAATTTTGTTAGTTAATTCTATGAAAGATAAGATAGCTATTAGGTAAATAGTAGGTCTTGCTCTTTGCAAATCATATTTATTTAGAGCACCAATCTCCAACAACTCTCAACAACCAATATTCAACCTGTTTTAACCATTTTAAAGAAATTACATAATCATAGATTAGACACTAAGATATTATTTAAAAAACTATAATACATTTAAATACCTTCTTAATAGAAGCCTTAAAGAATGAAAAATAAATGCGTATAAGGTTCTCAGCTATTCGACTATCATCCTTGCCAAGAAAGAACTGATTCAGGAAACACACTCCGTAATACTGAGCTCGTGGAGATATGTTTGTCCTGTAAATATTATTGATTGTTATTAAGTATACCCATGGTAAGTATTTTACATTAAATTTAAAAATGTTATGAAAAATTTACTGTAATTAAATGATGCAAGTAAAAAAGGAGAGTTGAGTGTAAAAAAAAAAAAAAATCCAAAATAAGTAACACTGAAAATATTTTTGATTGTTAATTATTTTGAGTGTTACTTATTTAGGTCCAATAACAAATCAGTAATGTTTACCTGAACAACATCTTCTCTATCTCAGCTAAAACTACAGCCTTCATGTTGGGATGGTTATATAATATTTGACACAAATGGTAAATCACTTTAGATGCCACAGTCTGACTCGGATCTCCCAACTTGTTTATTATGTTTGTTAACAACATCTGAAATAAATACAGCATTTGTAATATGTTTTCCATACTAAAAGTCAAAAATTCTTTATTCCATTCCATATTTTATATTTATTTAGGACACATCAAAATGAAAAAAATATATAAAAAAAAGTTTTATTAGTTAAGTTTATGAGACGATCCAGACAAAGAAACTCATAGCCACTCATTTCAATTGCCAATATAATTGTTAGAGTTTTTTTATGAGGTTTACAATTTAACTCAAAAAAAACATTATGTCATATTTTAACATTTTGTTGTAAGCAGTGTCAGGCCATTAATGAATACTCGAGAGCATTTAAACATTAGAAAATAAATATTTTTGGTAATAACTTAAATACCTTTTCCCTCTCAGGATGATGCATTAATAAATAGGACATAGCACTGATAGACTTTTCCTTATTAGCGTCTACCGAATCATGTGCAAACTTGTTTAAAGACTCCACATAGACTGGAAAGTAATATATATTTTATAAACATTACAAGAATTGGGAAATAAAAAATATTTATAGTACAAGTAAATCCAACCTAGTGAGGGTAGGGTAATAATAATAGAATTTAAATTGCTGTTGTTGTCTTTGTTAATGACACAAATACTGTGTTGTCTGTTAATTTTAAGTAAAAGTCTCAGATACCATATTGCAGAAACTTTTCCTACAAATTAATAACATTTAAGACAACAGTTTTATTTTATTATAATAATGAAGGTCACTCACTCCCATACAACTCTTTCAACTGATCCTCATAATACCATAACTTTAATATATTTCTCCGAGCCTGTTTGTTGCCTGAGGTCATTTCATCTATTAGATGTAGAGAGTGCTGTTCAAATGTTCGTAATTTTGTGTCAGGGATTAAAAGTTCTGATATTAACAGCTCTGATAGTGCATCTGAAACATAATTGAGATAAGTTGTTTATAGAGATGTAGTATGATTGTCATAAAATAAAATTGTTCATAGATGTATAACACAAATCGGTTACTGGCAGTAAATTATTAAAAGGTATGTATTATAATGTTGTTTAAGTTCTTACCAATTATGACAATGCCATCCTTTTTCTTGGCTGGTTTTACATTATTTATTAAATTTCTTAATGCTGTTAAGTTGTATGATGGATTGTCCTAAAATAATATGTTTAATAAAAAATTTGCATATTTTTAAAATTTATACATACCTATTTCTATATACATATATAGATGATCTGGAAATATTTATTATTATGATTATAATACCTGTATTAAAATAGTGGCTGCTGCAACTCTGTCACCAATTGTACCTTTTGTTAACAGTGTTCTCGCCCATTGTTGGTCTGATGACCCACTTTTACTTGACTCTACATAAGACAATTTTAATATTATACATAAAATAAAATTGAAAGAATATTGTAATATAAATGAATAAATATACTTGTTTCATAAGCTAATGTGTCTCCATGTAAAGCACTGCTAGCTTCTTTGCGGAATTCTTCTATTTTCTCTTGTGTGATGGTACCTTTTGTCGAAGGTTCTTCTGGCAACTAGAAAAAAAATTATGAATTACATTATTATAATTATGAACATACAATTTATATTACATTATATTACAATTATGAACTACATTTATACAACATAACAAATTAAAATATATCGTTTATTAATTAAAGTACTTTAGTACCTGTTGATACCATTTCTTTTTGTCTGCATATTCTAAGGTATCTGCAAAATGTTTGGCTATACCATAACCTTTTTTCTCATCAGCGTTTTTGTCAGCTCTGCCATAATTTGTATACGCTTCATCTACTAGTATATTCTCTTCGAATCGTTTGTGCTTCATTTTGTTTTAATATTTCTTTCAATTACTTTAAAACAATTGTATTGATTTCAAAATATAAGCACGTGAACTACGCAATATGTCAAATGTCAAGTTTCACTTTCATATGAAAATTGAGTATTGACATAAGATAGGAGACTTGACCTTTCTTTGACATATAGAGTAGCGTAAAATCTAAATAGTGTAGGACTGTAGATATAAAGAAAATACTTAAAAAATATATGTTTTAATATTTACATTCTAGATAATGTGCCAAACAAAGTTATGATTAATAAAAGAGATATCTTCAATTTAATGCTTTTTAAAAGAACATTATACATGCAAGTATTTAATACTTTCTATTCTTTTCACCCTTGATATAAAAGTTTTCCTAAATAAAGAAGTTTGTGAAGATGCATTTGTATACTAAGCAAAACCGTGGCATCATGATTTCTACCTATGTTTTTAAAATAAAAAAAACACTTGACAGTAGAAAGTTGACAGTGACATTTATTGTAGTTTTTCGTAACTTGCTGTGGGGTGTAGCTATTTTATGATTAAGATCATTTAAAATAAATATTTTTATTATAATCAATATTTTAAGTGCTTCAATATTATAATGGATGATCAAGGAAGGAAAGTTATTGTTTGTGATAATGGCACTGGTGTAAGTATACTTGTTTTTATTACCACTGCAGTTTCAATAATTTCTAAATGATGATAAGCGTCTGATTCATCATTAAATACTGTCAATATTTCAGTTCGTAAAATGCGGATACGCCGGTAGCAACTTCCCTGCCTTTATATTCCCGTCAATGGTCGGTCGGCCGATTATCAGAGCGGAAAATAAAATTGGAGACATAGACGTTAAGGTGTGTATGACTTGTATTCTAATTTATAATCTTGATATTTCAAACTTAGGTAATATGAACTATTAGTAAAATAAAATTTAAAAAAGATTTTTCTTATTCGCGTATAAAAACGCGTCCTTAGAGTGATAGAAACAAACAAAACATATTTAAACTTAATTGTTATTAATTTTACAGGATATATGTATAGGAGTAAGTCATTTATTATATTGGCATGTCTGTGTGTAAAGAGAAAACTTGTAATTTTGCTCTAGTTAATATAAAATACATATACTACTTATGACTTACTAACAGTTTTGTGTGACAGTGTGCAAATATTTAATAAAAAATCAACAACAATGTTTGATGTCAGAACTAACTTAAAATTTTAATATCTCTGTTATAAAGCAGAAATATATACATATGTATACATATAGGTATTAAGTAGCATCAATATTTAAAACAAATCATTAATAATTTGAAAATAATTGTTATATTGGAACTTGTATTGCTCCAATAAATTGAAAAGTATATTTAATTTTACATTCTACTGTATAATTACAGTTTTAAAAACTTGACACCAAAAAATATATCAATCAATAATGTTTTTTCAATTTATTTAAGAATAAACTATTTCATGCGATCCAGATGTTTGATCCTGAAGTTGTTAAGGTAAAAAATTGGTAGAACATTAGCTTTCTCGTTACTTTGCATAGATACAGGAAGTCAATCACCTTGCTGATTTATTATTTATATCACGACAACCTACATAAATATAGCAAAGTAGGTTTCGCACAATATACATTATAAGGACATATATATACATTACTTTTACATAACATTGTTTTATAGCTTTAGATATGAAGAGTTTACTAGACAATGTGTACATAGCCTTATGTCATTTTTGCTGACATCAAATTTAATATGTATGTGTGTTTAAAGATTGGTGAATATTAGCAAATATTACTATTTTTATAATTGACGATTTTTATTACAGGATTTAATGGTAGGAGATGAGGCGTCTCAGTTAAGATCCATGCTTGAAGTTAGCTATCCCATGGAAAATGGAGTAAGTTTTATATAGTCAAAAGTATAACTATACTTTTGACTATAAAATTTTATAGATTAAAACTAATGTTAATATTTTCAAACTCATTTTCAAATGCCATGAAGGAATTGTTTTATGTTCTTTGAAACAAAGTAAATTGTTTTTGGTATTACTTAAAACATAATATGCAAATGATTTCTTGAATAATTTAAAAATTCACTTCAGTTTTAGTATTTCTCACAATAACAGTAGTATAATAAAATTATAAAATTATCATAAAATTAAAAAATTTAGTGTTTTCTCATAAATTACTGAAAACTAACTTTTTGATATTAAAAGATTTTTCTACATAGGTTGTTAGAAACTGGGAAGACATGTGCCATGTGTGGGATTACACATTCGGTCCAAACAAGATGAACGTAGATCCTAAGGACACAAAAATACTGCTCACCGAGCCACCGATGAACCCCACCAAGAATAGAGAGAAGATGATTGAGGTTTGTCTGTTTCTTTTGATTATTATAATTAATTGCTTATTAAAAGTAATTGTAACATGCTAAGCAAATAATAACCTCAAAAACTAGTCAGAATGAACAAAAATTGTGGTAATATGAGAAAAAAGGATACTTTTTAGGGTTCCATACCCAAAGGATAAAAACGGAACCCTATTACTAAGACTTCACTGTCCGTCTGTCTGTCCTCCGGAAGTATTTTATAAGCTGTGGTGATAGCTAGACCGTTGAAATTGTAACATATGAGTATTTTTTTTGCTGCTATAATAATAAAATACTAAAATGGAAATAAAATTCATGTTTGTTATTGGTTATTGTTATAGCAACAGGCAGACGCTTAAAATATTTACAAAATACTCACCTCAAAAATAAATCTTTAAATTAAAATAAATAAAACATTTAAAGATACAAAAAACCTGTTTTTTTGCTGTTGCTGTATATGTTGACTGTATTTTTATGTTATGTATGAGTTCAACTCGCACTTGGCCATTGTTATTCTTGAACAAAATTTAATTTTCCTTTAAAAAAATCCCAAAATTAACCCTTATAATATAGACAATGTTTATGTGTTTAAGGTAGTAAAACCAAAATAAAATATTTTTTTTATGTAATAAAATTTATGTAATTGTGAAGAATATGCTATTTCTATGATTCCAGGTAATGTTTGAAAAATATGGGTTTGACAGTGCCTACATAGCCATACAAGCAGTCCTCACTCTATACGCTCAAGGACTGATCTCAGGAGTTGTGGTTGATTCAGGTTAGATAATTATTCTAATAACAAGTACTTATTATATTTTTGATAATCATTCTGATTGTTAGTGGTACAATTGCTCTTGGGCACCTGTATATATATATAAGATATAATTATTATAAAGTTATCTTATTTTTTTTTTGCGATTGTATTTTTTTTAATTAAGGCCTAATTTTTAGCATTGGGCGTTATTTAATACGTACAAAAACATAAAAATTCAACCGGATCAAAGATATTGATAAAATTTGACATGGCATGGCCCATATAACATAATGTATGTTTAATAGATTTACATCAAGGCTGTCACAAATACAACATTAGTTAGATTTACGTATATGCAGATTATATATATATTATTGTATGATGTTAGGAGATGGTGTGACCCACATATGCCCAGTGTACGAGGAGTTTGCTCTCCCTCACCTCACGAGGAGACTGGACATAGCAGGGAGAGACATCACGCGGTATCTGATTAAGGTTTGTATGTTGATGGAATTACTACTAGAAAACTTGTACAATAGTATAATACATATGCATACATATATGTATATTAAAAAAACCTTTTTGGGATTTCAGATGCTTTTGTTTATTAGACATAGATATTTTTGCTTTTTAGTTTTGATTGCTTATAACAAAATTTTTATATGACTTTTATAATGTTAATTGTGGGATTGGTAATATTTATATTTTATCGTAACTCAAAATATAACTCTTAGCAAAACATAACTCTTAACTCAATAACTCTCAGCTCCTTCTCCTCCGAGGCTACGCGTTTAATCACTCGGCGGACTTCGAGACCGTCCGCATGATGAAGGAGAAGTTGTGCTACATCGGATACAACGTGGAGCAGGAACAGAGGCTGGCCTGGGAGACCACCGTCCTCGTGGAGCCTTACGTGGTACGTTACATATACTAATAATAATATCGGGACAAATTACACACATTGATCTGACCCCTAAGTAAGCAAATTATTTGCTTGTGTTAAGGGTGTTAGACAACGATACTAATACATAGAAATACTGATAATATATTTAATATACGACCAAACCCATAAACACAGACTACTCATACATAATAATACTCATCACATAAATGCCTGTCTCTGCCGGGAATCGAACCCGAATCCCGTTGCACCGTGACACGTTAGGCGTCTGCGCTAACCACTCGACCAACGGGGCGGCAAATATACTAAAAATATTAGACCTTCAATTTCTGCAGCATTTTTGCTTGTTCTATGTCTTTCATTTTAAAATGTATATTGAATTATATTCTTTTTAAGGAGGTTGGAGACTAAAATTTTGTTACTTTAATTATTATTTTGTAAGTGGAGGCGCGTGAAGCACTTATTTATTTATTTATCTCGTTTTTATTTTGAATATTTACCAAATATCACGTATGGACGTCAAAAAAGTTAGTAAATATATATCCCTTAGCAACCCTTGAGGACCAGAGGAGGTAGGACAGGGGTGAAAGGGCAGGGATTGATCTTTGCGACTGTAACTCATATGATTACTATACTCATATGATTAATAATATTAATTATAAATAATTTAATTTAAAAAAAAATAATAATAATGAAATATATTTCACATTATATTATATTAGTTACCAGACGGGCGCGTGATCAAAGTGGGCGGAGAGCGCTTCGAAGCCCCCGAAGCCCTGTTCCAGCCTCACCTCATCAACGTGGAGGGTCAGGGCATCGCGGAACTAGTCTTCAACACCATACAGGTATAACCAATTATTTTGTATATTTTATTGTTAATTGTAGATTTTATGCTCAGGAATCAAACCTACGATCTAATCTATTAGATCAAAACACTATACAAATCTAAACATATATGAATTAAACTTCATCGTGATCCCCTAGTACGAGTTATAAAATCTTTTAAAAATGAAATATTTAGAACTTCTTTAAATCATCGTAAATAATAATTTTTGAACAGATTGTTTAAAAATGGCAATAATTTTGTTTCATAGAGTGTATAATAATTCTATGCTTTGATTTTACGATTCGTAAACTATCATAGTTTTCGTGATGTCAAAACTAGTACTAGGACTTAGGAGTACAGGAATAAACTCTAACCACTAACAACATTATTTAAAGGCGTATATTATTTAAAATATTTATTATTTTTATTACTTCAATATACCATATCTTGTATTCCAGGCAGCGGATATAGACATGCGGAACGAGCTCTACAAGCACATAGTCCTCTCCGGGGGCTCCACCATGTACCCGGGGCTCCCCTCCCGCCTCGAGAGAGAGATCAAACAACTGTATCTAGAGCGAGTTCTGAGGAATGACTCTGAGAAACTTGCCGTGAGTCAAAGTTAAAGTTTATTCTTCAATTAGACATACATTACTTGTATGAAACTTATAATTCTAATCGCAAAGTTTTCATATAGAATAATCCTTATGAATATTCTTAAAAATATTTTAACAATTCTTCGAATTACAGAATTAAATAAAATGGATGTGCTACATCATGGACTAGTAATTTTATAGTTATAAAGGTTCATATATGTATATATTTTTTTGGTAAACATTAAACCTAAGTCCAATAAAATATCCATAATCAACAATCACACTCATATATATATATATATAAATATGTTACTCCATACCAATTATTATCCTCCCTCCAGAAATTCAAGATCCGTATCGAGGACCCCCCGCGGCGTAAGGACATGGTGTTCATCGGAGGCGCCGTACTCGCTGAGGTCTGCAAGAACAGAGACAACTTCTGGCTCACGAGGAACGACTATGAGGAACAGGTACTTAGGATGGCTCTTACACTAGTTGTAATGGAAAAAACCTACATTGACTCTTATACTATAACATTTTAAGGTATACTGTACAACATTACACTATTGTGTATACTTTTTGAAGTGGTATTGTAAGTAATTTATTAAATGGCAGATAGAATATGAAATTTATAATTTATAAACATGAAAGCTCAGTTGACTGACATTACGTATCGGAAAGTCGCAGGTTCGATTACCAGTAGTATTTATAATTTTTCATTATATATTTATTTATTTTAAACTTTATTGTACTATAATTGTATTGTAAAAGTATGCAATTCAGGGCCTTAATGCCAAAGTATTGTCTAACAGTCAACCGAACCACAATACAGAGAAGAAAATATATGCATATATAAAACTACTAGGGTACAATATAGAAAAAAAACAATAAAAGCTTAAAACTCGCATAACAAAACTCACAAACTCACATAAAATATATAATAAAAATGTTTCATTAAATATATAACATATCTTTACTTTAAAACTGTAGTATTATTATATTAATAAAACTTATTATTTCCAGGGTATCTCCTGTCTCCGGAAACTTGGACCCCGTGCCAGTTAATAATCTTAAGCTATTCCAATACTTAATTTTTATAACGAGATTCATAATTAAGAACCGTTTGTAATAGTCGGGGTTAATGACTTTTAAAATTAACAATATTTATTATAAATAAAACCTCCTTATATCATAAAAACTCAGTAAATAACAAATAAACCTTTTACTTTGTGTCAATATGGTTTTACTTAAAATGTATTAATAAAAGTATTTTATTATCACAAATATGTTTATTTCGCTCACAAAAGCAATAAAAAATGAAATTTATTTAAGACTGTTTTATTTTGCATTTAAAGTATTATCTGTAATATCCCCTTTAGTGGGATTTTTGTATAAATATTATGTAATAAAATAATATGTTATAACATTATTGTTTTTTTTCACCTGAATTATAAACATCCATATTTATTTTTTGAGACAGTAATAATGAATTTATTCATACTTACATACTTTACATACTTTTAAAATTTTAATATTATATATTGTCAATTCTTGAATTCAATTTAATTTTAATCCAAGTTAAGATTTAAATAATTATAAAAACATAATAATTTCGTTATTATTAATGCTTATATATCTCTATTATATGCAAAAAATATAACATTTATTTACTATTCATAATAAATAATATTCACTGTTGAATGTTGTAAAAACGTATTACTAAAATAATTCCTGTGCTTCTTGACTCATAAAATTATATTTTTTAAGATGATTTATAGAATGATGTTAAATACTAAACTACTAAACTAAAAATATATATCATTTATAACAATTTGTTTAAATTAATGTCAATAGATTTCGATTCATAGAGTGTAATAATAATAATTCTTTTTGATTTTACGATTTCGTAAACTGTTCATAGTTTTCGTAATGTCAAAATTTGTTCTAGGGGTACTACTGAATTATTTTACTATTTTGACAAAAATCTATAGCGATGTCTTACTTAAATACTTTTCTCAATAGAACTAATAGTACATAATATATTAATTCGTAACATATTTTCTTACAATTAGGTTTTCGTTGTCTAACCTGTTCATATGTTTTTTGGTATATAAATTCAAACTAATTTTTGGTATATAATTTTTTTTTAAATTATATTACTATAAATTAGACTAAAAACGTTAAACCTGACAATATATTATGTTCTAACAAAAATTTAAAAATATATTGTTTTCATACATTGAGGAATCTTTGACTAAACATAGTGCAATATTATATCAATCATATTGCATCAAAGTCCTAGAATGTAATGATACAACACCCGAAACCTTTGTTAAAATTGTTTGTTTCTATCTAATTCAAGGGTTATTATTGTAAAATAATATATTTTAATGATTAGGTTATATTTTCACAGTAGAAATAAAACAAGTGTATGGATTAATTATTATTTATTTCAAAATCGCAAATGCAAAAATTCCTTCCATTAATACAGATGCTACAGATACAAAAGTAAAAAACTGACACATAACTGTATCACAAATATAAAACGCTACATTAAAAGCTAAACAATAATTTTATACAAAAAAGAAATAGAATGCGATATATTAAGAAATAAAGCACCATTATGGTTTAAATAATTACACAATGCCAATTACACACGCGTTAAAGTTATGAAATAAAGGAACTTAGTTTTATACAAAATAATAGATCAAAATAATATTATATAAATATACATTAATTTTAGATACAAAATTGACACAACAATAAAGCTACAATTACAACTAGCGCACCTAAAATAACATTTTAATATATCTAATTACTTAATAATCCAAAATAAGTATGTTCTTGTTGTCAGAAATGTTAGTTATTCCTTGACTTTGCCTTAAAATGAAAATGTCGTTGTTTTAGTAATTTTAGGCATGCTAGCATTTCTAATGGACCTATTTTCTGGCACTACGCGTATAAAAACTAACCTATAAATGTCGGTTCAAAACCAACAACTAAACTACATGAGTAATAGTACCTTATAATAATTTTATAAATAAATATTGAACTTATAACAGGCTGTAAGCACATAGTTTAGATTAAAAATTTATTAGAGACTTAATTTTGTTAGTTTTACCAAAAAAATATGAAGTCGTTTTTTTGAAAGACAATTTAGCCAAATGTCAAATAGAGAATCAAATTTGCAACTGTTAAGTTTAATTCACCAGCTCAAGTAAAACATATTTAATACACTATCCTAGTAATTTCTAATTTTATTTATAGTCTATAAATGCATTATCTGGTATCGTTAGAATGTACAATTTAAAACGGAAAACAATCCGCAAATTTAATGATTACCTATAGTGTATATATTTTTTTGTTACAAAAAAAATCAAAAGAGAAAAAAAAAATACCCAAATTCTTAAATATCAATTACAATTAAAGGCTATGATAAATACAAATACTAAACCTATTCTATCAATTTCGATTCAATCAGGACGATCGTTTTTTTTTTCGGACGAATATTTACTAACTTATCATAAAATGGCTACATTCAGTCTTATTCTAATTTCATTATTTACACAAATGGCAGTATCGTTTAGCTTCGAGTTTTTCTCTTATATCTATAATATTTGAAACAAAAGCTACTATTTTTTAAACAAATACAAAGACTAATACTAGATGTTATTATTATTAATTATGCATTTTTTTCGAAATAAAATTATTATCTTTCAGAATTTTAATTATAGTAGCTTTTAATTCAAATAAGTCCTTAATTCTAATTATGAGATAATTCAGTAATGTAATATACTTACGTAGTTTTCTATCCGGTTTAAATAAAGGGAAGATATTATTTTGGCAAATATACTGATTATTATTTGGAAAACATTTTATGCTGGTTTTGTCTTTAAACTTAAAATTTTAAAATAAAAATTGTGGTATTGCTTAAATCGAATTGAAAATCAGTCATAATTATTCTAAGGATTTAAATTATTTTTAATAACTGTAAATATATTATAAAAAAATCTACAGCTATTGCATATAAAATCTAAAAACCTAGTTTAAATTATCTAAATAAATGTAAATGCATAAAAATCTTATTAAAAACTTATTCTAGTCAATTGTGCAAAATATTTCCTTTGCAAGTTAGATAGTACCGTTTTTAAAAAACCTTAATTTATTTTAGTAAATTATACTTGAGACCATTTTTGGAATACTTGAGTTTTTTTCCATTTGTATGTGTGTTTTGTAATTAACTTATTAATTTAATTATTTTATTGTAGTTAAAATACAAATTACAATAGACTTATAGTTTTTAATTTAATTATTTTCTAAAAATGTTTATTAAACAAATTTTAATTTCTTTGATTTTAGTAAAAATCTTACTCTACTTTATTTGTGTAATATCAAATCTTTGAGAAACATTGACATTGTTAATTCAAACATACTTTTTTAGCGAACGACCTATCTATATCATATTTTTTCAACCCAAACTTTAATGATTTTAAAAACTTTATTTCATTCCAATGTGACTTCCAACCTACTCCACTCATCTTTGAGAACCACTGCCTCCAATATATTCTATAAAATTTACGCCTCCACATCTCCAGAATGTTGAGAAGCACTGTCCGCCATCTCCTTTATAATAGAGTTGATCTCCTCACATATTTCAGTGAACTGTGGTCTGTCTGTGGGTGATTTGCTCCAACACCGTTTCTGTAATTTTTATGCTTTTTATTAATATTCATAATATAGGGTATTGATTCATATACATATCGCATAAATAAAAAAAATGTTGTAATTTTACCAAATTTCTATAGCAATGATCATTTCATAATGAACAATAAAACATATAAATAAGTTAAGTTAATCTTCTATCAATGGAGATCTTTGTCGGTTGATCTTAATGAATGATTCAGTACAGAATTTGGATTTTATAAGTATAATGTATGCTTATTTCATATAAAAAAATCTGTTTTTAAATTCACAGGAAATTTAAAACTATTTAAATAATACCTTATGTTATTGATCTCAATCTATAATTATATATACCAGCATAGCCTGCAGTCTGTCGGGCATCGAAGCCGGGACGTTCCACTCCAAGGCGTCGTTCTTGAGTCTCTCCAACACCGAGTTGTCGTTTAGTTTAGCAAACGGGAGTTCAGCTTTAGTGTAGATCTGAGGTAATATTATAATTGCAAATATATTTTAAAATTGTACGATTATCATGAATAGAAACTAATTCAATCATGATAAAAAAAATAATAAAGCAAAAAATAATATATATAAATAATTATAAAAAATATATATATGATTCTAGTCGAAAACGATTCGAGTAATATGAGCAAAAAAAAATAAAAAAATACATTAAAAAATTATGTATAATCTGTGAAAAATTATATTTATCTGTACCTCCCAAATAGTAGCAGCATACATGTACACATCAGACTTGGTGGAGTAGTCTCCTTCCACCACTGCCTCGAACGGTAACCAACGCAGAGGAATCACCTGTTTTATAATATTACTGTAAGTCTGTATGTCTGTTACGAATGACAAACGATTTATCAATATTATCGATTATTTTTTAGAAAAGTGATTATGTTACATGCTCTGTTGTATGTGATGTGGTTTTTTTCAATAAGTGGGTTTTCATATTTTTAATCAAGAGCGTGTTTAAACTAAAAACCAACTCTTGAACTTTATTACATTAAACAAAGAATATTTTGTTTAACCTAACGCAGTGTTATTTGACGAGATATTATCATGTGTATAATATGACGTCACTATTCCCCTCCCTCACCGTGTCATGCATCTTGTAGTACTCGTGTGAGTGAGGTCCTCGTGTGAGCGCGGGGAGGGACAGCTTCAGCTGTAGGGACGACGTGATGAGACAATTGCGGGCCGCGATGTCCCTGGAACATACAAACGGAATACTTTAGAGGATTGTGTTATATATTTTCTTTATGCTAAAACTATGTTATGTTTATAATAAGAATCGTGGAACTCTTAAACTACTCTCTCTATCTCACTCGCTCTCTCTCTCTCTCTCTCTCTATCTTTCTACCACTTACACACATGAACGCATCAACCGCGAGTTTGTTAGTGCAAGTAAATCGACAGATGATCTTTTTTCTCTCTCTCACCTGTGTGTCAATCTCTTATGCGCCAGTCTGGCCGCGGCGGCCGCCAGGTGCGCGGCGAGCGCCAACCTGTGTGTAGGAGCGAGAGGCACGATGGTGTTCTCTCTCGGCGGCAGTCCGTGGGCGGGGCCGACGCGTGCTATGTACTCTTCGTTCTCTTCCTGCGTGCGTGTCGCTATCAGGAAGGTCTTGAGGTCACCCTGGATACAAGTGTACACATTAGAGATGATATGTTAGTTTTAAAAAACTTTTATTCTGTAGTATGTGCGATATGATGACTGTGTGACGTCGTACCCAGTCCGTGTGCTCCAGCAGCATGTAATGCGGCTCTTCCTGGCACAGCCCCAGAAGGCGCGCCAGGTGCTCGTGACGTGTTCGGAACAGCTCCAGCTGGCGACGGAACTCCGACAGCTGCACCTGGAGAAATGTATTGTTAATTTAGGGTCACCTAGTGGTTGTAATGTAATTTTGGCAAGAAGTCTCTATTTCAATTCCGAGGTATGGAAATTATGGATTTTTGGTTTAAAATATGTGTTCGTTATGACGAGAGGTTCACATCATAAATGTATTGAGACGTAACGTCATTGGTGGGATTTGAGTACATACAGTACCTCTGATTTAAGGTATTTGATGGGCATTCATAATATTTCACATGGACATAAATTTGGATTTGGATGGATGAACATAAATTTCAGTGAGATAATGGTACCTTCCGATCTAAAGAACCACTTGACTATTAATAATTAAAAAGATAGTGTCTTCTTTGTTTTAATCCACTACTTACAGTAATACTCAGAGTTACGTTATATTTATAATATTTAGGGTTATTTTTGAGCCTTAACTTACATTATCTTTAGTAGACAGCGCTTTGACCAACACAGGCTGAATAACACTTTCAGAGTCATCATCTTTGTTCCGCAGTTTCTTTATCTGTGCCAGGTCTATCTTAGCCAACATTACATCACCGAATTCACCTCGACCTTGAAAATAATATATTCTTCTTTAAAAAAATATTACATTGATTGAATTTATTTATGTAGGTATTTAATGTATTTTTTTTAAGTTTAACGAAACTCATACATACCAAGTGTAATAATATCGGTGAGTAAGCTCTTTGGTACATTGAGATGTTCATACTGATTTGATTTCTTAGACACTCGGGATATACCTGATACTTCTGAATTATCCGCACCTGAAAGATATATCAATAAAAATAGATAGTTCTATTGATTTATCGTGATACACTTTTTACTAAGGAATTTATTCTTTTCTTCAAATAAGTTTCTAAAACTTGCTGCCATATTAAATTTCATCAAAATCGGTTTAAACTTTCAAAAACATGAGAGATCACCAGTTACTTTGGAATTTATATTATTAGTTAGGATTTTCCCCACTCACCACTTTCTTTATCACATAGTAGCTTCCCGTTCTGCACGGGCGCACCGTTCCTCTTTTTATCGTCTTCTTCTACTAACTTCTCCCTTCCTTCTGCCATCTCCAACTCCATTTTCTCTCCTAGGAAAGAAAGCAAAAAATCAATTAATACTCTAGCAATTCATATGTATGTATACTTTTTATGTAAAGTTTTTAATGTATTTTTAATAAAACCTGACTTTGGAAGATCGTAAAAACTATCTTATGAAATATTAAAACTATATTATTAGAAGTCATAAGTATTTTTTTGGTTTTTTAAACAATGTTTGTACATTCTTGCGGTCAAAAACGTGAGTTTATCATGAAAAATAAGTATTTTTACAAATTGTCTATTTTTTGTAGAAAATTTTATTTTATCGCAAGACCACAATCTAGGCGTGTTGGCCAGATTGTGCTAAAATACATGACACTTTAAGAATATGATTATTCAAATAAATATTTAGAATCTAGTTCTTTTTGGCAAGAACTCGGTAAGTTCAATAAGCCAAAACATCTACTAGGATTGAAATTAATTATGAATTGTTGTAATTTTAAAAGTTGAGATTTGAAATATCATAAGAAAACAATTTTAGATAAAAATGGAATAAACAGATGTTACACACGGGCAGTACTGGAACCTTCGACCCTTGAAAGAAAAAATATTACCTCTCTGCCGTCGTTGTAATCGTCGTCGTCGGCAGTACAGCATCAGCGCCAGAACTAGTATCATATACGCTCCAGCCACTGTTATGGACACTAGAACTGCCTTTCCCGCAACCCCAGTAGACTCTGAGGGGGGGAGCTCTCCTTCTGTAGAGTAAAAAAACATTTGAATAGCCGTATATTAATTTATAAGTTGGAAATTAAAAGATATTAGTAAAAACGTATATAAAAAAGTTAATTCTTAAAGTAACTATTTTATGAAATTACTCCATAATAGTCTGTCCAATCTGTCAATGTCCAAATCATTTAAGGTCTCCGTAATCACCATCCCACCTACTTTTCCAAGGAAAAGCAAACTGTCCCAGTTATAAATGTTCAGAAATATTGAGGACAGGATCCAGAGATGCCCTCAAGTAAAGGTTGGTACCAGCAGCAGTCACTCACCAGGATGCACCAGCAGCTCCAGTTCGTTCCTGGCGAGTCCGGCCGCGCTGCCCGCCGTGCAGCCGTAGCGGTCCGAGTCCAGCTCAGTCGCGTTGACGATGAGGAGAGTGCCGTTGTTAAGGACGAGAAGCCTGTGGTTTACAATATTTTTTTTTACTAACACTACTAGAACCTTGTACAATAGAGAAACCGTGCCACCTCCTTAAAAATTCAGGTATCGTGTCCAGTACTAATTTTTACTATGGGAACTACTTTCTTAACATATTTCTATTCAAGTAATATATTTTTGTAAACTCACCTCGATAAGGATGAATTCGAGCCGCCCTCGACGTCGACGTCATCTATGGAACATATATTTATTAATATTTATTAATTATAATAACGCCATCTGTTGATCCAAAGTTCTTTGCCTAAAGTTGTTGCCATCTAAACACAATAAGGAAGACTTACTTTGCTGGTGTAGAATACTAAGATTTCTGTCCCAGTGTGTGGTCGGTGGTGGGTCACCAACGGCTAGGCAATTGAGGGACACCGTCTGTCCCACAGTCACGTGGAGTCGCTGTCCCGGGGACGGTTCTAATACTCGGGGGGATACTGTCAAAAATATATTTGTATAGTTTCGAAATAGTTAGACTACTATAAGGACTTTGATTAATACTTAAATATCAGTATTGTGTTCATTCATATTTAACTTATTTACGGTATAGTGTCTAAATATAATATTTCTATAGAGGGAAATGGAAGGTTTAGAACTGAGTATTACTTACCAACAACATCTAAAGTAATCTTGGCAGTTATATTCTGGTCTCCATCTGAGGCATTGCAGGTGTAATTCCCTGCATGACTCTTCTTGGCCTCCGACACCATTAGTGTACCATTTGCTGATGTTATACCATCGGGAAGAGAATCTTTTTCGTTCTGAAGAATATAGTTTTTATTAGTTATAAAACTCCTTCAAAGTAATAGTTATCTAACCACGATACTCACCAAAAACCACTGCACAGTAGGTGTCACCCCTCCCGCTACTTTACAATGTATCTTGCCAGAGCTACCCAATTCAAACTTCTTGCTGTACGGTTCAGGTTCGAAACGGAGCACGCCATCTATTAGTGAGAAGTGGAAGTTAATTTAGTGTATAATTTTGTTGACAGATGGCGTAACTAATGTATTTTGGTTTGCTTACAAACAAAAAAAAAACTGAGCTTGATTTTTTTTTATTATTGAATTAGGAAATAAAATACCTTTATAATAATAAGCAAAGACTGACTTAATATAATGAAAAAAGAAAATAAAAACTGAATAAGAAAAACCCTAAAAGCATTCCGGGCGTACCATTTTCATAGTCCACGATTTTTTACACTGCTCTACGTCAACAATTTCAATGTCTGGCGCTAAACGTTGCGTTATAATGAGTGGCTTGCGGTGTAATTATTATACACGTATTGTGTTGTACGTACACACTTACTCATTCAAAATTATATATGTATATATTTTACTAGATGACTTTTAGCGGCTTCGATCGCGTTGTTAAAAAATACACTGTATACAGAGTAACGTACAGCTAGGTAAGCTGCCTGATAGTTTTTATTCCTGTTTTTATTTTAATTAAAAGTCGGCCCTTATAATCAAAAGGTCAGCTATAAATGCTATATTCATTAATGAATAAACATGGGATTACATACTGCTTTTAATTACATAATGTAAAAAATAAATGAACAAAAATGTAGTATGAACATTTATCATTGTATTCTGGATGTTGACAACAGCGCCTACTGAGACTGCATTATAAACATCGCTAAAGAGTCTAAATCAGTCGAAATTATAAGATTTATTTAAATCATCTAAATAGTTGAAATCATTTGGTTAATTCAAAACAAAGAGAAACTCTAAGGAATGTTGTTAGGCCTACTCCGTCCGTCCGTCCTCTGTAATGCAAGAATGCGGTTTTCACATATTTACAATTATTTTTCAGAATTATCTCTTTCTTTTTAAAAGGAAAATTCTTCAAACTCCTCATATCTTTAGAGTTTTCAGAACTAAAGATTCGTGTGTTTTACTGTTCAACTAGACCTTAACTCACTTCTATATTAATATAAAACAACGGTGATTCAAATCGGAGTTAGATGACTGGCCATATAGGAACTCTTTCAACTCTATTGATAAGTTCTCTTTAAACCGCTGGTCCTCTTTTACAAGCCTGATTTTAGTCAAACGAGAGATAATCTCCATTTATAGCGGATCTTCACTTTTTAAATCTATCGAATGCAATTTTTTTTTTATCGTTAGAAAGAGTTTATACTAAATAAATTATTACCATTAGCAGCTCTGTGTCGTCTTGGTCGGTGTGTATGTATTCTATGGCTGTGGTGGAAATCTGAAATATTAAAAAAAAACAACAATAATAACACTGAATGTCAGATAAAAGCGGCAAAAACAAAAAATGGTGATATCAAGTTGAAGAATAAAATGACGTACTGGTGGGACAGATTATTGATGTTTTTATAATAAGTTGTAAAATTAATATTCGTTCTTATTTAACGATTTCAAATCACGACCTTATAATAAGATTACTTTAATAATGCTATGATAAGAATCCTTAAATCAGTTTAAAAATTGAAAAAAATGGTGTGAAAGAGATGCCGCTATATAAACAAACTGATCTCTCGTTTCCTCTTATTGATGGGAATAGGCAAACACTCTTTTTTTGGCATCAGTTGTTATTTATTAGTATGTAGGTAATTAGTTAATAAATTTTCTAATCCATGATGTTTTTAAGTTGGTACTGCCAGTCCTACAACTGCTGACAAAATTGAGAGGACACATAGCTAGTAATATAAAAATGTATTTATGTACACAAATTATGTCAAAAAAAAATCGTCGAATTAGGTTACTAGAATAGTATTACGTTTACGGCTATGTTTTATATGTATGTTAAAAAAAATGATAATTATACAACTATAATAAACTCGATAACGTTAATTATATTTTCTAAATTTTTTGATCATTTCTGATAATATTTATCAAATATACAGCTGCAGTAGTAATTCTAAATCTGTATCGACTTCAAAGACTGTTAAAAGACGGCCCACACCGAGCTAAGGGTGTTTGTAAAAAGTACAAAACTCGTAAACAAACACGCCGCGGCGGCCACATCTAACAACGTGTAGGGTGACCAGAATTTTGTTATTTTAATAATATATAAATTATTAAAATATTTATTTTATTAAATTATTTTCTATTAACCATTACAACATATTTTTTTTTATTATATACGTATATTATTTTTAGATATAATAAAAGACTGTCGTGTTGATTTTAGTGACCTTTTTAATGTCGAAATTGACAATTCATAAATGTTTGTAAATGCCTACTTGAATAAAGATATTTTGAATTGAATTTGAATTTTATTGTTATTCAAGAACAAGTGTTTGTATATACATTATTCTTTTGCATAGAAATAGTTAATTTGGCAACATTTTAGTTACTTTAGTATTAAGTTAGTATATAAATTAAAGTTTCAAAATTCAGCGCGCTTTCAATGAAGTCATAACTCCACGGGTTTTCAGAGGATCTAATCTTATAAGTAATCAAAGCGAGCAGAGTCAAAACATAGCTAGTATTATTTAATCGTCATAAAAATGTTTAACAGAAGCCATTATTTCCTATCTATAAATATATATATAATAAATGACAACGATTTGTAAGGTTCGTTTGTATCTCGTTATTATAAGATATCTTCAAAAGTTCCAGTCATTAACATTTCACGGCTGACGGGAATTTTGAAATTGACAAATAAATTACCGCTAATGAGATGAAAAAATAATAATGTTTAGGAACTTGAGTCACTACAAAGTGTTTTATATTTGAAAACGATTATCCGACATTTTGTAGCTCAGTGTTAATTTATAATCAGTTTATATGTAGGTATGTACTTTTGTATGTATTTAGAATAAATACACCTGTTTATACAGTCAAATACAGAACTTAAGTCACAATTTTTATTTTGTAATTTATATGTTGAATTTACGATTAAAAAACTGTTAAATCATTCTGAGGTTCCCCTATTTTTTTTATTGACTGGCTGAAAGCCGTGAATTTCAATATGTGAAACAATTAAGTTTCAGCAAACTTGATTTTCTCGAGTCTTGTTTCTTTGTCTATGTTACCCCACAAACACAGAGACAGGTAACTTCACACACACACAATTATAATATACTTAAATATATAAGAAAATTTATCCCTTAAATCATATACATCTTATTCAGCAACTGTTCCTCGTCAGTCGACCGGTGTCCATCAATTCTCACGTAGTTCTAACACAAATACCTACTTTAACACGAATTGTTTTTTTAAACAAGGTCCTGGGTTTGTCTTCGTTCTGTAATTTATGAGTTTTTATATTGGGAGAGGGAAGAGGGGAAGGGGGAGATACGTGATTGATAAAACATGATCAATTACAAGTAAGTAATTACCTTCTTCACAATAAATAACATATAAGTATTAAAAGATGTAGAAGACGGAGAGGGAAGATTAGGTTATCAGCCTTTTCTCTCTATGTCTTTCTCTATGATTTAAATAAAAAACATAAATTCTACGCCATTTTTTGTATATAATCATTGCTCTTTGGATAATTTAATTATAATAAATACCATAAGTATTGCATTTACCAACCTTTTTTTTAAATACCATATGCATTGTAGAATACCCAAACATATATTTGCATACACACACACAAACATAACACGTATGCAAAACCATTATTCATTGCCGAGATCATTATGTGTGCGAGCTCTATCATAAAAGGCATTTGACCTATCTTTCTCTTCATAAACCCTTTATTCCTATTATGAGATTTTAAAAAATCTATTTCACTCTTTAAGCGAATATTTTTTTATACATATATATATGTACATATATTAAAAATACAACCGATAAAGGTGAAGACTCTTCTCCAACACAGTATAAAGAATCATAGACAAATTTGATAAAAAGTTTCCGATAAAAGTAAAGAATTTAAAGTACTATAGACATTTTTTATTAATGCTTTTTAATTTATATTTAAAATATATCCGATAAAGATGAAAAGGATACAGAATCTTGGACAATTTTGATAAGTGGTTTTTTATTTATTTTATATTTATTTAATAAAATTTAAGAGTTTACAAGATCATAGACAATTTTGGTTTATTTTTTTAATTTTACGTTCTGTGTCTGCGACAAACTGAAAAACCATTGTTTTGGGTTCTCTTGCTCTTATAAAGGCCCCTTATAGTGTTTTTTTTTAATATTTTCCATGTACAGAAATGGATCAGTGAGAATTTTATTATTTATATTAAATAAATATCCGATAAAGGTAAAGAGTATATAGAATCATAGACAATTCTAACATCATCAGTGGATCTGAGAATTTAGCACGAATATTATCATTACAAAACAAAAGTATCTTATGCCAATATTTACATAAATATATTTTTGTATTAATATTGTCTGTCAGTCTATAAACCGAAAAGGGGATGGTTATTGGTATATAAGGTAACACTACATCATTGACGATGTGTGGTTAATTAGTCGTTATTGGTTCAACTTGGTCACAATGGTTTCACCCTTATTTGATGTATTAGGTCTAGGCCAATATTGGCCAGTATTGGCCAATATGGGTCAGCGGTCAATGATTAGCCTAGCCTAAACATGGATATTGGCAACATGATCTTTGCGAGGCTTCTTTCATTTCAAAGTTAGAAATAGAAGCTTAAAGTCATAAATTAAATTATTGTTTATAAATAAATTTTATAGTTAATCCATTGATGAAAAAAACTATATATAAAAAACCACAAAATGGATACTATAATATAAAATAATAGACTAACTTTTGACCTCACTATGTTATTATTTAAGATATAATAATTCTGCTTCAATTAATAAAACTAATTGATAACTCAGATATCCTGGCTCAAAGCTTCTAAAAGGTGTACCTTAAGAAGTTTGTAGTAACTAAACTGTCTGTAACAGTTTCGCAAGGCCTCTTTAAAGGGGGGCCTCCAGTGGTCCACCAGATAGTTACAAATATACATCTGACACTTGATATATTTTTTTGTTAGATATAGTTTATAGATTTAGCAAATATTAAAGATTAGCTATAATGTTCATATATATATATATATATATATATATATATATATATTTTAAATAGAGCTGGTAATCATTTATCGCCATTGATAATTTCGAATTGTGAATTAAACTCCGAAATAATGACCTGTACATACATATACTAAACCGGAAGCAATATATTAAAAACTTACATCTGTCTTTTTGTGTATGACTTATACAAGCAACGTGACAATCATACCGATAGATGATAAAATTTTATTATATTTATTCAGGTCAGTTATCACAAAATAACGATTGGGAATATTTATTGCAGTTTTATTTGAATAGTCAATATTTAATAAAAAAAAAATGGAGTCATGCAGAAAACACATAATTTGAGAATTTGTTATTTAATAATAACTGTTAAAACTCAAGTATCGAAAATGTTTATAAAATATGTATATACATTTACCCGGCTATGTTCACGTAAATTAATGGAAATTTTGGCTGAGTAGTTTCGAACCCATTCGGGGTTTCCTATTCATGAGCTGGAAGCATGGCGGAACATGAACATAGCCAGGTGAATATATATTTAATAATCGTCATGGTTTAATTACAAAAATCAAATAAGTTAAAATTAAAAATATATCACTATTTTTTATTCCTCATTTCAAATTCATTATATTTATGAGGTTAAAATCAGATTTTCTAAAATCCGGAAGTTCATACCATTTTAAAATTTTGTAGGTTTTGGGTGTTTTCGGACTTTCATAAGTCAGTTCATGAACTGCTGAATATGTTATATCTTCGATACTTTGCTGATTGCTTTCGGGAAAAAATACAGATTTATCTTTTGCTTCACCTATATAAAATTTACTTCTGACATATATTAGTAAAATAACTAAATAGAATGTATATATACAAATATAGTAAAATAGTTACTACATGAAATCTGTAAATGGATTCTATTTTTTAAACGTTTTCTATTTTATTAGATGTATAGAGAACATTCTGTTACCCGCAGCTTTACCGTCGGATAAGCAAGGGATTGTATTACTATCAAATTATTTATTTAATTTATTACTAAATTGTTAACTAAATTTTGAACTACAGATTTTTTACTAAATTTTAATCTATGAAAATATTACTAAAACCAGAAAAATGATTGGATCCCACAGAAATTTTTATCCCCTATTTCACCCCCTTTATTCAATTTCAGCTCTTACCCAGGTCGCCTATTATCTCTATATCAAATATTATCGAGACAAAAGACAGACAGAAATAGTCTTGTATTTATTATATAAATAATAGTAGGGATATCATAACTTTTAAATCTATTAATTAATTCAGTTAATTCAATTAAAAAACAACCCAAATTATTCATTAATATTTATATTAAATAATTAATATATAAAAGATTCCATAAATTCAATTAGTTTCCATATACATAACATAAGCCGGTGATACTTTAGCATTAAACCTAAGCACATCAGCGCTACACGGTAACTGAGCGAACTTCAAAATGGCGGAGTTACCATGACAACGGGTCGTAAAATTTTATGGTTCTCGCCCCTACTGTATTTCTCTTTGAAACGAACTTCTATTAGATTAAAGTGTACAATTACATTTAGGGCCGAATATTTGAGATTTGAGTGTGTTGGTGTAAACCAACTTAAAGTAAGTTACATTTACATATTGCAATATTCCTAATATTGTAATCTGTAACCCAAGTACAAGTTTTGACGTTACGAAAAGTATTAGTTTTTAAAACCGTCGATATAAAAACTTTTAAACTATTTAAGGAAATCTTTTAAAAAATATATTTATGTTTAGTTAGTTAGTTATCTACGATGATCTGTATTCGTCATTTAATATCAATATTAATTCGACGATTACGACTGTCATAGTTTTAGTAACAAGATTCGTACTACGATAAAGGTCCCAGAATAATATGCTTTAGTTATTGTTCTGAGTAGTATGTACAAATATTGTTTATTTTTATAAGCAAGAAGGTTATGACGTATACAATGTTTGAATTTGTTATAAAGACTAGGGTTGTCACAAGCAGCCATTTTGAACTTAGAAACGTCGTTTAGAGCGGGCGCTGTATGGAGTTGAGTGTGCAAAATGTGAGGACCGCATTCTATAAACTGTTTTGAACTCAGAAAAGCTTGCAGATTATGATTCTGGATGTTGCCGGGACATTTGTTGGTCCATTTATTTTTTTTACCCCACCCCCTTAGATCTCAAAGAAATGGACTGAACAAATGCTTTGATACTATTTCAATGATTGTTTTAGTGATAATATTCAATTATTTCTTATGATTAAAGATATTTATAGATAGTCAATTAAAAAAAGTAAAAAATAAAAATACGAATTTTTATAAAAAAAAAATTTTAATGAGAAAAAGAACATTTTAACATAGGTCGTACAAAAAAAATACAAATAATCAATTGTTTTTATTTTGGCAGTCATTATTAATAAATTTGCACAACGAAATACAATTTAGTTGTAATTTTTTGCACGAACAAGCCTTTGTTTGACAATTAGATGTACATTTACAGGGCTGAATCAACAATTCTGGTAATGGTCGCTTTGTGAGTTGTCGTGGATACAATTTACCATCTTTTCTTTCATAGCCTAAGAAGGTGTAATCTATATTTTGTAGTAATGTTTGATTAGCATTTATCCATATATATGTTTGTGCTGAAGCTCTTAACAAATGTAAATGTAGAGCATCTGATGTGCAAAAAGTTCCAACTAATTGTAATAATTTCTTTTCAAGCACTGAAAATAAGTTACAGCTCGTTCGATTTCTCTGTACTGCTGCTCCTCAATATGCACGAGTAATAGAAGATTGTGATTTATATGTTTGTGGAGGATTTGATAAGCCAACAAAATATTTTAAATTACAGAACTCTTTATTTTTTGAAGTACCTGACTTAAATTCAAATCATTTAGAAGCAGATTCAAGTCACATATTTCACGCAGTAAAACAGCATTCTGCTGATGTTAATTCTTAGCGCTGATACAGATGTTTTTATTCTCGGAATTTATTTTTGGAATAATCTAGAACTTCTAGGTTGTTTAGGTCTATGGTTTGAAGGTTCTTATAAGAAGAGATACATTTCAGGGTTTCATTTGGCTGCTCAATCCCTTGGCGAAAAGATTTCTCGTGTTTTGCCAGCATTACACTCTCTAAGTGGTTGCGATTCGACTAGCAGATTAGGCTCAAAAAAAATAGCTTAAAAGCTGCATCGTTGGATTTTGTGCAAAATGCTTTAAGGCATTTAGGAAATCCATATCTAACAGTCGAACAATTAACAGAATTAGAACCCATTTGCACCTATCTTTTTTCAAAAAAAAAATTAACTGCTGATGAACTTCGGTATAAATTAATTTGTCAAAATATCGGCTTCGGCTTAAATTTATTAAAAGTAATTTGCACATCAGATGCTCTACATTTACATTTGTTAAGAGCTTCAGCACAAACATATATATGGATAAATGCTAATCAAACATTACTACAGCCTATAGATTACACCTTTTTAGGCTATGAAAGAAAAGATGGTAAATTGTATCCACGACAACTCACAAAGCGACCATTACCAGAATTGTTGATTCAGCCCTGTAAATGTACATCTAATTGTCAAACAAAGGCTTGTTCGTGCAAAAAATAACAACTAAATTGTATTTCGTTGTGCAAATGTATTAATAATGACTGCCAAAATAAAAACAATTGATTATTTGTATTTTTTTTGTACGACCTATGTTATAATGTTCTTTTTCTCATTAAATAATTTTTTTTTATAAAAATTCGTATTTTTATTTTTTACTTTTTTTAATTGACTATCTATAAATATCTTTAATCATAAGAAATAATTGAATATTATCACTAAAACAATCATTGAAATAGTATCAAAGCATTTGTTCAGTCCATTTCTTTGAGATCTAAGGGGGTGGGGTAAAAAAAATAAATGGACCAACAAATGTCCCGGCAACATCCAGAATCATAATCTGCAAGCTTTTCTGAGTTCAAAACAGTTTATAGAATGCGGTCCTCACATTTTGCACACTCAATATCCTTTAGCGCCTGCACTAGTTCGTAACTTAGAAACTTACGAAAATCGAAATATAGGATTTTTTATTACACAAAAAAAATATTATCTTCTACAAAAACAGGTGTTCACGCTCAAAACATTATATCAATTTTTACTTAGTTCATAAGTTCTAACTAGATGGCGTTGTCATTGGAATAGATCGCGCTATCGATTTATGATGTTGATTTGGTTAGGGTCTTGTGATTAATTAATACAGTGAGCTAAAATACATCTATTCTAAAGATCAGTATACGAATTGGTTTCATTTTCAAAATAAACCTTATCAGTATACACATGTAAAGTGAGTGAATAGTTATACCGGTATTAAACATTGGTCCTACGAGCCCGGATAAGAGTTTTTAGCATCAACCCGTGCACTCGCAGTGGATCGCTGCAACAAGAGTACACGCATCGGTGGCGAACACCTAGCCTACATTGGAGGATTTGTTCAGCCGATGCGGAGGAGTGAGTAATAACGTCATAGAGGACGCGAATAACTCATCTTTCAAATAGTTCAACCGAGAGGTGACCACCCTCGGTCAGTTCAACGTGACTTCATCTCAAAGACGTCACACCAAGTACAACGTGATATCAGAATACACTGACGCCGTAGCTTTAAGTTTGCAGACACCAAGGTGCGCCACTTATAGAAGCGGAACATCGAAAATCGTGTGTGTGAGTGCAAAGTGCATCTGTGAGTACATTTAAATTTAAATATCAAAGTACAAATATAGATTCAAGAATTTTGGTTATGAAGATTTTATTTTGGAGTATTATTGTACTTGTATTATTAGCTTATAAAATTTGAAGTAGATTTTATAAAATTGTAAGCTGAATTATGTATTTAGTTAGTGCATGACGTGTAACTTAAATTAGAACTTAGAATATTTTATGAAAAAAACGAAGGAACGGGGAACCTATGCCCGATTTCCGTTCATTTAATGATAGATTAAAACACTTGTAAAATATTAGTTAAATTATTTTGGACTTAGAATATTTTAAAATCATTAGTTAACTTGTATCTGAAGTAGTTTTGTATCACTTAAAAACTTTGATTATTTTTTATACATTTGTTTACAATACGTTTGGTTATTATAAACTGGACACGTGAATCGAGTCAGATTTCATAGTTGCTTGTATACATCTTCAGTGTTTTAATTTATAAAGTTTTACGTTTTGAAATACAATATGGAAGGTTTAATTAGTGTATTAAAGGGTTTTCAAAATAGGATTAGTAAGGGTTTAATTAATTTCAAGAAGAGTTCAAAAGATAGATTAACTATAGAATACATAGAATCGCGACAAGAATTATTAGAAAAGGATTGGGCGTCTTTTAAAGAAACTAATACTAAACTTTACGAGTCATTTAATTTTGATGATGTCGATCAAAAGGTTGTTGATATTTATGATAGTACAGAAGAAATTTACCTCACATATAAAAGTTTAATGAAGACAACGCTTAACAAAATGAGAGTAGGTATAGAACCAGTACAACGTAGTGATGGCTCTCCTAATGGTGGGCCGAAGTCATCGAATTCCTTAGCTAGATTACCTAAGATTGCCATTCCTATTTTTAGTGGTAAATACGGAGAATGGACAACGTTTCGTGATCTTTTTGTATCATTGGTTCATAACAATGAAGCGTTAGACAATGTACAAAAATTGCATTATTTAAAAAGTCATCTTACCGGTGAAGCAGAGCAATTAATTCGATACACTCCAATCACAGAAGCCAATTATAGTCAGTGTTGGGAACAATTAGAAAAACGTTACAGTAACAAGAAGTATTTAACTAATTGCATACTAAACAGGTTATTTGGTCAAAAGCGCCTGCATACAGAATCAGGAACATCATTAAAGGGGCTTTTAGATACTACTAATGACTGTTTGAATGCACTAACGAATTTAGGGGTCACAACATGGGATGTTTTTGTTATACATGTTATGAAGTTTAAGCTAGACCCGGAAACTAGAAAGCAATGGGAACTAAAGGTCAATATAAACGATTCCATTAATGATTTGCCAACCTTTGAACAAATGAAAGTTTTTATTGAAAATCGTTTCCGCGCATTAGAGTGTTTAGATCAAAAAGAGACTGTAGGTCATCAAGTTAATCATAGATTAAATAATCATTCTCCTCGAACTATGTTAGCTACAAATTCAACAGATTTTAAATGTGAATACTGTTCCGAACCTCACAAGTTATGTTTCTGCAAAAGGTTCGCCAATCAGTCCATCGAAACAAGACGGGAGTTTGTTTTTAAAAACAAAATTTGTTATAATTGTTTAGGTAGTAACCACAGTATATACAATTGCAAAAAGAATACTACGTGTAAAATTTGTCAAAAGAGACATCATTCGTTGCTTCATGTCAACGGTCAGACCATCAATAAAGGCCAAGACGCTCAAGTAAAGACTACTGATGGTGATAGTTTTGCCACTAATTCTCAGGTAGTTTCATGTTTGTCTACAGGTGAGGCATTCAAACCCAGACAGGTTTTATTAGCCACTGCGCTAATAAAAGCCGAATCAAAAACGGGCGAATTTCAGATCATCCGAGCCTTACTCGATCAGGGTTCTCAGGCATGTTTCATAACCGAAGCTACAGTACAATATCTTAGACTGAAAAAGATCCCGGTTAAAGGACTTGTTTCAGGGATAGGAGAAAACAGGTCAACCATAGCAAAGCATATGGTACATCTAAAGATTAAATCTCGTATAGATCCAGAGTTCAAACTTACTATAAGTGCGTTCGTTTTAAAAACGATCACCTCGTATCTACCTGAGCGAAGTTTAAGTTCAAATCTGCTAGTCGGAGTCGGCTTTGACGGTTTGTATCTAGCAGATCCGGCGTTCGCCAAACCCAACAGAATTGATATGCTATTGGGCGCTGACGCTTACTGCTCTATCATAAAGGAAGGAATTATGAAGAGTCCTTCTGGAAATTTGATTGCACAAAATTCTACATTAGGGTGGGTCCTGTCGGGAGCAGTTGAGCCTGAAATAAAAGAAAGCTCAAATAATAGTTTAAAAAACATCAATGTATTGCATTCACATGTAACAGAGGATGACATACTAAAAAGATTTTGGGAAATAGAAGAACAAAGTAATTCAAAGAAGATACTTACACCAGAAGAGAAAAAATGTGAAGAATTTTATAGTGTTACCACAAGGAGAGACAAAAATGGTAGGTACATTGTCAGGTTACCTTTTCATAATGAAAAGAAGCCTCTTTGCAAATCAGGAAATTCACGGGCTATAGCTAAAGCAAGATTTCATGCATTAGAAAAAACATTAGGAAAAAAGAAAGATTTAAAAGAAAAATATACAGAAGTTATAAACGAATACTTACAATTAGGGCATATGAAACTAGTAGAAAGTTATGACGATAATAAGGAAATAGCGGTATATTTACCACATCACGCTGTCATTAGGAACGACAAGACTACAACCAAGGTCCGTGTCGTGTTCAACGCATCTGAAAAAAACTGCAAGGGAGTGTCATTGAATGATACGCTGATGGTTGGTCCAACATTGCAGGCTGATCTACGACACACCATTCTGAGATGGAGAGTACACCCAATTGGACTTGTCGCTGACATTATTAAAATGTATCGCCAAGTTAAAGTTGCAGAGGAAGACACCATGTATCAAAGAATACTATGGCGTGAAAACTCAGACCAAGAAATCAAGGATTACGAACTATTGACTGTGACTTTTGGGACAGCTTCTGCTCCATACCAAGCAGTAAAAACGTTACGTCAATTAGCCGAGGATGAAGGCAAAAGTTATCCACTAGCTGCAGATAAAGTTTGGAATTGTTTTTATATGGACGATTTAATGACAGGCTGTGATAGCGTAGAAGAAGGCAAAGAAATATATAAACAGATCAAAGAATTATTAGCAAAAGGGGGATTTTTATTGCAAAAGTGGAATAGCAACAATGAAGAAATATTACAAAGTATAGTACAACAAGAGGGTTTAATACAGAACAATCAATCAGATGAAACACATAGAAATGAGGACAAAACGTTAGAAATGAAATTAGATAGTACAATTAAAATATTAGGTCTTACCTGGAACCGCAACGAAGACACATTCCAATATTCGGTGAGTCTTCCGCCACCAACGACGGCACCTGTTACTAAAAGAACAATAATTTCAGATATAGGTCGATTATTTGATCCTCTAGGCTGGTTAGCGCCTAGTGTAATTTTAGCAAAAACATTTATTCAAAAATTATGGCTTGCAAGTGTTAGTTGGGATGAAGAATTAAGTAATGAGTTAGTAAAGGAGTGGGGTACTTACCGCGAGGAATTGTCACTGCTTACCAGAGTACGGATACCTCGTTGGCTTGGAACTAAGTCAAAGGATAATCTTGAGCTGCACGGCTTCAGTGACGCCTCCAAGACAGCATATGCAGCCGTTATCTACTTAAGAACAGTAGATTCTAAAGGTAACATACGGGTATCGTTGCTAGTCGCAAAAACCAGAGTAGCTCCAGTTAAACAGATTAGTATACCTCGTTTAGAGTTGTGTGGAGCAGTCATGCTTTCGAATCTACTGAATGAAACTGCAGATGTTCTTAATATTTCAAGGGATAAAATAAGCGCTTGGACTGACTCCACTGTAGTATTATCTTGGCTTAACAGCCATCCCAGTAGATGGAAAACATTTGTGGCAAACCGTACCTCTGAGATATTGACTACAATGAAAGCATCTCAATGGTTTCACGTGAGAACAAAGGATAACCCTGCAGATTGTGCCTCCAGAGGAATACTACCAAGTGCACTTCTTGATAATGTTTTATGGTTTTCTGGCCCGTCATTTCTGATAGAGAAAAATATTCAGTACACAAGACCAACCGATTGCAATAATGGGTTAGAGGAATCGGTAAGGACGCATCTTGCTGTAACTCCAGAATGTTCCAGTATTTTTGAGCGATATTCCTCATTACCTAAACTAATAAGAATAATAGCGTATTGTCGACGATTCTCACAAAAGAATAAAACCAAGACAAAATATTTACAAAAGGTAGAACTAGAAGAAGCATTAGAATGTTGCATACGTCAAACACAAAAGACTATTTTTAATATAGAATATTTACAATTACAAAATAAAGGTTATTTACAGTTAAAATGTAGTAAGCTTCAACAGCTCTGTCCTTTTCTCGACAGGCAAGGCATAATAAGAGTTCGAGGTAGAATTGAAAAAGCTCCATTATGCGAGCAGATCAAACACCCAATAGTTTTACCAAATTCTAGTCATATGACTAAGCTCATAGTAGCAGACGCTCATCTGAAGACTTTGCACGGAGGCCCGCAACTTATGATGAATTATTTAAGAACAGCGTATTGGGTCATAGGAGCTAGGAATTTAATTAAATACCAGGTTCGCAAATGCGTAATCTGCGCTAAACATCAAGCCAGTACCAAGAATCAAATGATGGGATCTCTGCCAACTGTGAGATGTACTCCAGCGCGGCCATTTTTGCATAGTGGTGTTGACTATGCTGGGCCTGTAAATATTAGAACAACAAAGGGTAGAGGTCACCGCTCTTATAAAGGCTACATATGCCTATTTGTTTGTATGTCCACTCGTGCACTACACCTTGAAGTGGTGAGTGACATGAGTACACAAGCCTTTCTAGCAGCATTTAGAAGGTTCGTGTCTAGGAGAGGCCATTGCGCTAAAATGTGGAGCGACAACGGTACAACCTTCGTAGGCGCTTCCAAAGAACTGCAACACATAATAACCACACAAACATCAGTTGCACAAGAGTTAGAAGCTATTGGTACAGAGTGGCATTTCATCCCTCCTCATAGTCCCAACTTTGGCGGCCTGTGGGAAGCAGCGGTGAAGTCCACAAAGTTTCATCTTAAGCGTGTTATTGGTGATTCAACTTTGACATATGAAGAATTAAGCACGCTCCTCAATCAAGTCGAGGCTTGTTTAAACTCGCGCCCTATGAGCGTTATTAATGTAGAAGATCCTGGTGAACCGCTACCATTAACACCTGGACATTTTCTTATTGGTGAACCAATAGTTAATGTACCAGATAAATCTATTGAAAACATCTCAGTTAGCTGCCTAACACGGTGGCAATTTATTCAAAGGATGGTACGATCATTTTGGAAACGTTGGTCTAACGAATATTTAACTAACCTTATGAACCGGTACAAATGGTCAAGTAAAACACCGGAACCAGAAATTGGAGACATAGTTCTAATAAAGGAAGATGACTTGCCGCCAAGTCGTTGGTTATTAGGTCGTGTGGTAGAAAAACATCCTGGTGATGATAATATAACTCGAGTAGTCACTCTACGTACTAAGACTTCCACCATTAAAAGGCCAACCTCCAAACTATGTATTTTACCTGTTACTGAATAATACATTTTACACTTAGGTCAACTAGTTACAAACATTTTAGTATTATACAATTTTTTTATGAAAGCAAGTGTCTTAAATTTATTTTAAGTCCTATGTTTTATAAGATAGACTGTTTAAAAAATACATTATATATTTTTATTTTAATTTGTTACATAGTTTAAGAAAGTTAGATTTAAGCTTAGTATATATCTCAGTTCAAAGAAATTGTAAGTTTTATGCTTTATTATGTTCAGATTGTTTATTATGTTAAGTTCGCCTATAAGATCTCTTTCGTATGTAATAAAGATCTTATGTTTATTTAGTGTCAAGTTAAATGTTAAAGAAGTACATTCCATCAGTAATGTCCTTGGTGGGCGGTATGTTCACGCTCAAAACATTATATCAATTTTTACTTAGTTCATAAGTTCTAACTAGATGGCGTTGTCATTGGAATAGATCGCGCTATCGATTTATGATGTTGATTTGGTTAGGGTCTTGTGATTAATTAATACAGTGTGCTAAAATACATCTATTCTAAAGATCAGTATACGAATTGGTTTCATTTTCAAAATAAACCTTATCAGTATACACATGTAAAGTGAGTGAATAGTTATACCGGTATTAAACAACAGGAGATATATATATGTAACTAAATGAAGAATCAATAAGGAAATAAGGATTCATTTATAATTTATATTATATATAAATATATATTTATTCAGTATTTGTTATTGTTACAATGTACATGTCAATATTTAAAACAACAGCCTAATGTTTCAGACCGCATTTGGAATAACAAAGTGATCGTCTGCAAGCAATATCGATTAAGACCGCAATTTGGCTTAGCTTTGACGCCAGTACTAACTTTGAGATAAGATTTCTTTGTATTGACTTGATATTAACTAAATAAGACATAGATGAGTAGATTTAGTGGTAGCAATGATTCTGATAGTTTTAAAGTAGCACTGGTAGTAGAAAATATTTTGGTAGTTTTAAAGTGGCAAGCAATAAAAAATAAAATTTTTAATAAAATATAATTTAAAACAGCAAACAGTAGAAATGATTCTGGTAGTTTTAAAGTAGAACCGGTGGTGGAAAATATTATGGTAGTTTTAAAGTTGCAAGCTGTAGAAAAAATATGGCACGAAAGTTGAAAGTAGCACTGGTGGTAGAAAAAAGTGATGGTTTGAGAGATTCAGTGGTAGAAAAGAATACTTTGGTCATGTAATGTTTAAGGATAAAAAAGATGTAACGAGAAGAGTCTTAAGTATGATGGTTATAAGAGAAGAGGACGAAGACATGTATAGAGTGAATAAAAATATAGTAGAGAAATTTGCACTGAGATGATGTATAATAAATAGAAGGGAGTGGAAGGAGTTGATATATTGCACCCCAAATAATTAGGATAAGGGTAGGACTATAATGAAGTATTATGTAAGTTCCGAATTCTCTATGACTTAATAATAATATGGAAAACATACAACTAATTGGATTTTAATAGTATTAAATATGTAGTTTATACTACTAAAATTAAACTTATTGAGCCTTTTTATAATATATATAAAAAGATTCAATATATTTTTTTTTTATCTTTTTTTACAACAAAAAAATATTAGAATATCTCAGAAAACGTAAGATATTTCTTATTAAAAAGCACAGTACATACGCTTTTTACATCAAAAAAGTTTAAAAATATTTATAAAAATAACAAAAAAAAAAATCTGAGACATAAACGTAAATAAATTAAAAAATATGCCCCACGTGAGTTTTTACGACTATTTTAATGAGACGTCACAGTATTAGGGTTCTTAGTTTACGACTTCTGAGTTTAATTGTGTAGAAATGCCGTAGAAAAATCCATATACTGAGTCTTATTCGCTGTTTAACATTTACTGAATTATTTAAGTTGAAATTAAATCTAAATACACTAACTCTTCAAATAAATAAAACCATTAAATATAAAGTCTCTAAGCTTTGAAATCAATAAACACTTGAAAGCAACACTTCGTTATATAAAATCATATTTTTTTCATTCATTCATTCATTCAATATCAAAGCTACTTTATGAAATAATTCATTGATCGGTATCGGTCCCGACGAACCCATTCAAAACATACCAATTAGTTTAGCTATGGGATTTTAAGTGTGAATGACTGAATGTACATTGAACGATAAATAAATCGGAAAATATAAATGGATTTAGAAATATATTTTTTATTCATTTTCATTAAATTAATATGGCACCAAAAAATTTAAAAGACCATTTACATACAACAACAACAATAATAAGAATACAAGACCGGAAAAGAAGATCATTTAAGCCGAAGACAGTGTATTCTGGAAGAATATAATACGAATATCTAAAAGAATACAACACTGGGAAGATAAAGGATACCAATATCCACGTAGAACTTTCACGTATTCGTCTCACGTACGCTCGTCAGGCGCCAGACGTAATTAATTTTAGCAATATACAGATACGTATTATATTTTGGAATACAATTTGTTGACAATGCCATATCTGTATGAAGTTAGGAAAATTTTGATTATTTTCTAACTTTAAATACAATTACTAGCAAATGTTTTTATTTTAACTTGTATTAAAGAACAAAAGAATTCGAAAAAAGAAAAAAAGAATTCGAATGAAAACGGGTGAAAAGGGGGAGTCGATTATAGAAAATAAGGATTGATAAAACTTATTCTTTATGGACCAGTTACAATACAGATATACAATAATGTATTGTAAGTAGTCACCACTGCTAGACAGTTGCAACATAGTTTGGTGCAAGGCATGAACGATAGAGAGATGAAGAAGAGTAGGGCCGAAGGTGGCGAAAAAAAGATTCAGATATTGTAAGTAGTCACCACTGCTGGAAATATGCAACAAATTTAAAGTAGCCAGGTATGAACGAGAGAGAGAGAGATGAAGAAGAGAGGGACAGTAGATAGCGGAAAAAAGATTGCTGTGTCCACTATTATATCCGAAGAGTAGGAAAATTCCTAGGACGAGCTAAACCGCATTCGAGTCAATTGGTAGAAGCTCCATTATAAATGAGATAAATTTAACGGATTTTATAAACATGAAATGAAACAAAATCAGAAAAAAAATAGTACAAAAACTTCACAACAAAATACAAGAAAACATTTGAAATCCATTATCATGAAAGCTTTTTTGAGTTAAACATCAACGTGAATACAGACAGACTCAATTACTATAATAGAATACAATAGTAAAAAGAAAAAGTTTAGTTTGTATTCGGAGTTTCGTTTCACATTACTAAAATATATTTTTAATTATGTTAATGGTACTTTTTAATATATATTTTATGTTATTTTATTCGGGCAAAATCAAAGCATCTTACGCACAATAATAATAAAAAAAATAAACCTTAATCTATGAGTAAAAACAATAATGAAAAAAATATAACAAAACTTCTTAGTCTCTGAATGAACACGATTGCAAAATAAAAAAATAAAATAACCCAAACAAATAAAAAATACCATTAACATTTATAACACTAAATAAGAATAAACCAAAACTAATATAGAAGAGTTGTAAAACAAATAGTTGTCCATACGAAGGTGCCTTACAACTTACAAGACAAAGAAAATTTAAAAGAATATCGATAAACTGTTACCAAGACTAAGTAAGTATATTGAGTTACAAACTTTGCACTTGAGTTGAGTCAGTATTCTTCGTTACTAAATCTTATTAGAAAATGCAATATTTGGAAAGCTATATAATTTGAATTTATTGGATCTTTAGTAATTGACAGTAACTTTAATCTATCTAAAGAGGTTATTTTTTTTATATTTATTTTTATAGACATTTTGCACTGCAGTTGATTCAGTAAGATCTCTTCAATAGAAAATCTAATTAGAAAAAGCAAAATTTTTTAAAGCTGTATTATTTGAATTTATTAGATCTTTAGTAACTGACAGTTACTTTTTAATGTGTTCTAAAAAGTTAGATATTTTATTATTTGTATTAGATATTCAGTACTTGGGCTGAGTCAGCACTGTTCGTATACGAGACGGATTCAAACTAGAAATTGCAATTTTCAAATGAATTTAAATTTATTGGACTTTTAGTATCTTTCAGTACTTTTTAATGAAATACTTTGAAAATGAAATCTTCTGAAAATTTTTAGTATCAGTATTTTTTTCTATGCAAAATGTTTTTTGTTTTTATTTTTTAATAGTCTAGGTACTGAAGATGAATACAAAGATTTCATATCTGTTATTTGTCAATTAATTTCAAACTCTAATCGTAATAGGCCGAAAGTCGCAAATTGTCTATTCAATCTAATTTAGATTCCAGAAAGTACAAAAGTTGCTTTTTATTATCCTCCTTTCGTAGACTATTATGTAGGTGTTCAGAGGAAAATTGTCTTTATGTACATACAATGGGTACTATAATCGCAAGCTGCTAGTGGCCACAGATGTGCCAAATTATCTCTTGGAGATGACAGCCGCTGATAGTTGTAGAGTTGGTCCAATAGTTCTTAAGATGCTTTCATCTTCAAATGTCTGCGATATCAATAAAGGGATATATTTTCAGTATATTAAAAATATATCCCTTTGTTGATATCGCAGACTTTTGAAGATGAAAGCAATTTTTAATTTATTGAAATTTTTAATTTTTTTAATACTTCATATCACATATTTACAGAAAATTGTAGAAAAAAGAGTTAATGCTAAAAAAGTATATTTTACTACTTAACTTTAAAAAAAAAAATTAAATTAAAAAAACAAATAAGGTTATACTTGAGCCAAAACGATACACTTCAATTATTTATTTCTGATACTAGTTTAAGTGGTAGTTACCAATAAATGGGTTTTAAAGGAATATCCCATTAACGTCTCCCATAGCCGCAGATGTCCAATAGGTAAGCAGGTATCGTATTCGAACCCCACACTCTTGAACGCTAGTCACGTCCCGACCTACATTTTCTACGCAGACGCTCTGACGAAAAAAAGGTAGAAAAAACCTTTTTGGATTCAAATAATGCCATTTATATGGATATTAAATAATACTAGAAAATATCTTTTGACTGTAAAGATCATAATTTATTTAATAATAAAACATATTGTATTTAAAAAATAAATGTTATTATGCCATTTTAACTCACCCGTGGATAAAATATCCCATAATTCAGTGCATAAATAAGAAAAAAAAAATCACAACATAATAATGAAGTCAAAGCAACGCAACGTCATTATGTAAATTTCTCATGGGACGCCGCATAATAAGGATTTCATTATTATCCCATCATTTCTACTTGTTTTATATTTAGTATTTACTAACCGTATTGTGAGTAACTTTATTATAGATAGATATGAGGAGAAACTAATATTAACACAATTCAGGCTTGCTAACACAAAAAAACACAAAATGAATATTTTTAAATAAAACGCGAAAAGAGTTCTTACTCTTCTCATCTTTAATTATTCTATTTTAATCGTCTTTGATTCGGAATGAAATATGAAAAAATAATAGTATTAAGAATACTTTTTCTTCTATAGTAGCCGGTGCTTTTAGTTCCTCCTGCAAAAGTTTAATAATTTTCTATGTATAATATTATACCACCTATGAACTATCGTCGGAACAAATAAATTATATTGTGTGAATATAACATGTTCTGATATAAACAGGGACCTAACGATTAAATTACTTAATTAATTTTGTTTCAAGATGTATGATATTAGTAGTTCTAAACTCCATACCAGAAATTCGCGACAATACAAAACAATAAAACAGTTAAATCGCCAACTGACGAACGAGTTTCAAAACCTATGCAAAGGTTTACCCTAAAACAATATCGGAACATAGAAAAACGATAGACATTTCAAAATCGTTCTAATTCACGAATCGAAACGGAAAAATGCAGTCTTATTAATTATTCGACGCTGGATTTTTGTGACTGGCAACAATGGACCATCAATCTAGACAATAAAATGACAACACTGACATTTCGGACAAAGGCCGCATAAAAAGCGCGCCAATAGCTAAGTCCATGTTTGGTTAACTTTGTTTTGTTATTTTGTTAAAACGATAGGCAATCTTAAACCAACATGGCGACTATTTCCTGCAAACTAAATACTTTTTTAAAATCCTAATAGCAATCTTGAACATTTGTAAAGATATGAATACCTTTTCAAAACTCATCTAAAACAGTATCCTACAGCAATTTAGTCTGCGCGTTCTTCCTTTTTAATCTGTCACCAATCAACCGTGCATTAATATGCAATCGACATTCGAAAGAATCCCTATATGTTCTGTCTCTCTTGTTTTACTATAATGCGAGTGGGAAGAAGCTACACAAAAGAGTTCTCCCGTATTCATGGAGGCGACGACGCGAAGCACTAGACTTGTCGATGACGATGACTAGTGATGTTTGAGATGTCGATGGTATTGAATTTATAACAAAAAGTATGTATATCTAAGTGAATTTTAAACGTAAAAATTAAAAAAATATATACTTTGTTCATAATATGTCTAACATAAGTTCATTGGTGAAATACATTATTTCACGAATGAACTAGGACATGATAGAAAAATTCTACGTTTTATGTGAGTAGCTTTGAATTACGGCGGGGAAACCATAGAGAATGCTAGACGTTTGTAAGTGTCATGGCGTCCGCTTTTGACTTAACGAGGAGATAAATTTGATGAACCGACTCATAAAAGGCCTACTTCGAGCAAAATTACATTCGCATAGTATCGTCATCACTCGTTTGTTGATACATGGTTGTGTTTATGTTCTTTTTTTAAAAATATTAATGTCTTTTTTATAAAAAAAATAGTATACTTTGTTTGTCTATGTTGTTATTTCAAAGTAATCGTCGTTTTTTTATACCACCGAGAGAGAAAAGAGGAGAAATAAGTTTAACTACATACTCTCCTTTCCTCCATGTTTCTCAATGTGAGTCAATCTGTTATCTTACTTACAACCACTTACAACCAAGTAGACCAGTTCCTATTATTTAATAATAATTATGATATACTATAGATTGATATATCGATATTAAATCTTACGATAAAACATACATCACTAAGCTGAGAAATACAGCCAGCCACTTGATGACTCCTTGGCAGCACGTATTGAAAACAGTATTCATTCTTGAATTATACCATTCCAGATGGTCCTTGCATTATAATAATTTTTAATTACGCTCTCCATTTTAATAAATTCGCTTAAGTGCCATTTTGTTTGCTGCGAAAATGCTAGCATCTTTTTATAAAATTGTATACTTCATACAAGTGGTTACGTCTCGTCATAGAGTATAGATATAAATTGTCTATGCTTTTTTATTAGCGTTTTTCATGAAATCTTATTCATAATCGTTATATAATTATTTTGGTTATAATAACGATATTATGACTGTATATTATTAAAAATATATATACATATAAGCCGAACTAACTTAAACATCAGAAATTATATTAATGTAAAAT
Organism: Napeogenes sylphis; assembly: GCA_959347405.1. Classification (NCBI taxonomy): domain Eukaryota; kingdom Metazoa; phylum Arthropoda; class Insecta; order Lepidoptera; family Nymphalidae; genus Napeogenes; species Napeogenes sylphis. The sequence goes on along the minus strand of OY365781.1, from coordinate 8,635,632 downwards.
TTTGTGCCTAAATTTAAGTATAGAACTATAAAATTGTCTATAGTTTTTTATAACCTTTTGAATGTTTTGGACCTTTTCATATTTAACTTCATTGGATTTGTTGTTATTTTTTTATATTTTATAAGAGTCCACAGTCCACACCCAATCTCCATACTAAGAATTAAAAAAAAAACACCATTCAAATGTTACATTATCCAACAATCACTAGAAGTAATGCGGAACAAACTGTTTGATAAAATCCATTACATACAGTACTTTATCGTCGATTTAACTCTTAGAAGTGCAACATTTGCACTAAAAGCAAAATATAGTTTTTAAACGCATTGTCACAGACTATACTTAGTATTTTTTTTTCTTTACAGAGGGATTTTAAAACTGAATGCTTTTGTGTTCAATCAATGTTATTCGTGAAATTATTATACTTTGAAACTAATCCAGATATTTTTTTTCAGTGCCAATAACCGATCTGTGGAATCAGTTTGTGTCTCATCTAAGGTAAGTTAAAATCTTAGATTGTATTGATAAGTAATCTCGGATATACAGATAACGAATGTAGGTATGAGAATAGAATATTATAAATATTACAGTAAGAAAACACTATTTGATTTCTAAATTATAAAAAATATGCTATATTATTGGAAGATTTCTATTTTTTTATATTTATTGTTTAAACAAACAAACATACAAAGAAGATAAACACGTGTTACGTTCTGTTCAAGTGAAAATGACAAAAGCAAGGTAACAATGACTTCCGTTTCCGCTCACAATATGGCGGATATTTTAGATGCGTGCGTTCTGTAACGTTTGTTTTTTCCATTGAAATTAAAATTGAAAAGTTTTAGAAAAATATTTTTCTTTTTGATACTTTTTTCCCTTTATCAGAGCCTGTGTATAGTTTATTTTCGAAAGTGGTTGGATTTTTATTGTGATAGTAAATACTTATTGGATACCCTCTTTTATACAAAAGTTTTTGTTTTGTATAAAAGTTTTATTAATAGAACTGAAATATAAATTTAGGTTTTATACTTAAATTACATCCTTTTTGTTCATTTATTTTTATAGGTCACGGGTTTAATTCACGACCGTTAAAAATATTGTAATAATAATATCATTGGACAAATTACGCATATTAATCTAATCCCTAAGTAAGCAAATTATTTGCTTGTGTTAGGTTGTGTGTAAGGGTGTTAGACAACGATACAAATACATAGAAATACATATTATAAATACTGAGAATATATTTAATAAACAACCAACCAATCCAGAAATACAGATATCTATGCTCATAAAATACATGCCTGTCCCTGTCGGGAATCAAATCCGAGCTCCTTTACGCCGCGGGACGTTAGGCGTCTGCGCTAACCACCAAACGGGGCAGTAAATAAATGTATAAAATATTTGAAAATATCTATAAACATGCCATGTTAAGCTTATTTAAATTTATATAAATATAGAATGAAAAATAAACCTACGCGGGCAGGGATTCGAACCCGTGACTACTGGGAAACCGTCCCGTCGCTCTACCAACTGAGCTACCGTTGGTAGAGCGACGGAACGGTTTTGTTCTGTGTGGTTCTGTGAAAAATTGTTTATCTTCAAAAAAACTTTAATAACCCGCTATTCTAAAACAAACAGCAGGATGGGTGTACCTCCTTTTTATAACCAGTCAATATATTATATAACTTCGCTACTATAAGACAGGACTAACATTTAAGGGCATGCCCGGGCAGCACTACAATGTCAAAGGTCACAGCCGGTCATTACCATTATGACATACCGATGAACTTGTGAAATATTATGTATGTGATAATAATTATTCAATATTTATACCCTTTTAGGTTTACAAAATTTATAACTACTAGTTATAAATTTTCGGAAATAAAGGATGTCGGTTTTGATTTTGTCAAAATCTATTATCCAATTTATGTTTAACTCTTTTAATTTCTTTTTAATACTAATATTTTATTTTATATATACATAATATGTGTAACAATCATTAATCGTCTGTTATTATACGTCAGTCTAAGCAGATTTTGATAATGTATATTGCACTGTATAGATTATATCTACAATAAAAGTTACGTCTGTCACAAATTTAACATTGCATGTTTTATAAAAAGAAATTTACATTCATATGAATTGTAACCAAATTATTAGATCGTAACACGCGATACATGTCTGTTAGCAATATGAATTCAAAACTTAAAATGACTTCCACATTCAATAAATATGGTTAGTTCAAATTATTATATACATAGTTTAATTTAAATATTAAAAAGTGCAAATAGGCACAACTTTAAAAGTTATATAGATAATGGTTTAGATAATATTGACAATGCTGGGGGTTACATATATATTATATATAAATACATATAACAAAAATTGGTACACACATATATATATATGATAATGATACAGATATATAAAAAAATAACTTATTAAATACACACATATAGAAATTGGTACACACATACAGAAATTGGTACACACATACATATCTTATATATAAACCAAAACCGGTAATATGTTCTTGACATGTTAGTACAGACCATAAGTAGTATTTGAAATTACATTGAAATGGGTTATAATAATAATAATATCGAGACAAATTACACGACTTGATCTAACTTCTAAATAAGCAAATTATTTGCTTGTTTAAGGGTGTTAGACAACGACACAAATACATAGAAATACACATAATAAATACTAGGAATATATTTAATAAACGGCCAAACTCAGAAATACAGACATCTATGCTTTACTTATACGTGCCTGTCCTGGTCGGGAACCGAATCCCAGCCGAGTCGAGAGGGTAATATTTACTTAAATAAGATAACATCTCAATGTATGTGCTTTCCTCGAAAAGTAGTACATGAATTGACTTGATTTTTTTAAAAAAGGTGCATTTCTATCGAAAATTGTTTTATGTAATTGTTATTAAAAAGTTCAGAGAGTAATTAATATTATTATTATTTTCTATATATCTGTATCATTATCATCGATATCATATCTTGTTCTTGAAAACTAGTTACAATTGGTCAAATATATACAGCAGTCTGTTGTTAAATAGCTGATATAATCATGAACATTTATTAAATACAAAATAATTTTCTCTCTCTCTCTCTCTCTCTGTGTGTGTGTGTGTGTGCGCGCGTGCGTGTGTGTGTGTGTGTGTGTGAGAGAATGTTTTTATGTGTGTAAACACTTACCATTAGATCCCAGGGAATATTGGAGACCTGAAACAGGAATGCATTCAAGAATTACAAATTATTTTTTTTGTGTAATAATAATAATATGTTAACCTTTTTGCTTCTTATTTAAGTAATATTAACATTATTATGTTTTAGAAACATTTTTTACTGTATAGGTACAGTATACTAGAGATGCACCGAATATTCGGGAAGTATTCAGTGTTCGGCATCTTTTCCACTATTCGTAATCGGCGTAATTTTTCGGTTTTGGTGCCGAATATATTAAGAGAATTTATTCAAACTTCCTATAATTAAAATAAAGAATAAACTATCACTACATCTTATATATAAATATATATTTTAAACACCTGTAAATAATGTTCACCAGCCATCGACTCAAGATCGATCGTCTGCACTACAAAGTTGACCCCGGTAACACGCTCAAGTTAAGTGACAACACGTTTTAATAAGTCGCGGTGCTCATGTCAAGGGTCAGGTGAGTCGTTAGCTACCGTTTTAATTGCACCGTATATTCGGACTGAACTGAAGTGACTTTTCTAATGGCTTTAACATTTTAAAGTATCAAAATTGTTTGGTTTAGGTGTGTCTGTGACGTTTAAAGTTGTCTGAGTATTAAAATTAATGATTTTGACTATATTAAAGTATTTATTCGATATAATTTCAATGCCCAGCCCGAGTTTTGACTTAACGAAAACTATGACAGTTTATGAAATCGTAAAATCAAAATATAGAGCTGTGAAAAATTAATATTATATTTATCTTTAGTTATTTAGGATCATCAAGTCATCCCAAATAACTAAAGAAAAATGTTATCTTTTACAGATATTTTTTTATATCTCAATAGATTTGATTCATAGAGTGTATAATAATTGTACGTTTTGATTTTACGATTTGGTAAACTGTCATAATTTTCGTAACGTCAGAACTCGTAATAGGAGTACTGTTATTGTACATATAATATATTGCTATAAAAATATATACGTTGTCGTTTGAAGTTATATTGAATTAAGTGCCATCTATCTTTGAGTAGCACAATTAAAGTTTAGGGTGCTATTTATTGTCTTTTACCGTAAAATAAAATTTAGGGTGCATTTAGAAGTTCGTGACATATCACTAAATAATAATAAAAAAAAGTAAACTATATTTATTAATAAGATACCTACTATGTAAAATATTTTAATTCTCAAAGGCCCTAGCTGTTAAATTAAGATTAACAACACCGTCGGAGAAACTACTAAATCATTACATCTGAAACTTATTCCTAAACTATATATAATTTTAAAATACTAGAAAATATTTATACTAGGCGATATTCGTTTCGCCCTGAAATATGTCGTTTTAATACATATATCTCATACAAATTAATATCCATATTTACATCTACCCACTGTTTAACAATATATGTATTTGAACAGAGTTATGCAATAGAGAGTTAGCTCGTAAATGTATCACAATAACATATTTTTGAATTACCCTCAAATGCACATCACATTACTAAATATATGACAATGTGAACAAAATAAGCAGTCTGTAAATGTAGACCTGAATAAAAGATATACCTGACCCGAATAAAAGGTTTTATACGTTACACAGAACACAGAACCTTTGACATCTGTAAAAAAATTGAATCCCAAAAACAAATAACACAAAAATAAACGGGCAGGGATTCGAACCCGCGGCCTCTGGAAAACGGTCTCATCGCTCTACCAATTGAGCTATATATCCGTATCGTATAGTATTCTATATTTAATATTTAAATATGCTTAACATGTCTTTACATGTTTAGGGATATTTTCAATCAAAAAAATCTAAGTTTTCCACACGAAGTCCACAGATCTCAATGCTAAAACATCGCTATTGTATCCAGGGAACCTGATTCTAGAATGCTGCCGTTACAAATAGCTCTATTTCTACTCAAAATGCACGCGTGACGTCACTACCGCCCCCAAATTAAAGTGCCCTCGCCATGTGCATTGTGCTGGGAATGCTTGCTTTAGAAAAGTAGCTTAAGTGAGTGGTGTGCCTACATTTTTTTGCAGCATTTTTTTGTTGTAAATTTTCACGCTGCATTTTTTAATCTGTAACTGCTGAATGGCTGTTTGGTTTTTTTTTAATTTTAGCTCGCAGCTTGTGAGTAATAATTAAAAATAGTTAAAATTGCAGGCTTAGACCATTTTAGTAATGTAGTCTCATTTTATCGGTTTAGTTTTGTAGTTAACCGAACAATTTTATGTATGTGGAATAATGCATTAGTATTCACATAAAATACTGCAATTTAATGTAAATTTTCTGTAATATTGACAGATGCGTCAATAATATAGAATATCAATTCATCTGTCTGTTTTATTTATAGAATATACTATATAGAGGTCGTCGGTGTGTGTTTTCATGTGTATGTAACATTAATAAAGATTCTATATACAAAAATATATAGAACTAACATTATTTTTGACAAGGCAATTTCCGAGTTAATTTTTCGTAATTTTTCCCGACATGTTATGACCGACAGTTCCATGAAAATATAAATACTAAAATTTTATGACACGTCAAAGGTAGAACAAAGATATAAAATAGGAAATTCAAAAATAGTTAACTCATAATTTCAGCAAATAAAACCTGTAACGCTAGTAAAGCAGTTTGTAGCACAACATTCTTGACACAGTTTGTGTCAGGGTGTCTGCCTGAAAGCTAATTGAAACTGAAAATTAAAACTTCATTTTAACCGGTACTAATGGCTCTGACTTATTTAGGAGTTACAGTTCATTTACATTATTCTGAGATGAGTGGTTTTTTGTTAAAAGTACTAGTTTTAGTGTTTTTTTTTCTTATAATTATAATTTGACTAGTCACAGCTGATAATGATGTAGGCTTAGAATAGTTCTAGACTTTAGAAGATGTCTATACACTTCTTTTAGATATCTAAAAGTATTTTTAAATGACTTGGGAATCGTTTCCGGTATAGCAATAAACCCACCTTCTATCACATCGTGGGATAAAAGAACGAACGAATGAACAATGTTAGAAACTGGGTCCATGTATTGTATCTAGGTAATCATCCTTGGAAGAAAGCACAAATAATTTTGCTTCATTCTATACCCAAATCTGATGGTAGGTATACCTTAGCATCATAAGATTTAATTTGAAAGAACTATTCCCTTGAGTAGTGTAAAGAGTAGGTAATTTTGAAAAAATATTTATAAAACTGAAAAATGTAAAGCGTATATGCACGACCATGTTTTAAATTTTGCAAAGTTTCTGAGATATTGCTGATGGAAAATCCCAACAAATAGTTCTGTATGGAGCTGCAGACTTCGCGAGATATCACCAGCATTTTAATAATAAAATATACATTTTCCCTCCCATAGAGCATCTGTGGTATCCTAAGTAGCCTTGGTGTATTCTCTGGAGACAACGATTATTTAAAATTAGCTGCAAATTTTCCACACTATGAACATTAAAAAAATATTTATTCAAAAATATTTTTTTTCTCGAATAACACTTTTTTATCTCTCTTATTCTATAGATAATAAATAGATTTTAAATAAGTATAGAATGAAAAATAAACCAATACGGACAAGGATTCGAACTCGCGACCTCTGGAAACCTTTTCATACATGCTTATATATTTTTATACATTATTAAAAATAGTCATTTAAACTATAAATTGAGTTTATTGTAAATGAATTTCACGTTAGCATGTTATTATTTAAAAAAACATTTCAGTAAAGAAGTGTTTGGAATTAATAATTGAACGTTAGGAGAACTCTAAAATATCTGGATTTCAATTTAATTCGTTCTATTTGGATATAAAAAATAGAAATATCCATTTTAAAAAAGGCTAAAAACTGAGTGGCATGGTGCGACTGAGCTCATACAATGACGAGGTACGTTAATTGAAATGTCGACTCTAAATTCTGTTACGTAGAGTTTATTTTAGATAAGCACGATATTAATTTTCCAATGAGTGTTGGATTGGCTTAATTTATAAGATGAATCGGATTTTGAAACAAGAATATAATTTTGGTATTTTTTTTTACGTTGCTACAAGAAATATATATTTAAGTTAATATTATTTCTTGTTACATTTTCAATAAATTAGCCAAAAAGAGTATGTAATGGATAAAATGGTTGCAATTGAATATAAAGCTCCCGGGTTCGATACCCGGTCAAAAGTATTTGTATGATAAATACGTATATTTCTCCGGTTATAGTCGATGAAGGACGACCTCAGGAAACCTATAGATTATAGAAGAAAATCAATGAATTATAGACATATTATATAATTAGTTAATTATTTTAAACAAAATATATATAATGACCTACCAACATGTAGTCAGGCAGCGTGGTTGGTTAAATTCATTTTGGGTAAAGTAAAAAGAGATCTTTGCCCAGCACTAAAAGATTTTAAAGCAGTTAATATGCTTTGAGAGTTTCGGAATAAAAACATTAAAATAAAAGAGCTACTGTATATCTTATACAGAAATTTTACATCGAAAAATTTTATTTATTTTGATACAACTGGAAAGCACCGAAACAAAGAGATTAAAATAAGAAAAAGTTTAAATTAATTACTCGCCAAAACTTGTATTTTAAGGCAAGGGTATAAAATGGGGAGCGGCGGGGTCGTAAACATCAGGTTTAGGGGCAAGGGTGAGCGTGGGTTCCTTCAACGCTTGTTGGACCTCGATTGCTTATCTCTGGTAATAATGCCTAGGTTTTGTTGAAGCACTTTATTTTATTACGACACCAAGTTAAGCTTAACAATGTCACTCGTGGTTTGAGTTTTAATTCATTAATGTAGGTTTTTATATTTATATTGTTTTTTTTATGTAAGATTTTCTGACTCATCGTAGATAATATGAATTTAAATGTTTATTAAATTTCTATTATTATATTTATAATACAAATATTCTTGTCGTGGCCGGGAATCACACCCAGGATTTTTTTCCCAAAAGCAAGCCACTGATACAAAGAGATAGATTCATTTTTTTTATATTATATACTTTTTAATCCACTTCCAACATGCTGAAGATATCTTCAGACGAGAGATTATGTCTGAGTGTGTGCGTGCGAGCGTGTATGTGTTATGTGTTTCTTGTTCCCTACAACTATAATAAAAAAATCTGTAGTACATAAACTTTTTTATTAACTAATCATGTGTAATAAATCATATTATATTGGGTATAGTTAATTAACCGGTCTGTTGGGGTAACTACCTGCCTTTTGGGGCCCGTATGTACCCGCCCATATTAGGGTCTAGAAATATATTTATGGCAGCTTAATTTAACTAGATTTAAATGAGTTTTTTTTATAAATAGGTATGGTTAAGACTTGGAAAGATTGGAAGCAAAATAATCGAGAATTTGAAGTTTTATTACGTAAAGACAAAATGATTGTTTTTTTTAATTTTCGTCATAACCTTTTTTTTGTAATTTACAAATGTTTAAAAAGCCTCTAGTTTTAAGGCATACAGCCAAATTGTTTTTTTTTTAATATCATATCAAGTAAAGGACTTCTTTAAGTTATTTCTATTTTATGGTGTACCTAATGTACCTTGTACCCCATGTACCCCAAGCTACAAATATGTTCATGTAAGTGTTTTGTTTATACCTGGAAACCATTGTTATAACTCTTATTTCAATATCACAATAGCAATGGCATATGAAATGTAATCCATATAATGCATTACAAATCACATGGGATAATACTCTCTATTGCATTGAGAAAGAGTCGATTATTTTATGAATAACTTGTTACCAATTGACCATGTATAAAACGAATTTTAATGATAATGTAATTATATTTATTTCATTTAATCTGAATAAATATTAATAATAATAATTTTGAGTATAAGACAGAATGTCAATCTCAATATTTTTAAATATAGCAATGTTTAACGACAACACCAGTTAGATATTAAAAAAGATTCTTAAATTAAATCATATAAGACAACAATTATAATTCGATCTACAGTACATCATTTCTGTTTAAAACATAATATTTGATTGATTGATAATTTTGATTCAAAATCTTATTGCTACATTTAATTTATCGTATTCAAGTTACAGTTAAATCAAGACCAACAAACCATATCCTAATTAAATTGGTTCCTTAAAATAAGTTCGATGTTCGTCTTTTATCTTTTATTTATAACATGATATGACGGAAAGGCGATATCATATTGATATTGTTAAATGCCGCCGACATCAAACAAACCTGCGTCAGTAAACAAGACTAAAGGAATCATGTCTCTGTCAACATCAAAGAACTTAAATACAACGTGCAACGAATTACTAACAAAATACCATTAATATCTGCCCCGAATGACCGTAAAAACCTATAAATAGAAACCAAAGGACGAAGGATGAGACTTACCGGATAGAAGGAACAAAACGAATACAACATTACAAATACACATTTTGTATTAACACTTTGTTCACTTATTCAATAGCGTACTTTATTTTGTTTTATTATAAAACATTTTTAATTCAGAAAATAGTACATTGAAGCATTTGTATGGAAGCTCGTTAAATAAATCGGTTACATTCGACTCAACGCGTTCGTCATCGAGCAACGGCAAACTAAAACTTGTGCTTTTCTCGGGCTCTCGTGAGCTTCAAGTCAACAGCAGCTTTTACGCACACTATTATAATAATCCCTTTACATGTACACGCACACTTAAAGAATTCCGGGCTCCAGACAGCGGATAACTTCATTGCATATTTGACAGTTCATTCACACCATTACGTTCCGTTACACATCATTTATAATGAATCATAATGTACATATAGGAATAAAATAAAAATTATTTATCAAGATCTCAAGAATATCACTGTTATAATTGTATTAAAAATAAAATATAAACAAGGATCATTTTATTAAACGGACGATAGAATTTAGTTCGGTTAAAAGTGAAAATGGCAATACTCCTAAATTATATTTTTTGCTACGTGCTGGTAGATGTCGCTAGTAAATAATACTTCAGAATAGATGTGTAATTTGTAAGGTATCAAAATAATATATTATATTATTGTTTCATTGAAAAGCATATTAAATTTGATTTTCTTAAAAACTTCTTTTTATTCAATACGCAATTAAGGAAAAATGTTTATTCAAAACATTTTTCCAGTTTTGTAAAAGCAAGAAATGGCTAAATAATAAAAAAAAATAACATTATACATTCTTTTTATTACTAAAATGGTGCTTAGCAAATGACTGTGCAACTATCAATGGAAAGACAAGAGTCGCATCTGCATATAGCTTCACTGGAGTGGCATTTACTTTTATTTTTCCCCAAGAAACTGCTTCATCTGGACGAGCTCCAGAGTCACTGCCATCAAACTCACTAGCCGTATTAACATACACTGCAAAATCAGATCCATTCCTCATTAAATTTGCATTACAAATGTGGTGTTTGATAACACCACCACCTAAAATTATCATCCCTGTATTATTTGCTTTGACAGCCATAGTGTTTAATCTTCGTAAGTCACTTAATATATCTATAATTAATCCTGGACGTTTGTATGAGTGAAAATACATCATATCTCCTAGAGATCCATCTGTCAAGGCAGGGCTGAAAATAGGAATATTATTTCTCCATGCCCAGTAGCACACAGAGCTTTCATTATTGATCCGTTCTCCCAGCCTTGCTATTACCCGCGATGGTGACCAAACTACACCTTGCCTGACCTGTTCATCTAACATTTCATCAAGCAATGGTGTCACCCATTCTTCAAATAGACAATAGTTATCATTAGGTACAAGAAGATTTCCGATCCTATTTATTCCTCGGGTACGCAACATTTTACCATTCAAATTGAAGTCACCAACATATGTTGGAGCAAGACATTTTATAAAGTCCTCTTCAATACCCCCCGCTGTGGTAACAATGCAATCTACAAGTTTGTTTTTTACCAAAAAACGTATTGTGTCTCGTAGTCCCGACGAAATCATGTTAGATGTGTATCCTAGAAAGATAGTGCAGTTAGTTTTTTTCTTAATAAATATATCCTCTTCATAGGGGTCGCAGGTTTCTTCAGTGAGAGGAATAGCGCGACATTTTAACATTTTATTGATTTCTTCGACGGCTTTTCCGAAATTGGTAGCTTGAAATCCAGAATGAGCGAAGCTTTCGAGTATTTTGTTGTAGTCAGTCCCATTTTCCCAGTCAAAACCAGACACGATTGGAGTCTCTGCTGGTAATTCTTGACTTGGAACCAACACCGCGTTTACAGCTACGTCGGGAGCTAATATCTTTGTCTTCTCAATTTTAGTTTTGACGTCCATGTTGTTTATTGCTTCTCTATTTTATTATAAAATAATAAACATGTCTTCATTTAATATTATGGACAATCAAAATATTACGGACGCAATATGATTAAAAAATCCGCTGTTTTATTTCTAGTTATATGAAAAACTTGGTTTAAAATTCTATTTCTGAATTCTGTCACTTGTCAATTGCAATCTTCAGTCAATTTCAATTGGACAGATGTATCCAGTTCAAAAATTTCTTTGTTTACTATGTTCAGTAACGAAATGCATTAACAAATTTAAACGTGACAATTTAGATGTGTAGCAATTAAAACGAATCTAATAATTAAAGATATATTTGTTTTAGTCAATAAAATATACACACATAATTTTAAGTATACAAACCGACAAATTTGCCAAATCACTTTAATTAATACAAAGATTTTTGATTATTTATAAATTAATGTTCACTGCATTATAAGTATCTTATTTTTTTTTGCTGTAAAACGAAATGCGGTGCATTGAACGGCCAACAATTAGGTCTTGTGTATATGTTATTTTTATTATTTTTTTATTTTCAGGAGAACAATTATGATTTGTCAACATGTGTTCAAATACCCATGTACGGAAAAGTAAAGACTATAACAAAATTGACTATATAAAGTGATCTTTGAGTGAGAGGGAGTTTTATATCATCCTTAAACCCTCCCGTCCTGACTTTTCCTTAAAACCTTGAAGGTTAGCCCCGAGCTCTCTCACACTACCTACATATGAAATCGTAGAGTACATAGTTCTATGGATTACTTACTTAAATACTTTTCTCAATCAAACTAATCGATAGTACCTACATATTTTGAATTGGAAACATGTATTTTCTAAAAAAAATCTCCGCTTAAGCAATGGTGCAATATATCAATCATATTACATCAGAATTCAAGAATGTAATGATAGGATTCCAGCAATTTTTTTTAAATTGTTTGTTGGTTTATTATAATTAAATTTTTAAAATTCACTCCTTCTACATTGAGAAAGTGGCATCTTGCTTTGTACATTTACTATTTACATTGCAACAATCTACATAATTAGAAAAAAATAAAGTTTAGTCCAATTTTTTTTTTTTTGGATCCTACGATTTTGACCGTTAAATAGATAGAATTGAGAAAATATATATTTGTATGTACATAATCATTCTATGTACGAAATACATCGACAATAGGTCCTACGATTATCTGCTAAAATTATATTATAGCCATATAATTATTATACAACTCTATTATAACAGCGGTCCAGTAAGTCTGACAGACTCTGGCAGCCAGCTGCGATCAATACATATTTTTTTTAATTAATTTTTTAAGCCTGTATTTTTCTTTTATTAATAACATTTGTCCAGTAGGCATTCGGTAAGCAAGATTTTAAATAATCACTTATATATTTTGCAAGAAGTACGTAAAAATGTTAGAACCTAATAGCGACATTTTTTTTTAAATGTACAAAATGCAGATAATTAGCAAAAGGGTCAAAGCGCAATTATCATTAGTCGTATTGAGTAAGTAGGTATATTATATAATAATTATATAAGTGTTATGTCATTATACCGTTGAAATAACCAGACATTCCCTTTCTAACCATAACTAGAACAGATTATGGCTTTTAATATACGGTAATTGCTTATTGGCAATTAAAACATGTTATTTACTTTGACAATGACTTTGCAACCTTTGATTATTAATCTTTATAATTATAAAATGCAGGGATCTTCGTATTTTAATGCTGCTCCTCTAAAGCGGCTTGCTCCAATTTTTTGTAGATACTGGTGGAATTAACTGTGTGGTTAATTTTAAGCAGGATTCTAATAAGGTTCGCTGTCGTTTACGTTATAGAGATCTATAAATCTTTAAATAACTTAGACAATCAATTTAGCTTTTATACTTTTTGAATTTTATATCATAAAAACTTGTTTAGGAATTTCTGACCTGTCACCACGTTTCATTAAATTTTGATTCAATATTAAATAATTAGCATTCCTATTTTTAACGGGTCTAACTCGCGTATTATTGTTTATTTATATTTGTGCTGTCAAAGACACCTCCATCTCGTCGCACTGTGTTCACGATTGCTGCAAATCATTCAAGTCAGAACTGGAACTCAGCCAGTACTAAGTAGGCTTAAGGTAGACTTTTATAACGTCTAGAACATGTGCTAGATACATCTAAATAGTAAACGACTGGCGTCATATAACATGTTTGAACGCGTTATATTCAATGAAAGTAATATTACATCAGTAGTGACGTAACAACGCATCAATTGGTATGATTATATGCAAAAATGTCTATCGTTACTTATTAAATACGTGCTGTCCGTCAGTCTGTTATTTATTAAATACATGCTGTGCGTCAGTCTGTCATGTGTAATTATAATGAGAGAACTACTAACAGTGGAAGGTAGATAATTATTGTTAGACAAAAGCTATGACTGATACCCGTATCTTAGCTTATCCTTTTTTTTATTTTTCCTCATTATCTGTTCTATAATTATCTAAAATCCATTATTGATACACGGCTCTACTCCGAGGAAGCTGGTGATGGTTATTTGGGAGTCTCACCCACTAATCCAGATGGTTGCCGCCGCGTTCATAGTGTGAAAGCCGGGATCGCTTGCGTCCACATTTACGGCCACATTTCCTTATCCAAAGGCTTGAAAAATCGCGGAGGGTTATCCTTAATACCATAGGTTACCTTAGGATATAACAAATAACTTTTTTGAGTAGCAGCTATCAAAACCGCTACGGGGCAGTTATTAATAAAATGTGACATTCGCTCATCAATACATGCTACATATATACAAACAAAAACTAAAGTAATTAATATAATTTGCCATAATTAATACGGTATATAAGTTTTTACTTATAAAATAACTTTACCTTTTTCCAAATAATAGCATTTGTGTAACGAAATTTAGGCAATAACTTTGCGTAAATTAACTTCGAGTACAATTGCAACATACCTACATAATAACATCTCACCGAGTATTTCACGGTAGATAAAGTTTAAAGAAATTTCTTAAAGGACTTCGCTATTAAAAGCAATGAATTATTTGTTTATTTTTGTTTTTATATGTTTTTTTTTCTTTTTATTTTAAGGATTTATTCTGAATAGACTGTGCCATCCTCATAGTACTACACTCGTATATTTACAAATATAAATTTATATTTTCTATCTTAATAATTAATTATAAGTGTGTCTTCGCTTTATATTTTAATAACTACCTTATACAATGCTCTCGCAACAGCAGAAGTTGGAAAAGTTAGAACACTATTGCTCAAGTCTAATTATTCTAAATTCACCAAAAACTCAAACATCATAACATGATAAGCATCTTCCACTACGTCATATTCAGACATTTTGGTGAACGTTGTTTTCCCATAAAATAACTAAAACTATTTAAAAGTATGTGTCCGGAACGAAGCCAAAAGGCTATAGCGATATTATTCCTGCTCATATTGGCTCCATCTATCCAGGTAAACTTAGGAGGTTCTGTTTGAATAGTCTTATACCAGAAATAAAATCGACAAAAAAATGTAACAAATATCGTGATACAGGCATATATATTACATTGTCGGTTCTTCCATTATACTCCATTGCCGCCAACTTAGCAAAACTAAATCAAATGAGACCTGTCATTAGGGTTGCCTACTTTTTTGAATAAAATGGTTTGAATAGGAAAAAAAGTGTTTGCAAGAAAAAAAAAGTATTTTAAAAATTGTAAAATCCAAAATGTTCAAATTAAACCTTATTTTTCAAAGATATATTAAGATGTATCGAAAACCAGTTCATTAAAATCAAATCATTTTGTCATATAATTTAAGCTCCTATCAATAAAAAGCGAAAAACTACTGAACACTTTATTAAATATTTCGGGTGACACATTCACATTTGACTGAATGAAATGTTAGATACATATCGTCCAGTCATTATAAAACGTTACGATCATCTGTTCTAACTTATATGCTAAATAGTTAAATAAGGTAAGTATTTCATTATATAGCATATGAAGTTGATTAATCCCATAATGGTTATTTTGTCCTATGCATCGCAGTAAAGCTTGGAAATAAAGTATTTTCACATTCTTTATCTAAATGCAAAAGTATAAACTATAATTACCAAAAATAAAGTAGAATACTTTATTATAAAGATCATTTTACGTTTATGGTTTTATGGTCTAAGAGTACATTTTTGATTTAATTACAATATGTCTAACAAATATGAGAACATAACATGTCGATAATCTTTAATTTCCGACTTATAACTAGTTTAATAACTCGTTGAAAGTTAACGAATTTTTTCCCACACAATTCATATCGAATTTAAATAAACATTTCCTGTACAAAGGTAACAGTTGGTGTGAATTATGTTAGCATTGGCATTGGTTGGAAAATAACTTTCTATGTACTCTAATAAATATTTAATTTATGCGTCTTTAAGCCACTTCATTATAGGTATTTACTAAACGCGAGATCAACTAATGTTTTAATATCGCATTGTGAAAAGGTTGTTAACAAGCTAGTGCTCTCATCTGATTGGTAGAACTTTTACTCATATTTTTTTGGGGTCAAATAGTGCACTGTACATTGGATAGTGAAATAGGCGCATACCATAGGTATGTTCATCCCAATTGAAAACAGATACTAAACAATTTATTTTATGCCTTTAACCTAAGTTTTAATATCACATACATATAACCAAACAGTATTTACGAAAAGTTTAAACTATATTAAAATGAAGAAAACTTGCTGCTTAATATATCTCATCACATATAAATAAACATAGCTCTGGTTTTTCCTATAATTATACCTTCTTGGATACCGCTTAGCTTTGTAAATTCTTTCAAATCTAGACTCCAGAATTGCTCTGCCAGTGTTTGTTCAATGTGTGTATGGGCGCGTGTGTTTGTGTGTGTGTCTATGCCTGCATGTTGTGTGCGCGTGTATGTGCTTGCGTGCATGCATGCGTTCTTGCGTGCTTGCGTGAGTGTATGAGTTGGTGCGTGAGGGTGTGTGTATAGTAATGTCATGTACGTCTTAAATAAGTGACAGTGTCGTAATTTGAGGTTTAAGAAATTATGGTAATGGTTCGTTATCGCGCCACCAACAATTTCGAACCTGATTTTTATTTTACAGGTGAGCATGATCTTTTAACATTAGAAACAGTCACGTCATGGGTGGTGACAGGGTCGTGGGTGCCCCGAGCAACTTAGAGCATAGGTGTGACGAGCCGAGTCCTATGGCTTGTCATAGTCGTGACAGCAGGGGGTCGCCTCTCTCCTCGCCACCTTGTGCAGAGCAGATACCGCCCGAAGCATCCGTGCCCCAAGAGTATCTACACTAGGCGGAACGTCAGAGTCCCTTGTCACCGATCCATCCACTGCTTGAGGTGCAGACGTAGCGCCCCAACAGTGAACAAACCGGTGGCCGGTGACTCCAACTCACGTTTCCAACGCTGGATTAGAACATTTTGTGCTCCTGCCCTGATCCTAGCCGCCTCAGGTGCTTCGCCCCTGGCCCAAGCATTAGCTCGGTGCCAGTACACTGCGACGTGGACCTCCGTCTGGAACTCCCAGGGGGGGTCACTTGCAAGCAGTGTCGCCTCAGTAAACGATGCCGTGCGGCCGCCACGCCAAAAACTGTATTTTTGCTCTAAATATAAATTAAACCTTCGATCACTCTGCTTTGCTCTTATGAAATTGAGTTAGGTAGGTAAGGTTAGCTAGTTAATTCAGCTGAACGGCAGGTGGCGTTTCGGGGGTCACTTCTCGTTTCCGCCGTTGCGGCCTTAGGTAGGCTTCTGCCCAACGTCGGAGGGCCGGGTGCATCATGCCGGCAGTTGTACGCTGGCATTTTACGGAGCATGGCCCTTTACGGTGCACCATATGGTCGAGTGCCCTCACCCGCGACTCTAAGGTCCGCTTACGACAATCGCAGAGGACCATCGCGGAGACATTGATCAAGGGGTACCGCACGCCATCGTTCACTGAGGCGACACTGCTTACGAGTGACCCTCCCTGGGAGCTCCAGGCGGAAGTCTACGCAGCAGTGTACTGGCACCGAGCTAATGCTTGGGGCAGGGGGTGAAGCACCGGAGGCGGCTAGAATCAGGGCAGAACCCTGATCCTTGTTCTAATTTCAAGATTACCCCTTATTTTATATCTTATCCCTGTTTCCTCATCCTATTCTCTAATTCCTTATCCTTTAACTATTTATGTACCTAGTAAGTACCTTATTAAAAAAACAAGTTATTAAGATAATCAAATATGATAAAGTAAGTACTTCTATAAAAATCATTATATTTAATGCGTGAAGCAAAAACTTTGGATCCCTTTTTACGAAAATGCCGCGGATGGGGGTGTATAAAAATTGGCACACTTATAGTCTATGGGTAGGAGAAGTGTAAAACGCTAATTTTCAATCATAATGTACTTTTAATATATTAAATTAATCGCAAAAACATTATATACACTACTTCGTTGTTAACGTTGACAAGTTCAATGTCAAGTATATATTTGTCTGGTGTCAAATTGTACAAAAACTCTATGCAAATAACATTATACAAATTTTATGGCAAATAGTCGCACAAAATTGATGGTTGCTTGACGTAATAGAATAAAAAACAAAAATAATATGCATAGAAGTTCAAGCCCAAACTTTCATAAGCATTAACACGTTAGATTACAGTCGAATTTCGGCCGGTGGGCGACCACTAGTATTGATAATTACCTATTTTATTTATTTATGTTTTTTATTTATTTTTTGTCTATACTGTTAGCCCTGTTGGCTATTACAGCGTCACCCATTTTGTAGAAGTACACCCAGTGAAATACTTGAGTATTTTTTTTTTTTAGACATATCTTAATATCTATAACAAAGAATGATCACAAATATAGTTTCAACGATAATTTAAAAAGAAACAATTTATTATTTGTATTAAAAAGAAAGTATGTATTACAAACATATTCTCGTACAACAGAACTCCATTAATAGAACAATATTTTTTAGATCTACCAAATATAGAACTAAATTGATAGGAAATTTTTAAGTAACTTGTTAGCTCAGCTAGATATATTGAGAAATTTAAGAATTTATTTATTTTGTAATAACTGTGGCTGTTTCCTATACTGACAATTCTAGGCGGAAATCTTTTTTTTATGTCAATCGCCATTTTGTAAATAGTGAATGAGAACAGGGGACCCATAGACAGGCCTATGAGTCTCAAGAAAAAATGGGAATATGAGAGACCCATACTTATATTAGTTTAACCACACATGCAAGAAAGAGAGACAGATAGGTATCCACATTTGCTTTCTCTTTTTTTTTCGATGAACACATTTTAGGCTGGCTTCCTTACTCTATGTATAATAAATTTATGGTAAAAATAGAAGCTCAAGAAATAGATAGATTAAAAATACTATCACCCACTTTACCAACTATCCCGGAGACGGAGCGAGTGTGAAAGTGAGATTGATCAAACATTGAACTACTTAATATATCTATTACCTATCTGCTCTATTTACTTTAGATATATATAGTAATGTTTGTGTGTTTGTACAAATATTAGTATTTTTTTTTGCTTTCATCCCATATTGGATTTTTTTTTAATTTGTACACTGAGAACATTAGTTCATCTGATGGCAGGTGGTCTCTCGAAAAATTATTTGTATTATATTATAGGATACAATATGACTTATCAATTTCTTGAAACATAGAGGATAAGTCGTTTCACATGGGGACGATTTATATTTATTGCTGGTCCAAACTAAGGCTTTTTTAGATGCTAGAAATTTGAAATTCAAAATATGCATCACATATAATTAGTTGCTATATATTGAACAGAACGGACGTCATTATACATCTGGAAATCGAACCTAGATTCTCAAGTCTAAAACGAGACTTCGAACTAAAATAACATTTAAATTCTATGATACTAAAATAAATGACAGACAAAGTCAAGGTAAAAGCTAAGCTAGAGCTGCTACAGGGCTTGACAGTTTAGTGCTTATCTGAGCTGTGAGAAATTTCAATAATATAGAAATTAATATACAAGCCGGATTTAAATTTTCTAATCAATTAAAATTATTTATAACCCTCCTACCTGGAGTCAGGTTACCAGGTTAGTAACTGGTACTTTATAAGCTAATCTATGTATTGATATAGTAACCATGTATTAATTTTTAAGCATTCATGTGATTTGGATGAACCATAATGTTTATTCGTATTATTGAAAATTTCGTATTTAATACAATTATTTCAATTTCAAAGTCAGTAGTGCTTTATTTAGGTACGTTAACATAAAAAATACTTTTTATTCAGGAAAATTAATAATAGACGTGAAACCTAAAAATTGTTTGGAGTATAATAATTACAACACAACAGAACTACTGAACTATTTACTATCCCCTGATTACTACTACAAAACTACTGGACCATTTAGTATCACTTATTTTTATAAAAAATATTTTATGATTCGGCGTATAATAAGTGTCATCATATAAAGTGCTTTTTATTTCGGAAAGTCTTATTTTCAACAAGAAAAATCGAAACTACTAAAAGAAGTAATGTATGGATAGATAATTTTAAAGTGATAGATTGTAATTAATAAGTGGCTTATGAGTTATGATTTGAGTCGGAAGAGAGAGAGGGAGGGAAAGAGAGTGATAGGGAGGGCTGACAGAGTCGAACTCGTTTATCAATTACGATTAGGTGTTGCTTCAATTGAAAGTGTAAAAAAAAACCTACCAAATGCGAGATGGACTCTTGTACGAAGGGTTCCGTACATATGAAAACGTCTATGTATGTATATAACATAATACGTATTCTGTGAATATTTCAAGCACAATATTTATTAAAATCAAGCAAAAAAAAAAAAATAGCTTTTGTTGTATGGGACAAAATAGAAGTAGCGTTGCAGTGCGCTGCAAAGCTGAAAATATGTACATACCAAAAATATTATATAAAGTATAAAATAATTTTGGTATTTATATTACTTTTATTTTTGAATTTGTATTTATTAACGTTAAACGTTTCACACTGACGAATTCAATCTCCGACGAATTTTGTGTGTTAGTCTGTATCAGCATAATTCCCAAAAGGCTGGACAGATTCAAATGTATTTTTAAAATATGATGTTATCCTAACGAACAATAAATGTTTTATCAAAATCTGTCTATTTCTAGATGTGGTCTATACAACCACTTAAATTTAAAAAATTATACCATACTCATGTATATTAATATTGAATAACTATTTAAAATAACTTTTCTTAAGTACTTAAGGATACTAAACTTTCTCATGTATTCAATTTATCAAAGAAAATGTTATTTCAAGACATTTGATATAAAGCTCTCACCATGATGAATGATCTCGTATTTGTATGGAAGGGTAACAATCTGACAGCTAGTACGCGCCCAAACACGTTACAAGACACTAGTGTACCAGAGAGTTTAGTTCGGAAATAGTAACAGTGAATGTGATATTAAAATAATGTAAGTTTTTAATTGTGCATATAAATAATTATCTACTTTATTTTATCAAAAATATATTATTTATTTTCAAATTAAGTGTTTTTAATTTATATATATATATATATTTTTTGTTTAATTTATTAAATATTTGTTTTTTTTTAAACGATTCAAACTTTTTTTTTTTAAACTAATACAAGTATCATTTCGATTTCCATAATATTTTAGTTAATCCGACATTTTACAATATTACACGCGTCATTTAAACTTAAGATACACGCTATGTTACAACTATTCGTCCGCATTTCTGTTCTTTTTTTGATTTATCGAACCACAGTATATAAAAATAAATTATACACTATAATTATCAATACGAGGGGGTGCTTTAAAACCAAATTTAATAATAAATTAAAAAAAAATTCTCTCACTTACATACAATAAATTTCGATTAAATAAAAAATAATAGTGAAAGTAGTATAATGTAAACAAAATATATTATCAAGATTAATAGAACCAAATTTAAAAAAGGATATAAAAAACTAAATTGTTATTTAAACACACTAAACAAACCTTGATAAAATAACAAAAGTGTTTTTGTCAAAGAAGTTTCCATGTAAGGAATATTATCTAAACAAAATATTATATCACAATTAATACAATATCGGTCGCAAATCATTTACCGACCCCGGAAATCATGAAGAATGTGCTAATAGACGCACGCGACTTCCTAGCCTCGCGTGACGAGCTCTGCATATATTATCAGATTTATTGATGCCTGTCAAATACAGATCATATTGTCACAAATATTTTGTGTCTGTGGAAAAGACAAGACTTTAAAAAAAACATTTTTTTAACTATTTGATGTATATATGCTCGCTATTAAAATGTCCCACAGATCTTCGATCGGAGAAAAACGTGTACGACATTAACTGATTTTTTATTTGATCGATAAAGGAAAACTTAGTTGATGTGATAGCTTACAGTGCAATCTGTTCGGTTAGAAGTAGTGATTAGATAGACAGCTGAAAAACTAAACTATTTCTGAAACCGGGAGTAAAACCTAATGTTCTAGTAATTAAAGAGTGTTCACACGGCAGTATATATTATCAATTTAATTATTCAATTGATTTATATAAGTAGTGATCTAGGGAAATAATTACTTTCGTAATTTATTAATTTCGTTGCAAATAAAAAAATATATAGGTAATGTCTCACATTTTTAATACATAAATGAAAAAAATTTTAAATATAATTATTTAATATGGTCTGAACTGAAAAAAAAATATAAATCTACAAACTCTACTATAGTTCAATGAAAGTACAATTATCGCCTTAACCGACCAAAGATTACCTGGACAAACAAAAAAAAAATGCAAAAAAAACAGGATTTAAAATCTTATAAATAACTATTAGGACTGAAAACAAAATGATTAAAAAAAACATACAGACACTTTAACTAAATTTATTGATATAGATAAGTATTGACTCAGTATGTATACTTTCTTGACACCTTTTTATTTCGTCAACCCGTAACTTTGGTGTCAAGCGTTCAATCGTTTTTACGATTGAACACTTAAACATTTTTAAATATATATATTAATTACAAATAACCCTGTATATATGTATGAGAATATTAATCAGAATTATTTCATTTTTTAATATATTTGTTTTGTTTTCTTCGTACTTGTCTAATGTTGATAAAGTAATATATGAAAATGTAAGTAGTTCCTAGTTTATTTTTCGTTTTCTATTCTTATTTTAAAAAGCTAATTATGATTATTTGGATTACTGATTATGTATTTATAACATATAATCCCAATGAAGGGTCTTAGGTTCGAACCTGATGGAAAGAATTTTTATTTGTCAGCAAAATAAAAATAGTGAGGATTATTTAACAAAAAAAAAGTAAAGGAACCTCTTTGGTGGATTGACCATATTATAGCTAATCTCAAATGATATAATTGGTTCAATATGATAAAATTAGTAGTTAGAGTGCCGTGATATTAGTCACTATGTAACTACAGGCTCCGATAACTGGTATAACTAACTGAGCACTAACTGATCATAATAACGTCAACAAACGATAGTATGTATGAGTGTTTGTTTTTCTAGTATAAATATAAATATTTAAACCATGTTGAATTGTTATAATCTTTTAAAAAAATCGATTTTCTTATTATCGTATCGATTTACGATACGATTTTCAAAGTCGAAATTCTTAATTGAAAGTTTTTAGGAAACATTTTTTTATAGTCAAACTTACCAAAGGCACAGAAAACTAATCTAATAAGAAACGGTGCGTGAAAAAAACAAAAACGATACAATTATATTAGTTACGTTGCTGGAAGATATATCTTTATAGGTATATAATAATAATAATCTTTATATTATAGGTAACTTTGAGGTTTGTTACTATTTTTGTTTTTTAACACTCCTTCACTATATAAATAAGTGAAATGATTTATACATATCTACATTCAAATTAAATATACCTATACAAATATCTATTTACAACAATATTGAACATAACAAAAAACGCGGACACACCTAATAAAAAAAAAGTATAAATATTAAATAATATAACCAATATAGGATTAATTACATCACCGTATAATACATACCTTATTAAATATTTTTTTACAAGCAATACAATAATGTATGTTCAAATAAAGTAATATAAAGTAAAACTCAGTTAACAATGAAAAATTTTTACTTTAGCTCTTAATCGTGACAACTATATTAGAGTTCATTGTCAGTCATTGACTTCATGTTGGTGATATTCAATCGTTCGACTTCTCTCATCCAGCACCTGTTATTTTTTTGGGTCTTAGATTTACACTGTCATGTTGTCTCTATCCTGATTGTCCTGTCGCCTGTCCTATACTTATCCTGTCTTTGCACTACTGTCTTACACATATTTATAATCTCGTCACGATACACATAAATTCAATTGCAACTTATTAAACTCAATCTAACCAGTTCTTAGATAAACCTATTTCAAAACCCGAGCCTCACTTTCTCATATAAATAAGATCAACGCTACGGGGAACTGTAATTTCATCTCAAACCAAACCTTTGTGGTTTATGTCAAGATCTTGCGGTTTTCCAGGTGTGGCAACCTCTCACATTAATTTATTTATCATTAAAACTTACATGGTTTACCAGCAACTACTAACTAAAAAAAAAGTACATATGTAAGATACTCTTGAATGGTGGTGCTCTGGTCAATGACCCTGATTGCTTTTTTTTACAGATCGTCAGACGTCATCTAGGTAATTTACTACATTCACACTGGCTCGATTACAAATATGGTACGCATAAATAAAATAGAATAAATAAAATTGTACATTGTCATAGTATTTTTTTTTTTTTTCAGTGGACGCCAATCTTATTATTAAGTCATTTATGCTGGAGTGTTTTTTCGCAAAACATTGCGGTAAGTATTTTTTTTTAACCTAAAATGAGTATTATTTTTTATAAATATTTTGTTACAAAATATTATATTATACTTTTGAAAATAAATACATTATTGATACTTTCAAGTACTTTAATGGAACAACATTGTTTGTATAACTTCTCAATTACGAACGAAAACAATCGCCCTTAGTTAGAAACTCTCGTTAGAAAGAGATAACTATATCATAAATATAACTATGATTGACTTCTATTCTATTAAACAACAAGGCTATTAGTTTAATGAATGAACAGACAGATATATATATGTAAATGTCTGACGCACTTTCACTATAAAATTGACATGTAGGTAGCGAGTTGCTCTCTAATGTACTTCCTATGAGGTAATAGATTTAGACTTTTATTTTTTATAAATTGCTTTTGTTTTAAGGCAAGTTGTTTTTTTTAGTTCAGAATTTTTTTATATATTTTTCTTGAAATTGCATTTGAACCGAGCTTAGCCTGAAGGACTGTATAAATATTAAATCCTTAAAAGGCTTAGCTTTATTTAAAATATCTTTTTTTATATTTAATAATTTTTTATTAAATATTTGTTTTTTTTTTTATAATTGACGGCTGTTTTATTTGTATGATGACGTTTTATGAATTTTAATTTGAATCTGTCAAATTTTTAAAGATATAATAATTAAGATATATATATTCTATTACGATATCTGCTGACTTTTAAATCGTTTACCTCAAAGTGAACAAGAACCGCAAGAACACGTTAGTTCAATAAAATACACACGTATATAGTAATTTAAGTTACGTCGTAATCTCTGTAACAAAAAATACGAATAACACATAACATTACTAAGAAAACGGAAATGTTTTGTAACACATTGTCATCGGTGTAATTGGAGTTCCCATTCTTATGTAATGTTCTTGTTATATAGAAGTGTTGTCTGTTAATTGGATCTATTATTATTCCTTTAAGCTTTCAACCATCGACCGATTTTTATTTATATTTAAAAATAAAAGATTTTGTTTGTGGTTTCGCGTTTTGTGTGGTTTTAATGTAATATCTACCTTATTTTTAAAAACCATAGATTATTAGTTTTTTAACTGTTTCTGATACCAGGATTTATCAGCTATTTATGGATTTTGATTTGGAGACTGTGTGTCACGATTCTTTGTCATATTCGAATATATAAAATAAAAGAGAGAAAAACATTCTTATAAAATATAAAACAAATAATATAACATAATTTCAAAACGAAAGTGCGCCATTAAACAGAACTGTTGATTTATTGAACGCGATTTTATTTCTAACTTTTACTTTAAGTACTAAAAGGTATAGGAAGTGTTTAAGTTTACGAATAAAAAATAATTCTTATCTGAATAAGGTTTATACAAAAAGGGGGATTATAAAAAAGAACACGATATATCAAACAGTAAAGACCAACGTCGGATCAATGTATTACACAACAGGTTATATTTCCTGGAGAAAGTCACTTCCGACAGACAATAGATGTGTATTATTTGTACTTAGGACATAGATAATGAAAATCTCAGTGACGTATGTGTCAGTTGGAAATGGCGGGAAATTAAATACAAATTATATTACTAAATACATGCTATGGTTGTTATTATTCAAGCAGCATTCCTCGCCATAACCATAGGTTCCGGTTCGGGTTTTTATGGTAACCCTAAGAAAAGGGCAAGTGCGCAGACTACTTTCGATGCAATTTTTGCCTTTTCACTTTTACTATACTTCCTATTTAAATGTTTACTATGTGTTAATAAATACAATTATACCATGTTTTATGGATTAAATATTTTAAACATTACAACATTCAAAATTGATAAAAATTATAATCCAAAAACTTACGTAATTTATCTTTTATAGATATCCCATTGTTCTCAAAATAACAGCTTCTGTTCCTCGGATTTTATCTCATTGTATGCTAATACAATCACATAATTATGTAAAATATATCAAAATCTCTAACACAATAAGATACCAATTCTTTCATATTACTCCAACTTAACTACTTAATTACCTTTTGAGTTATATATATAGTATCATGAAATAAAATATATTTTTGTAATTAAATTTTCGTAAACCATAATGATTGTTAATTATATTCATATTTACCCGGCTATATTCAGGTAAATCAATCGCAATTTCGCGCGACGAGTATTAGTTTTATAAATAAAACAATATATTTATCAAAGAATTCATTTACGACTAGCTTTTGCCCGCGACTTCGCACGCCTTAAATTCGTAGTAAAATAATTACCACTTCCCTTTTTTTATATAGGCTTCTTTCTATATGACTTATTTTAAGTGATACGATCAAAATTACGACATCGGCAGACATCGCCCACTGTCAAAAGTATATTTAAAGTTTTAATAAGGATACAATATTAGGTATTGTAATTATTTTTACATCTCTTGTTTTTACTTAAAAGTGTATTTTAAATAGATACTTCTTAAGCAGAGTACTTAATAACCATTCTAACCATATATCACACTTACAGATTTTCATTGAACATAATCAAAATATTACCATGTAAACTCAGAATAGACTGTAGCTCAGAATTCCTCAGAATTCTGAGCTACACAATCGACGTTATTTTCACCATCAACTTGCAGATCCAATTTTATTTAAAAAAAAAAATCTATTTTAAATGATAAACATTCAGTTAGCTATATGCATTAACAAAATTTTCAATACTGAACATTCACAAAAGCCATTTTGAGAGCCACGGTTCTGTACCGCCGCAAACGCAAATTTGCTATTGTGCGTTATCCCTAAGAGATAAACATATACCATCGCGGATTTTCTTGTAGAACTTTTTAAGGTATACAATATTTAGTACATTATTTTGATCTATCTCGTAGAGTTCAGTTAGCGTTTGCATTGAAAGCGTAAAACAATTTTCGTGTTGTATGCACAACTAAAAGACAAACAGATAAACGGACAAAGATTTTAAAAATGCTGAAAATGGATTCTGTTAGTTATTACTTCACATCCTGATATATTATTTTAAATATTTTCAATGTACAAAAACTACTCCTCTAAAGATTTATTACATGTACAGAATAAGATTTTCATGGTACCTATTACGTCATTGACATAAATTGTCATAACTTTTTTATTTCTTAACCGATTTAGATGAAATAAACACTAAATGTTAAGTGAAGACTGTGATAATATGTTCCTGAAAACCGCATTCAAATTGGTTAAGCCGTTTCTAAAATTAGCGTGCACAAACATACAGATATACAGACATACAGACAAACAGATAAACTGAAAAACCATTGTTTTAGGTTCTCTTGATTTTATAAAGGTTTTTTTTTTTAAATTGCATGTAAGTACATGAATGGATCAGTGACAATTTTATTATATGTTAGATTAGAATACTGAATAGTAATATTCGTGAGAGTGCAAAATTCATCTCATCTCACTCGTAAATATAACGATAGTAATGTAACTTATAAACGAAATTAGTATAATTAATCTTAAAACTAAATTGTAGTGAAGTGGGCCATTGAATGAAGTATAATGGATTTGATTGCTAGTTACGTATCATCAGAGAAAATGTATAATCTTTAAGGTTCCGTATACGAAAGATATAAAACGAATTCATGTTTATACTAATATAGTAACGTTATATATAGAATAGTTTGTATTTTTTTATAGTTTTTATTTGACTAAATCTCTGACAAGCAAGAATACAAAGATTCTTTAAAAATCAAATTGAAAAAGCGTTTTATAAAATAGAATACTGCTCACGGAACCCATTAACCAGATTATTTTAAAACAATATTTTAAAAAGACGAAATACTTGACGTGTACCAAAAATCGGAATCATATTCCATCCCACAGTAATAAGTTTAATCTATTCATACAGTTGGCAGCTACCATTTTTTTATTCTCCCTTATAGAAGCATATAAATTATGAATGCAAAATATTCCTAGACTCTTACCAACAATCCATGGATCTCAGAAATCATTTTTGGATGATAGATTTGTACACACGACTTTTGACCAAAAGTCAGGGTCACTTAACCAACGTTTGATCTGTTAATATACACGGACTGACCAAAAACTCCTTTTTTATTATTATTTTATATATTTATTGTTAAGGTTTCGTAAATATGGATATGGATATTTCAGAACGATCAAGGAACCTGGGGCTGGCAGATGACACAGTCGGGCCCAGGGTCTGTTGGACACTACTTCGTCAAACTACCAGAGGTTAGTTATAACAAAAATATATAAGACCAGAGACAATTAGCATTTATTTCCATTAGTTTAAAAAAATTTTAATAAAAATTTTTAAAAAACTTTTAATCTTTATGTTATTAATCCTCAGTAGGGTTGCCACCTTTTTTAATCAAAATAGTATTTATTTAAAACCGTGGTAACATTATAGACTACAGTGTTTTAGTTTTATTGTATACGGTTTCCTTGCGTATAAATTGTATATGTATATATATTTTTAATATAGGTACCTAAACTAATAAGCATAATATAAAAATAAATAAACAATTAATTATGATATACAGGGTTATTTGTATTAATTGGCCACCTCTAGCAAGCAGACCCTCCACATAAATCCCAAAAACATTAATTGCTCTACCACTTTTTACAAATCTTGATAAACAACACAAAAAAAACGAAACAAAAAATGTTTGCTCTCTGTTACTTATTACTCTGTATTTTGTAAGAAGTACTTAAAAGTTCAACGTCCGGGCGTCATACCTACGCTCAGAGTTAATGCCAGTTCAGAGAGAACAAATAAATTTTGTATGGATTTTTTTTTAAACTATTCATTCTAAAAAGTCGTAAAACAAATATTGGAATTGATGTAGAGAGACTGCTTGCAAGAGATGGCCAATTAATTACAAATAATTCTGTATTCAATGAATGGAGGCAGGATTCCATTAAGCGACAATGGGGGAGTTTCCTGCCACGTTAACACAAAAAACGCAACAGCATAATTCTGAGTAAAATATATTACTAAACTGTTTCTTTATGTTCCTTTATTTTTTACTATCCTGTTTGTACTTCTTTTAATATAGCACTTTCGTTCTATTTAATATTCATCTATAATATAATACAAGAAATAAAAATATAGTAAAACTCGTTTTATATTATGTGGTATATCATATAAAACGAGAGACAACCCTTATCTATACACATATACACGGGGTATTATACTTAATTAGGTGTAATTTAAGTATACTAACAATAAATTTTGTCGCCAACTTCGTCCTTCCTGCATCACGATCACTCAAATCTTAAGCGATTTATTATCACTGAATATGTACAAATGAATATATTATTCTTTCTATTGCGTTTTCCGGAATAAAAACCTAGTTCAATTCAAAATATAATTAGATCCATCGACTATTTTTGTTGTGAGTTATTATAGCCAGAACCAATTCTTATGTTTCCGGAAAAAAATTGAGAATTTTGTGAATTAAAAAGCATCTTCTAAGTCTTTGACATAGATAGTTAATATTACACAAAATAATATTTTATTCTGTATTTTTTATGTATTGTAATAATACCAAAACTGTTTTTGTTTTCCGGTGAAAGGGAGAGACAGAGATATATGGAAAATCCTGCTTTCTCTTATTAAATCAGTTTTACAAATCAATACCTAATACATAAAATATTTATTATTTTTGCCCATTTAAAAAACAAATACGTAAAAATAATAACTCCCATCCCTAGTCGGAACAGCAAGTCCGTTACATCGCGGACGGCAGCGGCTACCACAGCGCGCTCACCGTCGCCACCAGCGACCCTCATCACCAACACACGACTAGCATTGCGCTTGGAGAGAGGGCCGTTGAACTTTCTGGACAGGTCTGTTGTTTAAGTTATATTTTATAACAACAGTACCGGCTTTTTCGTGAATTTTATAAAAACCAGACACATCTATGGAAATCAATATTTTGCTTTTGATATTGCTTTGTGTTAAAATGTAGTTCTTCGGTTGCAGGTACCATCACTAATATATGCTCTGCCAAATGCACTGAAGGAGAACCAAACATCTGTTCTCAACGACCAACAAGAACAAAGTCCTTTAGACATTTATTTTTTACAACCTCCGTACCCCCTGCCAACACAATTTTTACAATTAGTACCAAACAACCAACAAAATTTTGTACAATATACACCTGTACCAAATGTTTATTATTCGAATAATAATAATATTGCCTCTAATACAGATTATTATAAAATAAATAATGAACACAAACCTCTCGAGACATTAGAAACTAATTACAGAAGAAGTAAAGATACACAGATAGATAATACTAAATCTGATGTAAGTGATGAAATTATAGAAACAAAAGAAAATGGACCAGTTGTAGTATTTAAGGATCATAAATGTAATAACGAAGAAACGCACACTAGTACAAAGGCAGATTATATTAACGAATTGCAAAAGCCAATCAGTGCTATTGTAGACCCACTCCCTTATCAACATCATAACATTCATGGCAATTTCGGTGCAAGAGAACATAATAAACCAATACATGAAACATCAAACTCAAAGACAACACCTATTAGAGAAGAATATCTTTATTCCACTGAAACAAAACATTATTCAACTGAAAGCCCAGCAACATTCACACAAGACGAAGGAATTTCCAGGTTAGTTGCTTCAACACAGGATCTTATATCAAATGATGATCTCTTGAGAATTAATCACGCAGCTGAGAGGGCGGTTAACCATTATAACGAAGATTTCATTAAACCACGCCAACAAACTAATTTACGAGCAATAAATTTTAAATCAAATAACGCATACGAAAATAGACCTCGAAGTAGAATAACGGTATCAGCTAAAGTTGGTAAAATCGTTGATAGCAATGTAGAACATCCACAAACTGACAAGGAAGTGACATATCCTACAAGAAACAATGAATATAAATTTACATCTCCCATTGTGGTTGACGACACTAATTATGGTGGTTATAAACAGCAAATTTTAAATAACTTTGTATCAACCATGGTTCCGTACATCGAAAGTGGTTATGAAATCGTCGATGTAAGAAATAGTATCAATGAGAATCAAAATAAATCTGGTGAACTCATCAATATAACCCCAAGGCCCGTAAGTCAAAATTATTTAGCACCTATAACTGTTGCTTTGCGGTTACTAAATGATAATAGTACCGAAAATTTTAATACAGTAGACGATCCCGAATCTTCAGACAGCGAATTCATTGAGCAATCTGTCAAAGGGCCACGTAAAGAAAAAACTGTTGTTGAAATTCAGGAATCTCTACCAGTAGAAATAACACATATAAACAATGTGGAATACCACGAATATTTGGATGAAGGTAGAAGTAATAACCAATCACCTTTGGGAGTCGTAAAATCTCTATATCAGAAATATGTGCAATCTCTTGGCTCAGAAAATAAAGTACTCAATGCATTCAACGAAAAGCAAAACACAAAATATTCCGACAATTCTCATAATCAAAATCAAGAGCAAACCTTAGATCCCGATGACAATATACAATCACAAGATCAAGCTCAATCAAATTCTGATAGCGAAAATGCCTATTATTATAAACCTGAAAACAGGAATAAAATAATACAACCCATTATAATTGAAAAACAAATTCCAGTTACGACGTACGTCGATCGTTTTATAGAAAAGCAAGTGCCGTATCCTGAAAAAGTGGAAGTCGTAAAACAAGTGCCAGTAGATAGACCTGTTCCTGTTCCGGTTCATTATGAAACAATAGTTGAAAAGCCAGTAGAAGTTACAAGATACGTTGACAAACCTTACCCAGTGGAAGTTCTTCAGCCCTACCCCGTAGAAGTCAGAGTGCCATATCCGGTCGAACATAAAGTTTACGTCGACAGACCAATACATGTACCGTACCCAATTGAGAAGGTGATCGAGAAGCAGTTAATTCATCCGGTACCTGTTCCAACTCCAGTTGGAATTCCAATTGGTATTCCTTTTGAAAAAAGAGTATTATACCCAATACCGTATGAAACTCCCGTGCCCGTAGCTGTGCCGATTGAAAAGCCAGTTACGGTGGAAAAGATTGTTGAGAAAAAAGTACCCGTGCCTTATCCAGTCGAAAAGCAAGTTCCCTATCCCGTTCGGCATGAAGTGCAGGTGCCAGTTCCTTATCCCGTTGAAAAGAGAATACCGGTGCCGGTGGAAGTTCCAAGACCATATCCTGTAGACAGAATCGTCGAGAAGAAAGTTCCATACCCAGTACATGTGAACCGAATAGTTGAGAGAAAAGTTGCAGTACAAGTTCCCTACCCTGTTAAAACTTTTGTCGAAAAAATTGTGGAAAAACCCGTCGTAGTTACGAAGTATGTAGATAAACCCTACCCTGTGGAGAAGCGAGTTCCGTATCCAGTAGATAGAATTGTAGAGAGAAAAGTTCCATATCCTGTTCATATTCCGTACATCGTCGATAAAAATGTTCCGAAATCTGTACACCCATATCCTTTTGAAAACAATGAAAAAATAACAACTTTATATAGTTACGGAGTTAGCCAAGAAGCTCTTCAGAATGTAGCTAATTACTTAAAATTCAATCAAGAACAGTACCAGCAGCCTATACCGAATTATGCGCACGCAATCGACAACTTTAACACACAGCAGCTTCAACAAGCAGAGTCGAAAAGAAATTATCAAATACAACTAGCAAATGCCAATGTTCTTAAAAATGTGCAGAATGTAACTCCGGCTTTTACAAAATGGGGTAACCAATACGCGTCGTCTTTTCATTATCTAAATACAACAGAGAAACCGACAAATAACAATTATATAAAAGAAGACAATTTTAAATATTACGGTCCACCACCACTTAACAGTTACGATGGTAATTGGGAAAAAAATAAAGAAAACACGGAACGATCAAGACGTACCGACAGAAAAGTTAGTAACGTAAGGATAGAATACGGGGGTTTCAAACCTCCTTTAATACCAAGTACAGAAATTGATTTAGATGGAGTACCAATTAAAAAAGATATTTGATAATATTGTACTGCGGTAATATTGTACTGAACAAATATTTTACATAATATTCTACGTCTACGTAGACATAAGAAAATACTCATTGATTTTTGTTTCCACATGCCAGTGTTAATAAAAAAATACGATATAAAGCTTTACCTGTGTACGAATTAGCAATTGTAATAATTAATTTAGTCATAAATGTAAGATTTATTAAATTATTTTATAGAAATAACCAATAACAAATCCTTAGATTAGAATAGAGATAGAAGAAAAGAGGTAGTAAATAACTTATGCAATGTATATATTTTGTTTATATAATATAGTATATAAGTAAATACAACTTTATGGAGTCAACTTGGCCATAGTGTAGTAATATATTATACTTTGGAAAGTATTAATTTGTGTACCTAACCTACTGTTTTTATGCTGTTGTTGTTGAAAATAAATAAATGTGAAACTGTATAAAAGATTTTTATTAAATACCGAACATTTGTTGTTTTAATCAATGTAGGTATAGACTTTCATAATTTCTAAGGTTCTATTGAAAAAATAGGTTCTAAAATATTTTTTATCCTCTAGGCGCAACGAAAACCATCTCGAATATAAGAAGTTTATAAGTTTGCTTTGTTGGCTTAATGAATAAACATGCCCGTTACACATCGCTCCTGTGGTAAAATTTCATTCATCATTCCCAGGTAATATAATTTTCAGATTTCGAAAATTTTTTGTCCGTCATAATTATGATCGTAAGTGGGAAGTGAACGCAGGACACTTCTAGAATTAGGGCCAAGGCGTCAATAGGCGCAGACGATTTTTATTTGAAAATATTGTACATAATTAATGAGATACGTATGCCTGCCCGGTAATCACAACATAATTTTTTTTTGGTAAATTGGATGACAAGTTTTAAGTAAAACTGACCTTAAATATATCTCATTTAATATTACATTAACTGGACAGTCCAACCATCTTCCTGATTTACGAGAACTATTTTTTAGAATAAGCAGGGAAGCCATATTTGAAGTGAATTGAAGTAAATCATGTCAATGACTTTCATATTACATATATTGTATGTAGTAGGGGAATATGGGGGAATGGGAGCTAGCGGGTAATGAGAGCTATTAAAATTTAAAGAGACAGGAACGTACAAGTAGCGCGAAACTGAAAGGAATGGCTTCATAAACTTTCGGTTACATCACGTAATCGCCGCCGACCAGCTCAGTAGCACGCGCATAGCGGTAAGAAGAGGAAATATATTTGAATTGACCACGTTATAAAATATTACAAAATCTCTCAAACAAAGTGAGTACCTAAACTTTTATTATTCCGTCGTATTTTGTGTCTATTGTATGCACTATTTAATCAATTTTAAGATAAAATTGAAAACTAAATAAATTTAGCGAAGTTTTTTAGGTTGGTGTCGTTATTTTTTAAATAGTTAGTTTACGGGTAATGGGAGCTACTCACGCTCCCATTACCCCGCCATGGCTCTTATTACCCCTTACGAGTTGAAAAATTTAAATAGTTCAAAAAAATATTCTTAAAATGGCTTGAGCATTTCATAAAATTTAGAAGTCCTACTCAGGAACAACAGATTTTGCTTATTATCGACAATCATAATATCATGTCATGCTACATTGGATGGAGGAGAAGAAGGAGAAAAAAGGTATAAGAGAGAAGAAAGGGATAAAACCAAAGAAAATCCAAATAAATAAATGTAAAAATATGATACAGATTAAGAATAAATTATGTTAAAAAAACATAAATAGAGTAACTAGAAATTTGTTTCAAGAGAGCACTACTGACGAATCATCTATTGATGAAAATAATATTTGTGATTATGGTTCTGAATATTCTGATGGATGAATAAAGCATCAACTTCATGAATCCTTTTTAGCCGTTTTGTAACGGTCAAAACTATAGTTCGCACACATACTTCTACAACTACACTAAGTAATCCTTATCTGATAGTAATCACATCTCTAGCAGGCCGTTAAAATATTGGTGTTCCTGGTCCGAAATCTAAAAAGGGGGTAGTTTTCTGATTATAATACATTTTTAACATATATTATATACATTGAAAATGTAAAAAATATGTTTACATTTACATAAATAGTTAAGAGTTAAATTAAAATTGAATTAAGAACTACATAATTAATATACAGAACATTGTAGTTATTCATTATGGTATAAAACACCTACTGCTACAAAACCCATATTAGCAACAACCGCGGCAATTACAAAGCTATAAATAAAAAATATTAAAAAAGATATTATCAATAATATGCATAATATATAAGATACTAGATAGTATAAAAAATAATAGATACGTCGAGCAAACAGCCAGAAGATGTCATATTTGTCCAAGAGCCAGAGACAGAAAAACAAAGACTGTCTGCACTTAATATCAAGAAAAAGTTTACAATGACTAAATGATTGTTTTCTGCAGAAATTGCGACACCTAAAAACTTATATTTGGTATATGGTTATTACAAATTTTATAAATCCGCTTCGTTTAATTGAAAAGCATTAAGCATTACACACACTACATTGCGATACGTAACTCACTCTTCTTCATTGTTTATGTTAACACTGTCAATGTCAAAAATGTTTCATGTCTAGGCAACAACGAGTTTATTAAAATTTGTATTGAAATATAAATTTTTATTATTTTCGCTTATTCAATATTTAAATTTTACTTTATAGCTACTGCTTGAAGCTTTATGTTTGATGATTTATCCCAAATAGTTAATGATTCATGCTTAGTGCTTATCCATTAATGCTTGAAGATTAATGATTGATGATTGACGCTTAATGATTGATGATTAATGATTGACGCTTAATGATTGACGCTTATTAATTGACGCTTATTAATTGACGCTTAAAAATTGACGCTTAATAATTGACGCTTAATGATTGGCGCTTATTAATTGACGCTTATTAATTGGCGCTTATTATTTGACGCTTAATAATTGACGCTTAATAATTGACGCTTAATAATTGACGCTTATTAATTGACGGTTATAGATTGACGCTTATTAATTGACGCTTAATAATTGACGCTTAATGATTGGCGCTTAATGATTGACGCTTATTAATTGACGCTTATTAATTGACGCTTAAAAATTGACGCTTAATAATTGACGCTTAATGATTGGCGCTTATTAATTGACGCTTATTAATTGGCGCTTATTATTTGACGCTTAATAATTGACGCTTAATAATTGACGCTTAATAATTGACGCTTATTAATTGACGGTTATAGATTGACGCTTATTAATTGACGCTTAATAATTGACGCTTAATGATTGAAGCTTAATGATTGACGCTTAATGATTGGCGCTTAATGATTGACGCTTATTAATTGACGCTTATTAATTGGCGCTTATTAATTGACGCTTAATAATTGACGCTTTATAATTGACGCTTATTATCTGACGCTTAATAATTGACGCTTATTAATTGACGCTTATAGATTGACGCTTATTAATTGAAACTTAATAATTGACGTTTTATGCTTATACTTTGATGCTTAATGCTTTATTACAAATGCTTTGTGCTTACTGCTTGACACCTATTGCTTAATGCTTAATGCTTAACACTTTATGCTTGACGATTAATAATTGATGCTGGATGCTTAGTGCTTAATACTGAACTCTTCATGCGATTCAGCAGTTTTTACGTAAAGGAGTAAAATACAAACAAACGAACATACAAGCTTTAGCATTTATAATATAATAGCTTAATACATACATGTAGATAAAGTTGTATTTAATAAAAATGTACTTCTAGAAACTACCTTACTTAGTCTTGGCATCAATCTTAACTACATGCTATTGTATGGTAATAAATTATATTGACTAAAACGTAGTTTTAATTAATATATAAACTTAATATAATATACGCCAATCACTTTAGTTTCAAATAGAAGTAACGATTATAAATAGAAGTAACGATTATTAAAAAGGTTATGATCTATAATATGCATAATATATAAGATAGTATAAAAATAATAGATACGTCGAGCAAACAGCCAGAAGATGTCATATTTGCCCAAGAGCCAGAGACAGAAAAACAAAGACTGTCTGCACTTAATATCATGAAAAAGTTTACAATGACTAAATGATTGTTTTCTGCAGAAATTGCGACACCCAAAAACTTATATTTGGTATATGGTTATTACAAATTTTAAAAAATCCGCTTCGTTTTATTGAAAAGCATTAAGCATTACACACACTACATTGCGATACGTAACTCACTCTTCTTCATTGTTTATGTTAACACTGTCAATGTCAAAAATGTTTCATGTCTAGGCAACAACGAGTTTATTAAAATTTGTATTGAAATATAAATTTTTATTATTTTCGCTTATTCAATATTTAAATTTTACTTTATAGCTACTGCTTGAAGCTTTATGTTTGATGATTTATCCCAAATAATTAATGATTCATGCTTAATGCTACATGCTTAGTGCTTATCCATTAATGCTTGAAGATTAATGATTGACGATTGACGCTTAATGATTGATGATTGGCGCTTAACGATTGATGATTAATGATTGACGCTTAATAATTGACGCTTATTAATTGACGCTTATTAATTGATGCTTAATGATTGACGCTCAATGATTGACGCTTAATGATTGACGCTTAATAATTGACGCTTAATAATTGACGCTTAATAACTGACGCTTAATAACTGACGCTTAATAACTGACGCTTATTAATTGACGCTTATTAATTGACGCTTAATAACTGACGCTTATTAATTGACGCTTAATGATTGACGCTTAATGATTGACGCTTATTAATTGACGCTTATTAATTGACGCTTTATTATTGACGCTTTATAATTGACGCTTAATGATTGACGCTTAATGATTGACGCTTAATAATTGACGCTTTATAATTGACGCTTATTATTTGACGCTTAATGATTGATGCTTAATGATTGACGCTTAATGATTGATGCTTTATGATTGACGCTTATTGATTGATGAAAATCTATGCATGATATGTTGGTAAAAATGGAGAATTATGGTATCGTTGCAGAACTTGTGGCAAATGGGCCCATTCTGGTTGCGATAATCCTAAAGATGATATTTGCAATTTTTGTTTAAATCCCTGAATTACCTTTTGTTTTTATTTTATTTTTTGTTAAAAATGATATATTTTATGGTTTGTTGATTACGTTAAAGTTTTGAATTGTTTAAATTTCTGTTAAATAGGTGAAAATAGATTTTATTTTGTTTATTTTTATTTCATGGCTCTCATTTCACATGTTAAAGTTTCTTGGCTCTCATTACCTGATGCGAGGGGTAATGGGAGCGAAAGTAGGATTTTAAAAAAAGGTGATTTTACTTATCTAATGATATATTTTATAAATGGTACTTCTCAATTATTGAAAGCCAGATAACTAAAAGACTGATTAGTATCTATAAAAGTCTATGATTGTAACCGAAACTGTTTTTTTTTTTCACTTTTCCTTACATAGCTCCAATTCCCCCACTTTCCCCTATATAATAATATTCAAATACGAATTACCGGAACATGTAAGAAAAGCCCCAACTCATGAGTCGTTCAAGCGCCGAGTAAAAGAACTTTATCTCAAATAATCAATATAATATATATTTATATATCAATATAAGTCATAAATATTATATATCACATGTATTATATTCCGTATATATTATATATCCCATTATAGTTACAAAAATTGTATCGAATTAATTATCCTTACGCGTTAATATGTGTACCTATATTTATTTGTATCCATATTTTTATAATAATTTTATATTTATTATTTCATTTGTTTTTCTTTACAAATTTGTTGTGCTTTTCTGTTGTTTTTTTTTATATATTTTTTTTGCACGCTTATCACAACCCCTCCTGTACATCTTAAGGTTGGCAGGTAGAGAATGTCTAAGTGGCATTAAGTCCGCCTTTTGTACATTATTTTGCTTTTGTGCAATAAAGAATTAAATAAATAAATAAATATTCATATCTTCCTTCATATATTATGTATAATATTCATATTCTATTATTAAGTGATAATATAGCCATTTCTGACGTCCTAAGTCGTGATAAGCATTGAATAAATAAAACAGCTTATGGAATTAAAAATAAAATTTATTTCCACTTGAATATCTCACAAACGCCGACACGCCACCAAGCGGCGGTCGACTACACTAAATTATAAAACAAAGCTCATATATATAAATATTTTACTACATAGTATGTAAACATTTATTATGTATTTCGACTTGACGTGTCGCGTCACTGTGCATCAAGAATCAAAAAGCATAAAGATATTTAAATCATTTATTATTTGAGTTTTTGAATAATAATAAACTTTGGCAACCGTTTCCTGTTTTTATTATTGTTTATATTTGGTAAGATGAATGAGTGAGGACGGAAAATTATGCTAATGGATGAAAAAAAAAAACTATTCAGATTTTTACAATTTCGTATAATATGCATAACATTAGAACATAATAAAATATTAAACTAT
The DNA here is from genome assembly GCA_959347405.1 of Napeogenes sylphis. Classification (NCBI taxonomy): domain Eukaryota; kingdom Metazoa; phylum Arthropoda; class Insecta; order Lepidoptera; family Nymphalidae; genus Napeogenes; species Napeogenes sylphis. The sequence continues at coordinate 8,595,733 of OY365781.1, read as the reverse complement.
AATCAGTGTTGCCAACTCATTAATTTTGGCATTGGATTATTAAAAACGCGACAGTCAAAGTCGAAACGTCAGATTTGTGATTTCTTGTAAAAGTATAACACTACGCTTAATTAGATTATAGAAAAAATACGCGATCGCCACACGACCAACGACATACATACGAACTTACTTCAATATTTATATCTAGAAGGATGCAAACACACAAATACAGGAAAAAATAACAAAATTGAAAGCATCACACCAAATCACAAATATCTAATCACAAATCAAAGGCTGTCCACAATGCATACTTAACAATCTGTAAATAATAATAACAATTTGACACGTGTAATCAATAATGAACATTATTGCTATAACTACAAAGTTCATAATACTTCGATCACAATTACATCACACACCTAAATGTATAGTCGACGCCTCAATCCGTAGTATAGATAGATAGAACATTTGACACTTTCTAATTCAGCCTTATAATTAGAAAGAGACAACTGCAGTGGGCGACCGCGTCCTAACATTTTTACAGTAAGTTGTAAGCTAAGTGACAGTGTAGCCATAACAAAATTATAGAAACCGCGCTGAGTTTCTATTCTTTTGTCAGTCACCAGTTCATATTCTTCTTAATTGCTATTTTTTAAAATCATTATTGTATGGTATCCTATAACTGTATCGATTATGTCAACTGGGATTATGAAAATTAACATATATTACATATCGCCATGTATGAAATTTAAAAAATAGCAACTCGGTTTTTCAGAGCACTTCTCCAACAATGAAGCTTCAAGGAAATAGCACAAGTTAATGACTATAAACAGTTGTTCATTCATTTATATTTGTCATTGGAAAGAAATTATAATTATTACTAAACTAACTTGTATTCTTGAGCGCAAACTCACTTTGTACATTATTACATTATAGGATAAATCAACGAAGCGATAGCACAAATACCGATTGCGGGTGTTCCGTACAATTTATAAATAAATGTCTTTTAAAAAGTTAAACTGGAAAAAATACCACATTAAAGATCATATAACATAGACATTAATAAAAAAATATTTAAATTATTTATAAAATAATAAAACGTGTACGGAACACGCGCGGTCGCGACTTATCTACAATTAAAAAATTTAAAATATTCCATACCACAATATTAAAAAAAAAGTATTATTTTACAAAATAAACAAAATTGTTTATCGAGAGCAATTAAATTAACTAAACAATTCGGTTCCAAGTGACTGAAACGTATCGTACTCGAGTATGTCCGGTTCTTGGCACATCTCTTATTATACCATTGATTTTAAGACTAAATAATAAGTCTTGTTTCATTTATTTTAAAAGCGGATTTCAGTTTTTGTCCGCTTGCCATTAGAAAAATTATAAAAGGCCAGTTATTTTAATATAGTTCGTAAACCTGGCAACACAATAGTGTAACTGGATGTCGTATCTTGAGCTTAGATATTTACAAACCTTGAGATTAAATATTTTTTTTATAAACAAGACATTAACTAAGGTTTTAAAATTATTATAATTATAAAACGGGAATTAAGGCTAAAACATTTCAGTAGACAACATAAGGTACTTTGAAACAAGGGAAAAACATCAATTAAAACAAAAGTACAGTCAAACTTATATTGGAAAAACAAGAATTGAGCTCAATTGATACATTCGATTAAAGCAGGTTGACATCGATCTGGATACAGACAAATCGATAATCGTTATCGATACGCTATCGACAAAACTCAACATTCTTAGGAACCTAGTTCAAGAAAATGAATGCATCGTCCATAGCGTCGCACCCGGTCGCCTCAGTTCAAATGGGAATCCTGGTACTAGCCTGTTTCGAAGGTTAAGATTGGAACTGGTTAAAAATCGAACAGCTCCGGCGGGGGTATGGGATCGACGGGCAGGCAGTCGCACGGCGGCGACGCCGGCGAGCGGACGCGGCCCTGACGCCGCAACGTGTGCACGCTCACCGTGTGTTGGCGGTGCCTCAGGGTCCTATCATCTATATCGGCGCTCTCCACCCGCAGCGACAGGGAGGACCTGGGCTGTACCCTCGCGGGGGATGCGGGCGGCGGACGTAGATAGTCGCTCCTTGCTAGACACATGTCTGGCGCGTAGTACAGGTCCGCGGTGAGATAGTGCGCCAACGCCCCCGACGGCGTCCGTAGACCAGCGTTGGCGACGAGCACCATGTCCTCGGCGGAGAGGCGCAGACTGTCGGAGCGCGGCGGCGGCGGGGGTGGGGGCGCGTCGTCGGGCGGCAGTGGCGGCGGCAGGGGGTGGGGGAGTTGGTGCGGGCGGGCGCGGGGGCGGCGGCGGGGGGCGCTCCCGGGCAGTCACAGCTTGAGTTCATTCGCGATCTTCGACGCGATGTTCTTGAAGCCGATGCTGGTACCTGTAAAGCGTTCTTTGAGAGAGTGGTTCAGATGGTGGTGAGTAACGGTATAGGTTATCTACTTACCGGATATCCGCTTGAAGCGCACTCCGTTGAGCGACAGGCGCGGCAGCTTGCAGACTTCAATCTCCCACTGCACCAGCGAGTCCGCGTTGGGATCCCCGTGCACGCACAGCAGCAAGAAACGCTCACGCTGCTCGTAGTCGCAGTTGTTAGCGTCTAGCACCTAGTGATAAATTTATCTTTTAACAGTGATTTAATCTAAAAATAAAATTCGCTAGAGAAAAATATCAAAACTCAAAAAATAAATTTGGATTTCAGCAAAAATACAAAAACAAAATCATTCTAAAGATCCTACCTTTCTAATCTCAGCCATGATCTCATTAGGATCTCTTGATGAAGTGGTCTTCATACTCCAGGTGAAGCGAAGCACTCGCGGCTTCACTTGCTCCTCGGTGCCCTGTCTATAACCATATATTAGAGACCTTTGTATCTATGTTGTGGACCTCTGAATAATAACACAATCTAAGACCCTAATGGAGTAATACAATAACCTTGGTAATCAGTATTAACAGCTATATTTAAGTATTCTATGTGTAGGATAGATTCTAATGTTGATCCTCTAAATACATGTGTATTTTTATAATATTAAAATAGTATATTTTTATTATATTTTTTTACAGCACTAGTAGTAGTATATGTAAAAGAAACAATTCATAAGCGATTTAAGAATCACCTAAGAAATGAGTCCATCATTTATTAAACCAGTTTAAAAAAATCCAGATGCATGTTAACAAGCATATCGTATGTGTTGCTGATTGTGTTCTACTACGATAACAAAAAAAGTATAAAATAGTCCACAGATAACTGAGAGACATGGATAATTACCCAAGCAAGGATTGCGGACTAGCCCCTACGGCATGCTTCGGTGTGGTGCCGTCGATAGGCCTAAAAACAGAAAAACATAAACAAACGCTAGGGGCGCCACTAACAGGTCTGTTATATCAAGCCGATAAATTAATATTTTTTATACAATACAATTTCAATATATAACCAATTTGGTAAAAAAACATTTCATAAATCAATTTATTACCAGAAACATGAATGAAACAATATTCTTAACATATATATTTTTTTAATTATTAGGATAGTTTTGACACACAATGTCAGCTTGATATAAATATCTAAATAGTTTGGAAGAGTGCCATTTATTGAAATACTAAAGCACAAATAAGCAAACAAAAAAAATCGCGAAATATCTAGGTTATTTTAAATTTCATGCAAGTCTACTTACCCTGGTCTATAAATTAAAATTGCAACTGTATTTAATTACCAAAATCAAAATATTTTAAGACGTAAATTTATTTCAGATTGTTTAATGTAAACAACAAAATATGAGAACTTCGTTCCAATGAATTACCTTAAACCTTATAACAGATCACAATTAAAACCGTGAAAATGAACGCCATGCAGTTTAAAAATATTAAAAAAAAAACAACAATTTCAAAAACCGAAAACACCTATCGAAAATTTACTAACAAATTAGTACGTGTTATCTGATGCAGATTAATAATAAATAAAAAAAACCACTTGCAAAACGCCACTCTATTAAATTTTGTTATTAACGTTTCCGTGTGACCCAACCAATTGCCTGACATAAAGAAAACCTTTTAATTATACACCGGATGCGAAAAATAATCGAAAAACTTAAATACATAAACTTTTATTCTACTTACCATAAAATATGACATGAATTAAAAAAATAAATAAATAATATGAAATTGAAAAAAAATATTGGTTAGATCACTTATGAATTGCATTAAAAAAAACTCCATCACGTTTTGTGATTCATGTGCGATCGAGACGTATGTAATAACATAAAAGAACATTAAAACCCATTTAAAAGGTGTCCCAACACACATGCTCCACATGGGATTATTAAAACATTTTAAAAAAATCTCATCAACCGCGCCTACCTCCGCTGAATATCCAGAGACGAAAATATTCGAGGTTTCTGTCTTCCAGTGGTCTCCCCCAACACTGACAGTCTAGACAACAACACTTGCCACATTATACACTAGTATAGGCTGATTAGTTTTTGAATATAAAAAAATACCTGGATGAACTATATTTAAAAACAAAAAAGTAAACCTACCCATTTATTTTTGGTAAGTTCCATTTTTAATCATAAAAGAAAAAAAATACATTTTTGTTATTTGATAAGTAAGTCGCAACGTAACGTAAAAAAACTTACAATTTTTTTTAAGATTATTAAATTTATTGGTTCGGAGTAAAAATAAAACACATTATTATTGAAAACCTGATTATTAGGATAAGCGCAACACATACAATGCTAACCATTCACAATTATTGATAATTAATTCGAATTTTACTTATAAAGTAATAATGCCTTCATTTGTTTATTAACATTCGGGACATTTGGATAATTTATATGTAAAAATGAAAATCCATCAAATGCTAGCAAGTACAAATCCAGCTTTTATTATTTTTTAAGTATTTGACAATTTTTGTATAAACTATTCGGTCTATTAACATTTTTTGGCCTCATTACAGCTACCATCATATTTAGAGATTTAAAAAAAATCACAATGACCTAAGAAATTTAAACAAATTGCAATCTTAAATACATAAAACATTGCTGTAAAAAAAATACATAATCATAATTCTTACTTATAGATCAAATATCAAGTGAAAAAAAATGTTTTAACTTCAAACTATCTCGGTGTGTTCTAACTTTAAACTATATAGTAATACTGTTTGTAATAAAAATGATACCTAATACAAACCTGCAATGTAAAATTTAAATCAACACTTGGCTTGAGGTTTTCATTTACAAACTATACATAACAAAATATATATATAAAAAAAATAAGTACCGGAGGGAAAAAATATTTTAGAAAAGGTTCCAAATAAAATACATACATTTATAAACTTAGAATCTAAGTTAGGATGTATTGCATCTTTCCTATAACTTGGAACGAGAAATTATTGCTTAAAATAAAAAAAAAATAAAAAAATGTCAATGACAGATGAGATTAAATGTCAAAATTTAGATTTAAGTCATCAAAGCGAAAAAAGAAGAAAAAAAACTTGGAAAGCATCTAATATAAGTTTGCGTAAATTTACAACCAAATGAGAATACTGCAAAACGTGATCTATAATAATAAATCCAAGATATCAAATACTTTTGATTATTTATTTTACATAAACAAATTATGTGAAAAAATGATAAAGTAACTTTAAAATAAAAAAATAGTCTGTATGAATAAAATTCCTCATATGTAGTCGCTTCATATTGTATACTTTACTAGTGAATAATTTTGATATAAACACATGATATGTACGAATATGGACGAAAACATGAAAAATATGTTTTAATAAAAATATTTATAATATATTTTCAAAGAAATAAATAAGCAAAAAATTGAGTAGGGAATTGCTACTAGAATCATAAATCAATGGAAGAATACTAGCTTATTTTATTTTTGCATTTACCGATAAAGTATTCAACAAACAATCTTTTTGTTGCCTCAAAATCAACACTAAGTTTCTTTTATTAATAAAAGTTCATAAGCTGTCTATTGTAAAACTATCGGTAAATGTGAAAAAAAAGCTTAATTATTTATATACAAATTGTAACTATTGTATAGTTAAAGGATTACAGTGACCTACATAATCTTTTCATATGTACATCACACATAATTATCAAAAAATTATTTGTTAGAAAATATAGAAAAAATCTTAACCACAAATAGTAGTAGTAATATTTATACAGTTAGCTCTGATTTAAATTAAGATATAATATTTTTTTAATAATTCACTATAAAATATTAAGAATTTTTTGTTTATAATAATTTCAAGAACTCTGTACATAGTTTTATTAAAATATTTTTTAGTTCGTTAGACAATAGATGAAATAATTTTAGAATAAAATGATCTTCGGACTCTCAAAAATTACTTTTTTTTTCTTTACCAATTATATAATATTATAACTATTGGGGATAATATAACGATTTTTAGCCTAAAAATAATTTGGACCAAACCGTCCCAAGCGCACATAACAGATATATATAAAATACGAAGATATTTAATTCGGCACAATCGACATCGACCGACACATGGTCTCCATTTATATTTAACAATATGTTTAAAAAATAAACCACATATTTTTTAATAATCCAATATTTTTTGTAGTATTTTTTTAATAGTACATAACTGTAAAAGTGCGCCCTGTATATATATATAAATAAACATAACATCCATACCTAATGGTATATCTACTGAGTATTTGTACCGACGTTAGGGGATGGGTCACTATGTTCTAATTACTGCTATCTCACTCACTCTTTATACTACATAGTGAACTGTGGGTCAAAGTATTTGTTTTTTTTATTAAATGTAATATAAAAATACGTTAAACTCGTTAGAAATAAGACCTTAAGTGTTTGATATTCCCACAGTCAATATAATTGTAACATCGTTACATATATATGTTATTATATACGTTATTATATACAAAATGTTTTGTCAGTCGTCATCATTACTTTTTAGGTCCGAAAAAAAGAAACCAAAAACATTAATAAAAAAAACAATTTGTGCATAAAACACGGGTTAGATTGCGTTCGGTGAGTAATTTTTTTTAGATGCAAAACAATATACCATGAAAACAAATCTAAAATATATTTTTCAAAAAAAAAAAAAACCCACGAACGCATCCTAAACACGGGTAAATTGTCAACTTAAAAAGATCCCTGGAATGTAAAAAAAATCGTTCAAATTAAGAACAGAAATTCCTTAAGCTACAATGAAATGCGACGCGCGACGGGACTAGACTTCTGCTGCATATTATATCATCAAATTTTGCATATAAAGTTGTTTTAATGCATTCCAGTATCCAAACTTTTTGGTAAAGTTTTATAATAATATAACATAAAGTCAGAAATGTCGCCGCGTTAATTATATTTATGTTATACGTTAAATAAATCAAACTCGAATGGGACGTAACTCGTACTCTTACAAAGTAGTGAAATAAAAAAAAATTGTAATTCGTTACTTAGAAATATTAATTTTTTAACCCAGCGTATACATTTTTTGTGTTAAAGATTCAACATTTTAATATCCGTGATATTGTGCAAAATTAAAATAAAATTTGTTTATTTTTTGTATCTGTCTCTATTCATACAATTATATGACGTCATACGCTGGGCTAACAAAACCAAATATAGTTTCCATACATAAATTAAGCATAACAATTTTGCACATATTTATCTTTACATATTCAAAGTATCTTCTCTGTAACTGCTAACACCGACAGCATCACGGGTTTTGATTCAACCTGCGTAGAACGGAATGGGTGAGCGAATCGACCAATCACATAGCCGAACCGCCCCCCTCCTCTGTATCCGGCTCACTTTTATACCGATTTATCGAAACGTCGAAACTGACAACTAATCTCGCGGCGATACACAGATGCACAATACTAATCACTCCCTCCGTAAAAAAAACCGTCACGTTGCGACTAACTTCAAGGGTTGTGGATAGACTATAAGCAAAAAAAAACCGGTATGATTCGCGTCGTTCGTTAGTAGAAGCGTACGGTTAGCCAAAATCATAATAAAAAAAAAACACCGGGGATGCACGAAAGAGGTTTTATATATTGATAGTCCGTACACCTCTCAACGACGAGTGACCGGTAATACTTACGTTACACCTTCTAAAGCTCTATGAACAACATTCAAAGCATGGCGGCGTTATGCCTCAAGTAGCCAAATAAAAATAAAATCAGCGTTCCATTAAATATTAGAGGAGTACATCATGCTTTGATATAATACTTCTACATCATTCGGTTATGAATGCAAAATGAAAAATTGATTTAAAAAAAAAAATAATGATATCAACGCGACAATAGTAAATATTACATTATCCATGTGTGCGTATCTACAGGGTGTAAGGATAGGAGGTTTAGCATCGTGCATCCCCTGTGTTGACGCGAGAGTAAAAAAATAAGTAATCCAAACTAAAAAAAAAATTCGGAGCTCGGAATCTTTAGAGGGAGACAATTTGAGCACCAAATAATAAAAAATGTTCCAATTATAAAAATATATATATACAAGAAACACACATAATCGCAATGATTTCAGCGACATAAAACGAAATGGTTAATTTAAAGTGAGAACAGACAAGTGTTACGTATTAATGGAAACATTATTTACAACAACAACAAAAAAACTGTGAACAGGCTTTGGGCAATATCGGAAATAAATCGTGCAAAAAATAATAATTTAGAGCTCAAATACTGTTCATTTCTCAATTTACGAGTCTTTTCCACAACCCTTTTTTATTACATATAAAAAAAAGTAAAAAGAAATATGGCCGCCATGTTGGCGTTAGCATGTATAGAAAAAAATCTATTTGTGTTATAATGCATTGTAAAAATGAAACACATAGGTGCCGAAAGCGTGTAAGTGGCTAATAGCGTGGGTTATGAGTTCTATGACTATAAAGTTTTGTGTTACCATTAGTTTAAAAAGATTTTTAAAAAACATGATTATACACGAAGTATTTTTTATTTATTTTTTATATTTTATTATTAATAGTAACACAACCTCAATCACATGACATGTATTTTATGATATTACATGAAATAGCTGAAGCAATCTAGCAAACAAGTATATAAAGATAATAGAATAATATTTGTCTGTGTGTTAGTCACGTCGTATGTTTATAATGTAACTTGAAATATAAATGTATTGTAACATTTATACATTGTTAGTAACGTTATACATGTTTAAAACAATATTAAATACATTATTACATTATATTATGTTTTTTTTTTTGATATTACTATAAAAAAATAACTTCCACAGAAGTGAAGAATAAATATTACCGTTTTAAAAAAAAATAAGGTTAAAATTTATATATGTGTAGATTTTTTAAATTTAGTTTATATATGTTATTGGTTACAACAATGAGAGAAAAGAAAAAAATGATTGAAAAAAAAATATGTTCTTACGTGGTAAATGGATCATTGTATGTATGATTTTATTGTAGTGTGTGTGTGTGTGTAATGAGTATAATTGATAAGTACCATTTATTTTATTATTATTAATTAAGATGTAATATGTGTTTTAAGGCATTGTTATAATCTATATGTACGTGTACGTGCTTGAGCGTCTACCGTATAATTATAATGTAGGTGTAAATGTGTGAGTGGGTATATACTGACCGCTTGGAAAACCTCGACGACAACTTGGAGAAGAAGCTGGGTCTGGCCTGGTGCGGGGAGCCACCGTCGCCGTACGCGCCGCCGGCACTGCCGCCGCGAGAACGGGTCTGACCTGGGGGAGAGGGGGAGAATATGTTGTAAGTTGTCATTAACAATCTACATCAAATCATCCGGTGATTCGATTAGACCACCAATCGGTACCAAAAAGTAATACTTGTAATAGAACAAACTTGAAAAGCATTGATAAATCTTACATTATTTACAATAAGTTTTAAAAATTGAAGGTTTACAAATGATTTCTCAGGAAGGTTATTCGGTGTCGAGAAAAGTGGCTTTTCAATTGTTATACATCTATGTATACAAACATTAGAAGAAATTTTCATTAGAAGCGAGATTCGGCAAAAGACAAATCACATGCGTTTGCTCTTTCATTGTTAAACCATGCTTAAAAAATTAAAATTATGGCTCCAGAATTACAAAAACATATTAAGGAAATCTGTTTTGCCCCCCCCCTAGCACTGAATCTGAGTACGCCCATGTGTGTGTGCGTGTGCGCGCGCGCGCGTGAGTGTTTAATTTCTGTGTGTCTGAATGTGCATGCACGATCCGTGAGTATGTATCTTACCGGAGTGAAAGGTGGAGCGCGAAGGCACGTTCCTGGGGAACACGAGGGGGTTGGGAAGGTCCCTCCGCGCCGCACCTGCCGCGCCCGCGCCCGCTGACGATATACTGGAGTTGAGGCTGGAAGGGGAGGGAGGGGTTAATGAGTATTAATATAAAGTTAATCACTAAACAATTGTAGTGATATGTTCTAGTGAAATATCGTTGAAATTTCTAAATATTTTTTCAAGATAGAGATACATATTTAAACTTTCATATTATCCAACAAGTAATGGTTATTTATACTAAAGTTAATATCCCAAAATATTAATTTAAATGCTACTGAAGAGCGAATAAAAAAAAATCCTTTTTTAGTTATTAGAAATCATAATACCATCAAAATTATACAAGAATATAATTATCTAATAAAACTTTACTACAAAAAACAAAAAGATTCAAGATATATTTAAAAAAACCCGTGCATAATATTAATAACCAAAATAAATTGTTAACACATAAAGTAACGGTAAATAAATTATAAAGAAAAAGTGTATATTTTAACATGCATGCATAATTTAAAAAAAACCTGAAGTATTTTTTACAAAAACCATTCAAAAGAGAAACAGATTGAAACTTAACATTTGACGACTAAAATAAAATATTATATTAGAAAACAAAAAGGCTTTTGTGTTAAAATTTTATTCTAAATTCTAAACCTATAAACAAAATCAAATTAAATATAAGTTAAAATATTTACAAAACAACTGTGCAATCTTATATAAAATAAAATATTTACAATTTTTCCAGAGTAAGTAAAAAAAAACATGTTACAATAAAACGTGCTGTGTATTAATTAGTTTAAATAACAGACTTTATTTTTATTTCTTATTAAAATTAAATAATTAAAGGCGTGTCGTGTGCAATAAAAATAAAATAAAATAAAATGTGTAATTGCATTTAGTGAACACCAGCTTACTATTGTATTAATCAGTGTTACATTGTTTTCTGTTTAGTATCATTTAAATTACAAAATATACAAGATCAAATAACTAATCTATGTGCGTCAAAGTAACATAACTCAGTAAACATACAGATAGGGAGACTATTACTCACCGAAATTATGAATAGATCCTTATTCAAATTTTGAAAATAATATACTGAATACAACTCATCTATAAGTTATTTAAATCTCGGATCGAAGATCGATTATTAATGTCGACGAAAGAGATGAATAGAGTCCCATCTGTACGTCGTGCTGTAACCCGCTCCCCTACCTGGGCCGCGGCTGCGCGAGGTCCCGTGCTGAGGCGTGCGGCGCGGGCTCTGCTCCAAGTGGCGGTCCGCTTGACGACGATATGGACGCGCTCTTCACGTGGGTCTTACCCGTACCCGAGCCCGTCCCGTTCGTTGCGTTCGTCCCGTTTTTAGTTTCGGCGCTGTCCCGTTTGCGTGTAATCATTCGCATGCTGTTAATTCCCTATTACCCCGACTTACACTCGTGCTTTATACGTATAAGGGTAAATGAGATATCGTTTGTAGGAAAATGTGTTAGTTATAACGATTAAACAGTATATATATTATATACATATACATTTTGATACTATTAATAGGACTTATAAAGATATACATAAATATCAAGACTGCAAACATCATTATATGTATAGCTATGGTACAAATTACCCCCACTAAGGGGGGAATCGGGAGTTATTCGGAGGGTGAGGAAAATTGAAACATACCTGGGTGTATCGTGCGGCGGCGACATCTTGGGCGCGGTCTGATGCGTGGTCTGGTGCGCGGTCTGGTGCGTGGCGTGAGGCTGGTGCGTCTCCGAGCGCCTGGACCCGCTGGTAAGCATGCGGGACCGGGGTTCTAACTTGGGCTGTGCGCTTGTGGGTCGTGTTGTGTTCTGTACCTACAAGGATGGTTTTATTTTTTCAATACGGTATTTAATACGAAAGTTTAATACTAGAAATAAAATAATAATATTACCTGCATTTGAGCGATTCGCGCCGTATTTTCCTTAATGGACGCCGAGTCGATTGTATTCTAGAAATAAAGTTTGTCAGATTATTGTGATATCTTAAACAAGTTATACAAATGTTACGAACATTTAAAAAAATATATTAATTTACAATGTAGTATGGGTTGTTATCACGTTCGAGTTATTATACATAGATTACGGTAACAAGTTTGAAAAGTATCAGTAAAAAAAAAAGAGAAAGAGAAAGCAAATGGAGCTACCTATCTGTCTTTCTCTCTCTCTTACTTGTGTGATTAGACGAAGATAAGTTTGGGTCTCTCATCTGCCCTCTTTTATTGTTTGTTAGCCACTCGCACTCACAAGCCCGTCTTTGGCTCTCATACTCTATGTATAATAACACTATGTGTAATCATCAAATACCTGTCTTTTAAAATTGGACGTTGTCGTAGTGGCAGTTGAAGTAGTATTGTTAGCTGTGGTTGTAGTTGTTCCGACTATGAAAGTAAAATAAAACAAAATTATTTCAGTAACATAATTAATTTCTTGTATATTATTTATATTTAATTCACTTATATGTTTTAAGTACACTATATCAAATTACCACAATATTAATTATTTAATTGGTGTCATAAGCGCCATGTTCCACAAGACCAACTATGTAAATAAGCTTCCCACGACAGCCCTTGTGCTTTTGTTAAATACCAAAAAATAAGCATAAGCAACTTTAAGTTTAATTCAACTATATATAAGCATTACCCTCAAGCTTCCTAAAGCTGGGCATAATCCTCGTTAAATAAATATTAGCCATATCTACTATCAAAACTGTTAATTCCTATAAACTACAATGATATATAACAACGTGAAGATATTAATTATTCTAAAATAATATAATTTGTCTAAGGGGATGTTAATAATAGTACTAAAATTACTATATTAGTATAAAAATTCGCCCTAACTAATATGATTGTAAATATATATGTATTCTGTTTATCAATCAAATTGGGTCCATTCGTTTACTGGATAGGGAGACAGAGATAAAGATAGAAGTGTCATGCTGAGATGAGACGTTTAAGAAGATATTTTAACAGTTCATGCTACATGATAGTGTCAATTGATAGCAGGGTAAGATACAACTTAGTAAAAATTCAGATTATGGTTTTTATTTATTTTAATTTAAGAGTAATGTTAAGTTATATGTAGACACAAAACACCACACATATAAAGAAAAACAGTTACCAATCTAAAGTACATAAAAAGCTTAAAAATATATGAGACAGACCAATATAATGTTATTGAAATAGATACGTATAACATTCTGTAAAATGTTAATATGGATCATCGTAATTAACCGAATAGAAAAGTCAATTCGATTATTGCACGTAACCGATTATAAAAGATATCAGATATCATGCAATAATCGAATCGTTGCGAATCCAAAATGGACATGAGTATACCATGAAAACGACATGAAGTCTATAATCGACAATTCAATGAGATCAATCAAACGAATCTAACATCGTGCATTTTATTTTGCCGTAAAATAAAAAGGTCTTACGGGCATGCAACGCAAGTCTTAATTCGATTCGTCGCATCAATCTCGTCGCCGCATAACCCCGAATAGGAAACGACCTTAGGAAGTTTAATCAGAACATAATAAAACACACAGAGACGACATGCAACTACATCGAAACGGTAAAAGAAATATAGCAAACATGCACTACGGGTCCGGATACCTCGGATCGCGTCCCCTCCCCCCGTCATCCCCCCCTCCCCTGTTACCTTGCGCGCGCAGCACGTCCGCGCCGGAGGAGGCGCGGCGCGAGGCGGGGCGCGCGCTGGCCGAGCTGCTGCGCTGCACGCCGCGGTGCGGGGACGCGCCTGCGCCCACACACACACACACCCGACTTCAATACACGCGGTACAACCCACACGAACCCACAAACGACTATTAACTTGCGGTGACTAATTTTTTTTCATATTTTTTTTGTACGTGGGAATCGAACCCGCTACTTTTCGATTTCTGATTTTAGTGGTTAAGGTTATCAAAAAAAAACCTCCAAAAAATATTATCGTTATATAATTTTGTTTATTAAGTATCAAAGTATTTATATATAATACTGTATTCCGTTTAAAATTGCATAGAATTGATCTTTTTTAATTGTAATATAATCCTAACTTCTATTAAAAATTGTCAAACCTTTTTCACTTTAAGGTATATTGAAGTCGGTTTATTAATCGGAAACGATCGCTAACGATTCCGACAGTCGAACCCACCCGTGTGTCACGTTCCCCCGCGCGTACACCCGACGCAATATACCCGCATTCCCCCTTTAACATTCCTTGTAATTCAGTGCAACTACTATACCACAAACATTAACACATGCTCAACTGATTTATAAAATTGTGATATGTCGAATCGAAACTGAAGACACGTGTAAAAATAATCGAAGAAATGAATAACACCGATCACATACCGACGTAAACGATACTAATACAATAAACAAGGGAAGAACACGTAACATTATACTTGCGACGGGTGTACGACACGTTAAGCACACAAATATACATTAAAATAAATAAGCAACAGACACTACGGTTTGGAATGAAAAGATAACATAATAAGTCAATTGAGCCCTTGAAATTTAGTGAGGGGTAACGTTGACTTACAAGGGTAAATTGCTTTATTATATGTAACATGATCTTTAAATTCCAAGCCAAAGTATATAACAAATGGACCTCAAATGATATATTATAGCTCACTAAGTAGACTGATGTTATGATGTCCTGTTAAAATAAGCTATAAGCTCGCCCATTATTTCTCATTATAATTATACCCTAAGCACTTACGAATTCATAAGAGAACAAATACAGGAAAATATACTGAATAATTATTTTTAAGGTACTCTTAATACTTGTTTTATTCCTAATATTAACTTAAAAAAAAAACAATCTAAAGTATTTTTTTTCCATATGATAATGCGTTTTGCAATCAATATATCAAATGCAACACAATAATTTAAAAATATTCATTCTCTTCTGAATGCAGAATCGTAAAGCATTTTAGACATTATTGTATTATTAAATGCCATGTATTCGACACCTAAGCCTACTCACTAGTCGCAGCTTCATGAATAGGCCCCAACAAAATAATATAATAATCCCTACGAATATAAAGAAAGGACAACATATTAATATACGTTACATCGTCCTCTATGTGATTACAAGTGTGCGTGTATGTGTGTATAGTGTGTGTACCTGTGTGCGCGGCGGCGGGCGCGGCGGGCTGCGCGGGCGCGGCCGCGTTTCGCAGTGACAGCGACGACCCCGACCGACTGCCGTCTGACTCCGGCTGGCGGCGGGAGGGGAAGATGATATTCAATTCACACATTCAAGTTCGAGAGCAAACACCAAGAACAATAGGCCACTCTTTTAAGTTATTTAATTATTTACAATATTTAATATTCAGTCATGTTTACAAAAATTCAAGTAAAATGACTATAAAATAATTGATTATGACACTTTTATTAATAAGATACATAATCATCTCTCATTGAATTGACTTCGTTTTTATTTTAAACATTTAAAGTAGTAAATAAGGTGGACCGGCCACGAGTGTGTGCTAAGTTGACAAAGAAACATTCGCAAAGAGTTATAATTCTAAATTTAAATAAAGTCAAAATGATATACTGACCTACAAATAAATATTTTTAAAATCAAAAATTACCCTAACTTAGTATTAGTATATGTTAGGTACTCACGTCGGTACTCTTTCTTCCCAGAAGCAGGTAAGTCGCGAATACGTCGTCGTACTTCGCTTCTGCTAGCGAGTACTCAATCTCTTGTCGATTGTATCCCAGGCACACTAGCGCCTCTGTTGAAGACAAATTGAATTAAAACATTTTTTTAGAAAATATTATAGAAATATAACATTATATTTATGTTTATTGAACTTGACAGATTTATATTATAACATATTACACACTAAACGGTCTAGAACTATCAAACAATAAATACGACGTCTAAAAATAATAGCATAAATGACACCATCTACTCGAAAAACTGTAAAATAAGACCTGACATAAAGTACCTGAAAAAAAAAACACATGCTTTCACCTAACCATCCTAATAGTAACTAAAATAATAACCAGTATATATAAAAAACTAATACATAAACAATAAATATATTACATTTGTATAAAAATTAGAGCAATACATGCGACATAAGCGTAATTTAATTAATTGTCTCGTTCAATGTCTTGTAACAATAATGGAAATTCTGTATTTATATAAGAATTAATTATTATTTTAAAATATCAATTATATAAATAAATATTAAATAAAATGATTTCATAAAGATAATATATCTATAATATAGAAAAATATATATTATTAGACTATTTCAAAAAGTCACAAGACATGTAACAAGACAATAATATACCATTGATATTGAAATAACATTTGTACCGCGTAACTGTCACGTACCAACTTGAGCTGTATAGCGGTAAGGCGTGCATGGAATACAAAACATACTGTTAGCTTATGTATATAGAAATATAGCTTATAAATTTGGAATATATTAGAATGTTATATTAATGTGTCAACTAACGAGTTTAATTGATATAAAAAGACCTTACTGTCATGATTTCTTATTTTTTTTTCTGATTCTAACAAATATATATCAAATATTTAGAAAGGTTCACTACATTTGGTTATTTTTTAAAATAATCATAGAGGAAACTGGTATACAATTATGAATTTATAATATATTTTCCTTGCAAGATATGAAGTTTATTTGTTTAATTTTTATAAATTTATACCGTTAGTCACAATTTTAGTGAACAATTTAATAAATAGCAATTAATTAAATGTACTATATATATAATTATTAGAAAAGCTTTAGTTTTGTGATTGTTTGTTTGTGCGTAGTGAAAATACTAAGTGATTATATTTAAGCTACTTGTCATTATAGTATAATTCATTTCGTGTACAATTATGAATTATTGTAGGGATTTCTTTATAGAGAGATATAGAATACTTTATGTACATATACAAAGCCATATACAAGAACTGAGTTAATTAACTAACAATACATAGGAATGGTAATACATATATTCTCCTTTGTTATCAGTACGCAAATATAAGATCTATGTATAGTTCGTGTGGATGGTATAAGAAATAAATAGCTTATTGAACTTATACTATCGGTATTCACAAATAGCTAAACATCGATTATTTACTTTTATCATTACAATTGTTCTTAGAGCTTTGCTAGGACCTTGACACAAATAGGTCAAATTATTTTTTTGTTATCGCTACCGGCGTTAATGTTATGTACAACGTATATGCTGTCCTTGTGTTAAGATCTTGTCATATCTGTTCTTGAACCACATTATACAGTACAAGTAAAACATCTATAAGAGACGTAAATGAACATCCTCCTCCGTACCTATCCGCTTGTGGTCCTTGAAGTCCTGTTGCGGCTCGATGTAGGGTCTGAGCTCGTCGTCCTCGTATCCCGTGTTCATCCACTTGTCCCTCATGATGCTCTCCAGCGAGGCGCGCTTGGCCGGGTTCAGCACCAGGAACTTCTTCAGGAGGTTCTCGCAGTCCGTCGACATGTAGAACGGTATTCTGAAATATGGACGGAGCTTTAATATATTATGATCTCACTACACCACAGCTCCATGCGAATTAACTTGATAGGTGTGTCAATAGGTGCACTACGTCAATTCTCGGGTGATGATCCATCCCACGATAATGATGAATAAAATAAATAAATTGCTATAGGCTATTATGAACCATTTATGTTTCAAATCGGCTTTAGGAGATTGTAAAAGAAAAAATCCAGAATGTATAGCCACCAAAAGAATGAGAAAGGTTGCAGGGGGACAAGGACAAGAAAAGGCAGGAATCTGGTTTGAGAAGGATGGTTCCTGATTATGCCGTATCATAGCGATCTGTGGATCCAGTCCGTGTGTAAGTGGTCTCACCTGTACTTGCCGCGCAGTACTCTCTCCCTCAGTTCCCTCAGCGTGGAGCCGTCGAAGGGCAACGACCCCGACACCAGCGTGTACAGGATCACACCCAACGACCACACGTCTACCTCCGGACCATCGTACTTCTTGCCTGGGGAGATAATACGTTTAGAATATATTACATCAAACTAGTCATTCATCAGTTTTAATTATTTAATTGTAATAGATACCTTTAATAATATTTTAATAGTATAAAGTACATACCCTGGAACAGTTCCGGTGCGGCGTATGGCGGTGAGCCGCAGAAGGTATCGAGTTTAGCGCCCGGAGTGAACTCATTGGAGAAACCGAAATCCGCTATTTTTATGTTCATTTCTCCATCTAAGAGCAGATTCTCCGCCTGGAATTGTTATACAGTATATTTAATAAAACTTATCATATGCTGAAAAAAGATTGAAAAAAACAGGATTCATTTTTCGACATTCTACTATTGTAAGCTATAGCATTCTTGTCCTATCCCATCCTCACTACCCTGGACAGTTACCTTGAGATCCCTATGAATGATTCTCTTCTGGTGGCAGTACTGCACGGCGGATACAATCTGTCTGAACTTGGCGCGTGCTTCCTTCTCCTTCATACGGCCGTGGAGCACCAGGTAGTCGAACACCTGGAGATGAAAGGATAAATATTGGTCATGTAATTTTAAGAGATGTTCACATACACACATAACATAAACATAATAATATCATTCTCCAGACCAGACCAGACCTGTTCAGAATTTTAAGTGAAATCAAAAATTTTAAGAACAAAACTTTTGCCGTAAAAAATTTACATGCTGTCTCTATTCGTCATTACTTTTAATTTCGTTACATCAAGTTTAGCAACTACTAGATAAAAAGTATAAAAGATTTTGATAGAGAAATAAAGCTTCTTTAAGTTTAATCGAGTTTTTATTAATAAAATAGCTACAAATATAATAAATAGTACAAACCTCGCCTCCAGACGCGTACTCCATCACGAGGTACAGGGTCTTTTCCGTCTCTATCACTTGGAATAGTTTCACGATGTTAGGGTGATCCAGCATTTTCATTATCCGAACCTTATGAAAGAAAATCATTATAATAACAGGAAAGAAACACTTTTTTTTAAACCAAAGAAAATATACTCTGTATTATTTCTTTCTTTATTTATATATATCGTATAAGCCAATTATAAATAAACAACGTCATGGGTTTTTTTTTGGTTATTAACCTTTCGTGAACCTGGTGAATTTTGCCACATTAAATTGAAACCCATTCGGGGTTCCTATTCATGACCTCGAAGCATGGCGGACTCGCAACATAGTTAACTCCAGACAAAACTCCGATTAATTTACGTGAACATAGCCGGGTGAATATACATTTAATAAACATCATGGGCTGTTTAAATAAAGTATATTTTCAAGATAATTTTATCTTGTTTGTTATTATGGAAATTCTATATCTTAGCAGTAATTGCAAACATAATTTTTGTTGAGTAAAATAAGTAGCTGGAAAATTCCGTGACTCATACTGATTTAGCGCAAAAAGTATACGGAAAATTTACAGATTGCAATTTTAATGTAAGGATATTAAACTCTTGATATTATTTTAGTTACTAGAAAAAATGCATCATTGTTAATGTCATTTCATAAATTAAAAATCGCAAAAAAACTATCATATAATATTTTTACTTTTGTTGATGTGTTTTTTGTTATTACAATGTCTATGAAGATATTAAAATAGAACAAATTTGTAGTTATTTATGATATTGACTTTGATATTGATATTGATGAAAAATGTATTTATAATTTTACTAACAGTCCCGATACTCAAAAGTGACAAAATAAAAAAAAACTTTGAAATACTATAGTTTGCGTGCTAGTGTTAATTTGAAATCATATAACATCAATCTTTCCTTATAGACGTACAGTGTGACTTATAATAAGAAAGGTAAAGTATCCAATTTACGTCCCCTGTGTTACTTTATTATATAACTAATCCTAATTCATTGTGGCATCTCGATTTAAAAGTCAGTGTGGAAAAAACCGTGGCCGGTATTTGGTCAACTGACCTAGTTATTTCTATCTCCTCCACCACTCACCTCTCTGAACAGCTTCTGCAAGCTGCTGGGGTTCAGCTGGGTCTTGTCAATGATCTTGATTGCGACTTCCTTGCCGGTCGGAACATGCTTCGCCAGCTTCACCTTCGCGAAGTTACCCTTGCCAATGGTCTTTAGGAGTTTGTACTTGCCTGAAAGAATTAAATTAGATATAATAAAAATATACACTTGTCATTACAAAAATAGGAAAAAAACCAAACAAATAAAGCAGTAACAACTAGGAATCAAACTCATGTCAATAAAATATTACATATTATACAAAAAAAAAGTTTTATAATGCAATATTATAATATGCAATTTGTTAACTTGAGTCACCAACGATCTCAATCAATACATACATGTTCTAACAGACTCTATTTTACAATATATTTTCATTTCATTTGGACGAGAAAAAATCTTCTTGTAAAACGAAAAAAAAAAGCCAAAAATCAAATATTTGTATTCCTATATACGTAGTAACCTACATTATTGAAAAATGTTTGAAGACCACAATAAAACAAACAATATTCAATGTATTACCGATATGAGGTTCCTCGGAAGCCCTCGACCGTGATGACACCCTGGCGCTGCCGGACGATGCACCGCCAGCGCCGGCAGACGTCTCCGACGCGCTCTGAAACACACCATTGTAATTAGACTACTAGTTAAACAAACCAGTCATTATAAGTTTATAAAATTACAATAATATCAAAACGGACTTGTTATTAATATATTTTATAAAGTCAAACATTAATTACAAATAGATAGTTAGTCAAAAGTCGTTATATATCAGCCCCAGAGTATATATGTATATATACATACCAAAAATATAAAATTCAAAATTCAAAATTCAAAATATCTTTATTCAAGTAGGCATTTACACGCACTTTTGAATCGTCAATTACATTAAATTGGTCAGTATAGTCAGTCTGTGAGTAAGCTACCACCAGCTCGGAATGCTGTTCTGCTGAGAAGAGCTGGCCAGAAACTCAACAGTTGCTCTTTTTAAATAAAATTTAACAATGTTTGACTTATAAATTATAACATCAACCCTGCAAATGAGTCAATTTTATTTATTTTATAAACTTAAATGCAATTTTGGAACAACTAGAACCGTCGCAATCAATCGGAAAAGAAGCCCAATGATTTCAGGCAACGAAAATTAAATAATAATAACAGTAAATATATATATATATATAGATATATATACACATATATATACAAATCTTCGGCCTGCCACACAACCAGTCACCGCAAGCAGCACCCGTTCACGAGCATAACACAAGAGCCAGCCATCACCCCCTTCGCACGTATAAAAATAAATACTACTCATCCTCGCCGTAATTGTTTGATCAATTTTTCGAATGTTAAGAATTGGAGTTCTTTTAATATTTATGTAGTATCTATATATCAGTACATAATATAGATCATGTATTGTAAATTATTTGAAAGACTAATCTAAGTTATGGCCAATCATAATATTATAAAATCCTATCAGTGGCTTTTAATTCTATTTTTATATAAAACTTAACAGTTTAAACGCTCGAATTGTTAACAAACAAACATATTATTAAAATGATAAATGCCTAGACCATCAACCACGGACTGTCACAAACATTACCTCACAAACGGAAGACAACCAAAAAAAATTTCTATTTGCGGCGAGGCAATTAAAACACAAAACAAACGAACTCTGTCAGTCTGTGTATATTTTTTCTCATCATATTCAATTACCTGACTTTATTCATATTTCCGACATATTTACATACTATGAGTTATTTATTTATAATAATACTAGGTTGGCAGTCTGACATTGAGCTCAGATTCAATGTTTTTATTCGAACATTTTGCGATATTTTGTTTTTCGGTGATGTGACATGACCTATCGCTGATTTTTTGGTTGCCAAACCATCGATGATAATGCTGGTATCAAATAAAAAAACTCGATTACAACCTGTTCAGTAGCAGCAGTTCATAGCAGCTCCGATATCACAAATAAAAGTGACGTAAAACAAACAAACAATTACATTATCTGTACTATCATTCTCTTGTAACAGTTACCTCTGAACTGAAAATAATCTTACGTGAGAATGGGGTCAACGAACTTTGATTTGATATCGAAAAGGTAAATTATCTGAGTCATACTTGGTTCAAATATTTGTAATTATAACCTTTGTATTGATATTTTCATTTTATAATGCATTTTAGAAATCAATAATTGTATAGATAGAAAAATAACTGATACGGGCAGGGATTCGAACCCGCGACCCCAGGAAAACTGCCCGTATCGGTTTATGTTTCATTCTATATTTATTAAAAATTTCAATAAGCTTAACATGAATATACATGTTTATAGATAATTTCAAACGTCAATAAATCTTTAAAAGTAAAATTATAATCGAGTTTAAAAGTTATATAATATTTTTTTAAAGTTCAAGTTAAAAAGTGGTTATTAAAAACTTTATAAGTTAGAAAATCCTCAACCTCTCAGGAATATTACAGAGGCATCTTTTTATGAAATCTCTTAAGAATTTTCTTCAGATTAATGTACCTACCTACTTTTAAACTTTTTGTTCCGAAACTATACTTGAAACAGTATTTTCATTCTACTTTCAGTAATTACTTTATTACAAGACTAAATTATTTTTGTTATAACAAAAGAGTCATCCATATAAAAATGGTAACTATATATATATATATATATATATAATACATGCTCAAATTTGCCAAATTATACGTCAATCGAATCTAATGTAATCGAAAATAATAAACAAGCTCTGATCGCGATTCCTGTCAAAAATTCGAAAAAAAAATATCACCAAAACACTATGGAGTCGAATTGCGGATAATTGTCATTTTTGTTCACAAATAAAGAATATATTTATAACCTTACTATAGTAAAAAATCTAAAAACAGTTACGATCCAACCTTTACAAAAACATACTATGATAAAAAAAGTACAACCGGCGCTTCAGAAACAACACTGACAGACACTCATTAACATCATACTGATATACATATAGTAATAATAAGTTTAAATTTCGAACGAAACGAGATTTAATACAAAATATCCATATTCATGAATCATGTTAAAGGAAATGAGCGCTGCCTAGCTGTTTTTCGGCGTACGCTGACTTTATTTCCAGATAAGTATAATGTAAAATATTACAACATTTTAACGAATATCGAAATATTACTATTTATTAAACCGCGGCCAGAGTCGCAAGTTAGAGCTAGTATTGGACAAAATGATCATACCCCATGCAATCTCTCGATGGCTTTAGTCCGTCTCCTTCGCCATAGCTTGGATAGAAACACTGGAGCCAGCAGCGGCAAGACCCGGTGTCTCATCGTTTGAGGATTTATTTTGACAGTAACAACTAACTGATCACGAAACCTTTACTTGATAGTTGTTTCTTTATATTTATTTAAATATTCAACGTCCACTTAATAATTTAATGTTTAATTTTTAACGATTTTTGCAACTTATATAAAAACACGTTTCTTGTACGAATTATATATATGCTTGAATAACAATATTATTAATGTTTAATTATATACCGTAATTAATTCCTTACTTTATTATTATGATCTTTTAAGAAGCACAAGATATTTTTTCGCTAAGAGATAAAAGATTAAACTTCGAGTCGTGACTAAAAACTTATCTTAACACCGGCACGGATCAAACGACAGAGACTGAAATAATATCACTGTCCAGATTTGAGATTTGATGTAACGACGATATTAACACACATATATTATCATACTTGATATCAAATAACTACACAATAATAAAAACAAACATACGTTTGAATTCTCCTAAATAATGCAATATAAAAAAATAAAAATAAATATCGTACATAAAAGAAAATAATATTGTTTTTATAAATACAAGTTCAATTTAAATTCAGAACAATAGACTCATACAACTGTAATTAAAACGCATCATCAATATTCCAAACGATAAAAAATAACACCCAATTACTAATCCCATAACACACTATAATACATTTTAAAAAAGGAACATAAAAATCACACAACACACTATAATAAATTTAAAAAAAGAAACAAAAATCACACAACCCATTAGACGATAAACTACCGCTAACTACAGATCACAAGTGTCAATGATTTATGTAAACTATACTTCTCAGTAATCAGAGCGACTGATAAGACACTATAATAATAAACTCGCAGTTTTATTGACATTGTTCTGATACGGGTTACAATATACAATGTATTTACAAGGACTTTTGAGAAATAAAAGTAAGACGGGACTGTATTGGAGAAATGTCAGTTGAGAAAACAAAACTTGCCTCATCTTATTTAGATAAGGTTTCAAAATTCAGAGCAGTGGGATTGCACCAGGATCTTTTGAAACTAAGTTAAGACTATTGTGAACCTCAAGTATAAAGATCAAAGGAATTGATTTATTTAACTACTATTCTTTTTACTATAACATTCAATATAATAAATAAAAATAAAATAAAGTATACAACATCATAGAACATACATTCAAATGATATTAAAATCTGAAGATCATTCAAATTCTACATATATCTAAGTACATAATAAAAACTCTTTTTCCTTATCAGATTGTTAGATATAGCATCACTATGGTAACCCAGTATTCTGTCCATAGACAAAAGACTAACACACAATGGGCGTAACCTTTCCGTCTGTGCGCGAACGAAATCAATATTGACTTCAATAAATAAATCATTCAATTTGTTTTTACGTCATAAGTCACAAGCCGGTATTGACTAACGTTTGATAAATTTTAGCATAAATCTTTTATTAAATATGGAAAGCGTTGCCTAATACTTAATAAAAATGTGTCGGATGACTATTTATCAGCCACAGTCTTTGTCACGAAAATTTTAATGAATGTCTTTCGCTATTTAATGACATCGTGTGTAAGAAGCTAAGTTTAAGCTAGAGTAATATATGAAATCGAATGAAAATTTAAATTCTTATTTATACAATAATATTACGAGGTGTGCAATCTTTTAATGCCAAGGGTCACTCCATCTGACGTATCATTCATTCAGATAATTGTCGGATTTTTTCAACGGCTTTTGAATAATAAAATTTATATTAATAATAATCATAGAATTATTACTTTATTAATATTAACATATTAACTGAATAAATAACTTCAAGACAATAGTAGGTATTCGTAATCGATAAATATCAACACATTAGAAAAATCTAGGATTAAAATCAATCTAAGATGGATTCGTATATATTAGATCGACAGGCCGGGTACTGGCTGTAATGACTTAATAAACGCCTAATTCAATAATTAAAAAAAAATAATTATCACTATTATTATTCCCCAAAAATCATTTAAGTAAAGAATGTACGATTTGTAATCTTTTTACAATGTCAAAGGTCATTCGTGCGATCTGTATCACGATCTATTGTTTTTGACCCCTGTCCGCAACTGAATAGATCTTAATTATCACTGAAATATTGTCCGAAAAGAAAAAATATCTACGTTTATTTACGAAACTATATAGAATATATTATTTTCGAGAACAACGAAATTTATACAACCGGTTTACGAAGAGTTATAGGGGAAAGAAATTCTATCTAACAATAGACACAGACCAGTCGTGTAGGGTTATCAGTGGATAGCCTAAGTAGTGTTCTAGATAAGTGCTAGTCTCAAACAAAGCGCTCTAGCAACAATGAGTCTAGGTTGATCAAACGATGAATGGTCCGTTATCCTAGCTAGTCTAGACTTTACATCCACAGCATAAATTGTAAAGTATTTTACGTTAAACTTTGATTTAACGATATAGGATTAATTACCGAAATTCGTTTAATAAAAAAAAATGCTAATTAGAATTAATTATACATTTTTTGTAATAAAAACGTTATATCGAACTGATTAAACGCCGCCCACTACGTCAGATAAAATACGTCAGGGGAACACTAGAGTATAACCTAACTAATATAATTGTCAAAAAGCAATCGAGTATATATATATATAATATACACACATGTGTGTATGCTGTATGTACAATGCACTATCCTCGTTAAATAATTCAGCAAGATGGCCGATCAATATGCAAGAGGTGTTTATTTTAAGTTGTCAAGATTAGTCGTATTGAATAAAACATTTGTTTCTTTTAACAAGCACTAATTTACCTATGGGTAACGAAAAATATCTTGAGTTATATATAATTCAAAATTTTCTGACAAGCAACTCTAAAATTTCAGGTTTATATTAAATACAAGTGATTATCTATATATTTGTTACTTTTTCTCGTCTAATCGGATATGTTTACATATAAGCCCGACATAACACTTAGCATCCCGAGGGGTAATAAAAAAACGTTAAAGTTAAAATCAGAACGTAAATAACATTTTAATTTACGATATTTTATTTCAATGCGAAATACTATATATAAAAAAGAACAACAGCCCCAATCGACTTTTAATTTAAAAGAGCTGTTAGAAATACATATTTTGTAATATTAATAATTACAAACTATAATAAATATTTTATCTACGTCAGATGTCTACAATTTTAATCCACATGTCATTCACTAAACAATTAAATACATAGATTGTATTCTCAATATTTTATAGCAAAAGTTGGATAAGGATCGACTATAAATTCCACGTTTTTACTCGATGGTACCATTCTCGAGCCCAATAGGGTGGTAAATATATAATGACCATAATCAGTGGTACTATAGATATTTTTCTTTTTTCTTTTTTTTTTTGCTATTCAAATAAAAAATATTCCTTTCTAATGATTCTAATTGTTTGTGAGATTTGAAATGTATTGCATTTGTTTTAAAATCACGCCATGATAACAATAATAGATAAATTTTGTATCATTATGTAAATCTAATAATTAAAAATATTAATTACAGAAACACATTGAAATAATTTAACATCTTACACAACAGCACAAAATATAAAATCAGATCCAGACTACCAAATATTTTCAATTAAGTTATGTTCAGACGTCTCCTAAATGAAATGACGTTTTACTTATATTAAATATCGATTATTATTAATTATATATATTCGCGTAGATACAATATGTATCGATATGTCGGGTACCGTGTGAACACTGGCAGGGAGAGCGCAGGGTCTATAATAAACTCGCATCCAATGAAGCTTAAAGTTCTCATACGGGGCGTGAAAAATTGCCACATAGCGTAATAATGTTATAATAAATATTTATACATAAAATTAGAGTATCTGAACGTGGTTTCATAAAAACGGAGATGTTCTTTTTTATAAGATCCAAGTCTGTATGTTTGTAAAATTTACATGTTATAAAGTCTTTTAATCTCCTTATCCATGAGATAACTTTACCTTGTACCAGAGTCTAAAGTTCCAATTAAGTCAATAATCTTCAGCTCTGAACTTACCTGTAACAATAAAATAATATATAAATTAAACAGGAAATTTATTATATATTTGCCACGTGTAGTTTTAAGTACCTACCTACTATGTTAACCTTACTACAATGCTATAATGACAAAATGTGAGTATAAACATATATCTATATTTCAGTAACTTAAATTTAAATTTCAGCTTAAGAGATTTATTGATTCACTTATTATCTCCGGTAACTATTTGCTAACTGTTGTAATTGATTAAAAACGGTCACTAATCGTATTACAATTTAAATTAAAAATGTGTTTTTTTTTTCTTTTAATAAAAGATAACTCACGTATTATATTATCCCTGTGTCGAGAAGGGCTTCACAAATATAATTAACGGATACAAAGTACACCCAGACTCGGAACAACTATATGTGGATCATACAAAGATTTGTACAATATGGGGTTCGAACCCACAATCTTTGGTTTAGCAGTCCAGGTCACTAACCAATTCACCAAGAAACACAATTAATAAAAACATAAATAATTACTGAAATAAAATTAACATATACTTGAAATAGTACTTAAGTGAGTTGCTTTTATATAACTTAAACAGAAACCAAGTCCAGAGTTAAAACTTAGCAGCTAGAAACAGTTAACCAACATTACTAACTACAACTTATGACTGTTACAATCCCTAGAGTTTTTAATTAGGTCACAGTGATTTGTGTAACCTAGAAATTTCCCACAGCTGGGCAAACTTCTCTATGCATATTTATAATTAACAAATGACTATTGTTAAGAGTATGAAGGTGTTTACAAGCAAATCGTCACTATGTATGACTTGTTGAAAAAAATACAGAGAATGAAAAGATTAAAATATAAAAGACTAAAATATGTGAAATAATACAGTAAGAAACTTTATATTATCCAATTTACATTCAATTTACATTTCATTTGACAAATGTACAAAATTTGAAAATATCTATAAATATTTATAGATATTTCATATCCATGTTAAGCTTGTTTAAATAGCTCGGAAATAGAGCAATGGGACGGTTTCCCAGAGGTCACGGGTTCGAATCCCTGCCCGTGTCGGTTTTTTCATTATATATTTAAATATACAATATTAGTAATATACATAAACTTAAACGTCAATATTCTATATGACGCTTCCAGAGCTAATTCGTCTAAACGATTTGGTCTAACGAATCAAGAAAAAACTCTGATTCCAAAAATGTATATAGCTCCAAATCAAAAAATATTGCTTAGACCACATAGTCCTGGAACCTTCTTATAAATATGTTTTATTTTCCAACATCTCCACATTTTGTCCATAGAATATACAGCATGTTGTTTTTCCGTGATGTAGGCAGGATAGACATCACCGGAAGCATAGCGGAACGACGCGTCAGTTGAATTCTACTTTATTTTTCGATCTAGTTGCTATTTATTTGTTTTATTAAAGATTTACGTATACTATATGTCACATAGTAACATATAACAACTGTATGCTTTAAGGTTATTTATTTTTATGGAATATTTTACACCTACATTTCGTCTTCTATAACGAATTGTATTAAAATTAACATTATTCATTAAAATAATTTTAAATATCCCGAGCAATAATTTTAAAAATAACACAAGAAATCTTCTAAAAGTTCTAGATCAGAGAAGCTGCACTAAAACTTATTTACAAAGCTTTCGGGAATTATTAAATTGCTACCCCAATTTCATAAAATTTTCGAACCAAATTATTGGTACAAAAAATTCACAACTTCATGCCAAACATGCCAAACTTTTTTTCTGCAAATGTTTTACAAAATCATTTATACGTAGGTATTATATCTAATTTACCAATTCTGTGGTTAATGTCTGAGTGCCGAGAAAAAAGTAGTGGATTCGAATCCCGGCACAGTTCTTTGTGTCATAGAGATTATTTTTGTATAGTGTAAGGAGAGTTTTTCGCCAAAATTATCTCAACACCTAACAATATGTTAATAATAACTTATAATCCGTTTATATATGACTATTATTACGAGTATGTTTTTGAAATAATAAAATTATTCCCAATGTTATCACATTTCCAATGACACAACGTAATTGCCGAGATATTTTTTAACATAGACCTATGATCTCCAGTTCAACTCATAAGATAAAACCAGTTAGTATAATAAAACTTATTCTGATATAATTATTGCACTATGAAAATAAAATGTTTTAGACATGAGTTATTGATAATAACAATACATTTATACATATAAATGTGACTCTTGTTGCAAACAGAAACACAAACTAAATTACTTCTATGCATAATAATAATTTATCATGTGCGTTAACGAAGTACCGTAGTCGCTTTGAAAAGCCATCAGTAGATGACATAAAAAAACTTTAAGTCATAAAATACAGGTAACCAAAAAATCTATACTAATATTATAAAGCTGAAGAGTTTGTTTGTTTGAACACACTAATCTCTGGAAGTACTAGCCCGAATTAAATAATTCTTTTTGTGTTGAATAGTCCGTTTATTGAGGAAGGCTATAGGATATATGTCATCTCGCTGTGACTTAAACAAGTCGAGCAGCAATCAAAAATGCTGCAAAAACGGGAAAAGATTTCTTTTTTGAAAGCTTTCCTCGCGTGCGCTGAGGAAACACTAAAAACTGCGCGAACGGAGTCGCGGGCGACCCCTAGTATTTTATAAACTTTCTTCAGAACTTACTAACTAAACTACGATAATTATTTAAACACCTGGCGTGATAAGCGTAACTGAAGAATGGACCAACCATAAATCTCTACACCTTGGAAACCATAATTTATACAGTAAGTAAAATAAAGCCAACCATATCCTGCAAGAGGGAAGGTCTACCCTTAAATAATAGCCAAATATCCCGGTCATTCAACTCGCCCCCAGGTACCTTTCTCCTGACTAATCTCCTCACTAATCTTCATACACATATCCCTCCACGTTTCTTACTTACAAACTTAAAACAAAAAAGAATAATTATTATAAGGATTATTGTTATTTACGAATATACAAAGACAAATAATTATCATTATAATAGTAATAAAACTATAAACTAATAACGCACACTGTAGTCTAGATATCTAGTCTAAGCGGACAGTCTCTTTACAAGCCCTAAGAGACCTAAAATGTGTGCCGTCTCTCCAGTGGTAGGAGTGACAGCACTAACGTTATATAGGTCACTGGAGATTTACTACCCTTGAGGGTGTGGCTCTTATGTAAGAGGGTTTTGTGATTTCTCGACAATTACTGACTCTATCTTTTCTTTGTATATACAAGATGAAGTGCTACGACTTACGAGCTTGTTTAGGAATTCATAAAATGTGAATTATTTTTAATATAATAAGTTATAGACATGTAACTAGTTACAGACAATATAGAATAAAGTAATAACGAGGCGACATCTACACTTTATAAATAAGACTAATTGTTTACGTGATACAGAATTATTAACTATTTTTTTTATGATTGACTTTTTTAAGTTGAGATGAGTTTATTTGAGCTCGATGACAAAATACTAAATCAATTTTGACCTAGTGATAGGTTATTTTCCGAATCAACATTATATAGAACTTATATATTCTACTGCGAAACTTTCCATGGATAAGCCGTTAAAAGTAGTTTAAACTACAATAACAATATAACAATACACGTTTTGTCTTAACATATGCAACGTCTTTTACTTAGATAACCATCGACAAAGTCAAGAATAACAACTAGTTTCTTTATAAACAAGAGTAAGAGAACGGAAACTTATTAACTTGTATCATTATTGTACCGTCGATTTCACTTATATTTATTAATAAAATTAGATATATATATAATATTCTATTTATTCTATAGTAATAAATTTAATTTTTCAATAATTTAATAATAATCGCCTCCGCTACTTCTCCGCTACACGCTAACATAGGTGCCAAACATTTATTACACCTTACTTTATATTTTACAACATAGCGTGTAACGTTCTGTAGTTCGTAAATTTGCAATTCACAGGTGCGCCCAATATTGAATATAATTACTCGTTGGTGAATAATTATCCAATTGGGTGGAAATATATTATCAATATAAGAAATAATATTAAATCCAGATATTTTAATTGATTCATATTTATGAATTTACTCTATTAAATTATTTTTATTTTAATTTGAATATACACACATTTACCTCAATATCAATATTACATAGAGAATATTAATTTATTTTATTATTATTTACTATGCCATAATATATTTATTTTATACTATTGTACGAGCCAGTAAATGTAAAATCACTTTCAAAGAACCCATTACTACGCTAACCAAGCCAGGGGTTAATAAGTTTATACGACGAAATGTATTTCGCAAAGTTTAAAGTTCAATAATTATCGTGCGGTTGATAACAACTACGTATAAATCATAAATTCTTAAGCTGGCAATATATATTTAGGTCGAAGTTCAGTCTAAGAAGTTTACAAGTCCATGTAGGATAATCTCGAAAACCAGCATAATAGATAGACATACATAAAGAGCTAGAGTGGCAAGTCCTTGGTGTGAATAAAAAAGTTGAAGTCAGGCACGCGACGTATTATCATAGTAATAAAAATAATATCACAGGACAAATTACACAAATTGATCTGACCCCTAAGTAAGCAAATTTGCTTGTGGTAAGGGTGTGTTAGACAACGATACAAATACATAGAAAAACACATTATAAATACTGAGAACATATTTGATAAACGACCAAAGCCAGGAATACAGACACTTATGCTCATCAGTATGCCTGTCCCTGTCGGAAATCGCCTTATTATTGAGTCGCTATACTTTAGGCGTCTCCACTCACTCGATCAACTCTTTTAATTTTATTCTGACTTTAACCCCAACCTAACAAAATGAATTACCTACTAGGTACTCATCATATTATATAGACTGGCTTCTATAGTGTTAAAATATCAATTTCTTTAAAAATTCCTCCAACTTTGAGCTCGAAACAGCGTTATCTAGAGGTGAGTTACAGAAAATGTCATAATACCCTATCCATTAAAAACTCATTTACATACATATTTGTATGTACAAAGATTATATTTCATACCTTTAAACTTTTAAAATATAAGTCATACATTACAATTTTAAAAAATATCAATATTTTTTTTATTGCAATATAAACAAACTCTAAAATAATTACTCACAATATTTACGGAAAATATATAAAAAATATATATAGATTTTTTTTTATTATTATTCAATAAAAAAACATGTACTCGTATATAATTAATGTTATTATTTATTTAAATTACGAAAACAAATCATAATTTTCCCCTCAAATAATTGATATAATAGTTTATTACTAACTTTATTACTACAAAATGAACAAACTGTCAAATTGACGTAAATGAGGTGAGCTTGCGAATATAAATTAACGATAATTTAGGGTAGATTAGAAATTACACAAATTACAACTCATAATAAAACGATAGTTTGCGCTAAATAAGCATAATTATTTTAATATATTATTTTATATAATACCTAGATTCATTTATTTAATAATATGTAATATAATCACCAGATATCTGCCCTTTACGCCCATTGTTGTCTTCAGTTTTCAGTATTCACTATCTGTCCACTGACACACTTATTAGTCACATTACCAGAGATAGGCATTAAAAATATTATTTTGTTACTGTATAAAAGAATAATAATAAATAATAATAAACGGGAAAATATAAATATAAAACGACTAAACAAAAATAAAGTTAAATATAACGCAAGGTCACATTATCGGTACTAAACTATAGATTATTATAAAACGCCTCCACTATCTCGGGTAATAGTATTCATAATATAATTATACTTCCTGAGAAGGCACTAAGTGCTAGTAATATAAAAATAAAAACACGTAATATTATTAATAGTTTACATCTGTCAAAATGACATTAACGATATAATTGACAATTGACAGAAACATACATCAAATTCCTTCAATCGTATGAGTGTAAAACACATTCAGTTCGATACCCTTATAGGTGAGGCCGATCGATACTGCACAAGTACAGTACACCGCGCCGCTGTATGTACACAACTAAACTATACAATAACCGTCTTAAACACGTATAGAATAAGTGCTAAATTCATATGGCAAGATAAATACGACCCTAACAAGCCTTTTATATGTAAATTAATGAAAAATCGCTTGTCACTTTTACAGTAGCTCCTGGTATATAACATTATTATACATTTTCATTTAAAACTTAGAATTTTAATATGAAATTTTATGTGAACATTCTTCATTCTATATTTATAAACCAGTTTCTAATATATTGCTAATATATATAAGAAATATATAGATTTTGAGTTATCCAAATACAGGATAACTGAACTATAAATTGCTCCGTAAACAAACAAACAAACAATAGTACAGTTCGACTAAACTAAGTAAATATACAGACATCGTACTACAGTAAGAGATTCATTATTTAAATTTCTTTAAATAAATGTCATTTAATTACATAGGTACTTTGTATTATATTTGTTTTAATTGTTTCAGATATACCGTTCAGAGATCGATACTCCTAAAGATATATGTAGAGAAAGAGAACACATTGCTTGTAAAATTAGGACTACGTTTAAAGTCAAATTAAAATATTAATGTTAAACTGTATTAATGTTATTTTAATGTAAATAATAACTCGATATTTATTAAGTCACTAAAAAAATAATTATAATAATTTAACGGAATAGTTAATATTCAAATAATAAAATATTAATAATAAAGTAAAAATAATATATTTCATAAGTCCAGAGATAAGAAAAAAAGCTCTGTCGTCTAAAATGTATCTAATAACGATACGTCTTACTTGCCGTCCAAATTTATTTTATAATAAAAAATAGCCTCTACATCCTTATCATCCATCACTTAAAATACAATACTATAAAAAAAATAACTAAACAAAAACAACATTATAAAATATCATAGCATAAAAAAATAATATTATAAAATTAACAACAGCTATAAACATTTCGAGCACTATTACACTTCCTAGCAACCCCTTACCCTTTTTTTGGCCATTCCCAAAACACAAAAGCACATTATACAACATACTAGTTACAATTCAACTTCAACCGGACGTCCGCCCACGACGGAGTCCAAAATCACACTGCGGGATGTACGTACGAAAGTATGTAACCGCTTACCGCCCTATTTTTAAGGGTAGAATACAAAACGTCTTACAGTATTACAAACTTGACTCGATATCGACTTTAAAGCGATAACATAAGGTTCATTTTTAATTGTATATTTTATGTTTTCGAATCATAAATGCATTGTTAAGGTGGGATTGCATTTACCCCGGTTGCGTCATAGCAACACCCTGGTTTCCTTAAGGGTTTCTTTCATATTTTAACAATAATTGCTATTGTGTAATATTAATTAAATGGATTGTGGAAAGGTTCCTCGATAATTCTATATTGATACAACGTAGGGTCAGTTTTGTGTCTTTTCCGGTTAAATATTTTATCTTGAATCATATAAAAAATACTGAATTTAGACAATTGCTAGCTATTTAATACCATGCCCTACTAAAAAGAAAATTTTAATATTGTTATTTAGTTTCAATATGACAACATAAATTGATTTTATCTTAATCTATTTAATATCTAGGTACAACATTTAACTGTAGCTGAAATACCTGAACTAGTTTCGATGAATACCTAGAGGTACACAGTTATTCAGTGATGTTTCAGGAGGCTTTGAGGTTGTTTCAAGCAGATATTATTCTGTTTTCATAATTTCGGGAATATCTATCTGTCTGTATGTCTGTAATATTTAAAGAGATCAACATTGATGTATTTTCTAATCGTTGTTATGTTTTATAAATAGTAAATATAGCACCAGTAAGTATTAGAATGTCTTAAAATTACTAATATTATTTTTAACAAAGAAACACACAATCAATGTTGTGTCCGCAGGACTAGAACCTGCGAGCCCTAGAACTTCGTGTCCGTAGCTCTGTCAACTGAGCTATAGCGTTACTGGTATTTACAGATTTATCATTCTATATTTAAATGTTTTATTTAGAATTTTAAGTGAAGTGTTAGCACGGCTTCAAGACACGGCTTCTTTACGTCAATGATACTTTACATAATAAAATAACACCAGTAAATCCTCTTTCATTGTGATACATTTAGTCAGGTGTTGGTTTGATTACATTTACGGTAAACGGCTTTTTATTTAAGATATATTTTTTCTATCAATTGATAGAAATGCAAATATTCAATAGTTTTCGATATTTGCATCATACTAAAGTTATTAATTTAATTTTCAATTCCTGCCTTTGCAATATTTTTTAAATATAAAATACGTATATCAACCAAATACAATTTTAGATGTGACAAGATGTTTCTGCTTAATATTCAAAGCATCACCGGTATTCAAGACTGTAGCTCGCGGAAATGGAAAAGTGGAAAAGTCGAGGAACGTCACAACTTTGTTTACATAAAATTAAATATGAATGAGAAGAAAATCAATGTACTGTTCGCAAAAAAATGTGATTAAAATGTTTTATTCATATAAAAAAAAAATACATTTATTTGATACCTTACGCATTCTGACAAGAAAAATAAATATATCTATTCAATTTGCAGTCTTGCATTTTATTTGTTATTCCTTTATATTCCTTGAAAGGAATTTAAGCGAAAAAGGAGATTTTTAAACTGACCACAATAAAGTAGAATTTTACGTCATGCCTCTAATTAAAATATTTATATTAAATCTATTTATATATTTGGAGTAGATAGAGTGTGTTTCTATATATTACACAGAGGCTGATAGAACAGGTTTCGAATGCAATTTTTAAGCCAATCAATACGCGTAACAATAACAAAGAGAATCGATTAATAGACTACATTCTGTAAATAACGAGCGAGATCAATGAAAATATGCTCTACTTTGGAAATAGTTGATTTTTCATAAGGTAATTTCAATTAAATTTAGATTATTATGCACACAGGTGCATGGATTTAGACGTGAAGATTATCACAATGATAAAAAACATGGATGAAAAATAGGTAATAGTAGGAGAATAAAAATCCAAAATAATTAATTAGTTTTCCATTTAAATGAAAGTCACATGACTAAACATGTCATGGTTATGAATTCGGATATGTGATGTACATATGGAGGTGGAAAATCAGATAGATGGACTATCTGAGTGATAAGATAAGAATAAAAAAAGAAGAAACAGATATGACTGAAGATAAATATGAATAGAAGAGAAAATCACGTTGTGCCAACCAGAGCTAGAGAGAAAACGGGAAAGAAAATTTTGTTTTAAAACAATAATAAACAAAAGTAGATTATAATATAAATATGATTCACAAGACTATACCAAAACCATAGAACAGATATACATGAATGTCTATGTCCGGTTAGGTAACGACACCGGACCGGCGCGTCACCGCCAAGGGCAACGCAAATAGCGCTCCGGTTTCACCATATAAAGACATGTAGATAACGAAAATTTTTACTTAATTACGTCCGCGTGTCTGTTCTGAGCTTTAAGTGTGCTATTCGAAATATTTAATATTACAAAACTGTCTATTTTTTTATAAGCTTAAAGATTTTTTAAAGTTTTTCTTTTTAATTATTTTAAAATATTTAGTAAAGATTGTTTATGTGCTCGGAGAAGTTTTATTGTTAAGACTACTTACCACCCACAAAATTTTCCAATGAGGCAATGTTTATAATAAATCGATGCTTACCTGTGAAAAAAAAAAATTATTAATAATATATTCAATCAGCAATGTGTGTGTTCAGATTATGGGTGTGTACAAATAGTATGTAAAAATAGTTTTAATAAAATTAGAATTATCTTATCTTAATTTAAACTTTTTTCAAACTATTATTTATTATATAACATGTCCGTTAGAGTGCTGTAATTTGGTATTTAAATAAAGTTAATTTTGTATACTCTATTTAAATTATTGTCTTATCTGTTAATTCTTAAACAAAATATTTTAATACATCAAAAAGCTTGAGAACATCTAGTGTTATTTTTAAACTACTTCATAGAGATAGTAGTAATGAATTCACACATAATTAATATCTCTCCAATAAAATAACTGAGTCGGTTCCTGTGAAGTAGATATACGATTACAGCAATATTAGAAAATAAACCTTAGTGATACGATTTAAGGTTCAATATCACTGACATGCGTATTGTGTTTTAAAAAAAAAAACTAATCGGTCGCTGACGCCAAGACCACAGCTTAAAAACCTAATGCACTTTTTGTAGATACATACAGTGTTTATTATTTATTATGTTGGTAGTCTTGTTGGCTGACTCGTGACTTTTCTCACGTGTATTCAACAAAAATGCGTTATCACATATAAAGTAAAAGAAATATGGAGTAAGGAAGCCCATATCACTATGAATTTTATTAGCTTAGGTATAAAACCTATTTAACCTAGAAAAAATATAACACTAATAACATAATTGAACTGGGTGACAGATGAATTTCTTTGTTTCCACGTCCTACAAATAAATACTTTAATCGTATCAGTCACCCGCATATTTTCACGGAAATTTTACGTTAGATGTAATTAACAAAAATAACTAACATTAACGATGTATGCAATAATTAAATATCTTAGAATAACATAAAGTATGAACATGAAATACTCTCACAGAACGTCCACAATAGTTTTACCTGTACTGAAGAACGCGTTGAGACTGGTGAGGTTGGTGTCTTAGCTGGTTCAGCCCTGTGCTCAGCGAGAACTCTGTGCTCATGTTTGGTACCCACGACAGAGTTTTTGACCCTTTCCATTCTTGCTTGGATCGCCTTCCTAGATATCACCTTAGTTTTCTCATCTTTAGTTCCACCATCAGCCAACTTCCTCATCAAACGAGCGGTGGCAGCCACAGAATGCTGCTGAGTGTCTGAGTTCGTTCTAGAGAGACGAGTGACCGGTCGAGTCGCTGGTGCTGAAGCTCCAGTACTACTCCTTGTTGTTTCATTTCTATTGAACGGTACAACATCGTGTTCTGTATCCGAATCAGCTGGTAGATACCCTCCACCACCCACCGACGAAACACCAGTGCGTAAAAGATTCTCGTGTTCAGCGTAACGGACTCTCTCATCTACTTGGATGGTACCATTTTGAGCGCGTTCAAGTCCACGCTCCATTTCGCCAATCTGGCGCTCGAGTTTACGTAAAACATCATCTGATGGAGGAACTGGACCAATATCATCTGGAGGCTCAGTTTGAAAAGATTTCAGATGAATTGGGTGAGCTCTATTTATTTCTAATCGTTTTGGAGCAATTCCGGAAGAAGTTACTTCATATTCAGTTCTTGGTGTTTGTGCAACTCTTTCCAACATTGCTAATGAAACTGGTGATGGTGGCGGGGCACCATTAACGGCAGTCTGACCCTCAGGAGCTGGTGACACTCTGGGTCCTCGAAAACTTTTCCGCATAAAATCCTCGCGAGTCAATTTTCTTTCCATTTTAGATTTTAATCATTATAGTTTAACACTTAAATGTCAAAGTTAAAACGATCGCATTCGTTCATTCATTAATTATTAATCACTGTATATTATATTCACGAGAATTATCAAAAAATTTCACATTTTTTTACGTCTGAAAATAAAAGATAGATTACAATACTGAAAACCTATTACTTGAAAAAAAAAATATAATTATCGTCGATCGATCGAATATACGATAAATGAGATATCATGAATTAATGAAGAAATTGAAGAAACATTTCCAAACCAGACCTTATCAACAAGTACTACGATATTCAATTAATTATTATTAAAGCCTGACGTCATTCAAACACATCTAAAATTCTATTGACGTGAGCAGATACTAAGCGAAGTGAGATTAAAAATTAACGAATTAATGAAACAGCATATTACTGCCAACACTGACAATATAACAGAAAAAGATAAAGACTGAATTAAATATCACATAAGATATTGGACACCATTAAATATTAGAAAGAAAATTTACAAATAAATAAAATTGTTTAATAAAGTATCACAACGAAATGTGATGAATTATCACAACTTCATAGATATGAAGTTACGTGAAAGTAAACGAAAAAGAATATCAAGTCTAAAGCAAGTAGATTCTGTGAGCGAGAGGGCAGCAAAACGGCATCTGTAAAGAAAGAGACAAACAATATTGTTAGTTAGAACAAGAGATCAGATCGATCACCCACCCGCCACACAAAGCTGTCTCGCAACACCTGGAAGAAAACCCAACACCAAATGTACCAACAGACGAACATAAAGCAACACATACGACACATTTGGACAAGAACAATTTAAGCGATTTGAGTAAACGTATCCCAAATATAAGATCCAAAATAGAATACGCAACATATAATCAAACGCTATGATTTATTGATAGGACCAGCTAATTTATTTTCCTCAATATACAACAACAAATTGGTCGATATTATATATTATACTATTTCTTATTGAAACATATATTCTGCTGAATATGAAATTCATATATCTTATTATATGTAGGAAACAATTAATCATCTATCCGCCAACATTACTGTTAGCTTAAATTAACCAACTTTGTTAGGTTTATACAGTCTGGTATGCGCTGAATCTATGCTATGTAATTAAATTGTTTTCTTATTTGAACGCTCCACTAACATCGTTTAAACGTATGTTTAATAATGAGGTACGATATTTTCCACCAATCAGGTTTGAATATTGAACATAAATATTAATTGTATCTATACACTGAGTTCAAAAGGACCTTGATCTAAAGCTGCAACAGATGTCGGCTCTCATGAGTCATCGAGGGTGTCGTGACCATCAACAATAGTCATATAATTCACGTCACGAAATCCTCGTTTTCGTATAGTTATCAAAATGAGTAATGTGAAAAAGAGCTTATGATAATATTATGAAAAGTTTTCCACTCCACTACTAAGTCGCTGAGCTTTAATAATATATCCACTTTCATTCACAAATCCAATTAACGAGTGCCAAAAACAAAACACCTTGAGGCACCATCAGAAACATTTCGAATATATTTAGAAATACCAAAATATCGCATCACGTGCTCTTTATAAATAGTTTATTTTGATAACAAAGATTGTAATTATATGATTTTCCTATTACGATACATTATGTATAATCAAAAATATACTACATATGATATTATTGCTGTCATTGTAAACGCATCGATTAATAATTATAGAGCATTTAAAGAACTACCAAAATTAATTAATTATTGTCTCTTTGTATATTATACAATAATACGGTTATTATCTAATAGTTTGACTAATACATATAAAACATTGACATAATATTTAATGTTGACATATATATATATATTTAGATTCCTGTCAACCCTGTAAATGTATTCTCATATTCCACTCAACTACTGGTAATTCGAGCCATGGGTGTATAAACAACTCCTAGGTTTCAGCGGTTGATCTGACCTCTATATCGATCGTATAGAGTGCAATTTTCACCACATTTTGCTAATACAG
Source organism: Napeogenes sylphis (assembly GCA_959347405.1). Lineage (NCBI taxonomy): Eukaryota > Metazoa > Arthropoda > Insecta > Lepidoptera > Nymphalidae > Napeogenes > Napeogenes sylphis. Next base: position 8,554,543 of record OY365781.1, on the reverse strand, counting down.
AGTATGAATAATTATTATCCCACCACAAATTTCCGCCGTCCAAAAGTATCCGCTTGCATTATAAGATATAATTCAAAAAGAAGTAAAAAAAATATAACTAAAAAAGTAATATAACATCGTGTACATAAACTACGCAATTATAAAATAACACAAGTCGTGGGCTTAACTATACGCCAATTACAGTACATAATAATAATATTCGATCCATTTAGATTACGTTCAAAACCTGTAATACCATCCTACGCAAATTAGACATCACTAGTAAGACGAAACTCACCGAAACTTCGCAATTTTTTAGCGAACGCATAACCTGTTTTGTTCAACTTTTTATAAAGTAAAAAGTCCGTCTCGGGGCCGCTCTACCGAGCTAACGTGGTAAACGGAGAATTAAATCTTTAAAAGGAATCTGAGATAGTCGATTTCTCATTTCCGTTTTGATTTCACAGACATCGTAAATAAGATATAAACTTTTTATACAAATAATTTGTTTGCAAAAAAAAAATGAATTCCTAGTTTCTATTAGAGTTTTGATTCTATGGAAAATTCACACAGAAGTATTTATCATATATCATAATTAATCTATACTTTTTTTTACTGTGGGATTCTAATGAAGATACATACACTGATTTATGAATATAGCGATTCTTCAATGAGTCATAAAGCACTTCTCACGCGGTCATTACATCAAGTAAAATATATTTAACTTTTAATAAAATAATATAAGTAGTAAAGATAGCTATAATCACAATAAAGAAACATTTAAAAAATGTGAAAGTATGAATGATGTTTTAATGAAAACAGAAATTGTTGAAGCTCAGAAGATTATAAATAAAATTAGACATGCAACGTTCAAGACCTAGACAAACATACAAGATTATTTACGGTCAAAGAGAAAATAATTTGTGGGCGAGACTTTCGCCGGCAGCCGTTTGTAAATTAGCGTTCATCTTAAGATATTTGTGTAAATCTATTACAAAATATGCTAAATGTGATAAAAATTACAAGACATTTTACAATGTCAAAACATAGAACTAAACTCGACTCGGTCTGCACGGTTGCTGCTTTCGTCACACTTCACGGTTTAAGGTCTCGAGATCTTTGTGTGTGTGGACATTGACAAACCGTGATAGTACGTTCTAGCATATAGAGCACAATAATACAACATTAAATGTCAGCAACATAAACATATTAATATCTTTAATATAGTGAGCGTATCTGAGCTTAAATACTTTATATTATTTGTTACGTTGTTAAAAAATAACAAAAACGACTATAAAATCTCAACAACCGCTCTCAGCGTACTACAGTCTACAGAAACCAGAAACAAAAACGCTGCAGACCGCCGGAGCATGACTCACGAGCATCGAACCGAGAGTCTGCAACTATCTCTTTCTAAACAAGTATTTTGTATACCCGTCTCATGCACACACAATCGTGGAGGCCTCGTCGAACTGATACATGAAACTCGATGATTAGATAAAAAGGCAGTTTTGTAGAACACTTCGAAAATACTTAGCAGATTATATTAATCTTTCACTGCAAGTAAAATTTCAAAAAAGAATATTATTTGAAAAGATGATTGTCATTTGACTTTAGGTAACAAAGTTGTATATACTTTCCTTGAGACGATAACAAAAAATATTCTTTTGTACGTAAAAATTTATAAAAATTACATACACTTACATATCCTTCGTAATAATATGTAAAATTATTTCGCCAGATATATGTACATGTTAATTTTGATGGAACGGGAAATTTCATCAGTGCCGTAATTACGGAATCATTATGTGTATTTAGTTCACGTTGTTGTCACAGCGCTTGACCTCATGACGGTTCGTTTAATTTGACAGTTTAAAATGACTCAGATAACAGAGAATTAATTTTAATTACCAGAAATAATGCACTCCTTCTTAATTTATTGAAATTGTGAAAGGAACGCCACTGGACATTCTTATCTGTCATAAATTCCAAATTAAGTAAAACAAGAGACGCGTAAACTTAGTGACTTCTGATGAAACAAAGTCTGAATCAACGACATAATTAATCTTCCTCATGGAATAATTGGGGGATATCATCACAAAACGTTTTATCTGAGAACAGTGCCCCAGCTGACAAATCACCACTTGGCTCACGGAGCGCTCACAGTACAATTATTCGCCATTGTTGCAATGTCACTTGGTGTCGCAAGTTAGTAGGAGTTCAGGCCTGTCGGGAGCAGATATCGTACGAGGATGATGTTGCTATATTTAATCACTGTAAGCTTATGAAGTGTTGAGGAAATTTAACTGAATGTTTAACTTTTAGAATTTTCATAATTTAAATTATAAATTTTCAATTATTTGAAATTTAATTTAACCGGTCATTATGACGCAACCTAATGTGGGACAGATCAACACACGCCTTCCACTGAGAGAAAGTTTTCATTGTCTTCGACATCCACTGTGTTTGAACTTCACATTCACGTCGAGATAAGCGTAGGATCTATCACAATAGCTGCTTCGCTTTTCCCACGAAAGTAGCTGTTTCTTTCACCTTGAAATAGTACGTAATTACTGCCCGAGAAAAAAAGGTCTCCCAAAAAGGTAATGAGAAATATTTGCCTTCATTTACATAAAGTTCATTACAATCAATATATTTGGGTAAAACAAAAAGCAATACTAAAGAAACCAGTTTCTTTTCTTAAGAAGCGGAAGTCAAAACATATTAACAGCAACTTAAATATAAAGTATCAAAATACGCCAAGTCATATAAAAATCATGTGTCAAAACTGTTTAACGACCCAACTTCAGTTTATATAAGAATTTCTCCATCCATATATATGGGTAATGTTGTGTAAAATCGTGTGGCACGTGTATAACATTTTCGGATGTATGAAGATAATTGCACTAGCTCGAGAAATATATATACGGTATACATATCGACTATATATATTCAAAATCTATGACGATAAATAATTTGATATTTATACATAACATCCATTAGAGCTGATAGACAAAATCGCACCATCAGTCATGAGAAAAATTTAAACCACCAAGCAACACCATTTATTTCTTCCAACAAATCTCAGTTTCCACACGTCTGCCCTCAAACAATACACCATTAACAATGGGGGGACTGCTCTGTTCAACCATCACGATAATTTCCGCTCATTTTAAACAATTTGTTTTATTTTTTTTTAATTACTCGCTAAGAGGCAAGCCATTTCGTTTCAAATTTTAAAAAGCAATGAGAATGGAAATGCTTTTAAATTGTTCGAGGTAAATGAGTTAAATCTCTACTCCGGGATTTAACTTTACCAAGTCTTCTACTGTGGAGTATTTAAGTTTTATTTAAATTTAAGGACGAAGATATCCTAACAGCTCATTGAATACAAATTGCGTACTTTATGAATTAATACCATACATATATATCTAAAGTATGTACATGGTTTAATTCTAGGAATAAATCAAACTGCAATAATACATTATCAATTTCCTGTAAAATTTTTAAATTCCTCATATATTATGTTAATATATTTAGACAATTATGGTAACGTTTAAATTTTTGCCAAAATATCAAGAAATTTTGTAATAACCCGAGCGCTCTATAATAGATAATCTTGAGCGTGGGTACGCACGTAGGTGGTAACAAGACGCTAATTTCACGGTTTCTTAGGACATTATACAATTAATAAAGATATAAACCGACCAAAACTCAATTCATTTCAATCAATAAATTCAGAAGTTTCCAACAGGGTCGATAATTGACATATTTATGTGCTTTAAGATTTATTATACGTATAACATTATAACTTATTTCGAATCTAAAGTATGTACATGGTTTAATTCTAGGAATAAATCAAACTGCAATAATACATTATCAATTTCCTGTAAAATTTTTAAATTCCTCATATATTATGTTAATATATTTAGACAATTATGGTAACGTTTAAATTTTTGCCAAAATATCAAGAAATTTTGTAATAACCCGAGCGCTCTATAATAGATAATCTTGAGCGTGGGTACGCACGTAGGTGGTAACAAGACGCTAATTTCACGGTTTCTTAGGACATTATACAATTAATAAAGATATAAACCGACCAAAACTCAATTCATTTCAATCAATAAATTCAGAAGTTTCCAACAGGGTCGATAATTGACATATTTATGTGCTTTAAGATTTATTATACGTATAACATTATAACTTATTTCGAAACAATATAACTAAATTGGTCACGATACAATTCAAAAGCGAAGCGTAACATGTGGTAAAAAATATATTCAAAGTTTCACATATGTTTCGATTTAATATAAATATTGTTTATTTTTGTTGCAATACATTTTATTCAACAACACTTAAATATTTAAACGCATAATAGGTGTACATGTGATGTGGTAAAAGCAATAGACATACTATATACATGCACACACACACATATATATATATATATATATATATATATATATATATATATATATATATATATATATATATATATATATATATATATATATATATATATATATATATATATATATATATAATCAATTAACAAAAGTCTACTTTTCATTACTTATAAAAAAACACATTGACTACAAGGAAAGTTAAAGATATAGAAAGTAATAGATATCTAACCGGTTAATGGAATTAAATTAAAAAAACATAGTTAGACTCTAGAGTGATTAAAAACTCAAGGTAAATTAAAATTCAATGAATGTATACTAGACTAGAAGAATATAATGTAAATAATCTTTATTTAATAATATTAGACCATGAATAGAATAACTTGTTGAACCTTATTAATTTATTTATTAATCTCATTACAAAGACTTCATAAGTATTTGATGATAGAATGTATTTGACTGTTGTTATAACTTAACTACTATGAAATATTTTAAGGAAACCTCCCATATCCACAGTAGGTACAATCATATACATACATAGGAAATCATCAGAATCGTATATATATTTTAAAATTAAATACGTCTTATAAAAATAGAAAGTCAGATATAACCAGTTTGTGAAGCTAGACAAGTTAATATATATTATACAAACCTGTTAAGGTTGACATTGGTTCATTAGTTTTTATTTTAAAATACTAATTATACGATAACTGTCAATATGTAATGCCATTATTAATTAGGTAGCAAAAACCTAACATAAAGATAGATTAGGATAAGAGATGATGTAAACAGAAAGTCTTACTAGTTTAGTTTCTTATTAGTTTTTAGTTAAATTAATTATTAAAAAAATTAAAGTATATTTAATTATTTAAATAAAACCTATCTTATTCTAAGCATGACAACGTTAAAAGTAAATCACGGTCACTAATACCCCCCATACTCTACTTTCTGTAACGGTAGACGTAACGGTGTCAATCATCTCGTAGCCAGCGCCTACTTCAGTTTGCGCTTACCAATTTTATTTACTGTGAAATCAAGGGAAGTAGGATTCAAGAGCAAACGAATTAACACACATTTGTGTTTAACATAACATTATATAACATTATCTATGCAATGTCCATGTGTGATACACTAGTTTACATGAATGTGTGTGTGGCACACTTAAAACGAAAAATTTATAATCACTGAACTAATATAAGTACATTCTAATCAGAATTTGAAACAACACTCAATTTATAATCATTTGGTTTTAAGTAATAATAAATCAAACATCAAGACATCCCCACTTTTTACATAATTATAAGATCACCTAATCGTTATCACTATTATTGGCAGCGAGATCAATAACACACTAATGTAATTGACCCGAATACATACACATCATAATGGTTACTGCGATCATATATTGTATGAACTAATTCGCATAAATAATATTAGGAGGGTAGGTCGAAATAACCAGTAAAAGTGGTGTTAAGTTAAATATAACCTTGATTTATGAAATGTAATTAAATACATAAGGTCGTGCTAGTTAAGTTTTTAAATCACTCTAGGTATCTATAGTAATATTTATTTAAACATATGCTATAAATCATACAAATTCAATTTAAACCTTGTAACGAAGTCCTTTACATACTAAAAGGTATTTTTTTTAATAATTAATAAATTGTTCGAATATCAAATAAACTTAAAAAAGACATCCATTATTGGTTATATTATATAATTAATTATTCAATACAAAAATGAGGAACTTTTTATTAAAAAATAATATTTAATACTTTCGAAATTACACGGAGAAAGTTTTACGTTGTATAGAATTTTATACAGTTAAAGATCAGTCTATAACTTTCTGAATGTATATATATTGATCTATCTTTCTATATATATATAGATTGTTCTAAATTTCGTTAATAATTATTTTTTATTTACACAAGTGTTCAATTACTTTAAACTCTACAAAATCGTCTGGCCATTAGCGACGTCTTTTGTTATTGTAACAACTTATTTAAATATTCCAAATACGTTATAAGGGGCATAATTAACTTTAATATGAGTATGCTCATACTATATATAGCGATCATTAAATATGAATAATATATTTAATAAACATACAAAATTATTGGAGGACATAATAATAATAATCAGACCTCTGTAGATGTTTGACCAATTTGATATAATAAAGAAATAAATGGTTGCATTCAAATTTTATAACTGAAACCGGACTATTAATATATTAACCCAGTACAGTTGTACAAAAATAAAGCTGTTTATTAAACGGCTATCATTTGATAAGTGATAAGGATATGATAACTTGTATTGTTATGTTACTTACAGACTATTTACAAATTCTGTTGATTTTGTCAATAATTTTAGTAAAATTTTAATAATTGTAACAAGTGATATGAGCCGAAAATTACGAAAAAATGATAGGATAGTTTTTTTTAGATAAATGTTTAAAATTTTTTATATGAATAAAAAACCTATATTCGAGAATAAATGTTTGATACGGATAAATTGCGGTATTGTTGCAAACGTTTTAATGTAACCCAAAAAACATTGTTTTTATTTAATTATGTATTAACACACACGACACAAAATAATACACACGCACTTATTCATACACACACAAAGAGATAACAATAATTTTTATGTAACTACCAAGTATGCTAAATAGAGTACGACTTCACTATAATACTATGATGTGATCCATTATAAACGAAATTATATACTACAACATATTATTTGGTTGAAATTATTTTATTTTTGTAGACACACAAACAGCAATTACATACGTCATATTTTTTAATAAACTGTTTATCGAACAAATCTAATATCATATAAGATAACAAAAAGACCAAAGGGCGTTTTAATATAATAATTACTTTAAAAAATAGGTTAAACATTATAAAGTTATTCAAATGACAGCAAAAACAACCTACAAGCTGTTTCAAATCAACATTTCTCAAGGAGATAAAAAATCTCCGCGTCATAACGGCGTGATGCAATCTCATTGTGAGCTCACAAGAGATAATCGCTAGTATGCACCTCATAATGCAAGATATAACAAGTTTAGTTATATATGCACTTAGTATAGAGGTTCTAATATACTATACAGCACTGTGCTGGAAAAACACTAAGATTAATTTAAAAATCCAATAAATAGTTTTAAAATATTGATAATTTGTTTAAATACCTAATTTTATTAATCCGTTATTGTACGTTACTAGATAATACGCTTGAACCAGACAGTATAATTTTTAGAACTCGAGTAATTATACCAAATTACAATTTACTCAGGCCAAGGTTATCATATTTCGTGCTACGAGTATATTACAAAAAAAAAAAAACTAAAATAAAATATATACATTAACAGACCGGCAAATTATCTTTGATAGAATTATAAATTTAGATTTGATGAGAGCAAAGCCTTCACAGGGATATCTTTATATTTTTCTGTTAAATTAAATGCAACAAAAAGCTTGTTTAAAGACAAATCTGTAATTTATGAAAAATAATTAACTTGAAAGCGTCGTGGACTAAGAGCATTAAAAATAGCAAGTTATCTATGCTAAGGTCAGTGCAACCTCTGAAGTCTTGTTGCAAGGGCGTTTATAACTTATAGCTCCCTTCGGATCCCACAGTGGTATCAGTTATGAAGTATTTTATAATGAGTGTAATATTCAATCTAGCTCCAGTTATCTGTATTAGTACAATTATAAATTTAAGCAATAAATATATGTTTAGTCAAAATAAATACGAATAAAACTGCACCTTTTTAATATAATTATTACAGGGATTGTATAGGGTTATAAATTATCCCCGCCTTTCTTTAACTTCTTTGAAAGTGTTACAAATATGGATTTTAGTATTAAACTAATTTAGCACTTTATGACATCATTCAGATACATAGTCGTTATCACCGTATTATCAGACGTTATCACATACAAGACTGATAACTTCTTTAACTATGTGATAAGGTAACAAGTGGTTACTTTCTGTAAACAGATATAAACTGCTGTAAATGCTAAATGTAATTTTAGTTTGTTTTGTGATTGTAAAAGAGATCATTGCAAAAAAAGAAGATCGGAAAAAGAAAATCTAGAGTAGTGATTATTTTTTATTAATTAAGTGTTAAACAAATTATTTATTTTAATTACACGCGAAGGCAATATGATATACAAAGAGCATATTATAAATTGAGTAATATGTCACTTGTTTCGCATATAGTTCCATTTTAATGTAAACTGACACAAATTACTCTTTCATTATTGTCCACTTTTCACGTCGAGTCAAGTTTAACCTAGTATCGAACTGGGTCGGAGTTTCCACTGTTCGTGACGGCGAATGCGAATTTTTCTTAAAGTGTAACAATAAAAAACTTTCTACCACGGCGATTTTTAATTTTTCTAGTTGTAATATTTTGACAGAAACAAATATCCAAATATTTAACGTGGTTTTTTATTCACTTGAATATTAATTTCAATAACTGTAACACAAATGTATCAAGTGCTAATTATGCTAATACCTTAAGCTGTATTTAAATAAGGTTTTTTTATTGACTTTATACATTTTTATTAGGTTTTTTATATACTTTATTTCCACACTGTTTTATTTTTAATATTTACGATATAATAATATAAAGCTCAACGTGTAAAAAATAGTAAAATGAGTACTGGTATCTGTTGCAATGCCGGATATCAAGGTCCAATTGCCACCGTTTCACTTGGCCGAAACAAAACCTCTACTCCGATACAAATTATAATCTCTCAACCGTAAAATAAAGAAAAAAAATATATCAATTTTTGCGAGATGGTAGGGCATGAGTCATCCACTCAGTATTGTACTAAGCTTGCTGTACAATTACCGTTTCGTAGACACCGAGCTTTCATTTGTCTTGGTATTGGTTAGGAAAGCAAACTCTATCGTTATAACGTTACCTTGATACAATTACTCATAATACTCTACGTCCTTTCTTTAGATATAATATTTGATTAGTTTGATAAAGCGTTATATCTAAATTATGAGGAATAAAACGATAAAAAATGTGATTGTCACATTTCAAAGAAATAACCCTAGCAACAATAATTATCGAACAAAAAAAAAATGCATGTCAGAGAAACCAGTTATGTTCAACTGTTCAAACAGACCGTCAATAAACATGACATTCTAAGAATATATCTACGACATACGCTTAAGTAATGAGTCAACCTCCGAACTTAACATGCAAACAAGAAAGCATAGTAACATGAAGAGAAAATAATTGTATTCAAACATCCTAACGAATAACAGTTCTTGCAAAAACTCGACAAAGACTTTGACAATAGTTACTAAAGAAAAAAAAACACTCAATACTCCACCGATCAAGGTAGGTGACCTTTCCACAGTGCTCAATCTTAGCAAAACCACTATTTAACCACTGTGGAACCACGAGTTATTAACTAAACCGCTGAAGCGCAACGCAACGGGCGAGACACATTACCCGGTCACAGGTAAACCGTCAAATCAACACTGCATGTTTTATCCAACGCATGCACTTGTACACTTGCACAAAAATATTATTATACAACCATAACACATAGATTTTGAAAACTCAACGGGGCGACAACGACACGTCTGTATAACACGACGTACGAGTGGAGACTGAGATCGCCTGCGCCCGCGCTGCCTCACTCACCCGGTTATCAGCCTTCGGGGGGGAAGGGGGTTAGAAAGAAAAGTGTTCACGTGACGTCGAGATAAGCAGAAAACCACTTTGACAATATTTCGCGTTGTTTCATTACTTTCCTAAACTTAAAAAAAAAGGAATTATTAATAAAAACTTTACTCTACATTAACTTAATTTCAGACCGTATATATTTAAAACCTTTTAAATATGCTATAACGAATAAAGAAGCTATAAAAGTATATCTTTAAACCAAATTTTTAAACATATGCAACACGGCCGTAGATACCATTTCCATTTTAGTATCATTTGTTCTACCACCTGTCCATATCGGTTTTAAAATTTAAAGTAACAGATGTGTATATTTTTTTCACCCACACAAAGCATTCACGGTTTCACCTCACTAGTTTTGATACAATATAGTTTACTAAACCAAATTTAAACTTCCTATGACCTATACCATTTTAAACGATCCTTCGTTAAACGTTAAAATGATAATATACAAGATAAAGATATAATATACCGCATGCAAGTACTTCAATAGATTATATTTCCAATGAAAAATAAACACAAAAACGCAGGAGTCATAATACGTATAATAGGTATTTATAAAACGTTGGTAAGATATGTATTATATACATTTATTATATATAAAAAACCCCAAGGTTCATTATTTAGATTTCAGTTGTCCCTTTGCCTTTGCAATTATTAATAAATACTACATTTAAATATAACATTAGTACTAATGCCGTTAAAAATAGCTATTATATTAGCAAGTAAAATAACAATAACATTACGAATGAATAAGATATAATAATAGCATCATAAACAGTTGAGTTGGTTTTGTTATAAAGTCATGCAGATTTTCAACAATTATATCGTACAAACACAACAACGCACACACACACATAAATAAAATATATTACATATATGTATATTCCATAGTTACAAACAAATAGTAAATGTACTAGCTATGCACTTGTGCAGTATAATCAGCAATAGGAAAGGATATATATAAAAAGACAGATTTTAATCTTCTCAACGACTACTGCGGTTGCAATTCACAAGTAATTGTATAGGATCTATACAAATAGAACGGATTTTATATTACCATACTAAATATCCTTGATTAGCATTCAGGTCTATTACAATTCCAAAGCTCCATCATCAATTTACATAAACGTCGTTCCTAAATATAGATAATCTGTATCGAGCTGTATTATATGGACAGTTTCGGTCATAATATTAATATGCATATTAATAATATATAGGGGAATACTATAAAAATAGATATGCATGCTGTATGTATTATTTGTTAATTTACGTAGAGGACGAGAAATATACAATAATAATATTATAGTAAATGCATTCCCCTTGTGAACCAGCGGGCTGCGCAAGCGCATGTACCACGTGACCGCATTTCTTTGCCTACTGTTGGTAACTGGATCCGTTAGTCTCTACCGCAGGTAGTTATTATATAAAAATGAGTATTGCCTGATAATAAATATTGAATGTATACCCGGCATGATTATAGATTAATTCGTCTTTACAAACATAAAAGAGGTATTTCTAACCCCATATAAGAGAAGCTTAGGGTAGTAGACTTCAACTTAGGACCTTTTTAGTAATTAAAATACTATAAAATAATAAGGAATTTGAAAACATTAAGGTCATCAATCGTATCCGTCAATCATTGCCGCAACTGTTGATTACAATTGACAAATTATTAACTTCATATATATACAATAATATAAAATTAATATAGCAACAAAATAGTGGTAAGGTGAACTTTTGTGAAATCGTAACTGTTAATACGAGTCTCCTCTCAAGGTTAAACTCAGCACCTGCCAGATATCCGGACAGATAACCATATACATAGTATAATAATTAACCACAGGTCGTAATCGTACACGGAATCCGGAAATTCAATGCGCGGCAACGAATGTCATATGTCAGAGATATGTTATTAAAAAAAGGACTGGCCAATGTCAGAGAAACTTAAAAAAATAATAAAAACCATATACCTACATAGATAAAATAAAATAAAAAAGGCAATAAAAAAGAGGCTTGTAATCTTGCCAAATAACCCTTAAATATATGATACTTGACAACAAGTTCGGTACAAGACAATGTATCGTACATCAGAGTACATATAGCATGGTTCATTGACCTCCGTCGAGATGAAGGCACATTTAAGGAAGTCCGCAGTTACTAGATTTAAGACCTGTTCAACCGCCGAAATGTTTTAAAGTAATTGCATGGTCCTAACCATAAATGAAAGAAGCATGTTTTTGTAAGAATAACATATTTAAATATTTATTAATGTGCACAGAAGCGACCTACAAATATGTAGGTAATCAATAAATAAAATGAAAAATACAAGTTCAATGATTATATTCTAATCAATCAGACTTCATTTGCATATATGTATTACGATTATTATTTACCGTCTCATTTTGTAATTCGGTCACCATGAACCTTGAATCTTCACATAATACATACACAGAGCGCCATCTAGTATTTACTGACCACATTATAAATATTACAATAGTAAATGTATTTAAAATAAAATACAATAATAAATAAATTCTTTAACAATTACCCTTCAGTTACACATTTAATGATAACTAATAAATGATAAATTCAACTTCAAAAATAAAAAGCTTCCGCTTAGTTACACTACTCGCCGCTAGACGGCGCGAGTTGTTCCAACGCGGTATGACTGACAGATACTAAGTTACTCCTTCAACAAATAAACTGAAAGCGATATAAAAATGTTACGGCAGATATTTTTAGTTAATATTATGATAAATATATATATTATTTTTAATAATAGACTCTACAAAATATATATGCGGCAACATTTTTAATAACGTTTTAATAGACTGCAACTTCCTCGAGACCTTACGTTAAACGAAAAACCTCAACTTAGTTTGCCATTTCTTTTGACTTATTACGTAAAGTTGAAAGAGATGAAAGTTACGCAGTTAGTTTTTGAATAAGACTGAAGATTTTTTTAATATTATTTTTTGAGTTTCATTATCTACAACAATGATTAATATTAGGGGAATGCACAAAGTGTTCGCTTTTATTACTCAGACATTAACATTAACAATCAGTAATTCGGATTAGTTTATCAGATAAAACTTTTCAGTTTTCATGTCTTCAATAAAACACTTTAAGAACACACATCCTAAATCTCTCGTCATCTAATAGCTGTGAAGCTAAATATACATCGCGGGCTTTTTACTTATTTGTTTGAATCCCAAAATAAATTTAAACATGGAAATAAAATGAAACCGTCGGATCCAGGGTTATTTGGTCTATGAAAACATATCTTTTCGAAATTGAGTTATATACATATTTGGAATAAGAAAAAAACACCGATTTCAAATATGTATACAACTAACTTCATTTACAAAAAATAATGCTCAGAGCAACTGGCCCTGGTAACATAATTATGTTTCATTTAAGACGCATTATACTTATTTGAACTAGAGAATGTAATTTTGCATCATATTTTAACAAGACTAAAACCAAATTCAATTCCTTGCGAAAGTAAATATTTTGCAATTATTTATTTAATTCTAATGGTATTTCATTAACCTTAAACAATCTTAATATTTTAAATTTAAAATAAATATTATTTTTCATGATATTAAAAGACACGTTTACAACAGAATACTAATGTATTCTAAAAACAAATGCTCATATTTGTGTATTCTTAAACATTACAAGATAAAGTATTCGTATTCTTTCTTAGAACCATATACGTAACGACCCATACATGTTTGTGTTCCGTTCACTATTTCGGGAAACGCACTATCGCTTCCTGGATACATTTGTTTGTAATAACAAATAGTAGTGATATACCCTATTTGGTCTGTTTTATATACGTAGTAAGTTTTTATCTACATCGCTTATTATCAGTCGTTTTAAGCGTTCAAAACTTCTTTCTCAATATGTGTTACTTGATAAGAAGTACGCATATACTTATAAACATATCATTCTTCTCAGAAACCAAATAAGGTTGTTATAATGTCAGCCTTATGATAAATAATCTTGCAAGACTATTATTGTCTCATTAAATCTCATTAAATATAACAAAAGTTATTTTTAGCTTAAGTAAATATAAAAATAACATCATCAGTACATTTCCGACAGATACAATGTAAATCAAACATACTTAGCTAATCATTATGTAATGTAAATATTATTTAATAATACTTAATAGCAGCATTGATAAAAACAATATAATTATTTTGTAATATGGACGTTTAAAACAAATAAATACCAATTAAATATGTCATCTTTAACCTATAGATAAGGTAACTCTAAGCTGGTTCAATTCCCGACAGGGACATTCATGTACATGATGAACATAGATGTCTGTATTTCTGGGTTTGGTCGTTTATTAAATATATTCGCAATATTTATGTGTATTTCTATGTGTTTGTATCGTTGTCTAACACGCTAAACACATACAAATAATTTGCTTACTTAGGTGTTACATCAATGTGTGGTAGTTTGATTATTGATAATTGTTTCAATACGTGCCAAACCTACAACACACACACACTACACTTCCCATTATATAAATCATACAAGTTATTATTCGTGTGTGATTGTTTCCACTGCAACTTAAAATTGAATTGATTGCATTCTAACTGCGCTTCCTCGTATTCCGCATTTTTAAATTCGGATCTACGGTTGAGGGTTGATACCTGCCTCTTTTATTGTCATATATAAATATTAAAATACTTTATTGCGCATTTTGTCTTATTACCTTGTTTAGGACAATGGAATGATAATAATGCATATAATTATATACATAATGTACATTTATCCAATTAAATACATTTTGTTTATTACCAGTCCACTATAACATCCTGACTATAATTAAAATTACATTATATGTAAGAGAATACATCAAATAATATTTTTTATTATTTTAGTAGGTGACAACCCTATTCATTTGGAATCGCTCCATTAGTCACACTATCGCTTTTATACGTTAGCATCTATTCTGGCCCCGATTTCATAATGCATCGAATGTATGCCGAAAAATCATAGGATACTGGGTTAATGACCTCTGCACATGAGAGCTATCTTGATGTGCTACTATCATATAAATAGAAGTTGATTGTCGATTTAACAGCTAATAATAATCTTGCCATTGCTATAAAGAAACATCAACATATAATACTAATTATTTTTGTAATATTTCTTTTATATAAAAACCTTTGTTCCTAAGACCTGAATAATGATTCGTCATAGTAATTACTGGACGTGCTGACTACCTAGATACCTAGATGCCTAGACTATACAATATATATACTAATGACGATGACGTAATGCTGTCAGGCAATCATCAAGTAGGAGTACCTACAATTTAAATAAATAATTCTTAAGCAAAACATGTTAGCATATTACATTAATAATTTAACTTCACACTTGTATAAATTTAATAACATCATAAATAATAATAATATTAAATATCAAATAAATATTATTATCACTATCCAAACAAACAATTTTTATCTCAATAAATAATTAACGTGACGTCTGTGTATTGAAACCGAAAATATAATGAATACTTAGTTAAAACATATTTGTTCAATTATCACGTTATCAAGATAAATAAATAATTAAATATTTTATAAACAAAGTTATTTCCAGTACCTACTTCGAAAGTACAGTTCAAACAAGTTTTAATAGTTCGCAGACGTAAATTACTTTTTACTTTAAGTAAAAAACATATTAGAATAGCGGATTGATAAAAATATATGTAACAACTTAATTGATATAGATATAAAAGTTCTCAAAATAACACTTACAAAGAAGATAAAATGCTTTGTCATTATTTACGTTATTATAAAGTCAACCGTTACAAGGAAGTAATCTTACCTTGTCTCTGTGCGAGTGTCGGTGATGCGTGATGGGTGGGGGGTGGTGCGGCGGTGGTGGAATTTGACCATGACCTGTCACCACAACCGGCAACCCATCGATCATGGCTACCATCACACGTTTGTCAGCACTTCGCCGCCTCTCAGCGGAATTCCTCCTTCGCCTTTGTTCATCAGCCACTGGCTTCGCAAAGACCGTTCGTCTATCGAAGTTACGAAGATCTGCTTGATTTTCTACAGCCCTGGTAGCAGGCGTGTGGCTCTTGGAGCGCTTCAATAATCTCATCACGTGAGATTTGATCGCATCCGGCTTACTGACCTGTGGTGGTTCCGGTTTGTGCTTGTAAGACTGTGAGTGTGCATGGTGACGCTGAACAGACACCGCGTGACCCATCCCTGGTGGTATCACGTTCGATAAGCTCTTGACTGCGTAAGCAGCATCTACTTTGTTTCCCGCCACGCACGACACCTCGTACATACCGAATCCTCAAACTTTATGATCTCCTAGTACTTATTGATGTCACTTAAGCGGTCATTTTTCTATGAATTTCCGTGAAACACTGCAATCCTTACACCTGCCGCATTGTATTCAAAACACTTTCCGAGAATCACTAACTTTGCTTACATTTGTGTATGTCTATTGTCAGACCGGTTATGAAAAAATATAATAACAAATATAATTAATAATGCGAGTTAATGTGACTCACCAAAACATTAGAACTAGTACTACTCAGAATCAATTTTACTGACGGAAAAAAGACACGTCCGAATGGTAGGAGCGCTGGCGTAGTACTGACTACTGACAAGAGAACATTCACGATCATGAGAGCAACAATCGACCAGCGATATGTACCAGTATGATAAGAGAGATAAAAGACTATTGTATCAACGTGCGAGGCCCGTCCTAATCCACAAAAAGGTCAATGTTTCAGTGAAGTCATCTCAATTGAAGTAATTGTAGGTAACGAGCTCCAAGTGCTATTTGGTACGAGGAAATGACGTCTCTTGAATTAATCAGTTAAACTTTGCGGATCCATTGAGTGTATTAGCGAATTTATAATCAAAGGATGTTATACCGGATATCTACACTAATATTATAATTTTGACAATTTGACAGTTTGGTAACCTTCAAATATACTATTCTGATTTCAATATTTAATAAAACTTCATAAACTATATTTTACTGATACTCTTAAGACATTGTTGATAAAGAGTGATATTAAAACCGTATAGAAACAATATTTAAATATGGATTGCGGAATATTGTTCTATAATTCCGCATAATATTTAATATTCACCCCCGTACCACGTGATACAATGGTAGGGGAAACCGCATTATCTTTAACTTAAGATACAAAGGAATTTTAAGTGAATTTCTTGTTTTACCTTTCTCTCGGAAATTTCCTTTGTAAATGCGATAATTTTCAATGGATAACACGATTAGAACTCACCCTAAAATTCTGGTAAATTGAATTACAGAACGAAATTACTAATTTAATAATTATTAAATCAACAATGTTATCTTACAATGGAGTTGGTAAATAATAAATTAAGTAAGCTCTAACGAGTTTAATAATTCAACTTTATGGTCAACATTGTAGTATAAATGGCCCAAATATGCCGAAACAAAATACAAAAACTCTTGCATAGTTAAGTTAATGAATAAAGTTCCACACGACAGACCGTGGCATGTTGGAAGTTAAAATTTAAACCTATTAAATAGTTATATACAACATATCTATATAATTGAAAACATTTAAATATAAAAGTATGTACATCCTAAGTAGATAAGTATATTTATATGTATCAACACTAAATTGGTTTGTTTGGGCGCGTCAATAAGTGTGTGTTTAATTTTTTAATTACTAAAGGTTAAAGAATGCTAGAGATAATTTATATGTACCTACTATTATTCTTTATTATTTTACTTCATCAAAGATCTTTAGTAGTATGTGCTTTTTTAATAGTATATAAAATATATACAAAGCTTAACAATTTCCAAACAGAACAGCACTTTAGGTGAAATTGAGTGAAAGCGAAAATGAATGAGACATTGGACGAACTATTTAAACATACAGGGTGTGGTTACACTATACATAATAAATAATAATATATTGCTTAAATGTATATTTAGGAAAACATTTCTCAAATACAAATAAAACCAAACAATGAGAGTAGGTACAGACGGCAAACAAAATTCTAATAAAACCGTTGACTATTTAGATTTGAAATACAAAACCGTTCTGGTTTAGCAAACATCGGAATTCCAATAAAAACAAATCGAAACGGGATGTTTGTTTGTAAACAATTTAATATGAATGATTCAACAACACGACCTTGGAAAACGTATTACAGGACCCGTCGGTATACATCAAAGGAAAGAAAAATATGTGATTCATTTATATACAAGGATATTAAATAAAATATTTAAATAAATTGGCTAGTATAAGCTTGCTGTACTGTCCACATTTATATTTGTAATGCTAGCTGCCTGAGGGCTGACCGTTTATATGTGAACATTTTCTAAAACATTATTAGACAGAGTAGGACTTTTCACTTTCATATAAGAGGAATACCAAAATTTGTATGAAAAAAATATAGTAAAAAATTTAAAGTAATTATTTATATAATATATGTAATAAAATGGATAATGAACCATAGTATCTGAAATAGCTATAAAATTAAGATGCAACGAACTCCTAAAACCGACAATCAGTTACCCACTATTAATTATTCAGCATCATGTACCATTGCTCTTTGTTCAAGACCAAAAAGTGCAATGAACTTAAGTAGACCAATATCAGACTAGTTCTTAGGTTTTAAGGAGTTCGAGTCTTGAGTGTACAAAAACATGCAATAGATATATTGAACCTTCCATTTATTTAAAACTATAAATATACAAAATACACAATCTAGTTAGAAGTGTAAGTTAAAAAGGGTCTCTTTGAACAACATAATTAGTTTTGATGTTATAATTACCGTGAAAACTCTTTTGAGGCTTCACCGAGCGTTTATTTTAACGATGGCTGAAAATCTAAACACAGACTTTAGCTCGATCTAAAATCTGAGTTAACCACATCTACAAATATTAGTTTTTAAAACAAATAAAAATAATTAATATA
Source organism: Napeogenes sylphis (assembly GCA_959347405.1). Taxonomy (NCBI): domain Eukaryota; kingdom Metazoa; phylum Arthropoda; class Insecta; order Lepidoptera; family Nymphalidae; genus Napeogenes; species Napeogenes sylphis. The sequence goes on along the minus strand of OY365781.1, from coordinate 8,535,474 downwards.
ATATAATTGAATTGTTGTATTATATTAAATATATACTGACAATAGCAATCATCTAGATGTTACCGACACTATCGGATATGTTATCAAGCTTAAACACGTCAAAAAATTTGCTGAACTATTAAGCAATAAATCATATTAATACATATCTTAAAACGATACAAAATAATGAAACAATAACAAATTTCGATAAAAAAAAACGAAATAAATTAATCGAAAAAGCTTTATTTAATAATAAATAAAATCTTTAATGATAAATTTTGATTTAATGTTCAAAACGTACAATCTCTAACAGCACTCACCCTTTGGCTAAAATCAATTGCTTATCTGTAACACTAGAATGAATTTCAACTATTCAGTTAGAAACAGACGTCAAATAACAACAGCCCCAATTTATAATATCTAACTGTACTATATAACATTTGTTAAATTGTATCTGTTTGTGCAAAACCGTATACCAAACCCTTTCTATACTGATCGGTAGGAGTGATAAATATTATGGTCCAATGACGACTTTCGGCTTTCCTATGACAGTACCTATATAATATTATTATTATGTATTATTTTAAATAATATTGAATTTTACGCAGAAATGGCGAAGTGTAAATTAAACTTTTATGATATAGTTACAAAAATAACATTTCCAAAGTTCCATCCCCGGGAGGGTTCAAGATAGGAGAACAAAACTCCGAAAATACTCCGAAAAAAAGAGAATGAAACTCCGTAAATACTTGATTGTTTACATGAATATTTCATGATTTCAGAAACTTTCATTAAAAAAGTAATTTTAGAAAAATAAACCATCAGTTAGTTATATATTAACATAATATTATAGACATTGAACTTCTAACTTCTGAATGAATGGACATTCACAAAACTTATTTGTGTGATTCTTTAAATAATAGTAGAATGTAATAATAAAATTAATTATATAATTTAACATTCACTTTCAAAACAAATAAAAACGATTACTTTTAAGAAAAACTAATTTTAATTAAATTTGTAAATGACTTGTTAAAATAATTGTGGGCGATACAAATAGTTGTTTTAAAACAGTAGTTAGTAGGGTTGATTTTTGAACCCTTTAAAAATAAATAGCTAGCTTATCCTAAAATAAACGGATACTAAATATTTTGAACAAATTCTTTATTGATATATATTAAATATTAATGGCATCTTTTCAATGTTTATCTATATTGCAAAGTAAACATTGGTTAGGATTTTCGAAAGAAACCTAATTAATTTCACCACCGTCCCGATAAAGACGATCACATATAGAATGCTTAATTCACCGAGGCGTACAGCGTAATTTAAATTTAAATAAGATTAACATGGCTATACATGTTTATAGATAATTTCAAACAATATTAAAGTCGCAATACAACAGAAATCAAGACAGAACTCAGATATGTTTTCTACATTTCAAGACCATTAGAACATCAAATTTATCTTACGAATGAAGTTTAAAAATATTTATATAATGTGAGGAAAACAAAAGAAAATGTTGAAAAGATAATATTATTGCTGTCTATACATGTGTGCGTTGAAATAATGACCGTCGGTAGCTGGAGGGATGAGTGAGTCATTTTAAAAGATGAAGGTTCAGCCGGTAGTAACACTGCGAGATCAAATATTTGTTTTGTCTGAGTAGCAGCTTCTAGCTTTACGGACGCCATACTAAGCTTTCGCCAGCTAATATATCAAACCTAGTTATATTAGACCATTTTTATCCACATATTTTAATTAATAATAATAGTAATAATATTATTTAGTAATAAGGTATGGCCTTTTCTGTGAAAGCATATGGATGATATAAATATGTCAATTATATGAATTAGAGCAACTTCCACAAATATCTACACCTTAATTTATAGACATGAAACACCTGGATAAGCGTCGGTATCGATTTTATTAAATACGAGAATTGTTTCGCAATTCCATTGAAAATTGTGCAAAAAAATCAATTTTGTCATAATATTAATACCATTTTTTTTAAACAGTACATCATCTTTATAATATAAAAAATATATAATATAAAAAAGTAAATGTAATATAGATAATAAAATCAAAAAGTATCCAGTAAAATCTCACCAGCGCTACCGGATTTACCTTATAAATTTCTTTTCCTACGTGACTTTCCGTAACAGAAGCAAAATTTACTAGAGGTGTAACAAATACATCACCAGTGTTACAAATGAGACGTCGGTGCTAACATTAACTAATAACGCCACAGGATCTTGGCTGTACTCCAAGTTTATTCGAATATAATTTCCTAGTTTCGAAATCCTTCCTTACCTTTTCTATCAAAACTTGGGGATTTATTATTCTTACATTTCCTTGTTGTAAAATATCTATTATTTACTTTCAATGTATAAAAATAAGGTTCATTTTGATATAACAAGTAATAAGGCGGTAGTTCAGATTTTGCATAGTCATATTAGTTATTGTTGTCTAATTTAGGAGATGATTATATTCGACTTTGGCTTGAGGCTATTCTGTCTTCGTAATTATAGATGCATGTATTGTATAGGGTCTACTTAAGGAAGCAATAATAATTATTTCGCGGTATAGTTGTAACATAAACGATTATTATTATTTATTTATATAATAAATTTCCGCTTTATAAATCCAGATACCATTAACTAAGAAAAATGTGAGTAATTACGTAAATTTAATATTTTCAAGAGCACAATTTTCGACTAAGTACCAGGAAAACATAACAACGAAGAACTCTCTCGTGGCAAGATTCACGGCAGCGTCATTATCCACCTCAATTCATTAATTACGTCCATTAATGCAATACAGAGGTATTGCAATATATTTTTTTTATTTTTTGTACCTCATTATTATTCATACAAACATTGTAACTCTTTACAATTCACGTGAGAATAGGTTGACACTAATTACGTATGTAGTCATCAAAGCGAATGACGAATAAAAAATACGTATTTGTTTAATTAAAAGAAACGTAATAGAAAATTTTAATAAGAATAAAATAAGATAAAAATAATAAAAAGTTTATACTTTATGAAATGATTTATAAAACTCTTATACATTTTATTACAACCAAGGAATAAAACTTTTCAGAACCAGCCTTAATATTGTGTATATAAAAATTTTACAAGCTCTTCAACCAGCTCTCGTATAAATATAATATCCTCGAGAGTTCTGTACCCCTAGTAATTTTGACGTTTCGTAAACTGTTTTAGTTTTCGTAACGTCAAAATTCGCATTAATTCGTATTCGTACATTCGTACTATTGATGTCTTATTTCTTACATATATGTATATTTTTTATGTAAATATATATAAACCTCAAGTTATGTAATACGTTTGTACAAAAATAAAAGTATGTTAAGGCAGACACGAAAACGATTATAAACTTAAATATGAAAAGCGTTCGTGATCGATGATTTTAAATTCAAGATCAAACTGTCAAGGTTATATCGTAATTGGATCAACACGAAATTATCAACTTTATAATGAAGCAAAACCACAATTTCAACTCTCGCATAATATAAACCAACCGTTAAATAAATTAACTGGCTTTTTAATTAAAATAAGGTATTGATAAACTTTGAATAAATAAATTCATATAATATTTGATCTAGTAATGTTGGTAATTGAACCTTGAACAAAATATAAATATACACACACACTAAACATACAGACATACACATACGAACACACATATATTGTTCTTCAGGTAAGTATATGATACTAAATATAGTATCTGTAGTATAATAAATATTAACAACGCGATCATTAACATCAACCAGTTCTATAAATTTAAAGACGTAGACATACTAAAGCAATACATGTAGATTATATTGCCAAAACTCGTTGATAACATTATTACAACAATAACAGAGTCATTATTATAACCACATATTGTTACGATCATAGAATCGATAAAATCTTAAATCGAGAATCACGTGATACAATAGTTCGAACATTAGGGATTGATAGCGAGTTAGCTGGGACAATGTACGTGAGGACTGAGGTTGGTTCGTGCGATACGAGATTCACGCTCTGGTACACAAACGTGTCGCCCCAGTAAAGGTAAAATGGGTACGGGCCAACTAAATAAATATAAACCTTACGAATTTTACGAGGCTACGGATAATTTTAATGTAATTATATACAATTTTCAGTTAAAGCTAAAAACAGATAATACATAATACAATTTGACTTTAAGGACTAAATCGTATTATCAAGAACAACAGAAAGAAGACAATGTGAAATTATGAGAAATTTCATTATAAAAGTTAGAAACAAATTTAATACCAACTTCTGCTAGGACAAATTAATACCATCCGGGAAGAGACATTTCAAAGTTCCTAACGTTAAACGTGTACTTGGCACAAAATAAGACGTAAATTGAGTGAGGAATAAATTCAAGAAGCAGTTAAGCGGAAGAGATCACTCGAATGGTTTACCGATAGCTATAACTAGTAATGGTGATACCAAAATTGGGTTTATCAGAGTTATGGGATATAAAGTATTAAAGATACACGTTCAGAATTTATCTAACGATATGAAACACATTTGGTATTTCTTAACTTTTAAATTTAATTTTATTTTTAATGTACACTACTATGTATTACTGAAGTGGACACCATGGCTTCAAAGCGTTCGAAACGCATTCGGTTAAATTTAACATTTAATGGTACCCAAGCGAGTTAAATCCATAAAAAAAATAGTTTTACTTCAATGTAAAAAATTAAGATCTAAGAAAATACTATGATAACCTTAGTTTACTAAACTAAGTAATAGAATTTACTGAGTTGAATTTAATAATGTTTTCTATGGTTTTTAAATTTCGTACCTACATTTGTTGTCGTCCTCATTTTACTTAGCTATGTCTCGTCTCAGACACAAACGAATAAAAGAACAAATTCATCTTTATAACTAGCAAGAAAACATTGTTCTGCAGTCTACAATTCTGCCATCTAGCAAGATTAATTCAAACTGTTAAACTGACACAAAATGAGGTGATTCTATATTTAAAATAATACTAGAAATAGAATAAAATATATATAATAACCTATGAAAATAAAAAAAAACCTGGCCCAAATGACCTGTCATATGTAAGAGCAGTTAGTTCTTTAAAGTAACAGACTGTAAGAAAAACCAAACAATAAAAATGAAACCTTGTAGTAACCGCAGAGTCACGTCTGTCACCTAGATTCACAAAACGGAATATCATTGTTTGTTTGTTTTTTTTTTTAATAGCAATCGTTTCTTTTCTACATCACGCTTCGATAACGTCCTTTCGTGGCGGAAATTTAGTTTCCTTGTAGTTCATTGGCACCCTTGATATCTTATTAACCATTTCCTAGTATCAAAAAATAATATTTTCATAATATAATATATTAAAATCTATTCAATTAATTGCAACTATATATAAATAATAATCGAATCATAAATAACTATAATAATATAAAACAATAAAAACTATAAAAAGAACAAGGACATAAGTATTACATTAACAGAAACTATAAAAGCCTGAATCAAGGTAAATTTAAACAGTCCAATTACAATGAAAAAGTTAATGTTATGAAACAATAGTTGGTAATATTATTATTATTAAAATTTTCCGGGCTGATTTCCGGGATGATTGAAAATTTTAATAGTTGGTAAGTTACAAATGAATAATAATATAATAAAACCCAATAATTTAATACCTATATTAAATCATAAATATCTGCTCAATAATAAAATCCTAAGTATTAAGTATTTCGCAATAATATACACATCATTTGATAAAAATATTTTCATAATTTTAATCTATTTACAGGACATTAGGATGTTTACCAACAAATATTAGAAAGTTTATATAAAAATATAGCAAATATAACTATTTCTTTTTGTCCGCATTCGAACAGTAGTAAAAAACGCGTACCGCCTTTCTATAATTCACACGGAAGTCACGGGGCGTAAGTAGTTTTAAACATGAATCAAATGTTACATTTATTAAATAGTATTGAGAAACTATAATATAATGATAATACTTTATATAAGTAAGATTTTAGTACTTGGTTATTGAGATACGAACAGGTCATTACGTAATTAATTTCGCAAGAACTGGTATTTCTACATTTAGTATTGCAATACATATCTTAATGTTTATCTGTCATCGCAAAATATTCACACGCGAAACAAAAGAAACATTAATAATAATATACTCGTGTTTCTTAAAAATAACGTCATTCTTATTTTTGACCCTACTAATATAGTGGAATTAGTAAATTGGTTTTCTACACGAGGGATTATGTAAATATAGTTGAGGTCCACTTTAAACTGTACACACAGACGGACAGATCCCAAGAGGCGCTTTGTTATACACAGTAGTAGTTTCACAATATATCCCACATATTCTAAAACTTTGCTTAAAAGATAAACATAGATTTGTTCATATAAATATGCCCTGGCTTATATTAGACTGGACGTTAGGACAATATTGATAAAGTATCCAATAGAAGACAATATGTCTAACCACTGAAACTTTTATTATTAAATTACAATCAGTACATACTTGTTCCAATAACTGATCTGTGGATTGAATTTATAGATATCTAAGTATCTCAATCTCGGGATTGTAAATTAATTAATTATGAATTAGAATTATAAATAGTTTAATTATCAATCAATTTATTTAATCTTTGCATGATCCAGTACATTTTTAAATTGTAAAAAACAAGATACAAATAATAATTTCGGTGACCGTTGGGTCGTCAATATTGTCTGTGGGGGTGACCGTTGGGTCGTCAATATTGTCTGTGGGGGCCCATGAGTTCGTACGTGATGGTCAATTTGCTAAATTCAAATTTATGTATCCGGTATTTACGTTTATTTTTATATTGTTCACGAATATTATTTATAACATCAGATATTGACGAGTTATTGAGAAGATACCGACTGTACATGGTACAGGGAAAATGGTATTTTCCCATAGTATAGCTTACAATAAACATTTTAAACTGAATAATAATGTTTATAAATTTAATTATCTATTAGAAGTAAGTAGTATAATATATGATTTTATCGTATAGCGTATAACTCTAAGAACAATATATCTATAACAATAGCTACAACAATATATCTGACAATATATTCTTATGCATGAAAAACTTGTTGATATTAAAATAGTTTGGTGAAACATAGTTTGTATAACAACGTTCCACAGTATCGTTATCAGACACAAACTAAACAAAATATAGCCAATAAATATACGTTTAAACAAACATGTATTCTCCAAACAAAATAAACTGGAAGATCCAAGCATTTTTTGCACATTTGGAAAGTATCAAAGTCCTGACCCAATTCCGAAATTTGTACCTTATTTGTTTCTGCATTGCAAAATACAGAAACGATAAGAAACGTATTTTACTGAAACTCATTTTGTACATTTTCTCTGGCCAATTGAATTTTAATAATATTATCCAAATAAACCATTAATCTGAAAAATATAACAATATTATCTTAAGCTATTCATAAATATGTATAAGGCTCTAAACATATACTTATAAATGTTTACCAACAATTATGTAATTTAATTTTACAACCCTTATCATCCCGATAGGATAATAATCAGTAGGTAAGAAATTCAATTTGGGATAACGGAAAAAGTATTTTTTTACGACCTTTGACGTATCATAACAATTTATTAATCAAGTAATACGATTCTATATTTTCAAAAGAAACTTTAGACCTAATAGAATAATAACTTACAATAATAACTTGCAATTGTATTTATTATAAGAAAATATTGGCTGATTTTGGAATAATAATATATTTATACCAATTATAAAAATAAGATAGCAAGTTTATTGAATATAATGTTTCCGAAACGATAATATTAAGTTTCTTTACTAACTTATTAACTAACTAACTAATTAAGGATTTCAAAAAAAAAAAAAATCATGACTGTACCAAGGATTAACTAACATAGTTTTTATAAGACACTTATTACTATCAGACTTTGTTTGAGCATTCTATCTCAAATTTTAATGTATAATGTGATAAATACACACTAAAAGTGAAAAATGCACGGACGATGTGTCCGTAGATAAAAGTTGAAATATATATATAAAAAAAAAACAATTTGAAGATACTTGTTAAAAAGAACTAAATAATTATAACTAACTATTTATATTTTTATATAGTTCATGGAGTGGACGCGAAGGTAAATAAACACCGGAACTTCCGATTTTATGAGCTGAAGCCGCTATGGTTTATGATTGAACGGCAAATATTCCACCTGCGTTCTAAAAATATTGCCCTTTCATACTAAGTAAACATTCTCGAAGCGAAACTGTTGCTGAATTACGACAGGTTTAAAATGCTCTTCGAATTTTACCAACAACCCTGGAGTTGATAAATTTATGATACAATTTTTATACTAAACCAACGTGATATATTTTTTTTTATTTATTTATTTTCCACAACACAGAATAAAATAAATTAAACAGATAAAAAATAATTAAAAAACATAACTGGAGAAGAGACTAAAGTCCATCTTGAATAGGGACTGTAATATGGGTCCCCCTTAGCCTCAAGACAATGACATTATATAAGATAATACCAACCTACATAATAACCGACGTATATATTAAATTGGTTGGACTTCCTTGGGGAGCAATCTAAGGTTAATTTCAATCATGGATTATAGATTGGTTATTAATTTTCCACATAAGCTGATAGACTATCATAACATTATCAGCACCTAATATACTTAATGTAGATGCTTTTCCATAATGGTTGTTCTGAAACAATTTCCATATTCAAAAAGATTTTCTGGTAACGGTTTTTTGTAATCAGGGCGCTGGCATTAAGATTTTAATTCCCGGTTTTATGATAACTACCTCAGCAATTTCATTTCCACCTCTCTGATATTCTTTCCTTCAAAAGTACTGACTAATTCCAGATACAATTCCAGGTAAAAATTAAAAAGTAAATTATTTACCATTGCAAATGTTTAGTAAACATGGAACGTAATAAAAATGATTCTTTTATATGTAGCTGTCATCATTACTTACAAATATTACATTATAGTCGAACATTATTCATGAATATGAATCGAAAATTATATTTATTCAAAGGAAATTGAAACAATAGTAGGAGACGCTTAGAGGAAAATTTTATAGCCAGTTACCGATGGAACAGATTACAGTATTATTTTATAACACATGTCTGCGAGTAAAAGATAAAACGTGTTTACCACCCGATATATAAAACGATATCCATGCGAGCGAGATGTGAGAATCATTTATTAAATAAGTATCACTTATATTATATCAGGGTGATATCTTTGTGAGTTTGTTATAAATAATAGTAAAAAAGACTTTTGTGGTTCTTGGACGGGTTAGTAAATTAATATTATTGTATACACAACATCTCCTGTTATGAAAGAACCGTTTTCTAGTGGTTGAGTGTAGTGTGTAACTAAAGCTCGGAATGGTTGTCGACCACGAAAGAAGATCGATGAAAAGTAGGTATTACAACTAGGTATCGTACCCTTAGTGAGAACCGGAAGCCCGATTCCTTCCCTTCCTCATCTATTATCCTTTATTTCTCCCAGTTCCTTAAGGGTAGCATTAAGTGGATCATCCATTCAATACATTTTTATTTGATTAAATAACTTTTATTGTATTGTATATTTATTAATACCACAAAAATTAAGTAAATAAAATAAAATTTAAATAATAAATGATAACAAAACATTTCACGGTTAACGATTTCGTTGTGAAAATGTTTTGTGGATGACGCTTTCACGGAAAACCACTAATGGGTTGGAGATAGGCTTTCACTTTATTTAAACTTTCAGACACTACACTAATGTATACTTATACTTAGAGAATAAACATTGCATTAGACCACCAATATTAAATGAAAGATAGTAAAGATCAAACCGATATACGCTAACTACATCCTTAATTTGGTTATATTTAACTACTTGATAATGATTCCAAGACAAAACTATTACTCACACAATGACATATCTATATAAAATATCTGCTAGAGTCATATATGGAAGTTCTTTATTCTTTAAAGTTTAATATCAAGCATCTTTAAGGCTTAACCCCTCTATTGGGACTTTTGAGTGTCATAAAAGTGCAAACGTGTGATAGCCGAGGGACATTTGAAACTAAGACTAAGTACTCTTAAAGCAGCGATTTCTATTATGACGGAAGTATCATTTGCTAATAGCCTTGGTCTCGGTTCGTTTCTTTTAAAACTACCGATTTGTAATCGACTATTCGAATTTTTCTTACCTAAAGAAATAATATCACTCGATTTCACTGAAATGTCTTAGTATTCTAGAATTGAATCATACTTGAATCTATAATAAACCTATGAGGTAAATAGGAAATCTTATTTATCTTAAAAAGGCAACAGATAAGATAGCTACAAATAATAACAATTGGCCTCCAGTTGAGATAAATAGATCAACACATGAGATGTCTATTAAATCCACCTTATTTTTCAATGCCAGTAATTCTGTGAAAACCCTTACTATATTATATGTAATTATGCATTATGCACTAAAGGTCGATTACCGTCATAAATCCTTGGCATATTTATGCATATGTAACGCACCAATCCGGTCATACCTCATACTGTCAGGTGTTAAACATAAAGCACTAATCATCCTTGAGTACATCACTCACTGACTACATAATGAATACATATCCTTACTAATCACTGTTCATTCTAATCATAATCGTATTCTTTTTTTTTGCAATATTTTGTAAATTTTATATAAGCTTTATTTAAATGATAATAAAGTCAGTTGTTATAATTGTAAAAAAATATTCGATTATAAGAATAGATTCAAAAACTTACAAAAAAAAACGTAGTAAAAAAAGATGTGTTTTAAATGTCTAAGATAATACATAGGTACTACAAAAAAACAGCATTGACATGATAATAAGATATCACAAAAACTATTCACATTTCATTACCTATGACCTTTACAGGAAATTCCAAGAAATATATCCTCCCTAAGCGCTGGTTCATAGTGAATGAGCGGCAAGGGCTAGCGGGTAGATTGTAAAAAAATCATAGCTTCTTACTTTGTAAATTCACTATTAAAATTAAAACATGTATATTTATTAACTGAAACCAGATAACATACGAATTACTAAGTCACGATAGAATATATTTACTTTAACACTGATTCCGCTCCCGCTTCCGCTATCGCTTGTCGAGTATCGAGTATATACAACATGAACGAGGCCTTATTACGTGGGTGTCCATTTACCTAACCTTAGAATTCAAATGGCTTCGCTACTAATTCAAGTTTATAAAGTCCTTCGCATCATTTACTAAATTATCTATAGTATATTATTTTGATTCTTCTAGTCAAGAAAGAGAGAGTATAAACAAAATAAAAAGAAATTTATTGTCTCCTTTATCCACATTATTAAGACTTTAATATTATTAATCTGTGTAGAAACAGCAGGAATTCAACACATTCAGACATTTAAACTAATTACGGAATTATTACAAGTAGTTCTTGGAATTACGACTCCTCAGTATAATCTTAGTTTGAATTTATAAACACAGCTACTCAGCTGATTGCGCGACGTCCAATTAGGATTACGAAAAGACGGTAAAATATAAAGCTTTTATAATATAATGACGGTTTGCTTTGAGAGCCTTTTTGATATTTGAACGCGCTTAATTTAAGGGCGCGAATGACGTCATAATGTTAAAATTTTCACTTAATTTAAATTTTAATTGCGAAATTGTATAGTTATGTATAAAATGTGTATATTGGATTTAATTATGTAATGTTTGTGTTTATATCAGTACAAATATAACACAATTAACTTTTATAACAATGCTTCCATACCCTTGTCATGAGACCAGACAGCTAGACAGGTGACAAGATATTTGCGGTACACCACCTCGCCGTTAATGTACCTACATTAAAAATCGTTTATTATTATAATAATATTAAATAAGGGCTAATATTAAATAACATTAAACAAGGTTTAATCCAGACGAGGACAGTCTTTGACATCTTTGAATCCTTTTGGTTACAATGTTACATTTTATTTGGGCAAGGTTTTATTTAATTAAGACAAGATAAACCTACTTATGTCTAGTAATGTAGTGTGGAATAAATATATCGTCTAACATTTTTAGGTTCGGGAAACAGTAGAAAACAATACAAATTAGATTTGTCTTACATCACAAGAAAAAACTTAGTGTTAATCTAATTAAAACAAAATCTTTCACAAAGCTAGTAGGTAGGTACTTTAGAAAACCTTATAAAAGTCAGACCTAAGTATAGATATACACGTTTTAATTCAATTAATCGCAACAAAGTAATAGCCGCAAAGACAATTTCAATAAACAAATGACTTCTGATATAATATATTATCTATCCCCATCATTAAAATATATATAAACAGTAGCCAAAAATATAATAAACGAATTGTAACAAGCAGTAGGTACCAGGGCACAAGAACATGAGAAACACAGACAAGTTTTATAAGGAATGGAAAATATTCACAATCACCTTGAATACATAACACCAGGATCACTTGACCAATATAAAATAACCAACGTATAAAGGAACTTATGAACAACAAAAACGTATACGAAAAACTGGTTTCGGAACCACATATGACCTTGTATTATCTCATCAGATACACTAAGTTGTTATTTTTTAAAATATATCCAAACTTGATTATGTTTTTAATGTTACCAGTATTAAAATATATATAAATTGAAATATTATTTAAATTTAGAATTTGTGTTATGAAATATAAATATTTCATTTATTTATTCCTCCTTGTTAGAAATGCCAGCTGGTAACAATTTAGTCTTACCAACTTTGCTTTACGTGCTTCAACTACAAGACGATGTATGATAATTTGTAAAGAACCCGGAGAGATAGAAATGTTATACATATATTTTTCTGTTTCTACCCTCCTTAGTAAAATATTAAGTACAATTTCTACAAAGACATTACATATTGTTGATATGTAAAATATAAGGAATTTATTAAATAATGTTACCATAAAATAAATTTACTGTGAATCAAAACGATCACAAATGTCAAAGTGACATTTAACTTCGTAATATGCGTTCTATATTTAGTGCAGTAGTTGGAACGGAATACTAATTGAACATGAAATCGAGATAATAAAGATAGCATATATTTGAATTATCATTAACTGAATGAAATGAAATGATTTTGAAAATCTACTTGTATATAAAAAATTTAGTGTATGAAAAAAAAAACCTTATAAGTATCTAAAAGTAATAAATATAGTATTTTTGTCATCGGTTCTTGATAACCCAGTTGGCAGTCAAAAGCCTATAAATGTGGTATCCGCATAGATTTATCTCAGCCGTTTGTGGATGAACCGCTCCAGGCCCGCAGGCGAGAAAACTCATCGCCTTCAACGAGAAGTCTAACAGGAAAGTAGAATATTATGCTCCAGATATACAACCCTATTCATCTCTGGTATTCTAGTTTAGTGCCTATGAAGTTGTAATCATAACCACACATACATACATTCATATCATATACTAACAATATATATAGTCAAAAGGAATGTCTTGTCAGTCTTTTAATAGCGTCCATTAGTACCTAATGTTGTCTTCTATGCTGGTGAAAATGTCAAACGTCAGACGCATCTATTCATAAACTAACATAGAAATTGTCATTATCTTTAGTAAATAAACAACACTATTGTATCTTAAAGGTGAATGTGGATAGGTATGAAAAAAGAGGTAATATATCGATATTTCTGGAGCTATTTGGTCCTGTATTTATCATGTATTTAATTAAAAAGTTCCGCCAAGTAATGTTGCAAACGTAGTAATTTTACGTTTAAAAGTATTTTATTCATTAAATAAATCTTTAATCAATCATTAAAAGATAAGTTCATTGAGCGATAAACTTGTCAGCGGATACTTGGTACATGATATATAAATAATAATATGATATTTACGAGTGCCAACATTCGATATTTACTACACTATAAATAAACTATAGCCACTTCAAAAATCTATTAGTATGTAATTATATATAATAATCATATTGCAATTTGCGATACATTTTTATATTACACTAGCTGTTACCCGCAACTTCATCTGTATCAATTTTATATACACCTCCCCTATTTGTATTAGAAATTGTTCACTATTTCATTGATTACATATTTTTGTAAAATAAAAGTATCCAAGTTATTTCATATAACATCAGCTATCCGTCAGTTAAAGTTTTATTAAAATCTGTCCAGCCGTTTCAGAGGTAAGCCGGAACAAATAGAAAGACCCTTATTTATATGTATAGATTAATATAACTTGCCCATAATCCAATTACCCTCACCAGCACTATATTTTACAAGTCTCGCGACTCTAAGACTTTACGACTACATAAATTCACTTAACAAATGTTGAATAAAGACCATTTCGAAGAAAATTATATCTCTCTAAGGAATTATTTCCTGAACTATACGAAAAAAAGTTACGGTGATTTATGTAAAAGTAATAAAAGATATCTAGCTGTTACTAATGACTTTATGGTATCTTTTTTCTTAGCAAGTAAAAAGAAGTCATTTATCATCTAATAATTATCTTATTTTATTGCAATTACACGAAACAGATAAGACACAAAGAAACGATCTTAACGTATTGAATACTACCTAAAGATAAATGTATATATACAGACAATAAATTTTAAAGAAATATAGAATAAAAAATAAACTGACACGGACCGGGATTCAAACCCGCAACCTCTGGGAAACCGTCCCGTCGCTCTATCAATTGAGCTACCGTATCACCCATCTCGGTGAATTAAGCATTCTAAATATGATCGTCTTTACCTGAATATTTGGCTATACATGTGTATAGATATTTTTTACCTTATACTTAAATTATTCAGCTTCCTAATAAAACATTATTAAGTAAAGATAATATAAAATATAAATAAATTTAGATACTTCAGTTAAATTAAAAAGTTTATATCAATCAAGCTAGAAATCGCAAATGCACTTAAAACATCTAACTCCAATTCTAGCTGTCGTCTCTAATACGTGCCCCTGTCAACATCCAGTTACGAGATAAATGTCCGATTTAAGATACTATTCGAAATTCAGAATTGCTTTTGGACAAAATCTGACAATTGCCAAAACTTTGATTGAATATTTAATTGAGACAACGTAAAAACATCAAAGAGTTATTACACATATATAAAGAGACATAGACTTTAAGTTCTGTATCACACATATAAGAGAGAGAGATAGGTAGCCTCAATTGCTTTCTCTTTTTTTTCGATGGACATATTTTAGGCTGACTCACCCACTCTACGTATATTAATTAACTCTATGAGAAGCAATATACTAAAATAAACAATGATGATAATGCTTATAAATTAGACTATTTCGTCAAAAATCCATAACTATCATTTATAGGTCATTTCAATATCAAACAAAAATTACAAAAAGTGCTGATAACCGGTGATAAATTGAAGAATGTCAGTTTTGTAGACATCATGACACGATTATGATTCACTTCGCCCACGCTAATAAACAGTGACCGAGTGAGTGCAAAGAAATCAAGTAAAACATCAGATATTACCACAGAAACAGATGATACAATAGAAAATGGAGTATATATGACGTATATTACTAAAGAACTACTGACATAGGAATACGAACTGAAATATATATATAATATATTAATATACGTACACATAAAAGCTTAGCTTATCTATTAAAAGTTACCTCCTACAGTGTAAAATCTCCGACACACAATTCCGCAAGTCATCCTCATAATTTCCCAGAGGATAACAAACTATTATATTTTCTAATATGGAATCTAAATGTATTATTAATTAGTAGGCTATTCAAGAAAAATAGTGTTATATATGTAATACTGTTAATTAATTAACGCAGGACAAATTCATTTCTACATGTTATTATTCTTCATACTATACATATTATTATTAAAAAAAATGCTTTTTAGATTTAAATGTATTCATATATATTATTAATAAATATATAACCTTTACGTTTCCTCTTATAAAATGACACCCACTTTAAGGATTTGTATTTAAAGGTTCTTAAAATATCTAGAGTGTCATTTCTAATTGTATAAGTAATTTGTTTTTATGTTGTTTTTTTTCTATTATTCATACTAGCCTTATTATTTATGATTTTAAAGAATATATATATATATATATATATATATATATATATATATATATATATATATATATATATATATATAATACATTATGTAAAGATAATTTTCCTATAGGTACCTACTATTACTTTTATAAAAGTATTACATATTTGTAATTGCAGTATCCTGGCAGTTTTATTCGATGCAAAAAAAACACATCTTTTATTATTACGAAATGATAGACAAATAAACATTTATTATATATTCGTAAAACTAATTAAAACCTCACTATTAATAAACTCTTATATTCAAACCATAAAAATAAAAAAGGTACTAAAGAAACACAATCAATTTCAACCGGGATTAGAACCCGCGAACTCTGCAAAATAAAAAAAAACAAACAAGTGTTTTATTTGTCACGACTGTGTTTGTAAATATGGAAACTTCCTTAATACATTACAATTACAAATTAACTGGTTTCAATTAATTCCATGCAATCAATATATAATGTCAATATATTTATTGGTGTTTTAATTCAATTGTACAAGAACCAGTTAACATAGTATATAAATACTATTACAGTTAATACATAATTAAGCTAAAAAAGTAGGTACTGGTCGGATTTGATTTTTTTTTTGCCATCTGATACTTTTATTGCTTAAGATTTAGCTTAATATAATATCTTACTGGTTTCTTATAATATAATAATTATTGAGATCATTACATGAATATGACAAATACTAACAATGGTCTTATTTTCAAATTCAATAAGTAATTTGGAACTAATATTTGAACGTGTACCGGTCTTTGCTAACCCCGAGAACACAGTAACAGAAGCTAATATGAAATACAATAATTGATATTAAAACTATTTACGAACATAGTACAAATAAGAATAAGATTGGCGATTTTAGATCATGGACAAATACACCTACTCGAAACAGTAGCAAATCATATTCCTAACTATGAATGAATACTTAATAAGACAAACAGACCAACAGACCTACAGATAACTCACATCCTAAAGCTTATATATTAACATTTTGCTATTGAGAAAAATATATCAAGTAAAAACTTGTTTTTTAATATAGATAAAAAATACAGAGACTATAATTAAATTATTCAGATACGAACATTAAATATCAAATAATGTATTATTACATGGTGATAAGACAGTCATGAGCTATAATGTAACACACATAACGACTTAAAACTAACTACATACCACACAGCATCGTCAGTTGAATCACAATTGAAAGACTTCCGAGATAAATCATGTTATGTTAAGACTAGGTACGGAGGCAAGTAATTCGCACATATTCAACATAAAGGTCGATAAGAATCTATAATAATAAATAATTGTCTATGAATCAAATTTATATTATATAATAATCAATATTGGCAAAATGGAAATTGCCGCGTTCACAAATTATATTGTAGAGAACGTTCTCTTGAAGTAAATTGCGATTTCTGTCGTATTTAGCATACGATTTACATATTTCTTTTTATACTGAACTTAAAGATGGTTTGATAATAATAAATATGCCACACACACACATAATCGCTTTAAAAAAAACATCATTTTAGCCTAAAATTTTAATACAAGAAAATTATATATTCAGTTCATTCAAATCAATAAATATCTTTTCTCATTATTTAAATATGATAAACTTAATTCTGAACACATCCTACATAAACGAATTAATACAAAATCAGCATCCGCATAATAATTATATACTTGTATAAATATTTCTCATGTGACAGTTTCTCAGGAACAAGCCAATCGTTTCACCAAATTGTTTATAGAAATTGGACACGTGGGATTGTGGAGTAAGCATAATTCATCAAATACGTCTTGGTATTCAAGATGGCGATTCGATGCGTTTTATCGGTAATGTTTAGAATAATAATGACAACCAGTGCCGATCATCCGCTTATGGTATCGTACCATAAGTGACGATCATGTACGTAGGTTGACTGCTTATTTTAAGCGAAGTCATAACCTTTAAATTTCTTAATAAAATCAGAATTTGACTTCGCTTATCCATTGATTGGCTAACCTTTCTGTACAGTCATAATTTGACTCCACTTATCCATTGATTACGTGACCTTTCTATGGTCATAATTTCACTCTACTTATCCGACAAAAAGTTGACAATGCAACCTATATCTATAGTGGATATAGATTAGAATAGAACAGCTCGATACCACATGTAAGTGGAGTGAGTACATTTGCATAAATATTTCACTAGCACGTGCCTCTAAAATCGTTTTCATGTATAATGTCGTAGCGACCTTAAAAGCGGTCACGTTTATATAGAATTTTAATCAAAGGTAACAAAATTATTTTATATTTCATCATTATTATTTATTTAGATTAAAATTTCCTTAAATATTGTAAAAATGTTTGAAAATTCATCTCAAAGGATTCCTGTCAAGTAATTTAAGTATAGAACACTTTGTAATTTGTAATTTAATTCCTAACATCCGTTAGGTCTATAAAATTATTAATCAAAATATAATATTATACCAACATGTAAAACATCCCAATTATTCCGAAAGAATTTAACAAAATACCTTAAATTTTCTTCACAAAGGGATAACCAAAGATATTTTTATCATTATACCTCACTTTATTTTAGATAAAAAAATATATTCATCATAAGATATTTTTTAAACTAAAAATACTATATCTACATAAAATTTTCAGAATGTAGAAATGATTTGTTTTAAGTCCAATAGGAACCATATTCAGAACAAAACTAATAATATATTATGGAAATCCCTGCAATTTATATGTAAAAAGTTTTATAAACGTAATTTTTTAAATAATAGTATTGTTACAGTGAGGCTTGATTTATCTTACGTAGATTAAAAAATAATTTTAGAGATAACATGATAGAATATAAAACAAATTATATTATTTAAATGAGATATTATATATAGATGTTCACGAGTTTAATAATATTACAATACTGTAGTATTCAAAACATGGAAGTAGTAAAACATGTATAGATGGAAACAGTGCGGTCGTCTAGTTGAAATCTCATATTGATTCTGAATAGCACAGACTCCAAAATAATCTCATACTGAATTAATAAACCGGTCCGACCAAAAAGACAATAAAAACACACATGCAAACCAAATAAACACAAATAATAGTCACTTCACCCTCAAGATCAGTCTCATACAAGACCGGGTAGAGGGAAACACACAGAAAACACACTGAATACAATCAACACATCACACAAGATATTTATCTTAAATTAACACGTGTTTTATTTGTAAGTATCGTATCGGGCGTGCTGTACCACGACGTCTCAGTAGTCGACTGCCGCTGCCGGCGCGCGGTACCTCCGGCTACAGTAGGTACCTACCCGACACAGCAGCAGTCATGCCACGCCCAGAATGTTTTGATATCGTTGAGATGTACCTTTATCTCATTATATGAATACGCTCAAGAGATAATTAGTTCATTTCCTTTGTCAACCCAATATATATATCATTTATCGAATATTTCGATTATACAAATGTCAAAGACAACCGACATTTTAATTAGCTGTAATGATAGATGTAAACGATATAATAATGATAATATCAATGGACAAATTACATAAATGGATCTAACCCCTAAGTAAGCGAATTATTTGCTTGTGTTAAGGGAGTCAGACAATGATACAAATACATAGAAATACACATTATAAATACTGTGAATATATTTAATAAACAGCCAGATACAGAAACACAGAGAATCCCTATCGTCAATGAAACCCTTTGCACCATGAAACTAGGACAAATATATTTATTTTCCGAAAATCTGAAGTGCATACAACATAATCAAATAAGTAAACGGAGAGCCGAACCAAGTTTGCAATATCGGTGACTAGACAAAACAAACACACTGGTACGGGATACCTACCTAATCAGAGCTGATTTCTAATAATCTAATTGAGCCTGAGACAAGATGTAGACAGATGCTATCAGACACAATACCACTAAGGCACACGCTGAATTAAAAAATATTATTTTCATACAATATTCAAACATTGAAAAGAAAAAAGGTCAGAAATATATATAGAAAAATATTCAAGAACGAAAATTACTAAATAAAAATGTTATATATATTGTTGTTTTCATTTTAATATCTATGTCCTTTTCCTAATACAGGATTATACAGAATAACACAGACATAACTGGCACCTACTATAAAAATATACTGTATTTTAATCTCCGTGTATTTTATGTATTGATATTTAAATATTTATTTGTATATTAGAACAAATTTGTGGATGGATTTATTCCAATAAATTGAATAATATATTTAGTGTCAAGAAAAGTTTGTTAAATACCATTCCTATATTGTAAAACCATTCATTCAAAAACGTACAAAACATTCTTTTGAGTAATACAGCTACAGAGCTGCTTTTTCTTTCTCTTTTTTCTCTTTCTGTCTAGCTTTAAAAAAGGGGTAAAGAGTTCATAAATAATGTTGTAGTTGCTTCGCAGTCGGACCATGTATTAACCGAGGTCTAAAATTGAAATTACTTTTCCTGGCGTTGGCTTAGAATTGTGAGATCTTAAATGGCTTTCCGTATTCGACTCGGGAGTTAACTTGGATATATATGTCTATATTCGAAATTGCAATACATTTTTATTTGTCTGTTTGTATTATGTAAGGATATTTATGTGTACTAGTAACTTATAATAGTAGATACATTTTAAATATATATAGAATTAGAAATAAACCGATACTATCAGGGAACCGCGATTTCTGGGAAACCGTCCCGTCAGTCTATCCCAGAACCCTTTCCCATTTTCCAGAGGTCGCGGATTCGAATCCCTGCCCGTATCGGTTTATTTTTCATTCTATATTTAAATAAATTTAAATAAAAAAATATCAATTTGGAATAAATCTATACAAATCTATAATATGCATTACAATCTTATAAAGGTGTGTGTCCACTACGCTCGCAAATTTCGTGCGCAAATATCTACGATATTAGAAACAACATTTTAATAGAAATTAATTACAAGATCGTGTAACACTACAGGTGCAAGAAAATAACGCACCTTAAAATATATTAAACAATATAGACTAGAATTGTAGGACAAAATCGCAATATATTTCGTAACAGACAAGTTAACATAAGACTTTGCTAATTATATGGCTAATAAATAACAGAACTGTCAATGTGGTTTACACCTTTAATAAATTTCACTTCTTAGACTGTTCTTGAGGCTCTTCTACGGAGGGTCATTAACTAACGTATGTAGACACCAACTATTTTATGTGATACCAATTAGTGATCAAACTATGAACGTATTTGAACTCAGTTTTGTTGGATTTACAGTCGATATTCGTAACTCGTCTAGAAATTAAAAGAATTCTAATAAATAGTATTTTACTAATAAAAAAAATATGATGCATATTATACTATTATATTATGTATGTATGTACCTCCTGTATTCTATTTTCACGGTAACCCTGCGTCTATATTAATAAATAATATAATAGAAAATTTAATTGAACAATAAAATTAAACCAAGATACGTATGTACATACCTACCTACGTATAATTTTCACTTATCAATAGAATCACATTACATAGACCTGCATCTCTCAAGGTCACCGGACAGCTCCATTATCTAGAACTAAACGCTCTAATGAAGATGTGTATCAAACCTATTCTTGATATTGATACATCAGGGGTGGCCAACCGGTCGATCGGGGCTGTTAGTCTAGTCTAGGGAAAATATATTTTTTATTGAGCGAAGCTCATGTGGTCATAATGCGATCAACCTAATGATTATTCTCCTGAACTACTGAACCGATTGTTATTGGGTTTTTTTATTTGATAGCAAGATTATCGTCGATGGTTTAGCTTACTTGAGGTATAATCAACGGAACACACATTTTGTAAAATGTACCAACCAATAAAATCATAAGACCTGAAAATTTAAGGTTTACTTGCCCTGTAGGATGGATAATTTAAAATTTCAAGAGGTACGTAATTTCTCTAAATAAATAAGGTGCATCGTTAAGTTTAATCGGTAAAAATAGGTCTTAGTTCTGATCCACTTTCCCTCCCCTGCCTTACATTATAATATCACGTCTTGGAGATGACGAGTAAATAAATGTTTCAAAGAAACTAACACCTTTAGATCAACTTGGAACTCATACAATATGATATATTCTTATAATTGTTTAGCACAAAGGAGAAATTGATTATCATCCTGTATATAATATTTTAAACCAAATATTTTATAAATATTTTTATAAATATTTTTTTCATCTACCGCCCGTAAAATTCACTTGCTGTCAAACATTAGAAAAAACATTTAAAAAAAATTATAACAATTTTAAATTTCAAATAAACATTATCTACACTTTATACAACTATGTTTGATAAATCAAATCAACAGGATGTAAATCAGTGCTCTGGAATCGAATCCGCACTCAATTATCCGCGCGCACCCTCGCTAATATCAACTTCGACGCTCCTTGATTGCTTCAAATTGTTTATTGATTAATGATGCAATTTTATTTATTTATGTATTCATCTACGATTACATTAAAAAATACCATAGAAATAATATATATAAATGATAGAGGAGGACTTATCTCTTTTAGAGATGTCTTCCAGTTACCGTCTGAAGTGAGACAGTTGGTATGCGATGCTGCGATGTGGTACCTTGATAAATTTATATATATATATTTATATATTACTTAAAATAGATATAATAAAAATATTTATTTATATTAAATACATAACTAACCAAATATAAACATATACATAGATCCTTAAAAACAAAATCCTTATATTTCTGAAGATTAGTTATTAATAAAAGAAAAAAAACTAATCCTACGGATTATTAATTACTCAACATATAAACCAATAAAGTCAACTAATTAAGAGTATGACTAAAGTTGCGAAACTAAATTAAAATACATATTCGATTAAAATAGACCATTCGATGTAGATTTATCATTTAAATAGAACTTCAGCGAATGATTAAATATATATAAATCACATCGGCCGTTAAATAGGTGATTAAGAAAACATCAAAGATATCGAGATCTTGTTATTTTATTGCTAGGTTTTAACGATTCCACATTAATGTCCTCAAGTCTAATTTAATCGAAATCTGGGATATCATTAAGAGAAGACGTTAAACAGATTTTGCAATTTCTAGAAATTTAAATAAAATTAACAATTAAATACAAATCAATTTCTTTTTCACATTTAATTATGCAGTAGGTATACCTAGTACAAATATAATAATGTTTTTTTGAAGTCACCAACTCTTATCTTTCCAACATCCGGAATTGATCTCGGGCTGAAGTTATATTTATCGGAGATTGGTAGATAAAAAATACTGTATAAAGAAGTGTAGGTCTTACAAGAAATGTTATACGTAAACCCCATTATTATAATATAGAAATAAGACATGTATATACAAATTACAATTTAGATGAGTATTTTATAAATATTCTCTATCCATTTAATACACAGGTACGTAATCCAGAAATAAAATTAATAAAGTCTGAAACGGGACAGTCTCATCCTATCCTATAATTCTATAAGGATAATATGAAAATCCATTAAAATATTACAACTGTAGTATCCTTGCATAGGGGAGACCGGGGATGGTTGACTAACTTTTTACTTATGCTTGTATATCTCTGATATTTCAATTAATATGACAAAAAAAACAATAGTTACAGATAGAAAAACTATTCAGGTACCTAAAATAATCTAAAATGACCTATATATTCATCACTATAATACTTATTTAGCCGATTTTGAAAACTCTTGACGCTTGGTCAAGCTACCCCATCACTGGGGTAAGTTGACTATAAGCATGGGGTAAGTTGACCTATGCAGTAATTAGTGTAAATAAAGACGATTAGTATAAAATAAAACACCAAAATTTACTAAATGATAGAAACTATTAAAAATAAACAAACTTAAATTTGAGATCCAATCTCCATTCACAAATAACTTTGATATATGTAACAATTTTTTATTTCTCTTATTTTAAATTATTAAAAAAAAACTTGAAAATTACAATAAGTAGGATTAATTCTTTGTACTTTCTATTCCAACCTTATTTATGACTTAAATTATTGTAATAAATCGCTAATCAAAAATGACATTGCAGACAATGTAATTGAAAATAATATTTAACATAAGTATATAAATTTGTGAGTATCTAATTATATAAACCATTAAAACAGAAAACTCTGTTTCGTCAACTTAAATTATTTATGAAAATAAAAATCTAAAACAACCAAAAATCTAAAACAAACTCTAAACTTATATTTCAAAATTAAACTTATTTTGAGTACAACCTGTCTCACGTTATCTACTTTTATTAAGACTTATTTAAATTGAGACTCTCGTATCAGTCTTCTAAATCAGAATCACAGTTCTTACATTGGTAAAATAACAAATTACCATTTGCACATTTAGAATGAGCCCATAACTTACACATTATATGTATGTGTAATGTACTGAAGTCACTGTTCACCAGGTTTACTGGCTGAATAAGATTAGTCTACCTACCCCAAACACAATTAGTCAACCATCCCCTGACGCCTTTTTTAATTTTATTTGCTAATCACGTGTAAACTCTGGCATTAACATATAAGAAATATTGTGTTGTATATAAAAGAACTATTACATTTCAATTTGGCATAAGAACAACATTGTTTCTAACAGATTTATAGACACAATCACAAAAAAAGTACGAACGAAAAAAATTAATTCCGCATACCAAAAACACAACATCTGATCTTACTCGCAAACGCCTCGCGACAGTCGCGGCTGACTTCGCACAAGTTTGCGGGTCCCGAGAAGGTATCAACGCTCAACATTAGTTGATGAAAAACACGTGATAGTGGCGAGTTATCGTTGATTAGTCTACCTGCCCCTATAGCCTACCATCCCCGGTCTCCCCTACTGATAGGATCCGATTGAAAACAATTTTCCAGACATACATAAATAATTTTATCACAGAGAATGTAATATCCGAAGATAAAATTTACTTGAGACGTCTATCAATTTAATATCGACGTAAAAACAATAGCAAAAATTGTAAACGATGAATATTTCATATAGATTTTTTCTATATTTACAACAGTATCTCACTAACAATTTTACTCAAGTGACATCAAGGTTAAGATAGGGTGAGCTATAAATAAAATCTAAATCCTAAGATTAAAATTGATCCATACGTTTCATCGTACTATAGAGCACTGCAATATTCTTGATACTAGATCATTTAATCTTGATACTCGCATCGTATAATTTCGTATGTCGGATAAAAGTCTCGTATATAAACTATATAAACACCTAAGCTATAAAATACATAAAAATGTCTTACTGATTTATAAAATGCAATCATAATGCCTATAAATTACTAATTCATTAACAATACATTAATTCGTTAATAACAAACTAATTTTAAAGTTTAAGAAATCCTAGAAATATACATTGAGAGAAAAAAAAGAATTAGCTTAAATTACATAATGATAAAAACACGTACAAGATATGAACGTTTTCATTGCTTTTGTAATTAGGATTCATTAACACATTTTACAACTCTTTAGAAAGTATTTGGGTCGTTTAGGCAACAACTCATCAAGTCCTCCTAAATAATATTAATAGTCATATACAACACGTATATGAATTGATATGTATCATATGAATAATTAGACAAATACGACAAAGGATATATATATATATTTTATATATAAGGGCACTTACACACTATACTAAGGGCAATTACACACAAATGCGACAAAAGGTATTAGAGCTAACAAAACCGTGAAGGACCGCCCGATAATGCCAACAAAGGTTCCACATCAAAGGATTCTGTAGCCCGTACTTCAAGATTCAAATAACGATTGACAAACTCCAATAGATTAAATTAAAACGAGGTCACCGAACTCTGGTAGCATCGATCGTAACTTTGACTTTAGATGTATTACGAAAAAAATCCTTGCATTAAGCAATTGCAAAAAGCAATTTATTTAATGCATCTCTACACACGAATCTTATTATATTCGATATTCGTAATTTATTTCTTCATAACTCAGATATATGTACACACCTATTTTTTAAATATAAAATTATACTAAAGTATGACGTTTTCCCACTTCATATTTTAATATAAGTTCATTTGCATGTGTATTACAAAAATGATATAAAACCGTTTTTTCGTTTGCCCGATAACAATACTACAAGGTCTCAAGTTAAAAAAAATGGTACTACAATTGTAAAAGTATATTTATTTTCATCACCAGGTCAACAACAATTCACATATATCAACATATAACATTAGTCCGATTTAATAAAATAAAACACAATTTGTACCAAACAATAACACAATAATAATCCTCATTGATATGTCACCTTGACACGACAAGTAACTCCCGCGCAATCATCCAATTGGCGGCAAAGCAAGATGGCCGCATGACAGTTCAGTAATCGACGAACAGGTAATTTACGGTTTAATAAAAGGATTTTGCATAACGTGCATTTGTACGATAAAATAAAACGTTTACATTGATTCGCAAAGAATCAATGTTCATAAAAACTTTATTAAATTCAGCTGCTGCTGGTTTAAACGGAATTATAAAATGGATGATATTCGTGTAAAACACATATTGAATAGATTAAAATCTCAACGCTTCTGGAAAATATTTGTTTAGATTATTGCTCTTGTAAGCGAAAATCATTTTATGTAAATCTACTAAAGGCAAATGAATAGCAGTCCTAAATTTATAACTTATATACTAGTACTGTTAATTAAATCAAAACACATACACCTAGAAACAATTTAGAAACACCGATACAATAGGGACCCAACACTCGGTATTATGAAATAACTTCCACTTACATACAACTGCTTCATCCATTTGTACAACGAGAACTACTATAAATTAAAACAAGAGTAAAATATAAGCTGTACAAAGAAGTTTTCCTAATTCCTCTTTGCTTCGAAGAAAAGCCGTCATTGTATAACATTGATAAACTAGCGATACTGGTAACATTGAAAACGTAGCTATCTCAACACACAAGATAGTGAAACAAACATTCATATCACTAAATAATCAATATTATATTTGAACACCGGAGATACAGACGAATCAATAGAATACAGCTACTGTTGCAACTAGCGCCCTCTATTATTCAGTAGCGGTATTACTTGGAAGCGCCGCGCAGTGGCTTCGTATTGTGGTTTGAATCTAAGTAAGAAATAGTTTGTCTTTGTGATACTAGAGAACGCTACTGTGTTATACAAATTGATGGAAGGATGAACTACAAATTGGGCCTACAATGAATACATTACATAGTAAATAAATATTACAGCTGACTACTTAAGTTTTCACATATTTGAGTTTATAAGTTAAACTTATATACCTACATGTATACGGTAAGAGATAGCATACCTGAATTATAAGGTAAAATGAAATAAAATAAGTAGAAAAAGACATTTAACAACTGCAATGAAGTTCAGTAGCTGTAGTCTATGGACAACGGTCTAACTTTTAAAAGTTTTATGTTAGTCGGTAGCTAACATATATCACAAAACTTTCAAATGAAAAAAAAAACGGTTGTTTACGTATAAGTTGGAAAAAAAATATATGAAAAATAGTAAAGGAAATTATTTCTAACATATAAAATAAATTGCTATAGGAAAAGTCCATGATGAATCAATGATTTTATTATAAATTTAATTATATCCTAAGGTCGCTCTATCGCTTTCCTTAATAGAGCAGAACAAGTTTCAACTGTAAGTTAAAATGTATACTATCATTCATATATCTAAATAAATAACTACGAAATCTAGACTACAGAAAGCACTAAAACTATAATGGTCTTTCCACACATATATAATGAAAAGAAAGTCGAAACGTTTTCAAACAGAATTCACTGAATTTTACGTTAACTACAATAAATGGTGAAAAGAATTCGCACCACCAAAAAGCTAAGCTAGTCGGTGATTATAGTCGACTCTTATAAATTTCACATAACAATAACTGATTCAATAATCAAAACGTAAAATATTAATTATGGAAAGAGTATTCATGGATAATTCAAATTCAAACATTCCGTATATATTGATAAAGAGAGTAATTTAATTGTAGGTATTTAATTATTGCATTTATTAAACATACTGCAGAAACCCTAAAATACTAATCTAATAATGACTTGATTTTTTTTTTAATAATTCCAATTATATCTGTAATATTGTGGGACTACAAAATTTCATTAAAATATTTTATTAAATTATATATTAAACTAGAAATAAAATAAAAACAGCATCAAAAAAGAAAAAATAAATAAATAAAGACAGCAATTTAACAAAATAGCACGAGCTATCAAATAACACTCAAGAGACAATAGCAACGCGTGGCTGGTTGCTTTATCAAATTTCACAGACGAATGCAAATCATGCGCACGCGATTGCTACATAGATAAAATGATAGCTGTTACCGCATTTTCATGAATGGAGCGAACGTTCACCCTTCGACTTTTGAGACTCAAACGTACGATGGTGTGATGACGTCACAGTTTTTACCACCCAACTTTTACCATCTTCAAAATCGTAGACCTCACTCGATGCTATTCAAAGATGAACGCAGATGCCTAACGTATAACGGCGCAAAGGGGCTCGGGTTTGATTCAAGACAGGAACAGTATGTATGTGATAACCATAGATGTCTGTATTTTTGGGTTTCGGTCGTTTATTAAATATATACGCAGTATTTATAATGTGTATTTCTACGTATTTGTATCATTGTCTAACACCCTTTGCACAAGTAAATAATTTGCTTACTTACGGGTTAGATCAATATGTCTAAATTGTCCTATGATGTTATTATTATACAAATTTGCCGAAAGTATAGATAGCATGATCATCAACGAATTCCAAGCTACAAGTGCGCGGGCGCCGGCGAGGTGGCGTCACCGCGGAAGCATCGGACGTGCTAGGAGGTGACTAACCTCATTGTCCACGTCCTATCCAAGGCTCTTATAGATACTGCTAATTGTGTACTTAAACGAAGGGCTAATCTGCATGTTATCATCAATACAAATATGTAGGAAATATACAAACATTTATACAAATAAATAAACAAAAAATATAATGACTTATTAACAATATATATATTATATATATATATATATATATATATATATATATATATATATATATATATATATATATATATATATATATATATTACTTGTATATAGTTACGTAAATGTAAAAAATAATCCTAATATACCGTTCATATCTTTTTTTTCCAAGTCGCTTCGGATCTATGAATATTTATACCACCGGAAGACCGATGACATTGGTAACGTTCGACAGCGAGGTGCACTCTTGACTTGACTTTGACTTGGCAATGCGCCATCAACGACTCCACCTCAGACAAGAATACGACGAGATCCTATACATTGTGTTTCTGGCTACAATGGAACTTGATACAGATACGTATTCGAATTTTAAATTACCAAATAGTGTTGATAGTATAATAAAATGATGCAGGCACCTACGTGTGAATAAACTTATGCTCCAATCAACCGAATTATTAGCAAAAGTTTTATATAATCTGAGGTAAAGAGTAAAAAAAAATAAGTGACTTGATAAGCAAAAAATAGTATTAAAAAAAATGAGGATAAGGTAACCGTAAGCCGAGCAAGTTACCCAAAAACATAAACGACTTTATAGAACAAAAGTTTGCAACACTAGAATGAAAATACGTAGACAATATATAGGTCTGATTATTACAATTATGCATGAATGGTAATCGATTATTAAAATTATTCATGATTTGTAATAATCAGAGTTACATGTAACTTGATACGGTCAATGATAGTGAATCTTATTACACACATCACTGATTTACATTGCTTTCATATAGAAACTACACCCTGACCCGTGGAGACAGAGAAATCAGAAGTACATAATCATTATACAATCGTTACCTACTGTTTCTTATAAGAACTAATAACATATTAAAACATCAAAGGCTTTTTGTATATCAATGATTCATTATGGCTTCCATCATCGCCTTGTTGGTTAATTGATTTCGTTTGGATTTAATTTACAGTTTGGTTAAACTGATCAATGTTAATCTTTTAGACCTGCTAAATCTAAAAACTAAAATAGTACATCATACCTTATAGAAGCCTACTATTACATTGTTTTTCCTATATAGACTTATATGTATATTTTTTAATTTTGTCCTTTAATTGATAATTATTAACTCACTAATTCAGTGAATGTAAGTTACGAAACTCACTCACTCAAAAGTATAATATTAGTAACAGGCAATCTTCCGAGCAATGAATAATCTGGTGTTCTAATAAAAATATATTATTCTTTCTTCTAGATTTCAATGCATAAAATATATTATAACCATTTTCAGAGAGCGGAAGGAAATTACAACTCAAGATCCAAGACAATTAAATGTTAACATTCCAGTGGACTTCAAAAACTAATTAGTAAAGTTATAATAAACAAATTACTTCAAACTTGTAATTACTGTTAATAAACTTTATCTACGATGGTATATTTTTGCTTGACCTAAATTTGTTGAAAAAATGTCATAATAATAAATAATAAGCATATAATATAATAGTATTAAATGTTTAATAAAATTAATAACCTTTCTATATGTTTGAAAATATCTACACACATGTACAGCCATGTTAAGCTTATTTAAATTTTAATAAATATAGAATGAAAAACAAACAGATACGGGCAGGGATTCTAACCCAGGACCTCTGGGAAACCGTCCCGGAGGGAACGGGACAGTTTTAATCTATATTTATTAAAAACCTGTATATATATATGAATATGGAGAATAAAACTTGTTTTCAAATCACAAAAAAGACATGACTCAATTTGGCATGTACCGTTTTATTTTTGAAAACCGATTCGACAGATGATAATTTTATTATAGCTTTATATAGCTTTCATTAGCAATTCATAAAAGAGTCTACGAAATAAAATAAATGAATTATATATTATTAAAAACCGACCAAGTGCGAGTAGAACTCGAGCACGAAAGGTTCCGTATCTATTATATATCAAAAACAGAAAAAAGTTACAACTGTTGTATGGTAGCCCCCTCAAATAATAATATTATTATATTTCATGTATTTATTGTTGAAGCGGCAACAGAAAACATAATATGTGAAAATTTCAACTGGCTATCTCGGTTCATGAAACATACACACAAATAGACGGAAAGCGAAGTCTTAGTAACAGGATTCTGTTAATACGCTGCGGGTAAGGAACAAAAAGCAGCCTGCACGATACGTTAATTAACTCATTATATTATTTTTTTAACACAAGACAATTATTTTACGCAATGACGGAATCACTGCGACCGCGGCAACACAGTTGTTCTGTTTACGCAACAGTTGCGTTTTGCGGTCGAGTCTAATGCTTTATTAAGATATGTGAATCGGATTGAGTTCGTTTCTGCATACTACATAAATTCTTCTTATAGGTCTAATTTTTAGATTATCTATGACATCAAAGTTTAATCATGTTACTTGGAGTTCGTTAATAAAGCGTCGTTATGGTTTTTACTCGTTTAATTAATTTTAAACTGTGTCACTCTCTGGATTCGGACGAGTACAAGTTACTAATAAAGACATGTTATGAAAAAAAAATAAGACACATCTATGACATTGAATTGCACATTTTTGATTGAGATTAGAGGAACATACAAATCATACAACCAAATATCCGACTTTAAAGATGAATCTCACCGAATTATCGTTCACACAAACCATGTCCTGAATATTGGCAAAAAAAAAAACCCACCCGACAGAACTTTGCACAAGCAACACTTTCATATGTCTAATATATAATCTGCCATTAAATACAGCACTAAAATGTCATGAGAAATCCATTCCGCATAGTAAATTCAAAGTCTACCCGCATCCTATCATAACGGTCGCACGGATAGAGATTCCTCCCACGAGTCACGACGCTATAAGATCGTGAACTTGACCGCATGACTCATACATCTCAAATGATGCTGTACGCAGTACAATCAATTCAACGTGCTTCAGTTGTACTAAACGATTAGTCTGCCCCTATTTTAGTATCAGAATTATTCACACAAACAAATATAAACAACACAGAAATATAATTATTTTATTAGTAAAATATTTTTAATTGTCAATATCCTGTCAATCTATTTTTTTTTAATTGTATTTTTCATTAGGTTAATAAACATTAATAGTGAAAGTTTATTAATCAATCCGTTAACATTATCAGAAATTTAAGCTAAGCTAAATGTCAACCATGTATATGCAATACTTTTAAAATAACCAGACATCTGTATCTTTTTGGCAGTACCTATGTATAGTAAATTTAAATATAGCGATATAACAATTGCATTTAAATTTTTTATTACATATTTTGTACGATAAAGATTATATCGTATTTTAGTCAAATTTTTAAGTTATAACAAAAAATAGTACGAGCGCAATAGATCGTCCAATTCTCAACTTAACATGATTCTTATTACAATTAAAATTTAATAACATAGAAAAAATATAAACTAAACTTTATCAAACAGAAAGCATCAGTCATTGAGTGAAAATAAACGCTAAATTACTCATCAATTTTAGCAACAGAGTTGTAAATTTTGACTCAATATTGGCGAAAGGATTTTCTTAATGCTTGTAAGCAAACATTTTTTGTTTATTTAGCACTCAGCACTTTTAGATTCATGGAACCTTTTTGGGGGAATTTATTTTATAGTTTAAGAATTAGGCAATTTTTATCAAGGATAAAGCATGTTTTTATTATGATCTAAATTGCAGGAAGCAACACAGGAGCGTTCATGTTTAGGTACATTATTAGTATGTATATTAATTACCGCGTGTTACAACGTATGTTATTTTGTTAATTATTAAATGACGTCACATATCTACGCGTAATGAAAATTAATGGAAAGCTTCGAGGCCAGTGGGAGTAAAATATTTTTTAATAATGCTGATAACATCTAACACACATTTGTTATATATTAATAGTGATATAACTATATTACTAGATAAGTGCTATGAAAAGATCAATATAATTTTTGATCAAATAGTTTCAGTCTCAAATTTTACTTCATAAACATAGGTATTCCGGTAAAACAAAACATTGTCCTTATAACATTGAGCAGCAGAACATAAGGTAAAAATATATATTTTTATATAATACTATACCCAGATGTTATGTAACATTTGACGCAATCAAAACGTAGTAACGCAAGTGTTGTTTCTTTTTATACTCGTCTTTATATATAGAGGAATACACATGCTCCAAATATAACACCCAATTACGTACGAGTGTGTTTTATAAATGTCTGTCAGTATTTTGTTTGATATTTTTAGTATTTTTAACAAACGTCAAAAAGAAAACAAAACTATAGTCTAGCTTAAATCAATTTTGACGACTTGGTGGTCCAGGTTAGAGGCCCTGTAGGTCGCGGGTTTGATTCCAACACAGGACAATAATTTGTGTAATGCATAAATTTGTGGTTTCGAGTGTATATACATTGTGACCGTTATTTGTATGTCTGTAAAGACATGGATTATTTCTCTTAAGCGGAATTTTGTTTTAAGAAAAAAATCCTACGAACCTTATTGCTTTATCTTTTAATGGTCACATCTGAAACTTCCCATACTTACACATGTCACATTACTCAGTAACCACTTCTCTATCATCTTCCACACCTCTTTATCACCCATCATCATCATAGATTTCTTATTAAGATTAATACAACACTAAGGAGATAAGTACTAACATAGTATACATTGTAATATTATTATAATGTTTAAATAATTACGATTATTATTCTCTATAAATTATCCTTCAGTTCAATGTTAATTATAGTTATAAATCTATCATCGCATTTAAATAAACTATTTTTATTGGAATGATAATTTAAAAACCTTAATCGGTTATTCTATAAAAACGGTATGACTACTCGGTTAGAAATAAACTTTCTACACTAATATATGGATCATATAGTAGGTAATTGTCACTTTCCAAATAAAAACTCTAATAATAAATGAGATCCCACCATCAATAAAATAATAAATCTTTTAGAAAGTATCACACATTTCCAGCGTAACATTAACACATAAATAAGGACAGACAGACAGACAGATCTCTCCTTCCTCATATGGACATCTCGGAACGGGTCACATTTGTTAAGTTTTTGCTACCAACAAGATAAAGATTGAAATGAGATTTATATATATGTTGGTAATAACGTGTTTGGTGACCGATTATTAATTGATTTTTTACAGAATTTATATAAAATATTTAACAGAATTATGATTTCAACAAGATTTTAACATTTATTGAAAAATATTAAAGCATGGTACAATATTGGTATTGGTGGTAAACATTAAATTGTTATCATCTAGAAATATTGTAATTTTTATCTGCTCTAATGTTTTTCCGAATTAAATATTACTTCGGTTTTAAAATCATTACGATAATGAATGCACATTATTTATTATAATCGTGGTTATTATTATTTTTATTTTAAAACTAGGGTTGTCACAGATAATAACATGTGAAATGAAATGTTGTTAAATAAATTCTGGTAAAGTTTAACAATACATATAATAATTTTAATAAAAGTTTTTTGACAAAGTTTTCATCGAATTGGTTAATAAATGGTTAAAATCTAACAACTTCAACTATCGAGCCGACGTTATTTGAAAATTTCATTAATATTTTCAAGTTAAAACTAAAAAAATGTTTATTTAAAACTAGTTAAAACTAAGAGTACGCTCCCTCGTACCTGTATGATTTAGAGTTTAAAAATGTGTATTTATGTAATGACTGAACGATTTGTTAATATAAATTAAAACGGCCATCTCATAGCCATGAAAAATACTCTTAACCAGTTTTCTTAAAGAAAATTAACCAAATATGGCAGTGGTATCCTGGGTCACAGTTATTGTTATAATATTTAAACAATATCAATTAAAGTTGAATGACATTAAAAGTTTCACTTAACAAATGCTTATTAAACAGTAATGAATATATAATGTATGCGTGTGTATATACATAAAGTTCACATTACGTAAAAATCGACCTCATTCTAATACATATCATATTACCATCTTAAAAGATAATCCCGAAAGCCCTACTATAAATGTCTTCGTAAATAACATTATATGAGATCGTGTATCCTAATATACGTTCTATATTTCAAATACCGCTTCTTATTTCTGATACTTATACACATGTAGATTATACATATATACAAAAACGAACTAATATGATCCGAAATTGACTAGACAGGTTTTGAAGACATTTCGTCTAAAATCGGAAATTCTCTCTCTCCATTTAGATGTACACTCTGTACATACATTTTGAAATCGTAATAATTAAGTTTAACACTCAACAAAATATATGTTATATTCTAAATAGTTCTCTATATTATTGAATATTAATATTATAATGGATATTGCATTGAATATGATCAAAGTTGTCGTTGACAAATGGAGCAGATATTTGTCACATTATTTATGAATTTAACTTGATGGTTAACATGAGCTATTTTATCTTGTGTAAATATAAGGCCTAGTTTATCGTGAATGTACACGATTGTTTGAATATTAAAAATTTTAATCTTATTTATCGTAAATAAACCCGGCAATACTGTCTCAGAAAAGATACAGTAGAAAAACGAAAATTTTCTGAGTAAATCTATTTCTGTTTAAATACATAAAATAGAATACAAGCCGCCATTTAATACTAGCATGTATAGGCAGAAAACAAAATAACTGTTAACAATTTCACGTCTCAAGCTTCGTAACAATATAGACTATAATATAACTATTCTTACAAAATAAAAAAAAAGTCTTCAAGATAAGTGTTATATCATATAACATTTTTAATAAGCACAAACAATATCTTAAATACATATTTATTATTTGATCCATATTCAATGTAACTTGTTTGTTTCTATTAAAAGATGCAATCTATTAATGGGTGCAATGAACTCGCGTTATAAGATTTTGCCCTTTATATCAATAAAAGAAACCCCTTTACACAAGGGCATTTCTATTTTAAGATAATTATATGTTTTTTAAAAACATTATTACTGAATTTATATATAAATTCTATTGTGTATATACCGCATTATCGATACAAATTAATTTAATAATTCTTTACAGTATATACCTACAAATTAGTATATGTTTTATGTTAGAAAGTCCTGCCAATATATAACCATCAAACTAGTGATTCCACTTACGCAGTTCCCGTCATCATGTTAATTTTAGCCCCTGCACCGTGACATAACGAGGTGCATATATTTTGGAACGACTGTATGGATGATCTTCCAAAACATTTGAATTATATCTTTTATTGTAGATGTTTGTACCAACAAACACAATTTTATTTTGGATAGCTATATTTGATTTTTACTTTGTTTATAAATATAAATACTATTAATAGTAAAAAAATGTATTATCTAGTGTATCCAGTGGATGTTAAATATAAGTATAACATAATAATAACAATGTACTGAGTAATTTCATTAATGACAATGATATATTTTTTTGTTTATATTTATATAACTTAACATTTCATAGTAAGATAATATAGAAAATAATTGCATACAACACTCCAATAGACACATTTGCAACACAGTAACATAAAAAAGACAAAACACATTTTAGGGAAGAGCTTAAAGCTTGTTTAAAAAACTCCTTTGTCAGAAAACCTGGCTGGTTCAAATTAAAACAATAAAATGAGTCAGTCATCTTGGTCATAATTTATAATAAATATTTTTATACAACTCAGTACTATTTTTTTTCCTCAACCTCTACTCTATATAGTTATATAATATATTACTATTTTTACTGGTATGACTCACTTAAAGCCTGTTTTTTAGTTGCCAGAGCACGCCTTCAATAATGACATAATGAAAACAAAATTTAAATGAATTAACACATATCATAATATTAATATTGAAATCATTTAAATATAAGATAATAATAATGCAAAAATTAAAAAACCTTTTTGGTTTAGAATTTATTTTTTTTTATTTGCCTTTTAGTAAAACCACAGTCTAAGTGGAAATTGGCGGACCAATCATAATAAAAATAATAAATTTCAATCAGTATTGTTTGTAATGACTCACAAGCTTTCAATACTGATTAGCAATAAAACAAAGCTTACACCTACATGATTCTTTCATATTTTTCATACTCGTGATATTAACAAATGATTTCAATTGCTGGCATCATTTTTTTTTTAATTATGTACATATTTGTCTGTCTTAGATCAATAACACCTTGACTGTGTAATTAGAACTGTTTTTGACCTGTATTTGTAATTCTTGCTTTACTATTATTACAGTTAAAATTATACAACAAATCTCAAATATTAATATTCAGTTACAATGTGTTCTATCTTTGCAAAGAGTATTAATTTAATTATTAACAAAATATTAATAAAAACTTGTTTCTTTATTTATACTAAGGCTTACTGTACATATGTTTAAAGCTATCATGATAGTTATGTAAGTGAATCTAATTTGTTAGAATAGTTACCAAATTTAGTCAACTATAATTTGAAATAAATATTTTATTTCAAATATTTTCTTTCTGTAGACAACAAAGATAAAAATTACTATTAAGATTTATAATTAATGTAACAATCAAGATTGCAAAAACTACAAATTTGTCATCAATAATAAGTTAAAATGCAATTTTATATAGAAAATAAACTTATTGCGATGTTGTGAGAAATGAAATAATAATCTTGGTTGTATAAACAATTGCTGCTATAAGTTGATAAATAATTTGATAATTTAGTGCATGCTACAGTGAACACTTTCTAGACTCAAGATATCCATTATTACTAAAATGCTCTACAAACTTTTTAAATATTTCAGCTTATTTAATCAGCAATTAATTTTAATTGTATTGTAAATAATTACCTGTCTTATATGGTCTACATTAGTCAAATATTTTTACTTCTTGTCTTTAGCAGGTTACTAAATAATTGTTAAAACAATCATAAATTACAATAGATTCAAGTATGTACCTGAAAGTTATTCTTACTTATCGAATTAGTAAATGATTTGGTAATTCAAAACCACTCTCAGTAAGGTTTATCATATGATCCAACCAGGTTTTCTAACAGGATTGAGGAGTGATAGCATCGGAGCACTTACCTTGAATATGGGGCGAGGGTGCCGCGGCTGTGACGGTGGTGCCGCCGTCGTAGTCGCGGGAGCCGGCGTCGTCGTCACGTGGTCTGCTGGCAGCGATTCCGGCACCGTCTGCAGCGTTGGCCGCATAGTCGTCGACATCTTCCCTTCAATTCCAGTTTACTATACGTCTCGAGAGCACACCCTCTCCTAGCATCCTCCGAGGCCTCTCGCCGTGCCCGCACCACCGGCCCAGCACCGTCAGGCCTCACCACTTGCCGTCAAACCAATACGACACAACTACGCCCATCTAACCGCATTTTCGGCCATAAAAATACATAACGATCTTTTTACCGATAGCTCGGACACAATATCAATACCTATTTCACTTTCACGTATATGCTAACGATCGTCGAGATGGAAAACGGAAATAGACACGCAAAAAACTATTAGAAAGCTTACAGTATCTTCTGTCACATAAACACTACCAAAGAATTCGGCGTTTCGGGTATACAATGTCGCATCAATCGATTATTTTAACGCGAACCGGTTATATAAATATTACTAAATTGTATAGTGTTCGAAGGTTTATCAATTTTATAATAAAATTACGAAAGCTATTCACTTAACTCCGCTAAAAGTCCTTAAATTCTTGAATTCACTCTCAAGATGGCGGATTTTACCTACTCCTCGTAAATGGGCACAAGGCTGACACGAAAACATCAACCGGCTCTCTATCAATCCCTTTCTTTTGGTACTATGTGAAATGAGATAGTTGTATGTGAGCAACTTCAACCAAATTATAAAATACGTCGCGATACGTCACACAAAAACCTGCCAATGAAGCATGCGCAAACGTAACGAATATATACAAAATGTAGTTACAATCTTGAACGCATTTTTTGGTTAAATATTCGTTTAATTTTTATTAGTTTATTTATTTGATAGATAAAATTAAACCCTCTCTTGTATAATTGACAGTATTAAGTGCTTTTGTATTTTTTATTATAAATTTAATACAACTTTCTAATGTTTTATATTGTATTATAACCTGGCAAACGCTTTTATGAATTTTGTTATAGCAACACATATAAACGCCATTTTATTAAATATGGCTGCCTTGTTGTTGGCGACTGTTGGGCGCTTGTTTGCAAATTAATGTTTGTTTCTTTTTAATAACATGAGATTGGTTGATAGATCAACTATATTATTAAAACTTAGTCTATAATTAAGTGTATTGGTGAGTGTATATAAATATTAGTGTTTATGTCCGTACTAAGTAAACGTTAACAACTAATGGCAACGTGAGTTTTTATTGCGCGAATACAAAACCGTGTTATTTCTTGTTATCCGACGCAATTATGAATAAATATGTGATGAAATCCTTTTATATTATGATAACTTTATCCATCTTTCAAAAACTCATTTGAAACTACGTAAGTAGTGACCTTAGCACATTTCCACAAAGAACAATAAAAAGTTCAAACGGCAACGCAGTGCCACGAAATACGAATAAGTCTGAGGTTTCCTTCTATATCATATTCAATGGTGTATATGTTTTTGTACATTATAATAATTTGTATATAAACAAAAGCCCTAAAGCGAGAAAACGGGCTAGCTAATAATATTAAACTGGTGAATGAACTGAACATAGGTATAAATAAAAACCGGATGATTGTTCGGTTTTGTTTTTGCATTTGTTTGTTTTTAAAAGATTAGCTTTAAATTAGATATATATATTTTTTAAACACAATAATATAAAATATATTTCATTTTTCACTTTTTACTATATTTAAAATTATCTCTGCTGTTTGCAAAACCAAGGTTTTAAGGTGACCTCTTTCCAAGGATGTTATTTTAATTAAATGTTGGTTATTTTAGTGTTTTTTAATTTATGACTAAAATATAATTAATTTTTTTAATTGTATTTAAATAAGCTATGAATTATATACCTTTATTACATTTCATTTTAGCTTCCAATGCTCAAAACAAATATAGCTAAAAAAATTGCAAATATTTCTTTGAATTATTATTAATAATTTTATTGAAACAATGACTTTCTTTACATAAACAAATTACCAGTCTCATTTATTAATGTATAATTTATCTCTCTTAATGATTATAATAAAATATATTTTGAATTTAATAAATAAATAAACAAAACCATATTTTTTTTCACTATTTTATCCCTTGTTTGTGTGTTTCTGCTAGTCTTATAATTTGATAGGTAAAATGCTACAAGCATAAATAATGCTAAGGCATATACATTTCTGCATACAAAACAGATTTAATAACTAAATAAATAAATATTACACTTAAATCAATCAAATAATTACAATTATTATCTTAATCTTAATATAAGTAACCTAATAATAATATTGCATTTATAGATTTTGAGTTTTTATTCATTTTAAACACTTATTAAAACTTAAAGGAATTAAAGATGTTTGTTTTGATCAATTATATTATATAGCTATATCTTAGAGTAACATAGTTTGATTGATTTGTTACTATTAAATAAAGATCATCCAGTATTTAAAATTACTTACGGGTTTTTATATAATGGTAAATTGATGATGGTCACAATTATATAAAATTATATCAAAAACATTTCATTGCCTACTGATTTAAAAAAAATTGAAGTTCCATAAAAATTTAAATCTATTAAAAAACTGTCAATTAAATCAAAATAATGTTCATAAATATGTAGTCTAAGGTTTCTTTGGAGCCTTCAATATGGTATTTAATAGTTGAAAAAATGAGGTACATTTTAAAATAAAATAAATAGTAAATAATCTTACTTATTTCATTACAACTGAAATAACCATAAAAATGTTTAAAAAAAATATATTTATTCCAGACAAGCCCTAGCAGTAAGCAGAGCATTTAGGCTGCCTCAATGACATAAGCCCACCATTAGAATAAGCGCATAGACAATAAGACATTCAAGATGTGGCCAGCATCGCAATACTCACATACAAATCACCCGGCGCAAGCTGCATCTAAAGCTAATGAACACCAGAATCAACAGAACCTAAAAACCCTTGGAATGACTTCTGCTATTTCTATGGCAGGTATGTAACATTGAGATAATTTTTTTTTCGGACCTAACTTTGTTTTATATTGCTATTGTATATTTTATATAATTATATTAATAATATAATATACAGGCTGATGTTATACATAGTGAACATGTGGGTGGTAGATTAGATTATGATATATTATACCCTGTGTTTTGTTGTAAGTATGATAATCCAGATACTCTTTAACTTATCACTTATTTTAGCATTATAATAGCTATCAGAAATTAAACTTATAATATTCTTTTTAAAATGTCTTTGTTATCTCAGTAATTTAATATTCTATATGAAGCAAGGTTCATTATGTTTTATCCAATAGGTAAGAGCAAAGTTAACACTTAATATATATATTTATGATTCAGAATTAATTAGAATACTATTTAAATGAGCTGTGGCTAAATCCTGTCAGTCTGTCACCTGTATATAAACAAGGTTGAATGTAAACAGGTAACAAAGTTTGTTTTTGATAAACTATGTATTAGATATGAGTGTTTAACTCATATAATTATGTATTATTATATGTATTGTGTAAGTATTTCATACATATAATGATTCCCTTGAATGTGTGCTGTTTATGTGTAATTGCTTTTTCTACACTACAATAATTGTTTCAGAAAATACAATAACAGTTCCTATTTCTATTTTAATTAGGTCCAAAACCCATCGACATAGAAAAGACAAGTGCACTAAAGGAATCCCTGGTACCGTTTGGCGTGTTCGAATCAGAGGCAGAGATGCACCATAGAATGGAAGTATTAGGATCTCTTCACAGACTCGTTCGTCAGTGGATCAGAGATGAATCGTTGAGAAAGAACATGCCACCCAGTGTAGCAGATACTGTTGGAGGAAATATTTACACCTTTGGATCTTATAGACTAGGGGTAATTTTTTTTATATATTTTTTTAAATAAACAGGCTGGTTTCAATAGTTTAATTGCAACTTATCATTACTACTATTTGAATATTTCTTAAAAATCCCCTCCACTCCCTCCCCTTCAGGTTCATCACCGCGGCGCCGACATCGACGCGCTGTGCGTGGCGCCGCGACACATTAACCGAGCAGACTACTTCGCTTCCTTCTACGAGCTGCTAAAGGAACAGCCGCAAGTATGGACTCACACAGAAAAAATCATTCTATTTCACACACGCACTAACAAATACGAATCCCCGCCCTCCCTCCTTCTCAAAACACAACATCACTTTCACACGCACACATTACCTCATAATATTCTAGCATACATGCATACAATTTCTCTTTAACACTCACGCACACGTCCCTCTCTCACGCGCCATCATATACGCAAGTAGTTTGTCTCAAACACGCAACTAAAAGCAAATTCAACAAACAAAACAATTTTTTATTTTTTTTATTGAAAGCATATGATGTATCACCTTAGGTTAAAGATCTCAGAGCCGTAGAGGATGCCTTCGTGCCGGTCATTAAAATGAACTTCGACGGCATAGAAATCGATTTGTTGTTTGCGAGACTCGCTCTCAAGGAGATACCGGGTATGTATAATGTATGAGGTAGTAGCAGCCCCGCAGTGGAACATGGGACTGAGACTTGACAATTACAAGCAATATATTCCAGACTCATTTGACCTGCGTGACGACATACTGCTCAAGAACCTAGACCAGAAGTGCGTGCGTTCCCTCAACGGCTGCCGCGTCACTGATGAGATACTGCGTCTAGTGCCAGATATTAACAACTTCCGCCTCACCTTACGAGCTATCAAGTTGTGGGCCAAGCGTGAGTATTGCTGCTCATATTGACAGAATTTTTAACTAAATATTTTAAATACATATATATGTAAACTAAAGATTTTATTGTATAAACTATTTTTAATTAATTGACCACCTCTTACAGGCAGCTTCTCTACATCAATCCTAACAACATTTGTTCTACGGCTTTTTAAAATTTGAGTTTTCTCATACAAAATTTATTTGTTGCCTCTAAACTGACATTAACTCTGAGCGTAGGTATGGCGCCCTGGGGCTCACCTTTTAAGTACTTCTTACAAAAGGAGTTGTTTATCAAGATTTTGAAAACTCAACTCAACTAATTAAAAATAAACCTGTATATATGGATGTCTATTCTAAGCTAAACTTAATTTTATACAGTTCTTTAAAAAAAGTTGGGTTTCTAATTATGTTTTTGGTACATACATATATTTTAAACAAAATTCTTAGTGGAGTCAGTATAATATTTTTATTTTATAATAATAAGTCTTTTGCTGATGTGACTTCTCTTTCTATAAGGTACCTGCATTCATTTAAAGTTCACACGTGACTCTTTCTACAGGAAGCATGTGTTTTTTCTTAAAATATATATAGTTCTAGTGTGTATACCAAGCAGAAAGTGGGTCATCTCATGGTGTAGGGGCTATAGTCCGTAGCTTTTGACAAACTTGGATTCACACATTACATCGGTAATGTACAGAGAAACGAAAGGAGTTAGAACCGA
Organism: Napeogenes sylphis; assembly: GCA_959347405.1. NCBI lineage: Eukaryota > Metazoa > Arthropoda > Insecta > Lepidoptera > Nymphalidae > Napeogenes > Napeogenes sylphis. The sequence goes on along the minus strand of OY365781.1, from coordinate 8,491,566 downwards.
CCGAACAGGAGACCATTGCTCCGGCTGCTCTGTTCTCAACCATTATTTTTTCATAATATCATTGTATATCATCAATACATGGCCAAGGTGTCATTAGTGAGTCTGTACTGTATCGTCGTCAGGTCACGGCATCTACTCCAACACGCTGGGCTACCTGGGCGGTGTGTCGTGGGCCATGCTGGTGGCCCGCACGTGCCAGCTGTACCCCAACGCGCTGCCGGCCACGTTGCTGCACAAGTTCTTCCTGGTATTCAGTCAGTGGAAGTGGCCGCAGCCCGTGCTGCTGAAGCCGCCCGACTCCGTCAACCTCGGCTTCCCCGTCTGGGACCCCAGGGTGAGCCAGAACCTTCACTTAGCCCAGGATAGATAAGGCGTACTCGTGTAGCATCAGTACTACATCCCAATACATATATGGTAAAGCCGTTAGACTACAGTCTGATGGGTTATATGTCGTAGAATTTCTTTTAGGATATTATTTTATTTTTTCGTTTTGTTTTTGAACACCGGACACATCCGTACACATATTTAGTAGACAGCTTGTCACTTTTTATTACTAAGATCATCACATATCATAACGAAAATCAAAAATTACAAAAATTTGTTTATTTTGCAATATAAAAACGTAATACAATGATTTCTACCTATATATTAACATAGTATAATTTCCCAGGTAAATATGTCCGACCGATATCACCTCATGCCGATCATTACTCCCGCATACCCGCAACAGAACTCCACGTTCAATGTATCGGCGTCGACAAGAACAGTCATTATGGAGGAATTTAGACTCGGTTAGTAAATAAATGATGGATGACCTTCACCCAAGATATTTCAATACAAGGTCCATTTTCAAGGAATTATTGGATTTACATATTTTAGGACAACCCAATGTTATTGACTAGCGGCATCCAAAAATGTTTCCCAATATATAATATAATAATATTTTAATATATAATTATAAATATGAAATATAATTATTAAATCTGGAAAATTAATTTAAGATACTGTTTGCTGCCATGTCGTTTTTCTTTTATTTATTTAAACTTTGTAATTGTTTTTGTCGGAAATTATGTAAAACCATTCGTTTTAATTCACTATATTATATATATACTTATATCCAGGTCTAGCGATAACCGATGAGATTATGTTGGGCAAGTGCGGCTGGGAGCGTCTATTCGAAGCGGCCAACTTCTTCTCCCGCTACAAGCACTTCATAGTACTGCTGGCGTCCTCCGCCAGCGCGCTCGACCAGCTGCCGTGGTGCGGCCTCGTGGAGAGCAAGATACGACACCTCATCAGTTAGTACATGATGCAGCAGTTAATAATACCCACGCGTACTTACATACAAATCCACACGCACGCACCCACTCGTACACACACAGATAAACGCTTAAACACACAGTGAGAAGAGCCATGTTAAATATGAGATGAGAATTTATTATGAATTTATGAGAATGAAATATGCGAGAATTCGTTTTTATTACACATTGATGTAATAAACAGTAGGTCAGTAGTATTGTTATAGCTTTGCAAAACTGCAAAAATATTGATTTCACTTTTTCTTCACAGCAACGTTAGAAAGAAATCAGCATATAACAATAGCACATGTGAACCCGGAGTGCTACAACTCCGTGCCTTTGAACACTAACGACGGTCAACCACTAGCTCTGCCGCCAGGTATTACTCAGTTTTACATATTAGCCTCTCAAAACAAATATTCCCTTGATGTTATCTTGTATATATGTTATGCCTTTATTGACATATTCCATCAATTTACTTGCAATTTTAATTTGCAATACTTTCATCCGGACCGGATGTGTATGGTAAGGGAAGTCCACTTAGTTAGGGCTTGTAATAAGAATATTTTTTAAATATGATGGTACTATTGTAGGAACGCCAGTTCCGGCTGAAGAAGGTGCTCCGACTGAGGTGAACAAAAACGATAAAGTAAGTTATTATAATTGAGAAGGACAAACACGCCGGCGTTTAGGAGTGTGGTGTTTATTATCTTCTTTAATTACTTTTTGAACACTTAGAAAAAAGTGCATTTTAACTAACGCTGTAGTATGTTTTATGCGGTTTGCATTAACGGTTGAGTTTAATAAAAAAAAATATTAATAGATTACCAGCCAGTTTTTAAAAAGAAAAAAAAAAAAATATAAAACTCAAAGATTGTATGTCACGACATCAACCTAAAAAGGTTAACATTGTATTTGACAACAATTAAATTGTTTCTGAAACATTTCTTAATAATAACTTACTAAGACTCTAGTTGTACAATATGGCTTTCTAACTCTTCGGTACATTATTTTTTTTCAGGGTGAAATAGTAGCGAACGTGTGTTCAATGTGGTTCATTGGTCTGGTGTTTGATAAGACCAACGTTAATGTGGACTTAACATATGATATATCGTCATTCACTAAAGCGGTTCACTACCAGGCGGAGAATACTAACGTGCTGCGGGAAGGAATGACTATTGAGGTACTAAGAATATATTATTATGTAATTAATCGAGTATATTTCTTCTAAAATATAAATATATATTAAATAAATAAGTAACAATAATATTTTAGACACAATCCTTACTAATATTATAAATGCGAAAGTAAGTCTGTCTGGCCATTACGCTTTCAAGCCGCGCGATATAACAGAATTCCACGCGGGCAAAGCCGCGGGCGGAAAACTAGAACAAGTATACAATACATATGTAATACATATATGAATAATTCTAACTTAAAACCTATCATTGTAAATTGCAGTGTTACGAGTCAAATTAATTCTTGATTCTAGTAAAACTAAAACAAATTCGTACATTAGCATAATTATGCTGGAATGAATGAAGTGAATGCTATTCGCCTAGGCTTTTATTTAGATGTAAAATTTCCTTTACGTGTCATCAGGCCCGCCACGTGCGTCGCAAGCAGCTGCACCAGTACCTGTCCCCGTCGCTGTTGCGGCGCGAACGAGTCGTCAAGCGCAAGCTCGACGCACACTCGCTCGCAGTCACACACAAGAAGACCAAGCGACTGTCGGAGAGCAGCGTGAGTCATGACACGAGTGCCGGCGGGCTTTATATTTAAATTGTGAATACTGATAGTGTTAGTTAAGTGTGTGATTGGCCTAATGTTTTGTCTGGACTATCCTATCCAGTTTTACCTAACCATTTACTAGGCCATTAGCAAGAGTTGTGACCTAGTAATTAATTTAAGGGTACATAAAGGCTTGACAAACTTTTACTTTTTAATAAATGGATTTTTTTTACTTTATCTGTACAATAAAGTTGAAAACAATATCATATTAATATAACACGCTTATTCCAGACCGAGGAAGTCAGCGTATTGTCATACAATGAGGACTCGAATTCTTCCAACGTGTACGAAGTGCCCCTCCAGAACGGCACCAGCCACGGCCCAGAACAGAAACCCGCTGAAAAGCTGGCGAGCGAGCGTCCCTCCACATCCAACAGCATCGCGTGCACGTAGCAGTACGAGGAGTGGCGTCGACGGTTTATATACGGAACCGCCCACGCCAACAGAGTCAAGCGCGTCTAGACGTTTAGTGTTAGTGTTAAGTGACAAGTGTCGTAGTGTAAGAACTGTATAGTGATGTGATGGATTTTCGGAATTTATAATTGGTAAGTTGACGGTTTTGGATACGTTAAGTTTTATTAATGAATTGTTTTTAAAGGTTGGTATTATGGAATTTATGATTTTGTATTTATTGTTAGTTATGCCTGTTGAAATTGTCCTATTTCAGGTCGTCGGTTCGCTGCAGACACGTGAGTTGGTTCAAACAATAGTTAGGACTTATTGGCGTTCGTGAGGAAACTATTTAAACTTCGCACGCTGTAGACTTATAAATGATATATTGTAAATGTATTTTTATCTTATATGGCGGAGATATATTTGGAAAGATTTTTTTATAATTATGTATATCTAGTTATTGTCTCGATTGTCGTCTTAATACCATTTATATAACACGTTTTATAAAATATTGTAGAAGTCATGTCCACAAGATGTAAATAGCTTTCTTGCAAACGCCCGTGTAGTACAAAGTGGAAGAAACTTTATATGAATTATACAAAATAATTCAATCTTGTGTTACTATATTATTTTTCTTTTGTCCCCAAACCGACTATTTAAAAAAAAATATTATGTATACTCAAATTTCTTCTACTTACCAGTTTATTCACACTATTCCAAATATCACTATCTATATTTAAATTTAAGTATTATGCATCATTCTTTTTGGATTTGTTTGTTGCATCCTAAATCTTAATTAATTTTGAATTTATTGTTTTTAAGTCTTTTCATGCTTGGTTTTTCTTGTAAACAATCAGGTTTATATTATTATTATGTCTTGATGTAACAAGCTCTCTTTAACTTTCACTATTTATTTATTATTAATATTTAAAATTATTAAGTGAATTTAAGAATATGAACATGTTGATTTGTTTGAGAGGACATTTACCACAAACATTTGGTTTTACTAATTGATGTATTAATATATATTATTATTTAATGATTGGATCACAATACATATTCGATTTTTATTCATAACATCATTTTTAAAGAGGCACATAGTTTTGTTTAGAAAAAAAATATCTCATGTATTATAATTTTAACAATGCTCCAAAAAGAGTGGTTGCCAACTCGTAAAGCAGAACAAAGTGTGTGTTTGTTGGGATAATGAGAATAAAACTGTCTTCATATGTTGTGATTTTCTTTATTCTACACTATTATAATGATCTAATCATCCTACCAAACAACTAAATATAAATATATCAATCTCGCAACTTGCCCCTCACAATACATTTCTATAGATATAATAACATTAAAGAATTTGTTATCAATAATTTCCGTTACAAAAATATTGAAAATAACAAATAATTCAGCTGTCAATACCTAATAGGAGATTAGTAAAAAATAAACTAGAATTTGTATTGTAGGTGGTATACAGTGTTTTTAAATTAAAAACACTACTAAAGAGTAAGTTAAAGCAAGTCCTTTGATTTCGTTAAAATTAAGCTGCCCTTAATAAAGATATTCATTAAAACATTTTCAGAATGCAACTTAAATGAGAGCAATTTAAATATAACTTTTTTTGTATTAAAAATAAGAATATAAGATTATTCTATGTTTCAGAATTCAGTATTAGATATAAAGTCAATTAATAAAATAAACTATCAGTTAATATTTTAATTGCATTCACAAGTTGTTGGAAAATAAAAACTAAAAATATAATAATTTGAATGAAGAATTTAATGATATTTGTTTAAAAGACATTTTGATTATACACATTTATTTGGTCTATCAATTTAAAAAAAATCTAATTTGAATTGAAGATTTTTTTTCAATAATAGGTGTTAAACAATAATACTACAGTTTCAGTTTATAGTTTATACGTCTGATAAGATTTAAACATAAAAACGTAACTAAACATACACGTAACAACTATTTACATATTTTCCACAGTAATTAACTTAACAACTTTTACTTGACAATAAACTGTTAAAATAACTTTTTCGTATTTTTATAATATATTCCTCATTGAATATTCCTGAAATTTTATTAGGTTTGTTTTGTGTTTAGGATGATTAAAAACATTATAAATTGGTGTTAAATAATTTTAATAACGAATCACGTTACATGGAAGGCACAAGTATATAAATAAACGTAATTCCACATAGAGTTTAAGAATCTTTGGTTCTTTCTGAGAACTTTCTTGATGTGTAAGTTGTATATATTGATAGCCAATTCATTATAATTATATATACAAAAATATTATTGAAAAATTTAATAAAAAAAAGAAATAAAATATATATACAAGGGCTTAATGTTGTATTATTTACCTCTGTCTAATTTCAGGTAATTTAATATTATCTTACTAATTTACCAACATGATGTGTTTTGGTTTTCTCTAAGATTTTGGACATCACATGATTTCGTACTTTATGAGGAGTCACTGTAATAGATAAAAATATACATATTTATTGAATCATTTAACAAATAAATTATTATAAAAACGTCTTAATTTTTTATCAATGCCTAATCATTATTAAATTTCCAGATGGTCAATAGACTGACTATTATAATACTTAACATTAAGTTATAGAAGCTATTGAACAGAAATAAATCATATAATACCCATTTATTAGCTTGAACTGGCTGGCTCTGAGTCTGTAGCTCCAATAATTCATTCTGTATAGACACACTTAGTTCTTGTATAGGTACAGGTTCTGTTTTCCAAAATACTTTCTGATACTTGCTGGTACGATTTCGCCGCTTATGGGCTTTCAAATGCACCTGTTAAAACAAAGGTAGATGCAAACATTACTATAAAATTAATATTTTTATTGCCTTATTAATATAAATATGTTGATAAAAGTTGTCTTATCACATTTTGCGACATAGATGGCATGTAATATTTGGACTATAAGACAATTCAATATTCACCATAAATATAAAGGCTTAGAATAGAATACAGTGATAAGAATTAAAAAAAAATGTGTATATGTGTGTGCAAAAATCTTTCATGGTATTGGTACCTTCTTAACGTGGGTATTGACCATAGAGCGCAGGTGGAAGAGGGCGGGGCACAGCGGGCAGCGACGTGCCGGCGCCGTGTGAGCGCACACTGCGTGCTGGTTACGACGGTTTAACGACACGAAGCCGCGACCACACACCTGATCACATTCGTATTAGTTATACTATTTCTTATTGTAATATACAGGGTTAATTATAATTAATTAGCCACTTCTTTCAGGCAGCCTCTCTACATCAAACACAACAACATTTATTTTTAAATGTAAGTTTTTCCATACAAAATTTATTTGTTCACTCTGAGCAAGTACTATCTCTGAGCATAGTCTGACAAAAGACAGAGTAATAAGTAAAAGAGGGAGTAAACATTTTTTGTTTCGTTTTTCTTGTGTTGTTTATGAAGATTTGTAAAATGTCATATATATTGTATGTATTATATGTCTTATAAATTTTATATCTTATTATTTTTATGCATTATTATATGTATTTTTATATATATATAGATAGTCTTATATAAATATTTTTTATTTTATTTGTATGTTTTGCACACCTACCAACATCCTCCCCTATACATCGTAAGGTTGGCTGGTTGTAGAGAATGTATTGGTGGCATTAAGCCAGCCTTTTCTGCTTTATATTGTATATTGTGCAATAAAGAATTAAATAAATAATAAATGTAAAGGCTGCTTGTCAGTGTTGGACAATTAATTAAAAATAATGCTGATACACATATAAAAATCAATGAAATTTGTTATACAAATAATACTAATAAATATGTGCCTTATTTATTTACTATTAGGAAAATTTCACTGTTGAATATTGTAAGAGATTCAATATTTATTAATTTGTATTTTTTTTTGTTTTTATTCTAGTTAGCTATTGATTTTTTTTAATTTTTCTATGATATATAAATTATATGAATATGTATATACAGGGTTATTTGTAATTAGTTAGCAAGTTCTTGCAGGTAGGCTCTCTACATCAATCCCAACAACATTTGTTCTACGACTTTTTACAAATCTTGATAAACAACACACAAAAAACGAAACAAACAAAAATGTCTGCTCCCCCTTTTACTTATTACTCCGTATTTTGTGACAAGTACTTAAAAGATACAACGTCCGGGCGCCATACCTACGCTCAGAGTTATGCAATTTCAGAGACAACATTTAAATTTCATAGCATGTAATTTCTTAAAATTTTATGCTATTTACAAAATTTTAAAGATATGCATATCTTACTTCACAGACATAAGGTCTCTCATTGGTATGTAGTCTCTCATGCCACAACAAGGCTCTTTCATCCACAAAATCACGATCACAGGTCGGACAGGTGTATTTGCGCCTTTTCTTTGGTTCCTGTTTTATCTTGCCAGGATTTTTTCTGTAAAAATGCATGAATTATTTATCTTATCCTAAATCATTGTAAAAGAGGCTAGGAAAATAAAAAAATGAACTCACTTAATATCATTATTGACTTCATGTTTCTTTATATGAGTTTCAAAGCTAAGTTCTCCCTTATACATTTTGCCACAATAGAAACATGTATATTTTTTCACATGCTTCTTATCTTTATGTTCCTTTAAATCATTCTCACTAACAAGCATCAGCCCGCATACTTCACAAATATGGAGGCCATCAGACTGACTTTTGTTCTTCATCTCCTCATGCCATTTGAAGTGTTTTATTATCGTGTTACGTTTTTTAAACACCATATTGCAGATAGCGCATGTGTGTATGCCTGTGTGTGTTTGTAAATGATTATTGAATTCATCTTCATCTTCTATTATTGCCTTGCAGATCTGGAAAATAAATGGACTATTTGTAGTCAGATGTCAAAGTATTGCTTAAAAACCTTAACGTCTTTTTTTCAGTAACCCTGTGATAGGCTGTTTAAAAGAAATATATCAAATAAGTTTTAAGACCCACTGTTAAAGAAATGTTTTTTTAAATTTTATTATATCATTTATAGCTGATTATGTAAAACCTTTTATAGTAAGGAACTATAAGGATTGGTTCATAAATGACTAAGCACTAGGACCTGGGATATGGGCAAATAATCTCAGACAAGCAGACTCAAGTCTTAGCATTTTATTTTTTTTTCTTAGCTTTCATAGATAAAATGCCAACCTTAAAAAACTAAATTAAAATTATATTTAGTTATGTTAATAATAGAAATATAAATTAAAATGTATGTGTATTTAAAACTAAGTATGGCAATTTTAATAGCTAATTAAACACTAAGGATTACCTTACAAACAAAGAGATCTATACCATGTTCTTCTTTCATATGCTCTTTCAACTTTCTCACAAACCGATACCTGACAGGACATCGGCTACAAATTTTATATTCCATGGGTTCCCGCTTTCTTTTCCTTTTTTTACCAACTTTAGTTTCTGGTAAATGATCAAACATTAAACTAATGTCATTCTCTGTATCAACTGTGATTAATGAGCCATCTTTCTGTGGTTTAAAGAATGTGGGCTCCCCATCTTCATCCATGACAATCACTATGTTTCCTTCATAACTTTCTTCTGATTTTATATTACTTTCCATATTTATTCTTTGGTCCTCAATAAATTTTTCATTTTCCGGAAAAATGCTTTTAAATGGAAATTGGGTAATATCAAAATCATAATCCATATCAACACTGACAATAGGCAGAGGTATGCACAATGAATCAGCTAAAACATCCTCTGGGCAGTTAATTGACTTGACATGGTTTTCTAACTCATTAACATAGAATTCAAGAATCTCATTACTTCTTTGTGTAAGAAGGTAGAATTTGTAAGCCTCCGAGGCAGAAGTAAAACAGCTGGAACAAACTCTGTAGTTGTCAACATGTGAAATCTGGAATAATATTAGTACATATTATAAAATACAATCAAGTCTAAGGTATTGGTTGGTATTATTAGGTAACCATACCTTTATTTGACAAACTGTTTGCAGCACATCCGCAATGCAATATTCGTTGTTCTCTTTACAAACACTTGTAAATATATCCTCATAGAGATCTTCCAAAGGTAGTAAGCATATTCGACACAAATTTTCTGATAGAGAACCATTTACAATATGTTTCACGAGATTTTGTAAATTGATTGACTTGGCCATTTTTTCCTGAAAACTATTACATTTAATTCATACAACTGTAAAATCATTTCTAGATAATAACCTTGTTTGAATAACATTATCACAATTCACAACAAATTTGATTTTACCTCTGTAATCTGTATATACTACTGATGCGTTCTTGAAAGTCGATTTTGCGGTTCATTCAGTATTTTAGACGCCATATTGAATTTTTTATATACTTTTGCAGTTTCCTTCTTTTTCAAGCAAATAAAAAAAATAATGATTCCAAATGATTAATTTATTAAAAACTCATATATGTACCAAAATAACTATAAAATCTATTACATACATATTTTCAATACATTACTATGTGTTAATATTATCCTATATCTTAAGGTTTTAAAATAATTAACTGCATATTTGCGAGTTTGTGATTATGTGTAAATGATAACATTATTATTTTCTATTTAAAAAACAGTATTATTTACGAATATATGGTCTTATGGATTTAGATATTTTGTGTGCGGCCAAAAAGCTATAGAAGTAAATTCTATATTAGGATAGTTTTTCGGTAAATGAGATCTCAAACACAAGTATAAATAACAGGATAGGACTATTTATGAATAAAAATTAATTAATGGACCGTCATGTTGGAAAATAATATAAAATATTTTGTTTTACCTGGAAAGATAATCTGTTTTGTATTGTTGTCTATTAGTGTAGGGCGATTTTTGTCTGTGGTAATGAGTGTATAATAAAAAAATGAATTAAAAAGTACTTGTCAAAAATATTACAACTTTTGTCACAATTGATGTCATATTTGTAATAAAATATTTACCTTCACTATTTTGATGTAATTATTTACTAAGTTATATTACATTGTGAGTTTATTATACAAGTGTTTTGCATTAAATTATTATCTACCGATCCATAATTTTGTAATTGCTTAAAGATATTGTAGGCAATTATAAAGGTCGAAATACCTTCAGTGTTCAATTTCAAATGGATAATTGGCCTGTAGAGATAACTAAATCAGTTTTGGCGCACTGCTGGTACGATGCAATGTTTGTGGTTACTTACCTCTTATAAATGCATGAAATAGTGTTGCTTGAACTCAATATATTCCTGAAGCTCTGAATTTGTTTTATTCATTACTATCATAATATGTGTATATAAAAGCTATTTTATTGCTTATGTGTTTTAGGAATAATGAAGGAATAGAGATTTTAAAGTGGGACAGTGAGAAACCCATACTTATATGATTTAACAATGAAGTCCCAAACCTCCCCAGTCCCGGAGGATGTTACTGAACAGATTGACGCTGATATAGATGTTAAAGAGGGAATAAGCCATATAGTTCTTGATATAAAATCTGAAACTGTAGACACAAATATAAATAATGAAGAACCGGAAAATTTGTATGAAGAAACGGAAGTTGATATTAAAAGAGAATTCAGTCCAAATTTTGAACAAGTAGAAATAGCACATGACAAAGAATTGATTACTGAAAATCTAGATTACGAGGAATCATTGCCCTATGATAGTATTAAGAGTGAAGGTGATGATGAAAAAATGGATTGCTGTGATGATATAGATGAGGAAAGCTTGGACAGTGATGAAGCTCAAGCACTGAATAATGTAGAAGCCTGTTTGCAAGATGACAATGGTATAAAAAATGAATATGTGGTAAGTTTTATTTTTTTTTAATAATTTTTATTACAATCTGTCTTGGGAACATGCAGCAAAATTTGGGTCAGTATTATAAGTTATGCAAGGTAAATATTGTATGACATTAGCTTTATTTTCATTTTAGAGTAAATCTTGTAAGTACTTGTCTCTTTAATCTTTGAACACTGGGGAATATAACATCCATCAGATAGTGTGCTAATTCATTTGGGTCTGTCTGTAGTTTCTTTTTATAAGTTTTAATTGTGTCCCTTAATTCATCCTTCACATATTTTATACCAAGGTCCTGGTGAAGTCTTTCGTTTATCACATACCTTGGTGCATTAACTATCATTCTTAATATTTTTGATTGAAACTTTTGTAGGATTTTCTCACCAGTATACCATATGTCCATATTCGTTTTATTATAACCTTATATAATACAAGCGTATTTTCCATTGACAATGGACTACTCTTATTAATTAACCAGTACAGTTTGTGTACTTGTTGACCCATTGTAAAGTGTTTAGTAATGATGTGTTTTCTCCAGGTCAAACAACAATCTAGATACATTCCAAGGGACCTCGCTTCTTCTGCTTGTGGGATTGGTATATCAATTAGAGTTAATGGCAGCATGTTTGTTTAAATGTGACCTGCACTGATTTTGTTTCGTTAGCCTTAATGCGCCAGTCTTTCAGCCAATCTGTTATTTTGTCTAAATTGGCCTACAGTTTAGAAGATGCTTGATTTGGTGAATCATTAGAAGCCATAATAGCTATGTCGTCAGCAAATGTCCCGATAATAGCATCATCGGGTATAGGAAAATCAGCAATATAAAGAAGGTACAAAGTAGGTCCCATAATACTACCTTGCAGCACACCTGCTTGGACTTCTTATAGCTCTGTTTTTGCTCCCCCTTGATTGACAATGAAGTGTCTACCCAAAAAAAAGGATCTAATGAAGTTGTAAAAGTTTATGGGCAAAGACTTTTTAATTTTATATAATAGACCATCATGCCAGACCCGATCAAATGCCTGGGATATTTCAAGGAATGAGGCTGTACAGTAACGTTTCTGTTCGAATGTTTTGACAATTCCCTCTACTAATCTGTAAATTTGTTCGATTGTGCTGTGTTTTTTTTCTAAAGCCGAACTGATGTTCAGGTATGAAATCGCACTCTTCGATTATAGGATTTAGTCTTTTTAGAAATAAAATCTTCATAATTTTGGAGAGAATCGGGAGATTAAGATTATCATTAAGATTTTTGCCAAAGTGGCAAAACTTAAAAACTTCTTGTAGATGGTCTATAAATACTTGAACTTTTTCTGCATCATTAGTAGCCCGGAAGTTATTTACCTTGCGCAGGAGTGGCCGAAGACTTACAGAGCGTTTGAGATATTTGGTAGCTTTCCATTGTGAGTAATAAGTCGAGAGTTTACTATCAAGCTGTTTTAAATACTTTGTAAGGATTTGGTTACAATCATCACTTAAAAGTTGTTTTTAAGTTGTACCGTCAATTTGTTACACAGGGTTATTTGTAATTAATGGACCACCTCTTGCAGGCAGCTTCTCTACATCAATCCCAATAACATTTGATCTACGACTTTTTAAAATTATTATTATTTAAAAATGTAAGTTTTCCTATACAAAAAATATTTGTTGATTGATGTAGAGAGGCTGCATGCAAGAGGTGGCCAATTTATTAAATATAACCCTGTATATAGTTTTATCACCCGGATTTCTTGTGGTCTGCCATGATTTTTTAGCCTTGCGCTTCTTGGATAACAGTTCTCTGATAGTTAGAGAGCAATGAAAACCATCATGAGTGATAGCAGGAAGCGGAAGTGAGACCCTATCTACTGAGATACCCGGCGGTAGATAGTTTGCTGCTGAACTACGGGTCAGCTGCTAAGATCAGTTTACTACCGGACCCCGGTACCTAAGCCCTCCGGCAGCGATGCATGCGCTTGCGTGTGTAAACTGCCGGGTTACCGGTTTTAGTGTTGGATTCGTAGTGGTAAGCTGCAGAGATTCGGCGCTGTTTGTCTGGGTCCCCACAGTTGTCGGATCTTGTGCGCAGCGAGAGGTGATTGACCAGCCTAAGGCGAAGGGCTGCTGCGATCTTTTACTTCGGGGCTTGGAACGGCCCTTAAGGAGAGATCCTTTCGGGGGTCACTGCAGTGTGGGTAGAACCCTGCTTAGAGGTTAGATGGATGTGCTAGCATCTATCCGGTCACCCGACTGTATCGTAGGGTAGGCTTGCGGCCTGACTGCCTGTCGGGCAGTGACCGTGCCTTACAGCTCCGGCACCAGCTGGACACTAGTAGTTAGCCTCTCTGACGTTCTTAGCAAGTGAATTGCAAGTGCGAGAAATCACACGGGAAGTGAGCGTGCCTTACAGCTCCGGAATCTTTCATGGAGAAAAGGTAGCTTACTAGTCTTATAGTGCCGTTGACGGACGAGGTCTTCGGAGGTCAGACCTGCCGTATAAGGGTCCATGTGACAGGGGTAAACCTTGACCACATGAATAGCGGCTCAGTCCCTTATAACCGGAGGGTTGACAAGGTTGAGATGCTATATACATAAGTATTAGGACTGAAGGAGGCTAGGGCGGTGCCTGTATTATGTCCTCGTCTGACTCTTGAGGTATTTTTTCGTTTATGGAGCTTGTTATTAATTTCCAAAAATAGTTCCAATTGGTTCTACGAGTATTAAGTCTGCATGGTTTTTGGCTTCTTAGAATTGAGCGACTCAGTTTTATCTCAACAGGCGAGTCTTAGAAGAGAGGTCTATACTGGAACTGCGGGTAAAGTATGTGCTGTTGATATCTTTAGTGACACAAAAGTCAATAAGGTCTGGTTTTTCCTCTGTGTCAGTTGGCCAATATGTTGGCTCTGCCTGCAGTTTTTCATAACAGTGGTTAACCAAATGGTATTTAATATTATTCCAAATCAAAATTGCACTTCCTCCGTGAGCTTTACCATCAGGATGCATTGTGTGCTAAAATTTGTGTCCTGGTATACTGAAATGATTTTTCACAGTAAAATAAAACGTCTCTGATATTAACATTATGTCAATGTTATTTAAATACATATATTGTTTAACCTCAAGAGTATGTTTTGAAAGTCCATATTTTAATGGAATCAAGTTTAGAATCAATTTGGACGTGCGATTAAGGAAAAGATTTGTCATTGTTGTCAGTTGTTGCATAATTTGTTCCATTAAGGTCATTAAATCCCTCATGTCATCATTACTATCATTATTATTTTTATTATTAAGTTCTTCTGCTTTATGTTTATCAGATGCATTTTTTAGTAATTCGGGGTATGTTAAGCCTGTTGTAGATGTTGTATGTTAGATAATTGTTTTGTCTTTTCAATTTGTACAGGTGTTTTAGTTTTGTCAGGTGGCTATGCAAATTTGATTTTTTGTAGCTCTCTATAGACATTGCAGCCTTTATAATTTTCTGGATGGTTACCTTCACACAGTATACTCTTTAATATCAGATCTATTTTTACGGTGAAGGATTTTTGTTTAGTTTTATTTATACCATAAATGAAAATTGTATTACTTACCACATCACCGAAAAATGTGTTAAGTAATACATTTTTTTCTTGGTATATTTTTTATTTACAAACCGACGACCACGGTACAACTAAATCTGTTAGTTTGTTTGTGATTACATTATTCATAACTAATAGCTCAAAGAAAATAATATGTTTCATACTTTTTTAATTTACCAATATATACAAGAAAATAGTTTCTTTTGTATAATTTATAAGACATCATTTATTTAATGATGATTTATTTTTATTACAAAATATACATAATCCTATAAGAAACATATAAGATTATTTAATATAAACTCCAAGGTTAAAATAGAATATATCTCGTTTTTTTATTTTTTGAAAAGAAGCATCCTAATGTTAAGGTTTTGATTGTTGCCAGTATTTTACTAAGCTTTGTTAGTTCTGGTTAGGATGTTTAGTTTTTAATATATTTTATCTAAATGTTTAAGTATTTGCTAAAATTGGTATGTGTTTTTAGAATTCTTATCATTAATAATTTCTATCGAAAACAATCTGTGTGTGATTGCGCTCCCATGATATAATATATTATTTTCTATAGCTACTGTTAAATACCGTTTAGCACCAAATCTCTATATAATTATTATTTTACTATCGCCTTCTTATTTTTAGGAATCCATTAAAGAAGAAAGCGAAATCAAAGAAGAAGTCGGCATAACAGTGACGGAAACAAATTTAATATCTAATAAAGTTATTAACACAACATCTACTATAACAAATGTGCAGGACGGGCTAATACAATCTCAAACTACTAAAACACTTGTGATGGAAATACACCCCGTTGTCCAAGGAGCCACTGCCCCATACACTCGAATAGAAGAAGAAATTTTACCAACGAAATACAATGAATATGAAGAATCGTTTCAACTCAATTCCATAACTGGAGATGTTCTCTCATTGGAACAAGAAGCATACGGGTTGCTAAAACCTGATCATTATCACTCAGATGAAAAACGATTTCACTGCTTAAAATGTGATAAAGGTTACAACAAGTCAAGGGGACTAAGACACCATATGAAAGTGCATAGCTCCATAGAGAAGCGGGCGATGGGAATCATAAAAGGACTTAAAACAAGAATGGAGAATATGAAAAGGAAAATGTGTGATGATATTAAACTGGAAATTGATTCTGATTTGGATTATTCTTATGATAAAAAAGCGCGTTCAGATAGCTGCTCGGAAATGAATGAATCAGATACAAAAAAAAATGGCTATGAATGTACATGTGGTGAAATATACAAACGAAAAAGTAGAATGGTGACATGTTTGAAGTCTCATGACATTTACGCTGACTCTGATTGTTTTTCGTGTTTATCGTGCACCAAGCAGTTCAAGGACAAACAAGAATTAAATTTACACAGAAAAAGGTTACATCGTAAACGGTTTTCGTGCAAATTCTGTCCAACCGATTACGAGTCGGGTAAAGAGTTGTTTAAGCATCTACAAATACATCAAAAAGTTCAACTAATGGAGTACAAAGTTATATATGAAGTAGTTAAGGGAAAACAGAAGTTGCAATGTTTTATGTGTTCGAAATCTTTTTCTGATTTGTCTGAATTAAAATGTCACATAATGGACGATCACAAAGAGCCATATGAGTGTCAGGCTTGTGAAAGTTCCTTTACGAGAATAATCGATTTCTGCGATCACACGAAAACTTTCCATCCAGAGGTAGAAGGGCAATCTGTTTTGGACGTTCTAGAAGCATTTTCTGAACTAGTTCAAGCTTGGAAATGCGATGAGTGCGAGTTACAGTTCTATGAAGCTGATAAATTTGCAAAACATCAAGTAGAATCTCACTGTCCAGATTCTAGAGCCAAGAATCAGTTTCAATGTGACGATTGTCGTAGAGTTTTTGTTAGCCAAAAAGGTTTAACCTCGCATAGACGCATACATCACAATGCACCCACGATTGAGGAAACCGAGGCCATCCAGCAGGGAGTTATGTGCGTTGAATGTAGAAAGATCTGTAAGGACATGAACGCTCTGACGTTACACATGCGCTTACATTCACTAGAAAGAAAATATCCCTGTAAGTTCTGCGATTTTAGATTCGCTTCTCCAGAAAAACGAAAGGTTCACGCAGAATTGCACACAGGTGATATGAAATACGTATGCTTTATATGCGAGTATCAATGCAGTTCAGAGAACAGGTTGAAACATCACAAAATGTCTATCAAACATGCTAATATGAAGGAATATCTTTTAACGGGACAACCTTTGATTGAAGAATCTTCATCAAAAAATGATTCAAAAGAAGAGAAATTTAAAAAGAGAAAAGATGAGTCTTCTTCGGAGGATGAATCAGACGTAACTTGTGATGTTTGTGGTGAACAGTTTCCAAGTGAGGAGATAATGTTGGAACACAAACAGACTCACCCGTTCATTGAGTTTCCTAATGAAGATACTCCGACTAGAATATTCTTTAAGTAGATTTTTCTTGCCCATAAAGATAAAGTGTATATTGATAGCCTTAATTTTAAGGCAAATATTTTATAAATATAGAAGTTTCTTATTTATTTAAATTTTTAGTTGGAGAGTGATAGTTTTAGACAGAAAGAATATAATATTCACACAAAATTATGAGTCACAAAATACTATTTGGTTCTTTTGTTTTTTTCTTTGGTTAATAGAATTATTGTTAATTGTTAACGTTTGAGGGATGGTGAGGTTGCCTGTGTTATTAGCTAGTCTGTTAAATGTTAGGTTACATTAATACTTATATTTGTTAGCACATAAGTGGCCGGGCTTTATTTTTTTTCAAACATCTCAATTTTTAGATTTTTTTAATATAACTGAGGCTTGTATATTGTTTTTGTCACTTTTGTGCCGACAGCCTGTATCAGTGCCTGATATAATAAGTTATATTTAGAGGCTGGGTGTCGATAAAGTATAAATAAAAGGCGCAAATATTAAAATTGTATTTTATTTATCACAAATAAAATAAACCTTCGGAAATGTGCAATACAAAATCATAGTTTATTTAACTGTTGAAAAACAATAAGTCGGTTTTTTTTCAAACTATGTAATTATAAAATTATTTAAATTCAGATGTAATTAATCCTGCTCTAGAAAATGAGTAAATTATTACAAAACACTGGTAATAATTTAATTTTAGTTTTCTACAAAAATGTAACAAAAACTATAATTTACATGTAAACATATATACTACAAGGAACCTATTAATGAACATATATACATATTAAGGAATTATTTAATTTAAAATACTTTATTTGGGACAACACTTTATAAGTTACTTTGATTTAATAAATTCCATTAGTTCCAAAGACAGTTAATATATTTTCTACAATGACTTTATTATGTTATGATACTATAAAATACTTTTCACTTAAACAACAAAGTGAACACTTAAATTCTTACTTAATTTAAAAGCTGCGATGTTTTGGCGGTATTAAAATTTTTGAATAAAATGTTATATAACCGAAAAAAATATTTTTTTTAAACCATTTGTTCTTAAGAATTATTAACTATAAAACCTTTTTTCCAAAAAAAAAAAAAATATTTAAATCTCCGCCAAAACTTCATCAGCCAATTTCTAAATAACAATTCTCTCATTAATAAGTGAACTGTATTTCCCACTCCTTGGCCATGGCGGCCGCTGGCTTCCTCACAACGAGTACATCGTTACCCCGATGTAAAGTCATCTGTAAGGGGGTAGTTTTGCCATCTTGGATCAATTTTGCTGATTTAGGGGGGTTTTTAATACCCGCTATCACGATACGCTCCACCCAGGAGCGGGTGGGATAGTGCGCCTTATCGTCAATGAATCTGTAATAAAAAATATAACATGAAAATATTTACATTTATAATAAAAATATTCCTATTACTGATTGTTCTAAGTTATTGAAAAAACTAAAAAAAATCCATCAAACTTGTTACAGCTATAAAATGAAAAGAAAATATCCTAAAATTTATCATACATTAATTGATACTTACGTGTACTTCAAGACATCTGGCTGGTAGGAGAGTCTACCGTATATGTACTTATTTGACTTGTACTCGTAGGTCTCTCCGTCGTCGATGTACAGCGTGCCCGTGGCCTTGTTCTGAGATACAATATAGTATATGTATATAATTTAAAATTAAGTTTATTTGTTGGTTACTACTAAATCCAACACATACAATCTGTTATTAACATTAAAAGCACCAGAAAACTATAGAGTGCAAAATTCTTTAATCTTATTCCTCACAACCGAGTTATTAGAAGTCGAGTTTATAATTATTTTTACACACATCCTTCTATACGGCTTCTAAAATTAGGAGAAAATAATCTTCCTATACACAAACAAACATTGGCTTACGGCCTTTTACTCATCGATCCACGACATCCTAGTATGCAACCACATGTTTGTCTTACTAGAAACACACACACACACACACCTGTGAGTCGAGCGCCACCACCAGCGTGTAGGGGTCGTCCGCCATTAGCACGGACGAACGACGGACGCGCTCCTTGCGAGGGACGATGGTACCACCGCGTTGGTACACGGGAATCTGAAGAATTTTAAGAATTAGTTTTGGCAAACAAGTAAACAGTAGATAAGGTAGGTGCCTAGCTGTCTTCTGTGAGAAGGTGGTAACACATCGGTCGAGCTACAGTATAATCGCTACGATATTACTAGACTTATTAAATGTGTAATATTTAGTACATACCTTAGCAATATTCACTTCGATGGAGACGTAACCGTTTCCGGGATAGGCCTGGTAAGAGTCGGTATCGTACCAGATGGTCCGGGACTCTTTACCCGGGAAGTACACTTTCACACTAGTCACTCCTTGTTCTAACACCGGACGAACTAACAATCTGTCGCCTGAAATTAATTTTGTCATATACATATTTTTTACAAAATTATAAGTGTATTTATAATGTATTATTTTTAAATGAACATTTACGGTAGTGTACCGCACGTACGATAACGTAAAATTTCCGGTATATTTAAAATACGACTTGATTTTTCCTAAACCGTGACTTTCTAGGAAAAATGTAAAATGATCGATAATTAAACCTACGAACCCAAAAGATATGTGTTGTCGATGGTGAATGTTTGTTCTTCTTGAGGGAACTCCTGGAACAGTGGTCTCATCACGGGAAGGCCGTCGATGGAGTGCTCGTAGAACAGAGTGTACCTTAGGTATTCATTTAACATAAATTAATTTAAAATACATTTCATGTTAACATTAATTAGGATTTTTTCGAGATCTAAGATAAAATTAATTAATGGTAATTGTCTCTCTCTCTGTGTGTGTATATATTTGCGCGTGCGTGTGTGCGAATATGGGCGTGTGTGTGCGAATATGGGCGTGTGTGTGTGTGTGTGTGTGAGTGATATGTGCGCGGGTGTATGTGCGCTCACCACAGATCGAGCAGTGCATATCGTCTCCTGAGTGCGTCCCTGATGCGCGCGGTGGTGGCTGGCGGGTACAGCCAGGGCTCCCGACGCTTGGTCTCTATATGTGAGTGCGCGCGTGCGAAGGCCTGGAACGCGGCCGCCTGGGGAGAGGACGATCAGTTATAGAACCGACTATATACGTTTAAAGCTTCTCCATTGTGTTCGTTATCGTACCTGGTACCAGCGCGTCATGAGCTCCTCCTCGGGGTACTTGAAGAACCCTCCGACGTCGGACCCGCAGTGACTGACCCCGGCCGACCCCAGTGACACACACATGCGCACGGACGCCTCCAGGAAGCCCCACTCCGCGAAGTTGTCTCCCGTCCATACAGCGGCGTACCTGACGGCAGTCATCATATACATCGGTTTGGTCTTTTCAAATACAATATATACATATGTACTGTATAATGCACTAAAAAGTATGATGAGTTACAGCTAGTCTACAACTTAAGTATACGTACGTAATTCACCTACACTTAAATAATTTTTTTTTAGTTAGATGGAGTCGCGTGATCGAGCTAGTAATTATATTAGTAATACTATTTATATGACACTTACCGTTGCGTCCCAGCGAAGGTAGACCTTGTGAGTACAAAGGGCCTGTACTTGCCGTCCACTCGCTCCAACAAGCCCTGCCGAGTGCCCTTGATGTGGAATAGACCGTACTCGTTGTGGACGTGTCTGGGTACAAAATAATACATATGCGATGTTTTAATTAAATAATATTAATCTTAGTTATTCAAATATCGGTACAAGTTTAATGATAAATCAACATTTATAACACACTTTATTTACGTTTTTTAATAAAAAAAAACTATTTTTTAATTACATATCACCCATTTTGATCAAATTTAAAAAAGGACAAGGTTCGACTACACAAAATAAAATAATAAATTAAAAAATCCAAAATATTAAAATGCAAAATTTATCAAGCCGAGTAAAGAAGCGAGAGCTCCCTTGGCAGAGCCAAAGATCATAGAGTCTAGTCCTGCTAGTGTTGATTACTTTTTCCTATATTATTCTTAAATTGTTACTAACCTATGTTCCCAGTAAGAGGCGAGTCCTTCTTGACCGTCCTGAGGTGGCTTGTAATGACGACAATCTTTTGGCATTGTTATTTCAGGACCATTGAATACCTGAAAAAAACTTAAGCTATGAATCACTGACATAAATTAGTGTACATTAAATGAAACAAAGACGTTTTATGCAAAGACGACTTAATTCATATTTACTTATTGCAAATAAGCGATTTCTTTTTAATATTTATATTTGTATTTTTACAATGGTATTTATGTTTGTATGTATAATTTATATTTCAGAACAGTAGCAACAGAACTCACGCTGGGTTCATTCATGTCATTCCATATATGTACGTCCTTGCTTGTGCCGGGGAAGTTACTGAACTGATAACGCTTTACGTAGTAGTCGAAGACTACAGGATTGAAGAAGTCCAGGTATGATGATGATCCAGGCCAGCACCAACCTGTAACAAATTTGTATTGAACAAAGGCTTATAGAGTATTGTGAATGTTGTAGTTCTTAGTTAAGAGGTTGTTTTATACAGTAATTGAAATGGTTTTTTAAGAGTTAATACTAAATAACAATGTTAGTTATTACATGTAGACAATTTTTGATGACATTAAAATAATTAAAAGATTATAGATATTATAAATACAAATTTCCTTATAATCAGTGACTTTTAAGTCATCCATCTTCATAATCCAATACCCTCAAACATATTGTTAAATGTCATAGTCAAGTTAGTGACACCTACCCTCATAATCATTTCCATCCTTGTTCTTAACATAAAGTCCTTGTTCAGTAGCGTCCTCGTGTAAGAAGTACCCGGCCTCTCTCTTGATGTGGGGGTCAATGATCACAACTAGTTTCCGTCCCTTAGCAGTGAGGTTGGCTACCATTTCTGATGGATGAGCAAACTTTTCAGGATCCCATGTGAAGTATCTGAAAATAACGAAATATGTAAAAGATATGTATGTATGTGAAGATATAACAAGACCGCCAGTGAGTACTAAAAAAAAATTTTATAATTTCCCATAGACAATTTTGTTATGTAAAAGTTTATTTAGAGTTTCCAATGTTATTTCAAATACTCCTTGGTAGCGTAGGTTGAAGTAATATCAATACACCGTATTCTATCTCCCCTGTATAAACAGTGTAAACCTAAGATCATCATTGGTTGCTTACTTCTTCCGGTCAGTGTACTCAATGTCCAGCCATATGACGTCAGCTGGTATGTCGTGAGTGTCAAAGCCTTCATCCACGGCTCGTACTTCGTTCTCATCGGCGTAGTTCCACCGCGACTGGTGGTAGGCTAGCGAGAATTTCTGAGGATAAGAATAATATAAATAAAATAAGCCATTTATTTGATTACAAACCTGTGTATTTTATTAAAAACATTGATAATGATTACAAATCTATGAATAGTTTATTAAAAACCTGTAAGCTTTGGCAAAGCCGGAGTTCTACAGAACTATTTCACTGTCTTGATATTGTTCAAAACCAACACTCTCTATGAATATGTATTGCCTTCATTTCAATGGATTAATAGATTTAAATATATATTATAGACTAACGTTATACTTAGTTCATAGTGGCTTTATTTTCTTTTCTCAAGAGGTTAAATTCAAAAAGTTGTATTTGCATTTACACATAGCTTAAGAATAATATGCACAAAAAGGTAAATAACAAAATTATTAATTTTATTATATACTATTATTAATGTTTAGGATAATGTAATTTAACAATAAATAAATTACAGAAACAATAGTTGCCATTACTCACCGGTGGCAGTGGAGCCACCCCGGTCAGTCTGGTGTACTGTCTGAACACATCTGCTGGCTTGTCTCCCAGAAACACGAATATATCCACCACACCCGATTCACTCATGAACCTGCAGAAACAACATTTTTTATATGCAAGACAGATATGAGAATAAATAATTAAAAACATATTATTTTATTAACATGGCAAGTAAGACATTATATATATATAGACAATGTTGAACTAATTGACTATAATACTTGAAATTTACAATTATCAAAGGTTCATTGCCAGTTAACTAAACAATTGTTCTCACTAACAACTTGATAGTGTAGCTCAGAAAACCGATATTATTAACAATATTTATTAATATTACAACTTCATTCATTAGTATCTTTTTTAAGTTATTTTATAAAAATGTATCTGATGTATGTGTGTTCACATACATCAGATACATTTTGTTCTGATGTATCTGTCTGTGTCACGCAACTTTTAATTAATGTTCCATCTTTCGTTACTCAATGATATCATGTGTAACCGGACTTTTAGAAACAGTTCGTGTCCGCTGTAAATTTAAACGTATTAAAATTAATTCTTTGTCATCACCCCCCCTTCCCCTCTCACCGTGCGTCCACTCGCGCCGTGCGTCCTCCCGTGACGAGGTTGACGAGTGACCCGACGACGCTCTCGTCCGCGTAGTTGACAACGTCTACCCACGTCTCGGCGGAGTTGTGCCAGAACACACCCGCGCTATGCTTCTTGCTATTCAAACAAAACAAAATGTTACATTGTCTGTTTTATGTATTACATATATAGAATACATTTTTAATAATCCCTTCACATTCTTCAAAGGCAGACATATTTAAAAGTTCACACGTTTCATGTCGATAATATACCACAAAATCTTGTCTATAAATGTTATCCCTACCAATGTATGTATATACAATTCTCACCTGTGCGAATACATAACCGGTATAGCGCCGTAGATTGCCATGCGACTGTCGAGTTCATACTCAAACACGTCCAGGTTGTACAAGCGGTAGGGGTCGCCAGATGTTGTAGTCTTCAAGTAGAAGCTGTCTGTATGTTCCGGGATACCTGGTGTAGAATAAGTGAAAAACTGAATTAAGATTTTAATTTCCTAATAACAGAAGGGAGATAGAATATTGTAGAATGATAGTATGTATGTTTTTTGTTCGATAATTTTTGGTAATTTTTTAGGTCCCGTTGCTGTAGAATTTTTGGAAATTCTGATAAAAAAAACGAGACAAATAGTTTTGGAAGTCCTCTGTTGATATTAACCAAATTAAATTTTCAAAAGCGGGTCGTTTCCATAATTTTGTTCCGTAAGGAATCGCAAATAATAATAATATAACAGGTCAAATTACACACATAGATTTAACCCTAAGTAAGCAAATAATTTGTATGTGTGAAACTTGTTGAACGATACAAATACATAGAAAATACACATTATAAATATTGGAAATATATTTAATAAACGACCAAACCCAAAAATACAGACATCCTATGCTCGACACATCCATGCCTGTCCCTGTCGGGAATCGAATCCTAGCCCCATTGCGTCGCTATACATTAGGAGTCTGCGCTAACAACTGGACCAACGAGTTCATTAGGTTCCTTTCAATTTGCTCGTGTGCACCCAAATATCGAGCTTTTTTTATGAGACCAGCTTTTTTCAAATCTGTCAAAACTGTTATGTGGTTTCACTTTCACAATTCTTCAGCTACGTCGTAACTAATGACAGCCAAAGATTTTTTTAATATAAGTTCATACATAGGTACTATATGCGAAAATACTTTTTCCCCGACCTATTTAATTTAAAATAAGTCAGACCACATTCATCAATCTTTAACAATAATAAATGTAAAAAAAAACTACTTTTAGTGTATCATTAAATAAAAAAATATATACTCTAATTCACCAAATGAATGAATATTAATTAATTTCATCTTGTTTATTTACAGCGATGTATTTTAGTATATTTGAAAAAAAAAGAGGAGGAATGTACCAACGAGTCGCTGAATTTGAATAAATGGCCATGTCCTGTTAAGTTGTGTACTTATTCATTGAATACATATATCGGCCATATGTAAAACATCTTTGTATTGCAATGTCAATTCAATGTCGATATTTCAAAACGTCTTTTGTCTCGGAAGTGAGGATCAAGTTTAAATAACAATCAATGTGAAAAATTATTATATATAATCGATTTAGAACTGTATAAATAAGTGATAAGATTCATTTTTCTTTCAATACTTGTTATATATGTAACATAAATATTGATTTGAACTTTACGTAATTGTCATAAAATTTATTTTCCATTGTAATCTCAGTTTTTAAGTTAACGATGCAATTATCGAATGTTTGAATAATCGGTTTTTTTATTATTTTGTTTTGATGATAAGAAAATATACATAGAAAGAGTCCAGACCATTGAGGTAAGAAAAATGGATGTGTCTAAAAAGTACTAAACTCAAGGTATAAAAAACTTACCATATACTTGATCAGCTTCCGGGAACGATACGTCAAGAGATACGGCTTCATTTCCACGTGGTTTGCTGTCGTGGTGGGATTTAAAATTCTCCCCCCATGTTCCTTCTTCCTCCTATAATAGTACACAAACATACATTTTTGGTTACAGACAGTTATTAATTATTTACAGTTATTAATTTTTATGTTTTGATAAATTATATGGAGCGTCTGCCATAAAATATAATGTATTCTTAATAAATGATATTGTGTGTGAGATATGTACTGAACACATAACAGTAAAAAATATAAATATAATAATATAACGAAAACGATTTACAAAAGTACAATTAATTACATTATTAATTATTACCATAACGACTACAAAGATTATTATATACTGTTTGTTATTCTGTAACAAAGAGTATTCCGAGCATTGAAAATTGTCCCCAAATATTAATGTTATTCATAACATATGCCTTTGAATTCGAATCGTCAAGCAACCACCAACTCCTACATAAATATTAAATAAACATACATGTTACCAGTTATGTAAATTTTCTAGAATATATTTTAAAGCTTTTTAAATTATTTTTTAAATAATATGTAACTGGAATAAAATCAATCAATAAGATACATAAAAAAACACCCAAACAAAAATCACGCTAAATCATTGTAGAACATTCTTTATTAGAATTAATATATAAGAAAAAGTTTGCCAATTCACTACATCGGGTTCTACCTGCATATTTCAATATATAATCATGTGTTGAAAATAATAGTTTTTGTCACAAGTAAACATTATACTCCGGCTTTTATGAACAGACAGACGGTTTATACTCTAACCACCGGCATTAAAGGCTCGTCCAGTGGTATGATAATGATATTATGTGTTTGTCAAATAATAACGTTTACATACATTGGGACGAATGCCTTGCATGCCGTTTGCCTGAGCTGGAAAATACCTACAATTTTTCAGAATTAGTGTCAGAATTGTAAAAAAAAATGTTATCTTTGAACTCACATTTGGTTAGATGCATCAAACTGATTAAATATTTATCCGTTACGAATGCGAATCGAACCTGTGACCTCACGTACACTATTAACAAGAACAAACATTTGATAATTACATCGTTAACTTGACGACTGAGACAGTAATGGGAAATAGACTTTATAACAAGTTTATAGAGTTCAAATCCTTTATATATTGGTTATAACACGTATTGAAAAGAAAAATGAACCTTATTATAGTGAAATACATTTCATAATCGATTATTTGTTACACAATTGTCATTAAAACAAACTACTATGTGTTTAAACAAAGGATTATTAAGCTAATGGACTTAGTGGTTTGTGGTATTTGATAACCTTTAATAATTATATTTATAAATAAGTATAACTAATAATAATATGTAATAATATGTCATTGTGCAGTATCAATATGAAAACGAACCTAGTATGTAGATTTCTCTTATGTACATTAATAATGAATAACAACGTAATTTCAAAAGAAATGAAAATATTATAAAATTATCACCACACAGAATTTCATCTATTATTTTATGTGTAATTCACAAACAAACAGACAAATAGATTTAGGTGTCTGTATCGTATCTGTATTCAATATACAGGTAACAAAGAAAAAATATTAAAAACTCTGCAATATAAATACAATTTAAGTACATTTATATTCTTCTATTCTCATTTTTATATAACTGATATATATTATATGTAGGTATTTATATTTAGAAATAATGAAAATTAAACCAAATAAACATCAAAACGACCAGGATTAGAACCTATGACATATCATATTGGAAGCGTGACACCGTATATACAGACATATTTAAATAAAAACAATATAAAAGAAAATTAATAAACAAAAATATTTATAATATCAGATCTGTCGCGGTCGGGGGCTGCGGTCTTAGAAGACCGGAGCGGCGTTACGCCGAGGTCGCTAGATTGGACCTCAGCTACCGCACCCTTCCGCTTTTGTAGGGCGAAACGAACCCTGTCCGCAGGAGTGACGTCAAGTCGGGTGACTAATGATCACTCCTAACGGGCGCCGGTGATTCGTTTCTCATGGATATAAGGGTCTCGACTCGAAGGGGTAATTAAAACGAGCATGTAAGGACACTCAATTAACCTAGTCACGAGTAGCGTTTTCGATCGGGCTCTTCTACGATCCTCCCGTGCAATATTAGGGCTCTTCTACGATAATCCCTCACGACGTTGTTATACAGGGCTCTTCTACGATAATCCCTCACGATGTTAAGATTCAGGGCTCTTCTACGATCCTCCCTGTTCTTCTTTCTTCAATGTTGCGGTCCGAGGCGAATGGAATACCTCATCCCCGCGCTAGCCGTTTATTAACTAGCCGGATTTACCGTAAAGAGAGCCGCTGAATAACAACGCATTTTACGCGTATTTTTACTATGCCCCCGTGACTAAGTTTCATATAACTTTATTCGTTTTATATACACAGACATGACAATGCAATATTAAAAAAGGTTACAAAATTATCTTTATATACACATATAATAGTTAATGAAAGCTATATAAACACAAAAATTACAAAGAATGAAATAGTAAAAATATAAGAAATTCTATACAATATAAATCGCTTTAAAGTCTTATTTCTTATAAACTATTATTCTTTCACATAAAGTGTAATACCATATTACGTTCGTCCCGTTATGTACTATCTATTTATTTCACTTTAAACAAGTTTTACATAATTTTCTATTCATTCGGGGTATATTGAGAGCGAAAGAGATAGCCTTCGAATGCTATCTCTCTCTTTCTTAGTGTTGCACAAAAGAATGCTCCGTAGCGAGTGCGACAAACGCTTACTATTTAATGTTTCTAAGTGATTTTAAATTTCTAACAAGTTATATGAATTAATGAATTATGATCAAAACAATGAAATATTATTAATTAAATAATAATCTTAATGCCGAGAATTGTCGCCGACATCCTCCCCCTCGTGCGAAGCACCATTTCTTAGCTAGGCGACTCGATGTTCCCTCCCGACGTTGCGCTCCTACGAAGCCGTCGTCTCGTCCGGTGGCGTCCCGTTGCACGTCGTCTGGTGCGGGACCAACAGCACCACCTTGGAGCTAGGCCTCTTCAAGAGACCTCCGGCCGTGCGCACGTCAACCACGCGCGTGCGGCCGTCGGGTCCCGGGTAGATTTGCACGATCTCTCCGCGCGGCCAGGTATTCCGTGGCAGCGTAGAGTCGACGATGAGGACCACGTCCCCCCGCCGCAGGTCTGGAGCGTCTCTTCTGCCGTCGAGTTTCCTCGGGATGAGCGTGGGCAGGTACTCCTTGACCCACCTCGCCCAAAAGCGGTCGGCCAGATGCTGCACCGCCTTCCAAGTGTGTCGCCTTATTTCACTGTCGTTGAAGGCCCCGACCCTCGGGGCCCCACACGACCTACCTATTAGGAAATGATTAGGGGTGAGGGACTCTCCCTCTTCGGTCTCGACTAAGGGTCGAGAGTTTACAATGTGCTCTGCCTCTAATAGCAGTGTATGTAACGTTTCTTCCTTCGGCTGTTTCTCCTTAAGGGTTACCGCCAGGGCCGTCTTAATGGAGCCCACTAGCCGCTCCCATGCGCCTCCCATATTGGGCGCTCCTGGCGGTATAAATTTCCATCGCATGCCTATAACTTGCGCCTCTGCAGCCAGTTTCTCTTGCTCGCGCGTGTCCCAAGCATCTTGTAGCTCCTTATTCGCCTTCACGAAGTTAGTGCCGTTGTCGCTGAACATTATCCGCGGCGTCCCCCTGCGTGCGACCATACGTCGCAACGCGAGGATCATGGAGTCCGCCGTCAATGAGGTGACTAGCTCCAGATGAACTGCTCTGGTGGTTAAACAAGTAAATAGCGCCCCCCATCTCTTCTCGTTACGGCGGCCTACAGTGACGGTCATGGGTCCGAAGTAGTCCACCGCGGCGCAAGTGAACGGTGGTTCACCAAACTTCAGTCTCTCATGTGGTAGGTCTCCTGTAGGCGGCGTCTTCGGGGTGCCCTTGCGCACCTTGCACCACTGGCACTCGTGGGCCGTCGCTCGCACGGCCGATCGTAGTCCTAATATCCAGAACCGCTGCTTCAGTTCGTTCATGACAGTCGCGTGGTTCCCGTGGTTGAAGGTATCGTGATAGTGCTTGATGATCAACCTAGTGATCCTGTCCTTTGCATCCAACACTATTGGTTGCTTCATGTCGCCGTCTATACCTCTCGCCGCGTTAATCCTTCCTCGGACCCTTAGTAGTCCGTCTCCTATGGTGAGATCCAGCCTTCTAAGCTTGCTAGTTCTGTCAAGTTGCCTTTTCTCCGATGTGTTCTTGATCTCGTTCTTGAAGCACTCTTGACTCCTTCGTAGCAGCAATTGTTCCGCCCTCAACAGGAGGTCGGGCCCTAATGGCCGCGCGCACGCCCGTTCGTCGGGCGTTGAAGACGAGGGCAACTTCACCCTTGCCTTCTTAGCGTATCTTCTCCAGGCTGGATCCTTTCTACGTGTGATTAACGTCTTCTCAGTCTTTCTTCGGCACAAGTCGATGAATTGCAGTACCCGCGCCGTTGTTCTCCATAGCCTCACCCACCTAGAGAACCTAGCAGGTTCTGGCGTGGACGAGTCGCTGGCGGTCGTCGCGGTCACTGTGTGCTTCACTTCTCTGTCTTCGACTGTAGGCTGCGACTTGAAGCTTCGGTGCTCGGGCCATTTCTCCTCGTTCATACTGAGGAACTCAGGCCCCGTGAACCATCTGTGGCCCTCCGCGAACTGTCTCGGTGCTCCCCGGGTCGCGTCGTCCGCCGGGTTCTGACTCGTCGGTACCCAACGCCACTCGTTTGGACGCGTCGTGTCTTCTATCTCCGCCAACCTGTGCGCCACGAACGGTTTGAACGTCCGGGGATCCGAACGTATCCACGATAATACTGTACTTGAGTCCGTCCAGTAAGTCTTCTTCTTCGGGGCGATGTCCAACTCATCTATGGCCGATTGCGCCAGCCTCGTCCCTAGCAGCGCGGCCTGCAGCTCTAACCGCGGGATGGATATTGGCTTGAGCGGCGCCACGCGCGCCTTCCCAGTCAATAAATTTACCGTCCAACGGTCGCCTTGACGCTGCCTCCAGTACACCGCGCACGCATAGGCCGTCTCACTGGCATCTGTGAAGATGTGTAGTTCTCCCTCTTCTCGAGACGGCGCAAAGCACCTCGGTATCCTCAGGTCCTTTAATAACTCTACGTTCTGTAGATAAGATCGCCAAGCCTCTTCGCACCCCGGCGTTATAGCTTCATCCCAACCGATGCCGCTACGCCACAAGTCTTGAATCAACCTCTTTCCTTGTACGAGGACTGGAGACGCGAGACCCAGGGGGTCGAATGTAGACATCACTGCACTCGTCACCTGCCTCTTCGTCGGCGTCATCTCCGCGTAGACTACGTCTTCGTCTAAGTTCCGAAAACAAGTTCTAAAACCCAGGTGGTCGTCCCGCGTGAACCAACGGAGACCCAGCGTCTTCTCTTCCTTCGACCCCAGTTCTACCTCCGAACTCGCCTCTCTCTCGTCGGAGATCGCCTGGAGTACCGCAGGTCGGTTTGAGGCCCATCCCCTCAACTCGAAGCCGGCCTTCTTGTGAACCTGGAACACTTCGCGGGCGACCTTCTTAGCTTCTTCTTCCGTGTAGAAGCTGTGCAGGTAGTCGTCCATGTAGTGGTTAGCCCTAATGGCCTCTGCGGCCGCGGGGAACTCCCCCTCGTGTTCAGCAGCATTTGAGTTCTTCACGTGGATGGCCACGCTGGGCGAAGAACAAACACCAAATGTCACTGAAGTCATGCGATAATGCTTCGGAGGCTTCTCTCGCTCATCTCCGCGCCACAAGAAGCGTAGACTGTCCCGGTCTTCAGGCCTCACCTTTATCTGCAGAAACATCTCTTTTATGTCGGCCACCACGGCCACTGGCCGCTGACGGAAGCGTAACAGGACGCCGAACAACGGTTGAAGTAGATCTGGCCCAGGTAGTAGCATGTCGTTCAGGCTTTTACCCCCGAACTTAGCTGCGGCGTCGAACACTAGCCTCATCTTCTTCTTAGTCGGATGAGTCACGGCGAAATGAGGCAGATACCATCTCCTTGCAGACGTGGATTCCTGCTGAGCCTCCTCCGCGTAGCCGCTGTCCAACAGGTGCTGCACCTGTTCTCCGTACCCCTTCTTGAGTGCCGGGTCCTTATCCAACTTCTTCTCGATATTCCGCAGCCTGTTCTCAGCCGACTTTAAGTTATCGAGTGTTTCTTCGTTTTCGTTCTTCCACAGGAGCCCAGTCTCGAACCGGCCATCTTCCATTCTCCTTGTGGTTCTTAGGAGTTGCTCTAGCGCCTTACCTTCCGCATCGGTAGAGGGTCGGCGCGGTTGGACCCCGAGCGACTCGATCGCGAAGTGGTCCTTCATCAGCTGCTCCAGCTCATCTTCTGAGGCAGCGGTGTGCGCGCACGTCATCACGTTCATTGGTCTCGACGCTCCGCCGTCGGAGCCGTGCAGCACCCACCCCAGCTGAGTCAATGATGCTACAGGTTGATTCCTTTTTCCTCTTCTTATGACCCGCGTTATGATGATGTGCCAGTTGTCTTGACCGATGAGCAATCGAGGCTTCTCCTCGTCGTATACCAAACGCTCTAACATGCGTTTAAGGTGCGTGCACTTCTTCAATCTTGTTTTATCTAACCTCTGAGGTGTGAGGTGTAGATCCTTTATCGTTCTCACTCCTTCGAGTGTCTGCCGCCGCGAGTGATGTACACCCTTCAGCTTGAGGTTGACGCGCATGGAATCTTCACTTCCCAAGATCTTGCCTCCGACCGTCTCCAAACGTAGAGGCTCCTTCGGCCCCTTCAGGCCGATCTCATGTGCCACTGAAGCATCAAGTAAAGTCACTGTGGACCCTTCGTCCAATAACGCCAATATGGTAGCAGCCCCCTTCGGGCCGTACACCTCTACCGGTACCATCTTCAAGTACGCCCTCGGCGCGGTCAATGCGTTCACCGGTAGCACTACGTTGTTTGACTTTTCTTTTTCTTCTTGCTTCTGGCCTTCTTTCTTGTAGTAGTGAAGCAGGTTATGATGCGTCCTCTTGCAGTCCTTGCAAGGCGGCTTCTTACAATTTTCTTTTCTATGCTTGCCTTGCAGGCAATTAAAGCACCCTCCGTGCTTTATCACTATGTCCCATCTCTCTTTGACGGACGCCTGCAAGAACTTCTTACATCCCGCTAACGGGTGTTCCCCTTGACAGTGCGGACATGAGGGCTTCTTCTCAACACTAATATCGACCGCGGCGTGCGCGGCTTGTTGTCTGTACGTACCTTGTCTCCTTATCGTAGGTTCCAGAAGTGCGTACGGCCCGCACCGATCCGCCTCTCTATTGAGGAAGTCGGCCACTGTCACCAGGTCGCTTTCTTCATGATCGGCGGCGTAATCGAACCACCGATACTTCAACACCGCGGGTAGCTTCTCCACTATTGTCTTCATTATCTCTGGAGACTGTAGATACTGCGGTTTTCTTAATCCTTTCACTGTTGCTACGACGTTGTTCACTTGACTCGCGAATATGCAGACGTCGCG
Organism: Napeogenes sylphis; assembly: GCA_959347405.1. Lineage (NCBI taxonomy): Eukaryota > Metazoa > Arthropoda > Insecta > Lepidoptera > Nymphalidae > Napeogenes > Napeogenes sylphis. Next base: position 8,458,397 of record OY365781.1, on the reverse strand, counting down.
CGCATTCTCGCCGATCTTCGACAGCCCCTTCAGCTTGTCCATCTCGGCGAGCACCAACACATCCGGCCTCCCGAAGCGACGCCTCAAGGCGTCTATAACATCTTCGGGTGGACACTCCGAATACAAGAGGCTCTTCACCGCCTCCCTTGCTGTTCCCTTGATGGCCTTCCTAAGCCTGGCCATATTCTGAGGGGGTGTAAACAGCCCTCCCGTGTCCTCATACACGGTCCTAAAAGCGATCCATTCGCCTATCGCGCCGTCGAACAGGGGCAGCTCCGTCATGTAACTCGGCGCCGCCGTCCCCGCCTTCGGCACCGCTTGTATGGCCCTGATGATCGCCTCAGCCAAATCTTTGTTCCCCGAGACCGATGAGTGCACTTCTGGTTTGACTACCGCCGGCGAAATAGCTTGGATACTCGGCGGCTCCTCTAGGCTCTTCCTAGGCGCGTCGCCGGCCCCATGCCCCTTCCTGGGCACGACACTGGCAGCCTCTTCCAACCATTGATGCACTTCCGCTTCTTTATCTTGAATCTCTTCGTCGTCCGAATCAGCCAACCGCGACAGCTCTAGGTTGGCCCTGGCCACAGCGGCCCGAGCCTGCGCCTCGCGGAGCTCTAGCTCCGCTAGTTCGGCGCGTGCCTCTAGCTGTTTCTTCTTAGAAGCGGTGCTTCTGACCGACGACGCTCTTTCGCGTACGGTGGCGGCTGTCGGCGCGTTCTTCGTGTTGTCGGGTTTCGCAATCACTTCTGTACTCGTAGTTTCGTAGCTCGTTGTGGTCGCTTCCGTCGTCAGCTCCGTGGATGGCTCCGTACTACTTTCCCGTCCCGGAGTACGGGGAGGGGTACGGGTGACTCCCGGCGTTACGGCCCGCACCGCGCTCGACGCGGGCGCTTCTTCTACCGACGGTCGTTCTACAGTTTCGGACCCCTTGTGGCTCCTCGTGACCGGCATGGTTGCTTCGAAACCACTTAATATACACCCTTAATGAATCTAAACCCTTTAGATCCGGCTCGAAGGACCAGATGTCGCGGTCGGGGGCTGCGGTCTTAGAAGACCGGAGCGGCGTTACGCCGAGGTCGCTAGATTGGACCTCAGCTACCGCACCCTTCCGCTTTTGTAGGGCGAAACGAACCCTGTCCGCAGGAGTGACGTCAAGTCGGGTGACTAATGATCACTCCTAACGGGCGCCGGTGATTCGTTTCTCATGGATATAAGGGTCTCGACTCGAAGGGGTAATTAAAACGAGCATGTAAGGACACTCAATTAACCTAGTCACGAGTAGCGTTTTCGATCGGGCTCTTCTACGATCCTCCCGTGCAATATTAGGGCTCTTCTACGATAATCCCTCACGACGTTGTTATACAGGGCTCTTCTACGATAATCCCTCACGATGTTAAGATTCAGGGCTCTTCTACGATCCTCCCTGTTCTTCTTTCTTCAATGTTGCGGTCCGAGGCGAATGGAATACCTCATCCCCGCGCTAGCCGTTTATTAACTAGCCGGATTTACCGTAAAGAGAGCCGCTGAATAACAACGCATTTTACGCGTATTTTTACTATGCCCCCGTGACTAAGTTTCATATAACTTTATTCGTTTTATATACACAGACATGACAATGCAATATTAAAAAAGGTTACAAAATTATCTTTATATACACATATAATAGTTAATGAAAGCTATATAAACACAAAAATTACAAAGAATGAAATAGTAAAAATATAAGAAATTCTATACAATATAAATCGCTTTAAAGTCTTATTTCTTATAAACTATTATTCTTTCACATAAAGTGTAATACCATATTACGTTCGTCCCGTTATGTACTATCTATTTATTTCACTTTAAACAAGTTTTACATAATTTTCTATTCATTCGGGGTATATTGAGAGCGAAAGAGATAGCCTTCGAATGCTATCTCTCTCTTTCTTAGTGTTGCACAAAAGAATGCTCCGTAGCGAGTGCGACAAACGCTTACTATTTAATGTTTCTAAGTGATTTTAAATTTCTAACAAGTTATATGAATTAATGAATTATGATCAAAACAATGAAATATTATTAATTAAATAATAATCTTAATGCCGAGAATTGTCGCCGACAAGATCTTTCCATCAATATACAAAGTCCATAGACTTTTATTCCATAACAAAAAAAATCGCAAGTGCAGTCGCGTTACAGAACAAGTATGTAACACTCGAGATACAGCTGCAATCAGTCACGTAGAGATAATACGATTGATCATTTTAACCCACATATATGTTAAGAATCAGATGCATGGGTAATATGACCTAAGGTAATGAAGAATCACTATCACTCCATACAGACATAGATGCTATGATATAAAACATAAATCAGATAAAAGAGTAGTGCTTGTAAGCAAAAAGATTACAAATCAAACACAAAAACCTGTTGAAGACCTCGGATTTTTACACACTTTGTATTTTTGTAACTATTGTGACGTCTTAATAGTTCAGAGGTTATTGACCCCGACTGAGTTACAGTCATAGTTCGATTCCTACACACCTATTTTTTTTTAGTTACAGATTGTTTAGTGTCTGTTGTATGTTATATTGATTATTAGTATCTTTGTAAAATGTCCAGAAACAAAAGCTTATGTACCTAATAAAAAAAATATGATTAACATACATAAATCGAAAGACAAAGCGATAAACATCGCATTTCTCAAATCTGCTCACTAGAAGCATGACTAGAGTGGAATATCTATAACAGGGGTGACCAACCGGGCGATCGGCTTTTATTCGAGACGATTGCGGCAAAACAAAAAAAATATATATTTAAAGAGGTATGTAATTCTTAAAAATAAATAATTTAGCCTCATCAGTTAGACTTCCACAAGAACTCGTCGGTAAAAAGTCGATCTTAGTTAAAAGATCAAGTACGCCACCCCTGATCTATACTAACATGAAAAAATAACATATGTATTACCCTTTTGACATAGTTAGGTAATAAACAAACTATAAAATACAAATGCAACTTACTTCAATTGCTCCAGCTTCATCATCATCACCGATCTTCTCCCTCTTTGCCCTCAAAGCTTCAACCAGTAGCTGGTTTTTATCATTCAGTATCACAACAGACTCCCCGTTTTTATTAAAGAACTCAAACTTTAATGGTTCTGCCGTGATAACAACTTTGTGACCTTGGTCATTAATAAGGGTCAACATTCCATTTTCATTTGATACTAGTTTTAGACTGAAAAGGAAAGGAAGATGATCATAATTCAGTATAAATAAATTAACATTTTCCATAATATTATCGGAACCTGAAAATACTTTAAACTATGAAGAAATTTACTGTCCTCTACAAAAGAAACCCATCTTACCTATCTGCCTTGGGTTCCCCATCAAGTGCAAGCTGTGTCCTATACCGAGGGTATAAAGGATCAGCCTCGTCCAGCTCAACTCGGAAAGTTCCATCAACAAGAGCTGTTAGCTTGAGTGTGTAGCGCCACTGCAAAATATTGACAGATGTTTCGATCTTTACAAAAAACTTTTTATCTCATAAAGCCCAATAGAAGTCACTCTCATCCCGATTCATCATTTTCATCATTTTACTGAGATGGGTAGCAATAAGGTAGCTCAATTGGTAGAGCGATAGGATGGTTACTCATAGATCGCAAGTTCAAATCACTGCTGGTATAGGTTTATTTTTCTTTCTATATTAATTAAAATTTAAACTTCTACACTCAAATTAATTCACAAAATCCATACATATTTCTTCCTTTTTTATAGCCTTCACACCTTATAGACCCTTCGTCACAAATTCCTTAAATTATTTAATGAACACATTTTGTATAAAATAAACTAGTGTTCAAATATGGACAAATGCATACATTCTAAAAGGTAAAACAACTTGTCTGAGATTTTTAAAATTCTTTTTGATATGGACACATAATACATCAATGGTACGAGTAAAAGACAGCTATTCATAAAGAATATTTTTTGTTTTTTTTTTTTAAAAGGCAAATATGAAAATTGTTAAGATTGTAATTAAGTTTGGGTTAAAAAAGGTTGTTGTTTAAGTTTACAATCAAAGTGAGCAGGACTTGAACCCAAAACTTCTGAAATAACATATACAATGCTCTGGAACTAGCTACCTCATCCTCAACACATATTAAATGCAATCACCTTTTCAGGACATAAAAATGACTTCAGATAAGCTTTTTACAAGTTATAATCTATATAAGTATTAGAATTCATGTAATATTTTTTTTATAATATATGTGTAATATAATACTATTATAAAACTCTATTTAATAATAATATTCCATTAGTGTCAAAAATATTTTTACTATAATCTGTAGAACCTAAATAGTTTAAATTATGCTTCCTTTGTAACTTACCAGTACATTCTGTTTCTGTCCTTCGTTGTCTTGAGTAACGACCTCCGCTGCCAAGACATTTCCATGTACCATTACAGTATCTAAATTCAAAGCGTACTGCGATTTTTCAGGCTTGAAGGACCGAAGCCGTTTACAAAAACCAGACTGGTCGCATGTTTTAAAGTTATTTCTGTCAACGCCCAAGCTACCGATAATTGATAACGCAACTACCAAAAGAAAACTTAGTGTCTTCATCCTAAAAAATATAATAGGACATTAACATTTTTAATTTAACAAACAAACGGGGCTTTTTAAATTAACACAAAGACACCGACACCGGTGTCGAGAAGAAAAATGACACTTTTTGAGCTTACCTGGTGGGAGTCAATAACATTTCTATGTTAAATACCTGTAGATATTATAAGGATTTATTTTTCACAAAAACATTGCAGATTAGTAATTATATATCTTTAATAAATGGTTTTAATTTAACTTAACGCACGCCTGCGTTACGTGGAGGAATTTCGTTTGACAATTTTCATATCACAAAAAGATAAGTGTTGCTATTATAAATTTATTATTTTCCAATGTTATGCAATTAATAGTCGACAAGACCTATAATAAATGTTATAAAATTAAGTAAATAGTAATAATGTAAACTTAAATTTTAAGGACAACTAGTTCTCTAGTTATGTTAAAACATCATGAAAAAAAAATACTCAACTGATATAAAGAAATATAAAAAAAATTATACAGAAATATTTGAAAGAAAAGTATATATTTATAAACTATATTTCAAAGGTTATCAAAATTGACATCCTAATTTTGAATTTCAAGCAAAAATTATGTTATTGCTAGTATCGCGGGCAATATCGCATAAAATTTCTCAGACTATCGTCTTAAACTGTTACGCAGTGCGACTATATTCAGTTCTTAAAATGGGTTCAGCGTCAATTTGGAAAGATGAGAAAGAAAGAATTCTTGCTTTACCTATAGATAAGAAAAGAAAATTATATAAATTTGAAGATTTCATAGAGGTTGCTAAAGTTGCACCTTGGAATGAATATGTTTCTAAAAACAAAAGTATAGAAGAAAAAAAACCCACAAACGAAGACCTCAATGAATTTCGTAAGATTAAATTAAACCCTGACCAAAACAAAATCCTTACAGAGAAAATTTCGATTTTCAAAGGCGATATAACGAAACTGGAGGTAATTAAAAAAAATAATTGTAAATAAGTTGCATTTGAGCCTAATTATTGTTGATTTATAGATAGATGCCATAGTAAATGCTGCTAATTCCCGTCTGATTGCTGGCGGAGGTGTTGATGGCGCTATACATCGTGCCGCTGGACCTTTACTCCAGGTATGGAAAAAGTTTACTTTGTTATTAATGAATTAAAAAATCTTAATTTGTCTTAAAGAACTTTTACTCCGTGCTTATTAACAGGCTGAGTGCAATACATTAGGAGGATGTCCAACTGGAGAGGCACGGATCACATGTGGTTATAACTTACCTGCAAAATGTAAGTATTCCTTTAAAATGTTGATATATATTAAACAACCAAGTTATAAAAGTAAAATGCAATTTTAATTGTTAACAATACTTACATTTTGTACTTTATATACTAATATATTACTATCTTTTTAGATGTCATACACACTGTTGGTCCCCAAAATGGCTCTGCACCAAATCTTCAATCATGTTATGATAAGAGTTTTGCTCTGTTACAACAGTATGAGCTAAGGACTATTGCTTTTCCATGTATTTCCACTGGTATTTATGGTTTTCCTAACCGACTGGCTGCTCACATAGCTCTAAAAACAGCTCGGAAATTTCTAGAAGACAACAAGGAAGTGAACAGAATTATTTTCTGTACTTTTATGCCCATAGATGTGGATATATATGAAACTTTAATGCAAATGTATTTTCCTACTCACAAATGGAATTATGGTGAAGAGGACTCTTAGAAAGGTTAATATATATTTTTATAAATTATAAAACTATTGGTTATTAAAATTTATAGTTTTATTAAATATTATTGAACCCATAAATCCTTATACACCCATTAATATCACAATATAAATTTTCTTGTATTTATATTGCATAATACTAAATATAATATTCAACAATTCTACTATTCAATCCACTAGTCAAATGTTATAATAAATATTATTCTTTAACTAACATGGGTCTGATAATCAGGACAGCAGGACTTACATGTCACCTCATCAGATATCAGGTCAAGAATATTATTTAAATAAACTTCATAAATATCTAGTACCAGCTGTTTCCTGTTTTTTTATAATCATTACATAGTATAAAGCAAAGTCGCTTTCCGCATCTGTCCGTCTGTATGTATGCTTAGAGCTTTAAAACTACACAACGGATTTTGATGCAGTTTTTTTTAAATATAGAGTGATGTAAAAGGAAGATTTATATGTATAATAACGTGCTTAATATATTAGAGAACCACTGATAATTTCAAGATTTCTAATGCGTAGTCGTAAACACAATGTTTTGAGCTTACATTGCAAACACTGTCTGAACTCTATGAGATGGATCAAAACAATGTACTAAGTATTGTCTAATACATATTATTTTGATTATGTTCAATGAAAATCTATAAGTGTGATCTATGGTTAGAATGGTTATTAAGTACTCCGTTTAAAAAGTATTTAAATGGACGTTAAAGTAAAACAAGAGAGGTATAAAAAAATTACAGTATCTAATATTGTATCCCTATTAACAACTTTATATAGATTTTTGAAAGTTAGCGATGTCTTCCGATGTCGTAATTTTGATGCTATCACTTGAAAAAAGTCATATAGAAGCCAATACAAAAAAAAAGGAAAGGGGAATTGTTTTTTTAAAAAGTTTCTTCTTTTAAGAATTAGTTCTTTTAAAAAGCCTTTATAAATATACAAAAGAAAGGACAGGACACAATTGTCTGTAAGTAACATTTAAAAAAATCTTTTATAATTTGTATTTTAATATTTTTAAGTCATTTTAAAATTTAGTTATTTGGATTTAAAAATAAAGCATTATAATTTGGAAAAATATTACTTTTATTGATACCTACACGTACTGATTAGAAATACTAATTTACCGAACGAACTCCACATGTTCCCCTTCTAACTCAACAGAACAGACAAAACAACAGCTGACATTTAGCAACAGTAAAAAAGTTTAATTATATAGCTCAGAACAATATTAGTTACTGTTCTGAGCTAGGTATATTGGGTAAATGTGAGGAGCACTATTTTTATAAAAAGGTAAATGGGAGGTAAACTAAAAACTAAAGGTCATCAAAAATTAAAGAGTGTCTGTTAAAGTTGTTGTCATATGTATTCATATGATAAATTATTTTAAACTTTATTGTACAAAATTATGCAATTAGCGAATTGCTAAAGCATTATCTACCAGTCAATCGAATCACTAAATCGAATCACTATACAGTAAAATAAAAACTACTAGGGTACAATAGATAAAATAAAAAATATATATAAAATACAAAACTATGACTAAAGATCTAAAATATATAATACATATACAAACTACAAAAATAAAATAAGTCACTAAAATCTTGTCTCTCAACTTTAGTTTCCCTGAAAATAAAGATTTAACGTGAGATAAAACTTGTCCTGTATTATTATTTTATTACTTTATATTTCGCCTAACTAGGTTAAGACTTTTTTGATTTTATAACAAATTAAGAAGAAGGAAAACTTATTTTTACGTAGGTGCTATTTATGATATAAAAGAAATAAGACAAAACTAATTCGGTCAATGGTCACTTAAGCGGGGCCTTCCCTGAGAAATGACCTGACCGTCGAGGTACCACTTAGCTCATTCCCCGTCCCAACTAACTGGGACTAAATTCATAGGGTCTAGAGCCCAACCGGATTCCACGCCTATTTTTATAGGCGTCGTCAGACAACATGGAAAGAGGGCACCACCCTAGCTCCATCTCTCCTCTCCCCCCTTGGGGGCTGAGATAGATGAAAGTATGTAGACAATGTTAATTACATTATACAAACACAGAGCTCTATTTGGTCCTAAAAATAACGAATAAGAGCAACAAACAATAATAACAAACAGAAGGGAGCACTAGCTCACTAACAATCTTTTCATAGTGCGATATTAGGACAGCTGCATTAATAAATATCAAAATACTAAATAGTATAATGAAGTGGTTGCTTTAATAAAAAAGATATATCTGTAACGTAACCGTAAACAAATGGGTCGCTTGTTTATAGACTATCCTAATTCATTTCTCAAGATATTGCAATATTACAATAATTATATATTTGCAGAAACTTTAGGAAACTTAACTGCTGTTTACCATCGGGTAATCTGAAATTAAGTATATGGTAGATATCGATAGAATATTTCTAAGGATCATAAACACCCTATAAATCTAATAAAGAAATGATCATTATATGTTTTTATGAATTGTCTAGCTGTTTAAGATAAAAAATTAAAACCTTGTTTTAAGGCAATTTTAAATTTTAATATACGCAACACCAAATATATTACTTATTGGCAATAATGACATGACATGACAATAAAAGATTTTAAATTTAGCTCAACTTTAAACAAAACCTTATGTTGAATTTTATTTTTCGTGAAAGTTATAAAAACAAAAATGCATTTAAATGTTATTATTACTTCATAATCACTGTTTGCTTCACTGCAACGGAACATTTTATTAATAAATTTACTTGAAAGTATTTCCAAAAAAAAAAATTATTTAGAAAAGAATTTCATAATTGTATTCTTAAAATCACTTAGGCCCGACTGAATTATTTCAGTCATGTTTACTTTACTGTGTTTTTTTTAAGATTACAACACCGAAGCCGTCTTAGACTAGTAGTTACTAGACGTGACCTATCATTATTTTATATTTAAACTGTGGTGTCAGACGTCAGTTTAGAGATGTCGACTGTCGAGTTTGTGTTGTAGAAATTAATTAATATGTCGACGTTTTTGTGTTACAATTATGTGAATAATGAGATGAAAGTGTAAATAAATGTTATTTTAGTGTTCGCTAGTGATTATGGCGCATAGTGGTGGTGTTTTAAGTTCAGATATATCTCGAAGAAATCCTCAAGATGAATACGAGCTCATTCAAAGGATTGGTTCGGGCACTTACGGAGATGTGTACAAGGTAGGGGACCTTTCTAACTCTATTTTTTCTCATTATCAGCACATTCTTAATGCTAAACATCACTTCGTGGGTGATTCACAATATTCATGGGTGATTTATAACGGTTTTTGGTTGACTACTCGCATACAATATAAATTTATGTGACAAACTGGTATGTACCAGGAATTTCGTAATAAATTATTATTAAATACTTTATCTCGCTATGTGTTTAACAAAAAACACACGATAGGTATATCCTTGGAAATAAAAGATGTTAATGAAAATTAATGGAACGAATATTTAACCACAAATATTTCTCGAAAAATTCTTTGTTTCCATTTTCCATAAGAGAATTTTCTTGTATTTTTTTTTTGGTTTATCTCATTGAGTGCAAAAACTAATAATAGGAGAGATTATCTTAGTTAGTTAGTATATTGGTTTGAGGCATTATAAAATTATATATATTTTTTCTTTCCAATCCACAAAAATTCTCCACATAATTCATAAAAAATATAAAACTTATAAATATTACACCAGAAGTAAGTATATCAAGCTCCTAAAAGGATGTCTTTAATCAATATTGAATTGCATATTTTATTTGTAATGCAGATAAAATATTGTACTATATAACATCTGAGTATCTTCAAACAACATCAGGGCCTTAAATAAACCCTAACTTATAATACATAAACTAAAATAATTGTTATAAATTTTGTGTTAAAATAAAAATGGTGACTCATACATTACATACCTCTATCAGTAGGTTATTGTTACCTGCAAAAGTTTATTCCATTTTCAGTTTAATCAAAAAAAATATCTCTTATTCAGTATTTCAATTAGTAACTTTTATATTTTAAACACACCATCTTTACCTCTGTTGCATTATGAAATCACTTGTATATACTACAATAGTACTCTCAATTGGGTCAGACAACAATTATAATAATAAATAAATAAAATATAATAATTTCAAGATAGAATATATTTATTACTTGTGATTTAAAACTTGCACATTTTGTATCCAGTAAATAAAGCAACTATAAAAAATAGTTAATAAGCAAAATAAACACATACATTATTGTATACATCAAATATTGAATTAGTTTTTAAAAAACCTTGTTTTGTTTTAAATAATTATTATGCTCCTGGGTATTTACATTTTGGTCGGCAATTATTTACAAAAAATATTCAAAAAATCAACATAAATATAACAACTAAACACCTTTATATGTTTATAATTTATAAATAATAATCTATTTCCTTCAAACAATTGTTAGTTATTTACAGTTAATAAATGTGACCATCAAATTGATAGACCTAGTATTTTCTAGACCAAAGTCGATTCAATTGTGCCTAATAAAGTGCACTGCTATTACATCAATCACTATTGATATGGAGTTTTATGTAACTGCAAACGGATATGCAACATGGATATAGTTCAGAGATGTTGAAAATATTTGTTGAATTAAATGAAAATTCTCTTAAATTAAAAAGCCTACTAATTTTGAGATAATCTGAGTATGTTATACTATTGGTATAACATGTGTTATGCTATTGGTGTAACATTCAACTTTATGTGTTTATGTTCAATTTTGGCTAGGTCGTGGTAAATGGTTGATATTATGTAATTACAAAATCTTGTAACATATACATCTTTTATATTCGCATTTAAAAAAAATACTCAATATTATTTTAATAAAATACTTTTGTCACAGACACCTATTGAAGCTAGATTGTGCAGTTTATTATTAAATAAATATATATACACCAGAAATAACTCATTTGTGGTCATAAAGCGTAACTATCCATGATCATGTGAGTCATCTGAATGACTGTCTTCATCATAGTCATAATTATTTGTAAGGTCAAATTTGTTTTTGGGTTTTGTTCTATATTAGCCATGTATCTGAACTCTGATGGGACTACCCACCTGTATTATCTCAAAACCTCTAAAAATATAATAAAAAGTCAATAAGTTTTATTACTACTTAAGACCAATTTAAAACATAGGGTAAATCTAAGAAGGATTAAAAATATAAAATAAGTAATTTAAATTTTCACCAATTCTGACCATGCATTGTTCAAATATTAATTAAAAAAAATATAATTTACACTTTTATTTTGGATATATTATAAGCATTTTAATTCCAATCGGTATTAACTTAATAACATTTACTTTCAACTAAACTTGAGTTTTTATTTAGAAAATATTTACTTTAAAGGACATTAATATAAACTGCTGAGTAATGATTACTTTCAGGATTATAGTAAAAATTTATTATAGAGTTGTCCATATACGGTTTTTACTGATGCATTGTAGCATGGTCACATTTTCGTTCTCATGATACTAAGATGTATTTTGAGGTCTAGAGTTCGAAAAGTTTTCTTTATTACAAACTTGATATGATGTGTACTTTCCTAATATAATATATTTTTTATAGAAATTGGAGCTTTTAAAGAGTTTCTTAGTATCACATACTAGCATACAAACCTAATAGTATAAAAGCATGTATTATATACAGTGTATCAATGTGTGGGTGATGATATGAACTACTTAAAATTTTAATCAAACAGCTCCAATTATTACAAATTATGACTATAAAGGTTTTGTTTATAATCTGTTGCAAAAATAAGAGAGAAGATCCAATAGTCTGGTTAGTTATACATATAAAACAATTAATATATTTTCCTTTTTTAGTGTAATCTACCTTACCCTATCTTTTTTAAATACTTATGATAGAAAAAATATATTTTTTTCTGTTTCCTTTCACTTCGAGGATTTTAGGGATGTTCAAAAGTTTATAACATACTTTAATATTCCCTTGAAATAAATCATCCAAGTTTTACTAAATGTTGACAGAATTTAAAATATTTAGATTGACATATTATATTTAATAGCCCATACCATTTTACTGTCAAAGAAATCAAGAAAAAAAAATACACAATTTCCTAAGACAATTCAGAGTTGTTGACAAATGCCAGTCATTATAACCGGAATGCACGTCATGGTCACAAACCTTGACCTTCGCTGTACGCCGAGCACCGCGCTCACTGAGCAATTGGCATTCTCACTACCTGACTATATCCTTAGATTCTCTTCACTTTTATAATTTTTTTCTTAGTATTTTTTTGTTTTGTAGAAGTGTTGACAGCTAGCACGGTATTAATAAACTTAATAGTAGAAGTAGTAGTAATTAATACATTAACCTAAGAATCAGCTGGTTATATGCTGGATGCTTTCCCACTTGTGAAAAGAGTGCAGGTTTAATCTACCACGCAGCACTACATTTAGGATTGTTATTTATTTTAATTTTTCTTCTAAGCTGTGTGTAATTTTGAATTGTTAGACCCAGACGTATATAATTTATGTAAGATATATTGCTAGCGGGCTGGGAATGGAACCGGGGACATGAAGCATTGCTACCGCTGCGATAGTTTTTTATTTATACATTATCTTAAAACGCTGTTTCAGTTCCTTGATCATTATTATATCTTTGTAATATCTCTCAGAATAGAAGGACAATTACAATTATTTTTATTCCATGCTTCCGTCGACATTTCAGTGGCTGAAATGAACAATGGAAAAAAATGTGTTTATCGCAGTCTATTGTGACAGGTGTGTATTACACGCAACAAGAATTGTACGAATAGGTAACACATTTTTTACGTAATCATTACTAATAATAATAATAATAATTTAAATATTACAGCGACATTAAAACTGTGTACTATTTTTTGTTTAAACTAACATTTTGAGTATTTTCTGATCCCATAAGTAAGATTTTTATCTCTTATTTGGAAGGGTTTTTGGAACTCTAAAATTGTAAATGTTTAGAAACTATAGGATACCAAGGCAGGTTGATACGATTGCACTCTTCGTCGCCAAATTGGATTTATGTAATAGGGCTATTTTATAATGCTAGTACTCTTCGTGTATCATATAAGAGACTGGAAATCGTTTGAATTATAATGTTTTTGGACCAGTTAGGAGGATGTATAACAACAAACACTAAAAAACAAAATAAACTAAATATTTGAGGGGGGCTCCCATTCATAAAATATGTTTTTTTTGCTTGATTTTAATAACGACTACAGAATACTGAAACTGAAAGTAAATAAATAAAATATTTAAGGAGTACCGTACAATAAAAGTGATTTTTTTCGCCGTTTTTATACGTAATGGTACGGAGCCCTTCGTGCTCGGGGCCGACTCGCACTTGGCCGGATTTTATTACAAATTGGTTTATTCATAAAAATAAATGTTCATATAAAAGTCAAGTCAAATATCATGTAACAGTTTAACGACAAAAAAAACCAAGTTGAGCATACATTTGTTATTTATTTTCATCAATATGCAAATGTCGGTTAATCGCAGAGTTAATGATCCTTGGAATTCAATAATTATTCTATGATAACAGTTGATTAACTGTATTACAAATAACATAATTAATGGTGTCATAGCGTGTAGTATAAGAAAGTGTCTGAAGTGTGAAAAATGTGCTGAAATTCAAGATGTTATGTGTTTAAATATTCATGAGATATATCAAGACTTTAATATAATACACATTCTATTATACAAGTGGATATATTTCAGTCAATATACATATATTATTAATAAATTTACACAATAATATATAAACTAATTCAGATTACCAATACTTAAAGAATTTAAAAATCTACCCATGTTGAGTCTTCACTGTCTTTTATCGTGGTAACTATCAATTAATAACAAAGTAACGGTACCATATACCATACCAATAAAAAAAAAAACAAAAATAAAAACTAAATTTCTATTAAAAAAAGAACGCCACCATCATACTAGACATTTTTTTGTCATCTAGACTAGGTTTTTTAATTAAAATGACGAGATACGTCGCGGACGAGTTTCGGTTCGACGACCGATCCACTCAGACTGTGATTAAAAACACTCACCCTGATTTATAACAACCTGTGTCTCTTCACTATTATATAAAGGGGAGGGAGATTATAAGTGTCGGATTATTAAGTTGTGTGATATATTTTAAATTGTAGCGTATTTTAGGACGTACCGGCTAGGATAGTTGGGATTATATTTCGTAATTAAAATATGTATCTAGGGATGGTTTTATGAACGTATTCTGGTAGTATGATAATACTTTCTTTCTTTTCTTTTAATGATAATACTTGCTTTCGTAATACTTTCGTTACTGAAGTAAGAATGTGGCCGATAAATAATATTAAAAAAATCTTTGAAAGAAGCGGCATGTAAAACAAGAGTAGGTATATTATATATAAACAAACGATAACTTATTATTTTTTTACTATATATATACATATAGTATATAATATACTGAATTGGTTTTAAGATAATACATAAACGCTGTACTTTACCGGAGAGCTTTAGTTCTAATTACATATTTCCTTAACTTTGACAATATTATTTGATTACAGCTAACGTAGCCTTTTAAGCATATAAATTAATATAATATATATTGTTACAAACGCTCTTATGTTACTATATTATGTGTGTTATAAGGTCGTATTTACATAGATGGTTTTAGTCGTACGACATAAAAGTCGAAAATAGATTAACTATGTCCTTTTGAGTTTACAAACGCCTGCGGTTGTATTTACATGGGCGGTTGTCGTTATGGCCTTGTCTTTAAGCAAAAAGCCGTGTAAATATCCCTTTACAAAATGGTTTTTTGTACAATACTAACTAAAGCATGCTTCCTAACACCTAATATTCAATATAATATCGGTTTTCTAAATAAAAAAAAATATGTCTCTCTCACTACACGTGTAACCTTAAGGTTTTTTTAAATGCTTAATAAAATGGTTAGTTATTCTAGTCATCTTTTCGGAATCACGCGTTACTTGAATTCTTATTCGTTCCCACATATTAATGTGACTTGAAAACTTAATACTATGAATAATTGTTATTTAATAAATATGTTCTAAGAATGTTTAAAAATATCTATCCACATGTTTATACATATTAAGTTATTTTTTTAAATAAATGTAGAATGAAAAATAAACTGATACGGGATTTGGACCTGCGACCTCTAGGATATTGCCCGCTCTACCAATTGCGCTACCATTTCTTGCTGGTTCGTCTCCATGAAACTACTCCTTGGAACGTAAGATAAATATAATATATGCCTATTTCAAATAATAAATAATAAAAGACTTTTAATTAAAATAGTATGTGTTTTCCCATAATCATTCTCGCATAAAGATAATTATCAATTACATCTTTGAAAGTTACAAAGTTATAAATTAAAGTTATTTTTCGCTGTGACATGTTCAGTATATAATCACCCTGTGTATGCACCACAATGAACACATGTTCAAAACACATGCTGTATAAGAGAAATGCAAAACAAAAAAATGTTTTTAATACGCTATGGAAGTATGATCTACAAATGGCTGACATTTTTTCATCAATTTAAAGTTGATATAAAATAAAGCTAATAGTAAACCGCTCCGTTGGTCGAGTGGTTAGTCAAATGCCTAACGTATTGCGGCGCAAAGGGGCTTGGGTTCGATTCCTGACAGGGACAGGCATGTATGTGATGAGAATAGATGTATTTCTGCGTTTGGTCGTTTATTAAATATATTCGCAGTAATTATACAAATACATAGAAATACATATGTATTTCTATGTATTTGTATCATTGTCTAACACCCTTAACACAATCAAATAATTTGTTTACTTAGAGGTTAAACGATTTGTGTAATTTATGCTGTTATATTATATTATTTGTTATGTTATAAGTAATATATTCATCAAAATAAAATCAATCTTTAAATCAAGTACATTTGTTGTATTAAGTGACTAAAAAATGTAGTTATAATATTATTAGGATGAGGGCTCACTCCTAGAACCCCATATGTCAAATTTGAATACATAGAAAAAATAATTAAACGTAATCTACAGATGCAGATTTTGATTCATATTTTAGTAAATTAACTGTATTTAATTGCGAAAATATTTAATTTTGTCGTTTTTTTTTCAACTTGAATTTTATTAAATTAGAAATAAATAATAATTATCAACCAATAAAATACCACCATACACATAAAATATGTTAATTTTCATTTTATACTATGAATCATATTATTGTACCGTTTCCCACCTCTATGTAGAAACATGAGTTCTAAGATGACGTAAACACAAACGAAAAACAAAATACACATGCGCAAGCGCAACATGCTAACCACATGTATGTATTCAATGGACAATTATAAAAATATGTATTCTTATATTAAATAGAATTGTACTGGCAACAAAAAATAAATTATTATATTTATCTGACACCAGTATCTTAGCAGTTAACTCAATTATGGTGCTTGCAGTGACGAAAAACAAATAAAGAAATACATAATAAATATCCCGAAAGAAACAATAACTACTGTATACACATATAGATTAAATACTTAGTTATATATATAAAACAGGATTCTGTACTAGATAATAACATTAAAGAAAATTAAACAACAGTGGGCGGACTTCTTATTGTTGAAATATACTTAATGAATGATTCAGAGAGTATACACACTTAGTCGTATTAGTTTGAATAGTTCCGACATATAATGTTCCTTATAACATATTACTACTTATATGCGTGGCGATCCTCTAATGTGAGGTTTTCAAGGACATTTTTCCCACGTTCCACTCGCTTGTGGAACGAACTCCCTTCGGTGGTATTTCCAGATCGGTACGACATGGATACCTTCAAAAAAGGCGTTTACTACTACCTACATGGCCGGCAAAACTCTTGTAAATCCTCGGATGTTGCAAGAGTTCATGGGCGGCGGTGATCACAAGTCATCTGTGACCCGCCAGCTCGTTTGCCCTCCTCTTACATAAAAAAAAAAAAACATATATTGATTATATTTTAATACTTTTTAGTACTTTGAAAATATGTATAAAAATGTATAGTCATGTTAAACTTATTTAATTTTTTAATAAATATAGAATGAAAAATAAAGAGCGTATCAGGGATTCGAATTCCTAGAGGTTTCGGGTTCGAATCCCGGCCCGTATCGGTTCATTTTTCATTCTATATTTATTCAAAAATATTTAGTACTATATTAAAATAATAGATTGAATTTTTGGGCTTGAAGAGGATCTAATGATATTTATCGATATGAAATCTTAAAGAACAGGCAAACAGATTTATTTCTTATACTACATACAATGTTAGTGACGGTTCAATTATATTTTGTAAACAATGAACAATATACATACAAAAAGTTTATTCCGGTGTCGAGAACATACATACACACATACCTTAACATATGAGAAAGGAAAACAATTATTTTCATTCGCAGCAGATGAACCGACACCTCTGATATTTGTGTTAAAAAAAAATCACCTACCTATATGGAAATTTTTATTCAATTGAGAATACATTTTATTTTGTCAAACTGAAAGGCTGATATTATATTTTGTTATGTATATTGTAATAAGTGTATGCCTACAATAAGATTAAGTACTTAAGTACTCCAGTCTCACTTTCACGTTTGTCATTCGACCTTGCCTGGGCATCGAACCTGCGCCATTGACAGCCTAGCCGGGTCGACCTACGCATATATTTCCTATTGAGAAATCAGTCTATAATGTTTATGTATAATAAATTAGTAATTGGGAAACGATATGGATATTGAGTGAAGTTTATAGTTGGCTTCAATACGATCTCGATACGACTGTCATCGGATTTTTTTATTTGATACTGTTATCTAATAAAAAAACCGATGATGCTGCGTTAATGCTATCATTATCATCGATGGTTTAGCAACAAAAAAAATCAGTAATCGGTCATGTACCTACTTGGGAAGTAAATACTGTAAAACAAAGTTTCGCAAAATGTATGAATAAAATTATTGAGTCTGCGTTGAATTGACACTCAGAATGGCTGTCAACTATTACCATAAACTATATATTACTACTTGATCATTCTTGATTCTTCTACTATTTGATATTGTATATAAACTTGTTTGTTATGCTTTCAAAAAAAAAAATAAAAAAAACGTTGAATCTACAACTTTTGAAAGTCTTTTCCCATATGCTATTCCCATATTTTCCCATAGCCCACATGCTATTATAAATATTTTTATATTTATTCGTGTAATGATAGCTATAGTTTAGAATTATTAACTCAATAATATCTCATGTAAATATATTCTAGAATCTTCCATAACGCATGTTGTGAGATGAAGGATAGTTTAGGTCTTTTTTAACATTTATATGTAAAGATATATATAATACCATATGGGTATTACATTTTCCCAGAACATTAGCACATTGACACTTTTTATCTTGTTTAAAAATATCTTTAAACATGTATAGCCATGTTAAGCTTATTTTAAATTTATATAAATATAGAATGAAAAATAAACCGATACGGGCAGGGATTCGAACCCGCGACTACTGGGAAACCGTCCCGTCGCTCTACCAATTGAGCTACCGTATCGCTGTCCGTATCGGTTTATTTTTCATTCTATATTTATATAAATTTACTTTATATCTTTTTTTTAAGTTATACTTATTTCGGGTCTTTTGTTTAAGTTATTATTTCTGATTAAATTTTACATCCCCATTGGATATTTCGTTACTATTTATTTTTGTTATTAACATAGATATGAGATAAGTTATGAATTCTGGTTTCATTTTACCCAGACCAAACCTAAATCTTTTGGTATGGTGTGTGCAAAATAGACTATTTAAGGATATTAAAACCACAGAGAGATATAAATACAAACTTATGTACTGCAACTATGTACTTTCATGACAATACTGTCAGCTGGACTGATGATAAAGAAACTCAACCCGCTCATTAAAAGTAACCAGACAATGAGCGGTTAATTAGTGAGAGCACGTGTTACAGTGGTTTTATTGTAGGTTTAGTTGTTAGAACCAGTTTATGTATAACTCCTGAACTCATAAGCATCATTCGATTGTCATGTTATATTTATGTTCTATATATATTTATATTAATAAATATTACAGATTTTTCGTTATCTTTTATTTCTAATATTTTCATATATATTTTGAAGTTTTTGATACCGACGTTTTGCTTCTGATGGCAATTACTTCTTAAAATGTTTTTTAATCGATTCTTTTTTATAAATATACACAGCTGAAAGTCGATTTATCAGCATGTCTCTATAATCTTAAACGATTAGCGAAATAGGCGGATTCAAATGATTTCTTAGATGTCAAATTGTCAAGAACAGAGACAGATATGCATATATATTACGTAATTTTAGTAACAGGGTATCGAAAACAAAACAGTCGATGCAATAAAGGGATTAAAATGTAATGCTTTAGATAAAAAAACAAAACAAAGCAAATTTTTTTTAAGTTTTTCTTTGTATACACAATTGCACTTATCATCAGACTAGTTGCAACTTGCAAGGTACCAAAGGGATCCATGGAGAAGAATTATCAAGAAAACTGAATTGAAATTGCAAATTGCATGTGATGTAAAACTCCAGACACCGGCTAAATGATGAAAATATTATTTAATGAAGGCGTCAAAGCCACTGAAGGATACAATGACCTCTGCAGTCTTCTGCTAGGGTTACCAAGTTAGGTCTCAGTTATTTATGAGGCCTGTTTTAGTTTTAATTAGTTTGTCCTCAATCCTCATTACTTTTATACTATCATTGGGTGTACATTTTTACATTTAATGATTGAATGAATGAATGAATAAAGAATGTAGTCAATTCCATTGAATTTACACTGACGTTGGAAAATTGGTTTTAAAATGTGTATTTCAACTACTCGCTTCGGGTTTTTATTGGCATTAACACGAACTATTATTTGTAGAAACCATAACAATTATGCCGGAAACCTAGTTTAAATAATTGATAATGTACGACTTACACTGCAGTGAGCACGATGTTTAATATACTTTTAATTTATATATAAACTAAAAGTTCTAGTAAAAACAATACATTTAATAAAGATGATCAGGAACCCTGTCTTTGGATTACCACTTGACGTATCCGGTGAGGGAGATGATACTGAGACTGCATCTAGATTTTATATAGCAACTGTATATTTTTTTAAACTTATGGACAAGTTACCTTAAATAGTAGTAACAGTGTTAACATTTCTAGAGCATCATGTATTTTATTCATTGTGATTATTTGAAATTTAATTGTTTTATAGTTATCAGAGTCTTTTATTTTTAGAAGTATATTTGACCCAATTTTTATGTTTAATAAAGCTGAAAATTGTTCACACGATTTATTAGATGTGTGGAAAGAGGTAGTTACAATCTTCTAATCAATAACATTTAGTCTACAAAGGGTCGATCTTACGAGTACCTACAGGTCACGTTTATTTCATACTAACTGTTGTCAAAGAATTCGTCTCTTATTAAAATAAATAGTACCATTGTACATTTATATAAATAACAAATTTATAAAATTTTTACACATTCAAACATGATTGTTTTAATTTATTTATAGCCAAAGACAATTATTGTTTTTGTTATTAAGAATTTTTAAGATAAATGTTTACATTATTTAGGCTTTGGCAATAGGTTACAGCCTGCCACATTCAATTACCTATATCAAAATCCGTCAAGTAGTTTTTAATCGATGCCCGAACAAATAAACATACAGAAATAAGATACTATTGTTGTTTGTACCATTAAAAAAATGAATATATTTTTTATATATAAATATTAAAATATAAAGGGTAAGCATTTCCTTTGTTCTTTAATTCTAGACTTTAGACACGCTCAGTAACCTGTCTGCGTGTGTCGTGGAGTTAAAATTAACCGTAAAACTATAATTGATCTTATGGCATTAACATAAGGTCTAAAATAGTATATAAATAAGGTGAAGCGTTGTAAGAAATTAACATATAAATTTGGTAAGTCATATTGTACGTGTGTTTAATTTTTATAAGGAATACTGTTAATATTTTGAATATATGTAATAGATTTTGGAGGTAATTTGATCACTAAAGAATTTCTGAGTGCCAACCCTAGGAAAGGTTTCAACCCTACAATGGTCTAGACGAGATGAAGCCAGACTTTAATCTGACAAGAAGATTGAACTTAAAATCTAGACATTAAAAGGCTTTCAGTGAAACCGCATCTGCCTGTTCGACGATCGAATCGAAAATCAAGCAGGAGGTCACTGACCCAGCCGGTTTTGCTAATTAGTTGGTAGGTCCGAAATCGAGAACTCGCACCGTTATTTATTAACATGCTGAAATTACTGCTGCCTATATATATTTAATGTACGTAATTTGTAGAGAAATTTATAGATATATTTATATATTTTATTGATTTTATTTCCAGTTGTCACTTGTTATTCTAATATAACCTAATGATCCCGTTACATCATACCTACTATAGTCGTTTTTTACTCATTGATATGTACACTTTGGAAAGCTCTTTTTCTAGCATAGGTCACACAGTCAGACTGTCCACCTAATGGTTAATTTTGGCCTCTTGTATTCTAGAATCACCAATATGATCTGTAAATATGGGTAGTTGTAATTGTATTTGCCTTCCTTAAGGATGTTAAGGCATATGCAATATTCAATTTTAGTACGATTATTGATGACTTACTCCTCCTAATGATAGGTTTACTCCTCTTAGGCGGAGATTTTGAAGGATCTTTTAATCATACAAAACGCAAATTTTTCGAGCGACAATTGCAAGCGCCACTTAAAGAACCTAAATATCTTCTGATAACCATGTACTTCAGGCTATCTTTATAAACTCTATCTACTCTATCTATCTACTTTAAAGTATTAGGAAAATAGTCTTCTAATCTAGGTTCTAAGTTCTATTATTAATTTTATTTAAAATGGGTTAGGACTCACATAGGTCTCGATTCCTAGTCTTGGTTTGTGTGGATGAAAACTTCTTATATTTATAAAAAAACAATTAAAAATTATAAAACCATGATACAACAAGAGGTCTTTTTGTATCGGGGTGTTTCTCCACTAACGGGAAAGTTTTGCATGAAATTTGTCCTGCACACTTTTTGTTTTAAAATAGGGTTTTGAATGTATAGAATGAAAGCTAATAACAAGCGATTTTCAAGTCTATAAAAGGCCGGAAGATTAATCTGCTGTTTTCAAATTTAGAAGATTTTTTTTTCGGTGCTTTTTTTTCATTGACCTCCTACTTCTTTTGAGGATCATTCTTATAACATTTGTATGAAAATTATGCTGTTTTTCTCTTTTTTTTCTAATATTTATTCTCTCGTCATTTTATATATTTTTTTGGGTTGTAATTGGCATGGTAAGCCGTTTCTAAGCAATATTAGTAATTACTGTACTTACGTATAATAACTGCATATAATCCATTTAGTAGCTAATTTTATTAAAATTTATATAAAAAACAATCCACTGGAAACTATAAAACTCCCCTGTGTTGCGTCGAAACAGGGGATTGTCGCCAGGGGACTGTGTTTTCTGGCACTAAACAGGACTGTATTCAATATTTACGAATCCTAGTTTATTTCACAGCTAACTAAGTAACTGTACGTTTATTTTGGTAATCGATATATCAAAACCATATTCTAATTAGAAAAAAATACCACTCGAACTACTTACCAGGGGACTGTTACGCATAACGGCCCCGACTCGTGATTCAGTAACTATGGCAAAAAATGAAACTACCCGCTAAATGATGTCTCGGTTCTGACTCGATATGATCGAACTTCACACTGTCAGCGACTCATTCAACACAAAATTGAGTCGTTATCATAGACTATATAATTTTGTTTTATTTTTTCAAATTAACCAGAGGATTGTGTTCAAATATTTAGGACAACATACAGGCGGTAATTTCGAATAATTATTATCACATTTACGTAGTGTTTGTTCAACATATATAATTTTCAGTATATTTAGTTTTATAATATACTTTAAATTTGTTACACGCACATAAATATTATTTAAAAAATTGGATTTAAATTGAAGATTCTGAGATGGGGACGCGCCAGGGGACTGTGTTTTGACAGGTTGGGATTAAAAGAAAAAAGATATAGAACATTTACATGGTCAACAAGTAGGTAGCCTCAAAGATACTGAAATGTACTATAGGTTTAGATATTTTCTTAAATAAAAAATATCCAAAACAATGTGCAAATTGCTTGGGACATCAATTTTCCCATTAGTAGAGAAACACCCATCGAAGTCTTTTTTTAATTCTAAACTATTTTTTTTTCTGCTTTTTAATGTTATGGTTTCTATTTTGTACTAAATGAACTGACGTACACACTCATTTTCACTTGTTTAAGTTTTTTCTATCAATATAAACAAGAACCTTTCACCAGCACAAATAAAAGCTAAATGTCTTGGAGACGACTGCTTTTATTTCGACCATACGACTAAGAACCACCTCGACGAATTAGGCTTTCGATTAAAAAAAACACAATCAAATCCGTCCACTCGATTGGCTGCTAGGTGGCCACAGACAGACACACGGATACACACGTCAAACTTTTAACACCCCTCTCATTGGGTCGGGGGCTAAAAATTAAAATCATTTTATTATTATTTTTATTTAATTAATTATAAAAACCTTAAAATCAAAATTAAAACATATAAAGTAATGGACAAATTTCTGAACTTATAGTAGGCATAAGTGACGTCACTATGGGTCTAAAAGTGTACTTCCTACTAGAATAATGATGATAATTCTGTAACTGGCATTTTTCTATTTCCAGGCTAAACGTCTCAACGGAACGGGTGAGCTTGCTGCCATCAAGGTGATTAAGCTGGAGCCGGGTGATGACTTTGCCATCATCCAACAGGAGATCCTGATGATGAAGGACTGCAGGCATCCTAATATTGTAGCGTATTATGGCTCGTATTTGAGAAGAGATAAGCTCTGGATCTCTATGGAGTACTGTGGAGGAGGAAGCTTGCAGGTGCGTTTTTTTTTTTTTATATAAACCTAATATTTTACTATGTTATGTATATTTTTAATTATCTTAATTATTAATGGCACCCAGTTTCTAATTAAGATATAAATGTTCAAATTTGTAAATATCTCTGATTTGTTAATGTCCTGGTAGTAACAGATCAGAACTCGTGAAAGTGTTGTGAATTATTATTATATATTTTAATGTATTTTTATTATTAATTAAAATACTAATATGTACTATTAAATATATGATAATAAATAAGATAAAAGACGACAGACGAAGCTTCTTAGCAATCCATGGATTCACCGTGCGGGTGCCGGGCCCATCGCGTTGCAAGGAGAGGAGTGCAAGCAGTGCCTGGGACTTGCGACCCAGGAGTAGGTTTAAGGGGCCCCTTTATTATGCGCAAAAACGCTCACCTTCACCCTCCACACTCCTCTCCCTACCTAACCAAATTTGGAAAGAACCTACTAATGCCGCCTTTGAAGTACGTTCTAGAAATGAACCGATGCTTGTTCTAGAAAGGCCAAGATCTTTAAGTAGGCTATAGAGAGATTTTGCTGTTATACCTCTCGCTCCCACTTCTACCGCGTACAAACTAACTATAAATTTATTCCTGATCAGTTCGTTGGTTAGTTCGTAATATTTATTGAGCTTGAATGTGTGATCCCTTGGGATGTTTGTTTCCCAAGGAACAGTAAGCTCCGCAAGTATCACGCGCCTCAGATGTTTCGAATACAGGAATAAGTCCGGTCTGGATGACGAAACACCAACATCCCCAGGGATTTTGTAATGCTTTTCATACGTGTCCATCATGAGAATCCAATCAGGAGCCGCGCCTAATATTGAATAAGGCTTCGCTTTTGATTTTTTGGAGGAGCCTTCTTTTACGAATTCTATAGATCGTTCGGTGGTTGTTATACCCTTCCGCGCTCTTGCTACTGAAAGACTAACCGCTTCCCGTATAATTTCTAATACCTTGTCGTGGCGACGCGAGTATTGACCTTTATCTAGAAGTACCCTACACCCTACTAATAGGTGTTTCGCGGTTCCTATCGCCTCCCCACAGATGTTGCAAGACTTTTCGGTGGCTTTGCCCCATCTTACTAAATTACTTTGATCTGGGAGAGTCATTTGGAATGCATTAAGATAGAATTTTAATAATGCTGGGGACCAATCATAAATTAAGGTGCGCCACTTCAAAGCTAGTGGAATACAAAAATCTCCTATGGTCACCCATTCGTTTTGAATTTCTAGGCTCATCGCGTGGAGTCGGTAATTATCGTTTTCGTCTTGTCGAATAAAAGATTTTGTTATGTCTATGTCTTGAACTTTCCTACTTGATCCTAGCCCTACTTTATTTGTTTGAGCACCTATCATAAACTTTTTATGGAATTGAAGTCGTGACTCGAGCTCTGAGGCAACTTTGTCTTTTGGGAGAGAAGTTACAGTATCATCTTTAGATTTTCCGATGATATGTCTTTTGGTAACTCTTAGATGTTTGTAGAGCTCCGATGGTTTCTTTAATTTTAATCCAAAGTTGTTACGGTCTCTAAATAAGGTTGAAGAGTCCGCTGAGTGCGCTAACCCGAGCCATAACTTCAATATCTTTATGACGCTTGCATCTAACTTTGACAAAAGGGTTTTATTTATATCATACACGAGGAAAGGCCAATTTAGACGTGATGTTAAATAATTATCGTAAATCCAAGCTTTTTTGACGTTACTTATTGGTTGGTTGTCTACCTTTTTGAGATCGTTTAAAAAGCTATCGACTATTACATCCAACGATGGAGTACGGCCTTGGTAATCGATTTTTTTACCTAAAAATTTAAACGGAGCTGCTTCCGTAACCGTACTAACGCACTGACCGCCTATTATAAGACCCGGATCGTAAGAGGTATATTTGGTATTCCGTCTACCCAGACACAGACTAAAACATTTACTTGGTTTTGTCCTCAATCCGCCCGTCCACGTACAGAAATCCTCAACTACATTTAAAAGTACCTGACATTGTTTCGGATTACGTGTCAGTATCGCGAGATCATCTGCAAAAGCTAGTATGGATTCTGTGTATTTGTTGTTGAACTTAAACCGATAGCCCCACTTTTTTTCATTTCTAATTAATTTGTCTATTAAAATATTAATAACTATATTAAATGTAATAGGAGAAATACAACAGCCCTGAAATAAACCAACGTTATAATTAAGTGGTTTTGAGTGGTTTTCATTAAAAATTATAGAGAATTTTAATTTTGAATAATATGATGCAATAATGTCGCGAACTACCGTAGGAAAGTTAACCATTTAAGCGCGAACATCATTAGTTCATGTCTTACCGACCCAAAGGCGTTTTCTAAGTCTATCCAACAAACCGTAATTTGTCTCTCGCTAGTTCTAGCATCTTTAAGGCTTTCCGATATTAACGTATTATTTTAACGTATTATTTATTCCAGGCATCCAGAAATTCCGGGCAAAAACCCTTTCTGGTGATTAGGCCTGAAATATCTATTGTTAATCATGAATTGCGTCATTTTAGTTTGTAAAAAAGAGAAAAATATTTTGGAAATTGTATTTGTTAGGGCTATCGGTCTAGTATCCTTGGGATTATTGACAATGTCGTTTTTCGGAATGAGGACAAAAAGGGCTTTTCCGAACGATACCGGTATTTGCTTTCTTGACCAGATTTTACCGAATATATTTAAAAGATGTTTATGGAGCGACGGACATTTTTTGTAAACTATATAAGGGATACCATCCGGACCTGGTGCTGACTTAGATGGTTTCATTTTAATTATTTTATTGATTTCCTCCAAAGTTGGTGGGTTGGCTTGAAAATCTTCAGTAGGAGTCTCAGGTTTGTGTTCGTTTGGATCCCCATATAGTCTTTGGTTTTCTGGCACTTCGTATGTGCTTTTATAATGGTCGAAAATTTGCTCGTTGGTCAAGAGAAGCTTACCTTTTTGATCTTTGAAAATGTTTTTTGAGTATTTAAAAGGATTTTTATCAAAGTCTACTTCATGTTTTGCCCGATCAAAGCTATCACGATTTTTCGTTATTTGATTTGTTATACCTTGGATAAGTTTAAGAATTGATCGCAATGCCCTAGACAGTTGGTGACTAAGTTGATTATCGCCTAAGGCTTTGGCTATACGAAGTTTCTTTATAAGATCTCTTTTTTTCCTCCTCATTTTCAATTTAAAACCGTTTTCTTTATTTTTGGGAGCATAACGATTCGTAGGTGGATAGTGCTCATTAAAGTAGTCGTAAATAGTATTTTGGAAAGTCTCTACTTGCGCATCGAGTACCTGATTTGAGCCCGGGTGCTCTAACAGGGCCGCTATATTTTGGTCATGTACTTTCCAGGTCGATTGTTTAGTATTTGGAATGCTAAGACGCGTCCGGATGGTCATGGACTCCTGGTAGTTTTCATTCAATGGCTCACCATGAGATATATGAGGGTAAACTCTATCCGCAGTGAAAACTGAAGATCTTACCGACGGTTGCCGCACTTCAGCACCATTGTGTGTTTTAAGATGTTTAATAAACCAGGCTCGTCTTTTGTAATTTTTCCCGCACATAGGGCATTTCAGTTCCGTTATCGCGCCGTTTTCGCCGTAATTGTCAACCGGTGGACAGTTCTTCCGCCCCCCCTCTCGGACTGTCCTAGGGGTATTTTTCTTATTTGGACTTTTAGCGTTTATCGACGTTCCCGGGCTTGGCTTGCTAGGCCATCGCCCTCGGCTGTCTTTCCAGCAGTCTGCTGTCTTCCCAGCTGCCAGCTGTCTTTCCAGCGTCAACTGTCTTTCCAGCGTCATCCCGTCTCTCCGGGCTGTCAATTTAGATAAGACGAAGCTTCTTAGCAATCCATGGATTCACCGTGCGGGTGCCGGGCCCATCGCGTTGCAAGGAGAGGAGTGCAAGCAGTGCCTGGGACTTGCGACCCAGGAGTAGGTTTAAGGGGCCCCTTTATTATGCGCAAAAACGCTCACCTTCACCCTCCACACTCCTCTCCCTACCTAACCAAATTTGGAAAGAACCTACTAATGCCGCCTTTGAAGTACGTTCTAGAAATGAACCGATGCTTGTTCTAGAAAGGCCAAGATCTTTAAGTAGGCTATAGAGAGATTTTGCTGTTATACCTCTCGCTCCCACTTCTACCGCGTACAAACTAACTATAAATTTATTCCTGATCAGTTCGTTGGTTAGTTCGTAATATTTATTGAGCTTGAGTGTGTGACCTAAACTCCTCCCGATTTCGTAAAATATGAAAAGAAACGTAAAATTGTTTTATTTTAATATTAAAAACTAATAATACATTTTTTTTCTCTGGTGGAACTAAAGATGAAGATACATTCTATGCGTTGCAATTATTGGTTTCGTTACATTAGGTTTGATTTTGTAGCATTATGTACCGAAAACATAATAATTTTAGGCATAAGTGTAAACGCGTCCTTAATAGATTATACGTACGTACATAGGTTAACAATATTTCTCATACCTTTGTCACTTTACATATACTAATATAAAAAAAATATTTTAAACGAATTGTAACCTTATTTTAAATAATTGTTACAGGACATATACCATGTAACTGGTCCGCTAAGTGAGTTACAGATTGCCTACATGTGTAAAGAAACATTGTTGGGTCTCTCCTACTTACATAGTATGGGGAAAATGCATAGGTAAGACTGGGATTATGTATTAGTTTTGATATTTTTTTGTATAATTTATAGAAGAACACCTTCTAATGCATTTAACATTTTGGTCGTATTTAGATATCTATCTTTGAAATTATAAAATTTTCAAATACCTGTATTTATTATTTTAAAAAATACAATATATAGACCTAAGTCCGTTGGTTTGTCTATAAAGACAAAATACACTAAACTTTATTACACAGTTTATGAAAATGTACCATGATATATAATTGTTAAATAATTCTATGCTATAAAAATATTTCTTGGAAAATTATAAAATATTTCTATGTTTGTCTGTCAACAAATCAAAAGAATTAAAATTTGAACACAGACAGATTATTACCTAAGAGAACATATTATATTACCTTGTGGTCCCGTTAAAAATTGCAATAACCATTTGTCATCGTTGCTACTTCTATCGTTATTATAATTATTAGTTTTAATTAAAATCTCTCCTGCATCTGACACGAGAGAAGCCGCGCACAAAACTCGTATAACATATACGTAATTATTATTTCAGAGACATAAAGGGCGCAAACATCCTCCTAACAGAGTGCGGTGATGTAAAATTAGCTGACTTTGGCGTGTCAGCTCAAATCACAGCTACCATCAACAAGAGGAAGAGCTTCATTGGAACCCCGTACTGGATGGCACCTGAGGTATGGATTCAGAATCCCAGGATCTAAAGAACAGTCTGAGAACTGCCTCAGTCTGAGCTCATAGAGTTAAATTTTTAAAATACATTATGATTTTTATGCTTATAAGATTTCTTGTTAAACAAATATCAATACATAACATTAATTCAAAAATTTATATTATATGTTTTTATTTATGTTTATTAAAAATAAAATTAAAATGCCTGCTACACCTACAGTGTGCTCTAAGAAATATTTCACAAAAATTTTAATTATCTGTTGTCAGTCAGTCAGTGTAAAGTTAAAATTAGAATCACCCATTTAGTTAACTGTTATTAAATATGTATGATATGTTCCAGGTTGCAGCGGTGGAGAGAAAAGGTGGTTACAACCAGCTCTGTGATATCTGGGCCTGTGGTATTACAGCAATAGGTCAGATATAATAAGGACATTTTCTACAAAACTTTTAAACAATTTGATTATAATACTTGGTGTCTGTCATACAAACTTGTCATATATAAGTAACTTTTGGTGTGGTTTTGATAACCCATACATTTCATACATAATAAAAGCAAATTTCATTCAAATAATAAAGTTATGAAGATATGCTTTGTTTTTTTTTTATTAAATTGAAGATATACAATTTTCAAATTAATAGATTTCAAGTATATTCAATAAATTCATAATGCTTTTGAGACCTTAGAGTTTTAAATTATTTATTTAGATAAAAGCGTATAGATATAAAGTTTTATACAAATAAAAATAAATTTATAAAAAAATGTGATTGAAGGAAATCTAAATTCTCCCTCTTGCTCAAGATTAAAACCTCAATTAAAATTATATATTTATAATGGTCCACAGAATTAGCGGAACTTCAGCCGCCAATGTTCGAGCTGCACCCAATGAGGGTGTTGTTTCTGATGTCCAAGTCAGGATTCAAACCTCCTCAGCTGAAGGAGAGGGAGAGGTGGTCTCAACTGTTCCACGGGTTCCTCAAACTAGCACTCACTAAGAATCCCAAGAAACGACCGACCGCTGAGAAACTATTACAAGTAACATCTATATATTTTTAGATTATCTTTGGTTTTCATAACAACTTTTTTAACGTCTCAACCAACTAGGCTTCTAATTTTATAATATATTTTGGACCATCAATATGATTTCTTAACACTATTTAAACTTAAGTTGATTCTGGTAAAAAAATCTAAAGAACCTGTATTACTTATTTATCATGAATAAAGGTTTGAGCAAAGAAATAATACATATTTCACTTGTAGTAATTTATTTTATGAGATACAATTTTGTTTAACCTTAAGAGTCCTTCTTTAATGCTTGCTGATGTGAGTCCAATGGTTTTGCAGCACGGTTTCTTCCACCAAGACATGTGTCGTCGCCTGGCGCTGGAGTTGCTGCACAAGTACTCTGACCCACCTCACTGCAGCCAGGACCTCGACGACGACGGACTCAGTACTGTAAGTAAAGACCAACATTTACCACTTGCTAGTATACTGTAGGGAGGTAGACCAGCTAGAAGTGGTAAGTGGTGTCATCGCAAATACATAAATATAGATGTGGGGATTTGCTACCGTTGAAGTACCTCAACTCCATAAAACCACATGATAATATAAAGAAACCTAGAATTACCAATAGTTTCTAGTATAAATATAAAATTAAAACACCTGTTGTAGCTTAAACTATATTCAGTATTAAAAACAGTCGGTTACAACACTTATTAAGGTAAGGTAAGGAACCTATATTTTGCTTTAACTTATTACGTATGTTATACTTTTTTTTTAAGTGATTATTGAATACATATACATATGTATCTGTTTACTAACAGAGAGTTATTTTCCCACCCTGTATATGTTTAAAAAAAACTATAATCATGTTTGTATGCCATGTTAAGCTTATTTAAATTTATATAAACATACAATGAAAAATAAACCGATACCAATTGAGCTCCCGTGTTGGGACGGTTTCCCAGAGGTCGCGGGTTCGAATCCCTTCCTGTATCGGTTTTTTTTTCACGTCCTGTATATGTTAAAGATATGTTGAGTTAATAACATCCTGTATGTGCAGGGTGTGTCGGACGTGCCGCAGCGGATAGAGTCACGACAGAACCGACGAGACCGACCTACGCACTTGAGACTGGACCACGCGCTCAGGTAACGACGGACGTAAAAGTAAGGGGTTGCCCTCCCATCCCCCCCCCCCTAAGTTTGTGTTTGTGATAAATTACTGTAAGGGTGCTAATGTGAATTAGCATTTATATATGAATTATTGTAATTTATATTTATTTAAGTTATATTTTATTATTTATTATTATTATTAAGTATGTTTCTATAATGTTGTAATAGATCAACGGACCCTGATCGTCGGTCGGGTGTGTATGACGAGTCCCCCATCGTGGAGTTGGACCCCGTGGACGAGCTCAAGGGGGACTTCAGCGCAGAGGGAGGAACCATCAAG
Source organism: Napeogenes sylphis (assembly GCA_959347405.1). Lineage (NCBI taxonomy): Eukaryota > Metazoa > Arthropoda > Insecta > Lepidoptera > Nymphalidae > Napeogenes > Napeogenes sylphis. The sequence continues at coordinate 8,426,213 of OY365781.1, read as the reverse complement.
AGAACTGGTGAGATCAGACCCAATGGTATATGGTCTTTATTACCACCTTTTCACGAGGACTTGGGTGATATTGTACCCACAAAAAATAATTATAAGGATCAGCTATCATGAAACCGGGCGATATTTTTTATTGATTTTGATATTATATCACGAGTAACAAGTCCGTTAACAAAATCCAGGTAGACATTATAACATGTTTCATATATAGAGAACAATATAATAATAATCATAATAGAGGACTAATTACACACATTGATCTAATCCCTAAGTGAACAAATTATTTGCTTCTGTTAAGGATGTTAGACAACGATACAAATACATAGAAATATACATAAATCTTAGGTATAATAATAATATTTAATAAGCGACTAAACCCAGAAATACAGACATCTATGCTCACCACAAACATGCCTGTCCCTGTCGGGAATCGAACCCGAGCCCCATTGCCTCGCTATACGTTAGCCGTCTTTGCTAACCACTCGACCAACAAGGCGGATAATATGCTTCTATACATTTTTCCAAAACATTTTTTTCCAGCATACCACAGACAGTCCAGTGAAGATTGGAGCGTGGCGTCTCTGATGAGTTGTCCCAAACATAACCCTCTGTCCCAAGATCTCACCACCGACACGATGCCGACCAGCGAAAAGTACGTAAACAATTACCCTCAAAATAAATACCCTCATAAATATTTTACCCTCGTTTTATACCCTCAATATTGTGTATTATTTTTATATATTTATGTTATAGCAAGTGGTGTCGGGTCGTCACGGGTGATGATATTATGAGAATGAGTTTGAGGTATATTAGGTTATTACCACGATTTATATTTTTTTCCCCTTCTTTTTTTTTAACCGGTTGCGGTTTCTTCTAACAGGTCTGTGAAGGTTTGCGAGATGTTTTTTTTTTGTGTGCCGACGGATAGACAACTAGGTTTTATTTTTAGGCTTTTGAGAAATAACTGCAGTTTAATTTTCTGTTTCATTATTAACTCTATTTCTTATTCTTGCTTCATTTTTTACTAATTTATGTAACGTTTCTTTTGTGTTACTTCTGATACAAAAACTTTATTTTTATTTCTTTCACCTCTCTGTGTCTTAGTTTATGAGTTATATAAATGCAGTTATTTCTTCATTATCTGAATGGCGATGTCGTGTGTATGCACAAAATGTGTAGACAACACGTTTTTAAATGTTTTTGCATGGTTTTTGTGTTGTATGGCTTAATCATACAGTACATACAACATGACATACAATTTTTTATTTATATTAAGGATATGTATGCATATTTAAAAATGCAATAAATTGTACATTATAGCTGACAAACTGCAAAAAAATACACTGCATTCATTTAGTATATATTAAAATTATATACTAATTTGTTTGTTTTTTATATTTATAGTTATTTAACTGCAGATAAATAATAATTTAGAAACATTTAGTAAATTGTAGACAATATATATCTAAGGCAACACTATAGGTACAAAGTTGAATTATGACGACTTGCCATTCAACTTTGAACCGTATCACACTTACAATAAGAATGTTTGTATTATATTTCTCTTGTTCTAGGAGCCTCTTGCAATATATTGATGAAGAATTAATGCTCAGGTAAAATAATGCATGTGTCTGTATAAAGGAATAATAAACTAAGGAAAAATAATCTCTATTAATGTGTTTGTAAGATACGTTTTTGGTTGATAAAATTTTCTTCGCTCTGAGAGCCTGATTGGTTACACTAATAAATGTTATATTGGTCCGTTTATTATTCCCAAATGTATATTAGTTTTAGGATTTTAGTATCTAGTCTAAATTGGACCTTTTCCTCGTATAAAGTGAATGCATGACAGTTCTTGTTATTTTGGTTGGCATATTTTTGTTATCACAGCTGTTGTAGCATGTTGCATTTTTTTAGTTTAGTTTTGGTGACTTTTAAGGTATTTTTGTTATACATCCTGTATTGAATATAATCCACAATGTTATCACAATTACCACCACTTGTTATTAAAATTAATAATAAAAATTCCAAGTATCTAACAGCACTGAACCACTACCACTTGCTTCTACTAAAATACCAATTAAAACTATTTAAATGTTAATAATTCCAACTTTAACAGGGCAACACTACCTCTAACAGCGGAAAATGCATCCATAGCTCAAGCTAACTCTGGACTGTCAATACATGATCAACATCTGTCACAGTGTATACAATTAAAACAGAATTTCCTCAACAATTCGACCACAAATGTCTATCAGAGCATTGCTTCGAACTTTCAATCTCCTATCGGGAATTCATCTATATCTATAGATGATCCGCTAGTCAGGAAGCATGAGCTGGATATGCTGTATGTTGATCAACAGGATGACTTGAATCATTCACAGTTCAGGAACGCTAATTGTGAATGCGGGCTGTGTCCTAAACCGGAAACCAGAGAGAATAACACGCTGAGTGATTTACAGAGGTCTGTGTCGAAATGCGCTTGCGACGCTTGCAATTCAAACGGAGATATCCTCAGCTATTACAAACATTGCTCGAATCAAAATACTGATTCTGGAATAGTGTATTGTGATATATGCAAGAAGCAGAAGATATCCGTTTCCAATTTCCGAGCTCTGCAGATCGCAAATCGATTGAGAATATCGGAAACGGATAAAATCGAGAATGGCGAGACATCGGATGACGATCTGTGTAGGAAAATCGATATTAGTCTCAACATGGATGATTCTAAACCATACGAACATAGGAAAAGACATAATAGGCATCACTCTGATTCAGCGGCGGCTGGAATTGATTTAAGTCAATTCTGTCAGTGCGAATTGGAAAATAATACTAAACGGAAAACCTCGTCAGTCGATGAGATATTCAAAATGGTGGAGGAAAATGGAAAGGAACCAGAAGTTCCGGATGAGGAAGCGAAGACTAGTCAGAGACAACGAAGTCTATCTGATAGTCAGAGAGATAAAGCCAAAGTAGAAAATGATGGTAAGTTTTCATTTTACAAAATAAGTACATGCATCATACTTTTATGTATTCATAAATATCTGACGTAAGCCAGTATCTAATTTTGAGCAGGATTCAAATTTCCTACTTTCCCAGGACAACGACTTTTTCATATTTGTTTGTAGTTTTGCAAGAGTTAAAAATTATCAAAAATACAAGACAGTTCTTATTTGTGAAAAAATCTTCACCCTTCTTGTTTTAAGGAATCTACAATTTCTGAAATATCTAACCTTTCGTGTTCATAAATAACATAATATTAAGGTACTTTTCCAATGAAAGTATATTACTGGAGAGCTACGTAAGTGTATAGTAAGTAGTACAGACGGCTACAGGACGTGTGTTCCTCAGCGCCCCCGACGCCCCCCGTGCCCCCCCGGCGGTCGCGGCGCGCCCGCACCCCCCCGCGCCCCGCGCCCAACGGCCTCCCCCCCACGCCCAAGGTGCACATGGGCGCCTGTTTCTCTAAGGTGAGTCGAACCTGCTACTGTAGCCGCCGTTGGCACCATTGAGCTATTGGGTCACTGTGTATATGTGTATACAACTTTATAATACATATAAGAAATGGTTTCATGCATCAGTTTAATTATTTTGTGAACAATGATTTACTTGACATAAATTTAAAAAAAGCAATTTATTCTTATGTCAATTACATAGTTACATAAAATCTTAGTGACACAATATAAAAGCTTCGGGATTATTTTATTCAGGTATTCAACGGTTGTCCGTTAAGGATAAATTGTACGGCCTCGTGGATACATCCCGACACTAGAGATCAACATGTTCTTATAGGTAAGTAATGTTACTAATAATGCTACTATAAATACTTTTCCATTTTTAATTTTTTTTTCAGCTAGCAATTTTTTCAAAGCTTATTTTTCTGGATATCAATTTTTAATATGTTCTTTTCAAGGTCATAATTGAGTATAAAATATAATTCATATCTATCCAATACTTTAATAAGTTAAGACTTAATAGTTTAATACGTTTTAAATAAAAGTGTAGTGTTTGTTAAAGTCAAAACTAATGCATTTTGTAGGCGCTGAAGAAGGTATTTACACACTGAACCTGAACGAACTTCACGAAACTGCGATGGATCAGTTGTGTCCGAGAAGAACTATATGGATGCATGTCATCAAAGACGTTCTAATGTCTCTCTCCGGTATGTGTCTAGTTAAATGATAATGAGTTTATTTCATAGAAACAATGCTTTAAATAATTTAAAAAACTATCATCGTAGTGTGACCAATAAATCAATTTAAACACAGACTTTATTTTTTTTAAATTTTATAGATCATGTCATCTATACTTGCATAATTAAAATATATATTATAGTGCATTTGATTATTCTCTATATATAAAGTTAACCTCAAAATTTGACGTAAGAATAATCAAAATCGTAAAATAAAAAAATATAAACATCTATGCGGCCTCATTCCACATGCCTCCTTGTTCCCAGGTAAGACCCCGTCTCTGTACCGCCACGAGCTGCTGTCTCTGTCTGGCAGTGGGCGGGGCGGCGCGCGCTCGCTGCGGGTGGTGCCCTCGCGCCTACTGCCGAGACGGTTCGCGCCAACCACGCGCGTGCCTGACACGAGGGGTGAGTTTACCTTTTTTTTACACCACAGAGTATACATTCTACGGGAGAATCAGATAAATCTCACTGTATTATACTAATACATTTATATGTTTCACCACAGCTTAGTCTTGAAATAAAATCAAAATGCTGACGATTTTCAAGTAGAATGCTTTAACCTGATAAATTCCAATAATAATACGCCTTCCATATTTAATACAAGATTTTTTTAAACTGTATGATATTTGGAGACTCATTCAGTTCATTTAAATCGTCCTAAACTCACTGGAAAATTAAGCCCATAAATGTGACTCCATTACTTTATAGATTAAAAGCATTCTACGGCGTGACACGGCAATGTGTTCACGCATCTTTTCATTATCCTACTTAATTTTATATCAGTTAATCGAGCTCAAATCATTAGGGCAATCTGCGACAGAAGGTTCACGCTATCACATAACCATTTCAAATCCATCCAATCCACCTCCTCGTAACGCCAAAATTGCGACTCCAAAAAGTTAACAAATAAGCACGCATATATAATAAAGATCCACAAGAAATCTTACATCTTCCTTGTTAGCTTTAAATCTAAAATTAAAAGTATATTATTCAACAAGTCTTATTATAACATTCAATAATTTTTTGTAGATCGAAATGTGTGGAACTTGGGTCATTGACTCATCTGCAAGGATGTTATAATGTATAAGTCAAACATTGTTGAATTTCATTTCAAAATAGCAAGTGTTGAGTTTCTGGTTAGCTCTTCTCAGCAGAACAGCATTTCGAGCTGGTGATAGCTTACTCACAGACTGACTATACTGACCAATTTAATGTAATTGAAGATTCAAAATTGTAAATGCCTACTTGAATAAAGATATTTTGAATTTAATCTAAGGTGGTATATCTCGTATGTTAGCAAGTATATTTTAATAAATATAAAAATTAAAATGAATGAAAAATAAACCGATACGGGCAGGGATTCGAACCCGCAACGTCTGGGAAGCCCATCCGTCGCTCTGCCATTGGAGCTACCCGCATCGGTGAATTAAGCATTCTATATATGATCGTCTTTCCCGGGACGGTGATGACATATGTTAGCCTTCTTTCGAAAGTGTGTATGTCTGTGTGTCTGTAGGTTGCACTCGGTGTGCCGTGGCCCGCAGTCCTTATAACGGGTACAAGTACTTGTGCGGCGCCACGCCGGCCGGACTCTTCCTCATGCAGTGGTACGACCCGCTCAGGAAGTTTATGCTGCTGAAGGTTGGTTTGGTTGAGCATTTTAGACAGACTACTCTAAGACCTTCGGTGAAAATTGTTTTGATGATAGATAGGGAATAGCGGTTGGCTCAATTGAAAGTGGCTTTGATAATGGGGATTTGTGGTTAACCTTAATGAGGGTTACTTCGTTGATAGATGAATAATTGCTGAATACTAAAAAAACTGGATTTCTCTACCTATCTCCTCTTGGAGTGAAGTTTCCTTTAATTATCGACGACGAATAGTGTAGTTGAAGTTAACTCCAGTGAAAGTTACTTTGGTGATAGATCAGAAATGACGTTTGATCCCAGTGACGGTTTGTTTTGATATTGGATTTGTAATTAATTTTTATTCCGGTGGATTTCAATGAACGTTATTTTACCATTAGTGTTACCATTTTTATAATATTTATGTTAAATCTAGTAAAACAAACTTTAATGGTAGCAGCCGTTATTTTTATGTTACTCTTCCAAGGTGTTTAAAAATTACATTACAGAATAATCATAACATATAAAATATTTCAGAATATAGAATGTGTTCTTCCATCACCGTTACTGGCCTTTGAGCTGGTAATAACACCTGAACTGGAATACCCCTTGCTCTGTGTTGGAGTAACGAGGAAACCACTGAGATTAAACCTCGTCAATATTAACTCTGGTAGGTTTAAAATACATATTATTTTAGATATAACCAATCTAATCTACAAAAATATTTGAATTATCGTAAACTTATTTAATACTAGTGGTATGGGGAATACATTCTCCTTTGAATTAATAATAATATAACAGTGACCCAATGAAACACAAATAAACTGACCCAGGCGACCCATCAGTGTAGTAAGGACCCAATGAACTTGTGATTAACTCAAAACAAACTATGACACCCCCCTCCCCTTCCTCTCCAGGCGCCAGTTGGTTCAACTCTGAGGAGCTGGCACTGGTCCCGGGCGGCTCCAACACGGTGGTGCCGCGACCGGAGCGACTGCACACACTAAGGGCCGTCAGACAACTCAATAAGGACTCGGTATGACGATTTATACATATTGTACATACTATTTATACCCTAATTCATTTCTTTTCAGTCTATTTAGTAAAGTATATATATATATATATATATATATATATATATATATATATATATATATATATTTGTGTTGTTTTAGTCTGTCTAACAAATTCTATATTTTTACGTGTAATAATGTTTTCTATAGGTACTGGTGTGTCACGAGAACGTAGTGGACATTATACCAGTGCTGCCGTTCGAGAGGAGACACGACGAGAGACGCAGGAGCAAACTACTGCCTAGGATACAGTTCGATTTTAATATAGATAGTATATGTGAGTATTATTCTTTAATAAAATCAGTAAAAAAAATATGATATTATTAGGCAAGTAACAGACTTTACCCAATTATTTTTTATTTCTATATGTTATTGAGTGTTAAAAATATATTATATTTTGAAACAGTGTTAAATAAAAAGACACAGAATTTTTCCACATGAAAATATAATTGTAAACATTTGCAGTGTGTCTAGCTGATTCTGTATTAGCGTTTCATCGCCACGGCGTCCAGGGGCGTTCCTTACGGAATTCTGACATCACGCAAGAGATCACAGACGCCTCCCGGGCCTACCGCCTGCTGGGACACGACAAGTACGTATACACACACACACACACACATGCAAACCCATTGTCAATTACATAAGTCATTAAGACTCCAGCCCGTATATGGGCTGGATGGAACAGTGCCATTCTCTCTCATATAAAGTAACTATGCAACTAAGTTTAGTGAGATTTTATACTTTGAATGAATGAATGAATTAGTTTTCTTTCTTTCCTTGTCTCTCGTAAAACTCACATCTCCCTATCCCTCGTTGGCAAGGCATTTGTATCTTTCCACCTTTAAAGATGTCTATTTATACATCATCTGTTCATTTGTTAACCCAATACATAAAGAAAAACTACTATCAATTTAAAAATATTTTATATCATTAACTGAGAATACATTTTTTTACAGAGTGGTAGTACTGGAGTCGCATTTACTACAAAATAATACGTTGTCGGGCGAAGACGGCAACGATTTGTATATTCTCGCCGGCCATGAGGCTTCTTACTGACTGTAGGAATAACAAAACTAAATGTTGTTTTACATTGTCTTTGAACGTAGGACTATTATATTATGTAGTAAGAAATGCTTACTATAGATTATATGGTGATAGTCAGTGGGTCATACCACAATGACCCAAGGAACGAGTAACAGAAATTAATGAATGATATAAAAACTTGTGATGTAATATAAATCAAAATATATGGCTTTATTATATATCCTAAAGGACTCGTTTTTGTTAAATGAACCATTTAGTTTATGGTTCCTTAGTATCAGTGATTTGACAATAGATTTTTGTCTTTAACATTACTGTGTTAGGTGAAATTTCGATTGCAGCTTTTAATCCAATGATAAATTAATATTGCTTTTATTATAATTAAATTTACTATTTATTAGTCACTTTTAAAGTCTAATCATAAAGATTATTAGACATCAATAAAAATTTCAAATCTATAAATATGATAAATCAACTTCATCTCAGTTGTGACTTAGTGAACCCAAATCACTGCCATTTTGAAATCCATTGAGGATACGAAATTGAGAAAGCAATAAATAATTAATAGTATTTTGGTGTCCATCTTTTGTTAGACATAGTTTAGAATTAGTATTGCAGATGAATAAAATACCGTTATAGTATTTTTTCGGTTTATGATGTCTCCTGAACTTTAATCTGAATTTGAACCTGTGACCTCAGAATATGCTGTGTTCTGCTTGTCAAATTAATGCAAGCTGATTTAAAGAGAACTGATTTGTTAGCACAAATGTTAATTGAAATATTATGATGGACAATCTTTTTTTATACATAACAATCATTTTCAGGATTATTAATATAAAAAAAACTATATGAAATGTAAACAGTAAAGTTAAATATATAAAGTTCAAATGCATTAGAAAAAATAAAAAAGACATTTCTTTACAATAATTAGATTAAAAAATAACGCTTGCTTATGTATTTTTGTAAATAATTACAATTATTCCAACTAGTTTTAGTCAATTGTAATATATCAATAGTGTAGATTAATTTTATTGTATTTAATTTTTAGCTCAACCTCATTTCTGAGTGATAATGGACTGTTAATTTATTTTTTATTTGTCTTGTTCTGCAACCATGTGTACAACTACTTTCAAATGGACTTGGATCTTTGTTAGTGTACCGTTTGAAGTAAAAGAGTTTGATGTTTTAACTTTCCGATGTGTCTTTTAGTTTGAAATATATTATATTATAAAAATGAAAAGATGCATCTCATAGATAAGCCACTCTGTTATTACATTTTTATTTTATCCCATACACCCATTTTTACACAACACTGGGATGTTATATACTGATTATTTATTTAATGAATTGTAACACTGAATAATCCCATTTATTTATACCCCTGAAATAAACTTTTATTTTTTATTTTATTTCCTTTTATTTATTTCCTTCTTTCAAAGTGTATGAATATTATTTTAAGTTATATTTCTAAAAATTCCTAAAATAGAGGAATTGTTTAGCAAAACTTTTATCAAATTGTAGAAACATAATATTTACTAGTCTTGTAATTCTTAAAAAATAACAATTTTTGTATAGAAAAATGAAATGAATAGAATTTACTGCTCAATATTGTAACCTTACTTTTCTAGTCTTTCTTGTAACATTGTCTCTTAAAGATTTGCCAAATTATAAACACGGCAAGACGACTGAGAATGGCTGTATTAAATCAGTGATAGATTATTACAAATATAGTTGTCGAGATTAAAAATCTAGATATATTTTAGATTTTGAAATAGTAGATTTAAGAAAAAAAAACACCAATCTATAGTTGATATGAATGAAAGGGATAATTTGGTAGGTAGCTACGGGATTTAAATTTAACATAAAAGTATTTTAAAAGTTGACTAATTAAACAACAAAAATCATCAAATATGAACAAAATTCAAGCATGAAAAACAATTAAAAAATTTTGAGCTTCATCTTAGTCATGTTATTTTATCTTTGTAGAAATTTACATCTTAAAATTTGATAGAATTTAGTCTATTTATTCTCTCTTAAATAATAAAGTTAAAAATCTAAATTGTAATCAAATTATATAAATAAGGTGTTTTGCCAGATAATGCAAGATATAAGTATATTTTCGTTAAAGAAGCTAGTTTCGGATTTCTTGGAGTGTATATAAATTTATGGTATTAGGTAAGAATGGCAAGTCGATTTGATGTTCGAGATCTAACAAATTTTATTCCTGAATAAAGTAAAAAAAATACAATTGATGTTTTATTTACCTCAAAATTCTTATACTTATAAACAACAGTTAAAATTACATTATCAATATCAATTGTCCCTATTTCATAAACCTTATATCAAAGAGAATATTAGTCAAAGTCTCATACAGAATATATCACATTATTCATCTTCAATCATTTCAACATCTTCACTTTCATCCTTTTTCTTGCCAGAAGCCAATTTTTTGGCTGATGCTACCTGTTTATACATATCTAAAGCCTCTTTTAATGGTTCTACAAATCTATCAAATTCTATGTCTGCCATCGCTTCTAAAACATCCTGACCAGTTAGTGCTTTTCTTTTATTATTCTTGACAATATTAGTAGCAGCAGAAGTAACATATAATACGAATACTGAGGCGGCTTTTGCTAGACCGGTTCTGGCTTCCTTTGATATAGCTACTCCGTCAGGTAAAGCCTCTTTCACAATTCTGGTGACGACAGTCAGTGGGAGGTTGAGATCTTCGAGTTTTTCGGCCATAATGGTAATAATACGAGTTATTATAAAGATGTTTACAATTTACTTGTTCAACAGAAACATATTCATCACAATTCACGACTTACGAGACACTGGAAACAACCGCCAATTTAAAGATGACAGATGTCAATTGTCATTAGTCAATAAAGTTTATAAAAAGACAGGCAAAGGTTGCAGAGAAATTGATTTAAGCATTTCTGAATTTGTATTTTTTTACAGTAAGGTGAAATAAAAATAACTAATATATTATACAGCTTTTCTCAGGATTTAAAAGTTGAGGTTACCCCCCTCAGTGTTATGCTGCATATTGTAATAGTCCAAATGTTACCTGTTAAACAGTTTTGTGGACTTTCTTTGGTTAACTTTGTCTAGATAGCACTTTCATATCTAATAAAATCGATTAGTCAAGTCATTCCAAATTTTGTAGCAGTATAAAGTTGTTAATAAATTAACACCGAATAGATTTTCAAAAACAAATTTAATTAGTTATAATATTTGGTTACTTGAAAAATGTATATTTATTTTTTATTGACCTAAAGATATATTTTAATGACCTAAAGATCATATTAAAAGAGCTAAGTTATAGATTTTTAGGTTTACAGGTTTTATGATATTTTCATTTAAAGATGGCTGTAAGTTGTAACTGAAAATATGTTTACATATATTGCGCAAACTCGTCAACAGCGCCATTTTAACCAAGATAATTCAGTGCGGCAAAGACTGTGGAACGGAGAGGCGATTTGACGTATCGTAATATCGATCTTTTACATCTGAGTGTGTTATTGTGATGTTTTTTATTAAACGTAACTAATAGTACACTGTCCTTAAATTATACTACTCTGTCTGTTCGTGTGGTTTTAGTTTATGGCATGTTGGAAACATTTATTTGTACTATTTATGAGCATATTAACTGTAAAAGGTGAGTACATAAATATTTTTTTACTATATTGTGTTCAATTATAAAATAAGTATGTATTATAAAAATGTAATGTTAATCAGTGATATACCCAATAAAAAATATAATAAAGTTTAGTAAATTTACTACCTTTCTATTTATTGTACCTAATATATTAAGAAATTTAATAGTGAACGAAATTGAATTATTTTCTAATGAATCTGAAGATTCCTTTACGCTCGGTTGTGATGTTACATAGGGTATATTTACATAATAATTGGACATTATAATTGCTAAGTTAATGTAAAATGGTTGAAAAAGTACCATTTACATTTTACGTGAACAAACATGTAAATAAAAACATTTTCAAATATTTTATGCACAATATGATAAATGATATTGTACAATAAAAAATATTTATGAAAAAATAGATTATGTTTAGGTACTTAATCATAATATTGGTGTTTCTATGTGACGTGAACATAAATAATAAATATATAATAAATATAAATTAAAATAGGTTTAGATTTTGACCTTTGCCCGATTAGTTTACTGTTTGAAAAATATGATAAAAGACATTAATATATAAACCAGGAGATAATTATTCCGAGGTGGAGGAAAGTCAAGGTTTATTATTCGAAACAAAATAAGCAATCTAAGATTTATTAAATAAAATGAATAGGCATTAAAATAATGATTATAAAAAATATATTATATAACTTATAAGAAAAAAAAGGAAATATAGGAAAAATAAAAAAACATTACATCATTCTTTAACTGTTAGAAATTCATGATTTACCTATGTCGTTTTTGCTAGAAACTTCGGTAAAAAAGTGCAAAGTACAGAGTTAATCGTGCTATTACACCATTCAAAATAACCATTGGACTCTTATATCAGAAAACAAGTCAGACAGGTTTTTAAACTAGCGCGTAAGGAAGTGTAAGGTTGTCAGTTGTCACTACAGATTTTTATAATTTTACTAAAAGTTTGGTTTTACAAGTCGAGTTAAGAATATATAATAGATATCGATTAAATAAATATTAATGTATTATAGGTAATTGCTTTCTAAATCTTAAATAGGTAGGTATCAATTTGTAAAAATCAACTTTAATCGTATTTAATAAGTAATAAAATTATATATATTTTTATAATTTAAAAACATTTTTAATTATTTGTTTTTAAAGGGAAAATAAAACATTTTAGAATTGGAGGCAACCTTTTTTATTGGAGACAACCCTGTTAAAAACTATAACCATACATTAAATCAAGTCAAATTAAAAATAATTACCTCGTACTCGACATTAAAAAACATAATATTTAATATTATAGATATTAGTCAACACCGACACAAAAATTAGATGTCTTTGTTGCGTGTCTTAGGAGAAATGTGACATTCAAAATTTCAATTGACTGACAAGTAATGAGTGAGTAGTCTTGGTAGATTGTTAAGATCTGAGTTTTCTTAGCCACTCTTGTTTATTCATTTATTTATTTATTTATATCTTTTCCACTTAGAATCATAATCAGTGATCACTTGTGTACGTCAACATGGAAGTGTCGGGAGGGCCTATTACGATACTAGATTTATCGTAATAAGCCCTTCTGTAAAAGCACTTTCCATCTTAGTGTTAAAGTTATGAGGGTTCCAAACGCGTCCTGGTCTGAGAAGAACCACACAACAAACTCAGCCGGATATATTTTTTGTTGTTGTGATCACTGTTTCACAAACGTCAATCTTAAATGTAGTTTGGAACAACTAGAACCTTCGCAATCAATTGGAAATGAAGCCTAATGATTTCAGGCAATGAAATAATAATAACAGTAAAAATATGTATATATCTATAAAAATCTTCGGCCTGCCACACAACCAGTCACCGCAAGCAGCACCCGTTCACGAGCATAACACAAGAGCCAGCCATCACCCCCTTCGCCATATTTGAGGGAGGAAGGCAACCCGACTCCCAATGCTACCGCAAGTAGTGACTTCTAAGGTCAATGTTGTAAATCAATATCTTAATAAATGTGAAATTTAATGAATAGTCCTATAGATATCATAAACTACGTACCTATATATATGTATATTGTGCATATTTGTAGAATTATATATTTTTTTCTCACCTATACACCTCTTCTCCTGTACATCTTAAGAATAGCTGGATAAGAAATAAGAATGCCATTTTAATAAGCCTTTATTAGCTTCGGAAATATATGTATAACGGATAACTTTACTTGTCGGATAAATTAGAATTCTTCCATACCTATCAAAGACCGATGACAATGCGCAATATTATGAAAAAAATCACGATGTCAATAAAAAAAAAGTTAAAAAAAAAATGTAGTTGTGAAAAAACGTGGCGTGCTTTTAAATATATTATCAAACTGATTGTCCTTCTGCTAATATCTTCCAATAAATTATTAACAACTACCGTCATTGTGTACCCACCCTTTTTACAATTATTTTTTTTTTATAGTTATTTTTATTTTTTAGTAACAGTTTTTAAAAAGGGCGTGTTTTTTTAGTTTTTTTTTTAAACTGTTACTTATTAGCATTAACCTGCTTTTGTACACCTTTGTATAAATTTTAATTATATTTTGTACAATACAGTAATTAAATAAACAAATATCGGGAATGGTGTCTGTCACTTTGACCGGAACAAATCGTTACTAGATTGTCGTTCATTATTTAGTCTATCATTCATCATTTACATTCTAAGCCTCGTAATAGACGAACGATTTTTTAACCCACAGTTGAATTAACAGCAGGGGAAAAAATCTTTGACAGTTTTTCCGTTTTTTTTAAACACAGTAAAAAAAAGTATTTTATTATACATATATAAATAATAATGATAATAATACAGGACAATTTACACACATTGATCTAACTCTAAACACATTGATCTAAATCCTAAGTAAGCAAATTATTTGCTTTTGTTAAGGATGTTAGACAACGATACAAATACATACAAATACACTAAACTAAACTCAGAAATACAGACATCTATGTTCATCACATACATGCCTGTCCCTGCCGGGAATCGAACCCGGCCCCCATTGAGTCGCTATAAGTTAGGCGTTTCCGCTAACCACTCGACCAACGAGGCGGTAATATATACATAGTATAATATTTTGAAATACAAATTTGCGTAATAATGTTATTAACCAAAACTCATCACGTTCCTTACGACCGTATTGTTCTCATTCTTTGTAATTTTACGGACATTTACATTTTTCCAATAAAATATATATAAAAATGGATTTAAAAGAAAATAACTATGGCGGTCTTCGCTTTAAAACTTCAAGATTTCTGTTTTAGAAATTAAAAACCTTCAATTGTTAAAATTTGAAACATACTCAAGTCTCACTGCTTTTAGTTTCTATTTTTACGAGTTTGAAAATATCTATAAACATGTATAGCCATGTTAAGCTTATTTAAATTTATATAAATATAGAATGAAAAATAAAACGATACGAGCAGGGATTCGAACCCGCGACCTCTGGGAAACTGTCCCGTCGCTCTACCAATTGAGCTACGGTATAGCTGTCCGTCCCTATATTTATATAAATCTTTATAAATAAAAAATAAATCTTTAAGTAGTATTCAAAGTACATTTAAGGCTTGGCATTGACTTTGGCCTTGACATTTTTTTTTAAATTTTGGTGTTCTCTTAGGTAAATATTCAAATTAATTGAGTTAAAAATAGTTTACTTTCACCGCCCATGTGAGATAAATTTAGGTTGTACTATATAAGTCAACTATTATTAGAATTATATTGAATTGTAACAGTAGGTATATACCAATTAAATTAGTTTAAAACACAACCTTATTACAAACATTATTATTGTTATTGTTAATTAGTTCAGTAATAATCTATATTTTTAATGTTTATGAATATTATTTCGTTATTTTGATATTCAAAAGATATTATTATTTATATATTATATATAATTATTTTCGTTAACATATTTTCGTATTAGGATTTTGTTAATAATAATAATTAGCATACTAAGACTATACTAAGTTTTTTTTTCGCATTTCTTAATAAATGAAAAAAAAACAAGATAAAGTGGATAGCCAATTATAGTTAACTTTTAAGATTAAAATTAAATAAATATAAAAATAAACTTACAAGTATGGTGGTATAAAAATGGTCTTCAAATTCTTTGTGCTGTCAAAAATTTGTATACGAACATTATCAATTATCAAGGACAAAATGTCATTTTCAACCGTTTTACCAGTTTTAGATTTTTAACATATGAAATCTTGATAAAAATCCAGTTTTCAATCGTCATTATTATACTTTTAAATATTTATGATTTTAAAACTTAAATTGTTTGACACAAAATTACCTATTAATACAGAAAATTAATGTAAGTTATTAAAAAACTTATTTACACAATTTTAAAGTTTATTTTATTACCTTATGTATTCACTTGATGAGAATTATTGAATATATATATATAAACGAAACTGTTAGCCCTTTTAATTTATCAGATTGTACTCCCAAAAATTATTAGATAATTTTGGCCGAGATTATTATTTAACTCCTATCAAATGTTGGCAATAAAAGATTAAATATAAAACTTTAAAATAAAAATCCTTATCTTGAGTTAATAATTCATATAATTAATGTCATAGAAAGCCGTCCAATGATGCTGTCTTACATTATAGATCGATTATTGATTTCGTCTGTAAATAAATCTTCATCTCTGATAATCTAAACGATCAATATTATGTGCGTGTATAAAACAACTTCTTTAACTTTTTATTCAGCATCTCTCTTTAGATAGAAGTTAAACGCGATGAATTAAAATTGACAATCGATAAATTATTAGCAATTAATTGTTGGGCTGAACATGGCTGCATGCTATTACTAAAATAAATATTTTACATTATTGATGCTTTGAAAACAGCCAATAGGCGTTTCTTTACCTATAATGTGGATTTGAAATAACAAAATAATGTAAATAAAAAATATATCTACAATTTATAACACAATTTAATTGTATGAATTTTTACCAGTGTTTAGTTTTAAAATCTTTACTAACAACGCGTGTTAGATTGTATTGATTATCTGGCCAAGTTTAAGTTTAAGTTAACAATAAAACTAGTAAATTTATTTTATGTATATTTTTTTAGTGTATCGATTCTGTTAGGAACACTTACTTTTAATGACTGTAACGTAAGAATCAACATTCAAAATTGATGATAATCTGTTTTTATGTAGATTTTTATTTTATTCTTTAGAAAAATTTACTTGCTCGTAGTTACGGACGGACGCTGGTAGAACGAAAAGAAGGACATTTCGATGACTGGGACTTTTCCATGACTGTTTAGTGCTTTATAATCTATCGTATATGAGAACTAGCCAAGTCAGGCCTTAGTTTTCAATATATTATACATACACATAATTTGTTATAAAATATTTTACGTTGTTTATATAAATTTGTTGTGTAAATAAATTGGACGGAATATTGAACTTGGCAGTCATTAAGATGTCAAATCTTTTGTTCTTAAAGTCGACAACCAAGCCATATACGTATTATAAAATTGAACTTGGCTCTCATTTTACGTTTATTTTTGATGGGATATTTTTCATTGTCCGATCTTTCTCCATAAAGGTCATGCCTCATTTTGATTTGCCAGACTTCATTACACTAAACGTAATCTACTTTATTTCTTTTACATAACCTACATGAATTATTTATTTTGATTCGATCTATCAATGTCAATTAAATCAGAATTTACACAAATAAAAGTATTTATAAATCTTTCTATATACTAACTACAATACATATGTATGTATATACTTTACAGGGTTAATTGTAATTAACGCATCACCTCTTGGCTCTTGCAGACAATCTCTCTGCATCAATCCCAACAACATTTCTTCTACGACTTTTTAAAATTAATAGTTTAAAAAAATATTTATTCCATACCAAATTTTTTGTTTGTATCTGAACTGGACATATGTGTAGCGCTCGGGTGTTGTCATTTTAGGTACTTGTTATATAAATATCAGAGTTATAAAGAACAAAGGGATAATTTTTTTTTGTGTTATTTACCAAGATTTGTAAAAAGTCGTAAATCAAATGATGCTGAGATTGATGTAGAGAGGTTTAATTAACCCAGTATATAAAAAAATCTTGTTGATAAAAAATATTCTTTTGATTATTTGCTGATACATAAGACCCAAGTCAGGTCTACTCAAGTACGGCTCACAGCTAAGTCCACTTGACTCGATACAAAAGCGTACTATAAGAATCAATGACCTTGCACTTAGAATTTGAACACAAAGACCAGTCTTCTAATGTGTTGGAAGATTTAATACCAACCATTTCGCAACTGCACCACGTGCTGGAGTTTATCCCCACCAGCTGTATACATGATGATGATGTCTTCTATAGCTTCCTTTTAGATTCAATTTTTATAGGAAAAGTGTTAATTTGGAAACTATTATATGGGCTCTTTAGAACTTTAAAAACATCTCTCGCGTCTGGATTATTTTTTTTCTTATTTAATGTTTGTTTTCATGGTAATTTATCAAATATTCAAATTTAATGATTAACCTTTTTATACAATATTCTTTCCAAACTTTACAGACTTGCAGTAGGTACTTAAAATATATAGTCTAAACACCTGGGAACAAGAATAGACAACTTTAATTATAAACAAACTTCATGCACAGAAACACTTCAGTTAAAAACTTACTCAAGACTTTGTACCGACTACCGGTCTGTTAATGAATACAAAATATGTAAATTAACACTGACCTTGACTTGGATGAGTAACTCCTTCTTTAGTAGCATTATGTAATAATAAACTTTAAATGTCTGTTGGAAATAAAATAAACCCGTAGAAAGATGTAGGCGAGTATTATGTACGAATATTTGTTTCTAGGATTACTTATGGTATTCCTACATATTTTAATATTAATTAGGAAATTCATTAGCTACTAGGTACTTCCACTTAGATAAATACAGTGACACGATTGGAACCACGAAATACAAAGTTGATTTAACTTGGAAACATAATTATCCCAAATATATCTTATAAGTATCAATAAAACAAATTAAAATAAAATGAAACAAATTGTTGATTTCGATACAATCGGCATTTAAGGTAAAGGATAACAACCTTTCATTTTTTTGTGGTGACGCCATTTTGTGTATGATGTCAGAGAGCGCGTAATCCCGGGGAGGGGCGCTTGGCCTTGACAAAGGTTGCTAAAAAACAATATGCGTTTAGGTTTCTGAATCTTAACTATGTTTTATTTTGAAAATTGTATGGTGTTAATATTCTTTAAAAATCGAATTTTGACTAACAGTTTATTTATTTATAATCATATTCAGAAGGTTTTTCCTAATATATTTGACCTTATTTGTGGATTACAGTTTTTAGCCGTTTTTATATGTTTTTTTTTCGTGATAATTGAGGAAATGTACCTATACCACAAAGTATATTTTATTCGTTGTTATCATTATCGTGTCCTTGTCAAGGAGTGAGATAACAGCTGCAATGGGAATTATGTTGCATATGACTATTACCTAACAACTCAATAAATTAGCTTTTGTTTTTTTAATGTAAAATAAGGGGAATGTCGCAGTTGTCAGCCGAAAGCAATTTACATAATAAAAAAAGTTTATCACACATGAATACAAATTTAAATGTTTTAAATAAATTCGAATAATATAAAACAACAATGTAATAATAATAATAATAAATCATTATATATAATATTTTATGTCAATTTTAATTTATGAGTCGTGCTAGAGTTGTTATTTTCACAAATTTGCGTTTTATGTGGCTTTTGTGTATTATCAGGGTTCTGTATTTCATATAATTCTTATTATTGTTAAAAGTACTTTTAAATAGTGAACAGATTATAAGCAAAATAATTGCTTTTAATCAGATTTTTTAAGCACATGTCTAGTCTTAGATTTAAGATCTCACAAAAAACAATGACGTCACAAGTAATCAGACTTGTTACAACACTATGTGTATGGTCTTTTTATTTTGTACTTTATGTTATAAACGTTTTCTATTAGATGTAAACTGGCAGACTATTTTTTATCTATAATTGGCGGACCATTATTTATCTATAATTGATTGAAACCACAAAGAAACATTTCACATACAAAACCACATTTAGGAAACCACAAAACCTTAAATTAATGTAATTTTAAAGTTTTTCAATTCATAATTAATCTTAATTCAAAAACAAACTCCTTTGCAATGGTAATAAAAACTAATGACGTTTTCTCATGGCGGTTATACTCGTTCGCCAATCGCCATATTTATAGAAAGCTTTATAAATGTTTTTAATTTAGATGGCGCTACTGGAACTAAATAGATATACTTAATAAAGGCAACTTACTTGCCTAATGCATGGTATATTCTTATGGGACAGCCTGACAAATGAACGAGGTCCTCTTGATGGAAATTTTGAATTTTGAAGAAGGAAACTAGGACAGAGGGGACGGGAGGAAGTTTGGGATTTCAGCTTCCTATCTCTTTAAAGCGTACATACTAATAATAAACATGTCGATTTTCTGTAAGTAGGTGGTATATGCTTTGTATTGCAAGCCTGTCTATATATGTAGGTACATATTGTTTTTTTTTACTGTCGCCTGTACAGTGTACTCTTGATGTACAGGATTGTTGTGTACTCTTGATGTACTCTTGATGTACAGTATACTCCTAGTACGAGTTTTGTTATTACAAAAACTATGACATTTACCAAATTGTAAAATCAAAACAGAATTATTGTACACTATTAAAAGTTATATTACTTAGCATGATTTAAAGAATAATCCTAAATAACTAAAGATAAATATCATTTGTTTGAAAGATTTTTTAAATATGTCAATAGATTTGATTTTACGATTTGGTATACTGTCATAGTTTTCGCAACGTCAAAGCTGAAAGCTCGTACTAGGACTTAGGAGTACTGAATGGATCGAAATTAATATTACTCATTTGTTACCAACCAGATTAACTGACACTTGAGATTTATCTCGTTTTATCAACCGCTGCATTCCTCATCTTATATCAAATAACAAATCACGATAAATTTATCATATTCTTGAAAAAAATAATACCTATTTTTCTCGTTTCATTAATAACCACATCTATTTTGCTATTTTTAGTAACCTAATTCCAAGTATTTAGGTATTTGGTGTGACTTTTTCAAGGACAAAATGTTGGATAAGTATTTGTTTGTTTGTGTGCAATTACTTACACACACGTTTACCAATTACTGTTATTTGCATGAGTGTGAAAATAGATCTCAAGTGATAATGTAAATAGTTCTCATTCATGATAGCGTCAAGGTTGGTTATTTTAGAGTCAAATGATTCATTGTTAACAAAACAGCATCATTGTTTACGTGAGAGGTAATAATTTTCGTAATTATTCGATTTTTTGGAAAACCATTCATACATTAAAAAAATTTTACTATTTACAAGAAAGTTTTTGTATTTATTTGCATTTGCCTTTAGAATACCTTTTTTTTTATTAACGTCAGAAATCCTCATGGATATACACCTCCATCCATCCAGAGGATGATGGAAGTGGTTATGTGAGACTCCTACTCACTAAACCTGACACTAAACATAACGGGACATCACAGGATCGCTTTCGCACTCACTCCCGCCGCGGTAGTCTCCTCGAGAGGAGACCACCGGTCAAACCCCCTAGAAGAGCAGACTCGCGATACGACCCAGCGGGTTCAGCGGCTCTGGTCAAACCGCGAACCACGCGCTGGGCCGCACTAAAGCCCACTCACGTAGGGGGCCCAACGTCGAACCTGACAGGCCTTTACCGCCGGCCACGGTGATCAGCCGAGACCAGCAAGAAAAAGCCATAAGTCGGAAACCCACCACGCCCAGACTAACCATCACCATATTAATACCAACCAATATTACGTAAAATAGAAAATGTTACAAACGTAGGTTTTTTTAACGACACCTATGTTATTCCACAAGAACCCTGACGCCACAGACTCGCCGCTCGCGGGATGTGAGCGTGAGGTGAGGTGAGGTTTGAATGAGGTTATTTAACTCTGTTTCACATCACTATAGCATTCTCTGTTCTGACCCTATGGTCTCCAGTCTCCTCTACTTATAGAAGTTAAATTTTAAAGAAACAATATAATATCATATAGTCTAAGTCCTCTTCCATTATCTCCGTACACTTTGTTAAATAAACACCATCATCAACATACTTATAACGGTCCCCGACACAGGGACTGCAATAAGTTCATAAAAATATTATTTTTATCCTTTTTTATCCGATTAACATATTTCTACTTAAAAATCGTAGAATTTATATTCTATATGACTATGTTTTTATGCATGAATTTAAGTTGATAATTATTTGTATTATGTTGCTACACATCATAATCTCCCACTTTTTATCCCACTCTAGGTCGGTACATGTTTTTCTTATACATAATCCTGACGTCAGCACCGCCTCATGTCATATTTCTCACAATACATCCATCCTCATTCTGGCTATCCTCCAGAATGATACTTTTCTCATCCCTTTTTATTGTCCATACGGATCGAATCTTGAATCTCATCCTTTTTACTTAGGATGTTGAAGAGGAAAAGAATATATATGCCTCTCTTTCTATTTCTTTTTCAAAAGCTCCCATTACGTCATGTTCTGAGCAATTTTGAAGTTTCGAGAGGTGGTTAAAATATAACTAATTACTAAATAGCAAATAGGTACTTATCCACTATTATACCATTACCAGTTTTATCGCGTAAGCCAGTGTGTTTGGACGTGTGTGTGGATTTTAAATAAAATACATCGAGTTTTGTGACGAGAAAAGGTATTTTAATGTTTGAATCTTATCGGTGGTTTTAGTCGAATGTAGTTTTTATGTACCAATAGTGCAATAAAATATACTTATTTGTTTTTCATTTTTAATAGTTTTTTTTTGTTTAAAAATTTCGAATAGTATATTAAAGATAAACTGAGCGGTAAAATCTCTGGTTTCTATATATTATTAACCATAGCTGATAGTGGATATCTTGTAATCAAGTAAATAATATATCCTTATATGGAATAAGTGGTTTGTAGGTATATACCTCCAAAACTTGACCTGCTATTCTTTCGTATTATTTATGTTAATTTATTTTTTGAAAAAAACGACCATCACAAGTTTTTATATAATTATTAAAATGATTGAATAATTTTTTGGTCAACTCAATATTCTTAATAATTGTCAATACAAAAGAGCTAACATTTGATTGTGCTGTCTTTTATGTCCTATTTATTGTAGATAAATAGGTACTTATATTTTAAATCTTATTAGGTGGTGACGTCACTAGACTTAACTGCCTGGAAGCCGGGGCGGTTCGAAAGTAAAAAAAAATAAAATAAGTTAGGGCAGTATAATAGGTAATTTAAAAGCACATAAAAATATAATTGCTTTGTTTACTAATAATTCTACAGCAATTTAGTTCTAAATATGCAATAATATTCTCACAGAATTGTATTTATGCTATTGAAGGCAACCTAATAACAATTAAAACAGAAGTCTATCATATATTATAAATCGAACAAAGGTTATTTGGTACAGTTTGTAGAACGACGCTGAGCTTAAAAACATGAACTAAAAGCGTGCTTCGGTTAAACAAAATGTTTTTTTCGAAACTTAATTATTTAGAAAAAGATGTTTATCAATACTTCAAATGGAATTGAATTTATATGGAACAGACATCAAATGCAGACTTGATTTTAATATATTAATATGATTTATTTAAAACAAAATAACTTAATGGTGTTACAAATTGAACAGTTAACTTAATTAAAGATTTAAATTCAGTTATCGCGCGGTGAAGTCATCAAGGTCGCCCTCATTACGTGTGTGTGATTGCGATAGCCATTAAACGCTACTGTTATGAATTTCTTTTAATTGGCTTGTTCTCTTTTAATATCGTATTATAATGTATTATCCTTAATATTATATAAATATAAGACATGTCTGGTATTTGTTTTTATTAATCTTTGGAACGTTTTAGGTAATTTAATTCAAATTAAGTGACTGTTTGTTGTTACTCATTTTGAATTCAGCGAAACGTTTCCTTAAGATAAGAAAATGATTATGGCATATATATTACTAATTTAAAGTTTAAGGATATATAAGAACCAATTTAAAAGTCTTTTATACCATAACGTAAGTGAAATAATTTATAGGGATTTAGAGAGAAAGAAAACGTTGATTTGTTTAATGTTAATTAATTAATTGCTTACTTATTTGCCACCAAAAATTAAAGAAATCATTTTTGCTTACGATTTCTAAATCCTTTACTTAATTCATATATTTACCGGCTGTACTCAGGTCAATTTTATCGCCATTTTGCTTAAATAGTTTTTAACGCATTTAGGTCCTTATTGCGCTCGAAGCATGGCGGACTCGCAGTGTAACATTTTAAAATATACACTTTTTTTTTATATATTGAATAAATATTATATACGTAATAAGATTCGGACTGATTAGACATCAGTGGCATTGTGACCTCGACTTCAGATGCAGTGCTATGTTATTTCGTAATGGACCATTGTATGTTCATTAGAGCTATGATAAAACTTAACTAATGAGTTAATTCTAACTTACGTAACTTGGTTAATAACATATATTTTTTTAAATTATAGACAGTTTATAAAGTTGTTATAATTAATGTATTTTACTATGTTAAAGCTTCTGAAATGAAAGTATGTCAGAAATAATTATTTACATTGTATTTCAAAAGATTTTGATCGCGACTTCTTTATTAACGTTTTTAATTGTTACCGAGGTTTCGGGATAAAGTTCAGAATATTTTTTTTTAAATAAATATTCTGTGTGAGCGTGTGTGTAAGTGTGCGTCTAAGGTCATAGTATCTTAAACCATCTAATCCTTCAAAGGTTACACGATTTAATAAAAAAAACATGTTGTGTCTCGTCATGTATTTTATGATACATAAATTATCATGTGATAATAACCGCCTGTCTAAACCCGTAACCTCAAGCTGACATGACCTCATTCAGAGCACAAATATGTGTTCATTATTTCTCATCTCACATTATCATGAAATCTTAGTTATCGATCAGTCTGCTATAGCGACGGTAACATCCACGATGTGTGTATATTAATGTTGACTCTGTTTGTGTTTATATGTGTCGTGTGTGTGTTTAAAAGGGGAACTACCTAGATTATTTTATAGTAATAAAATTGTACACTTATAAATATAATTTAAAAGCAACTCTGTAAAATTTTGATCGAAAATATTATACTTTTCCAATGTGTATTTATTATTATGTATTATGTTTATATGTATAATGATAAAGTTAATCATGCAGTCAGTTTGTATTCATCATTTACTTACTAATTAGTATAATGACTTAGTAATACAATATTAAGTTTTGTAATCGTCGTCAAATATATACCTACACGTAATTGAGTAATTTTGAGTCATAGATGCTGTCACTACTACATAAATGCTGTTTTTTTACATGCTTTCCGCGTGCTCATTCGATTTAACTTCATCAATTATGATGAAGTTTAATTTTTAATATAATATCCACGGTTCCAGGGATATTTGGTTTAAGATTTAAGGTTTAGGTTTTTTTTTCGAAATGAATTTATCTGCATATTTGGAATCAGCATTTAATTCAATTGTTGAGTATATAATTCTACTTAAGAAAAAAAATGTCTTGAACCATCTATATAACCATTCTTAGTTATAATTAAAACTGACAATGATAATATGTAAAGAGGTTTTTCTACAACCATTCTATTACGTTAAAAAAATCAAAATTATAATATTAAAAAAAATCGATCTTATACAAAACATTTTTTCATTGAGAAAGCTATTCACCAGCTATTAAGCTCCTGTATACGCGAAATTTACATAAAACCTCTTTTTTTGGTACTTTTTACTCCTTACAGTTATGGAATATTTGTCAGTAATGACAACTTACAGTATCGCGCGAGAAATTATTTGTGTACAAAACACCAGCTTTATCCTTAATAAATAAAATTATCTTAACTTGTTTTGGCGGTTTAAATTAATTTAGTGATGTACCTACATACTAACGAAACATTGTCCATGATGTTAGCTATGTCTACGTATATCTGACATTTAGCGTAAACTGCACAAATATGTATAGTAACTTTGTACCTTTTTGTATTTGAATTATGTATAATTAATATAACTTTGAGAAATAAAATAACATTTTCTTTTGTTCCAGAGTTGAAGCATGGTGTGAAGCTTACAGAAAATAACTAGTAACCACGAAACGAACGACCGATAAAACAAAACACTTTAACATGTGTTCATAAATAATTAATGCCAAAATTTTATAAGCAAATGTAAATAAAACTGAACGCGTCTCGAAGAAAGAGAGAGCGAGGGAAAAAGACAGAGAGCTGCGTCCAGAAATAGTGTGGTCGAAAATAGAGAAAAAATGTCGAGCTCAGAGTCAGTATCGGAGACGCAGGCGGCGGGAACACACGCCGCATGGTGGCAAGCACCATGGAAAACTATGGCTGACTTAGCGGAGGCGGTTGACGACCTTATATGCAGTTTCGACTATATGGACACAGCCATGGACAACCTGGTGATGCTTGTTTTCATCTGGGTTCTATTCTCCATCGTGATCCTGGGTATTGCGAAATGGGCATACGGTAGGTTCAGCGTGAAGGCTGTCGAAGATAAAACTGATAAGCCTAAAGCTACCGATGATAAGAAGACTGCCAACGAAATAATCACCAGCTCTGACAGTGTTTTGGCAACCAGCGCGAAGATCAAAAGCGCTGCCTTCAAACCCAGCAAGACTAGCTTCGTTCCCGCGACGCCACCTAATAAAAAAAGATTAGGAAGAATGTCGCCCGGACCAGAGCAGCTGAGCTTGAAGAAGCATCACAGCGTTATCGTACCAACCTGTACCGGCTCGGACCCTGCGAGCGTACACTGGGTCAACGAAGTTTTGACGTGGTTATATAATGATCTTGTTATTGTGAATGAACTTGTGCAGCAATGGATTGTGTCCATGAACGAGTTCTCCAAGAAGTCCGTGGAGGAGGTGAGCATTTTTGACCTACATCCAGATATATTTATGCCTGTCTATTTGGACTGTAAATAGGTTATTGATTCCGTTATTACACTGGATTCAAATTAGATTTGACAGGCGATTATCAGCTTTTTGTTGATATAGTTAAAGTTTTAAATCTAAAAGTTGTTTTGGCTTTGGCAATCAGTGAAGCGAATAAAAAATCTGGTTCAAGTACGTTCTTGGTAGAGGTTGGGATAATAACTAATTTACATACAACATTGTATTATGCTTCCGTCGTGTCGCAAACATGTAAACATATTTCACTGTTCTTAGCTTATTTTTCAATACATATTTTTCTATTAAATCGCTTATTAGCAATCGTTAGCTATGCGATTATTTTAAATATTCGCTGCTCAAGCGCATCCTACTGTAAAATTACATCTCATTTGGAAAAATATCTTTACTTATTTTTCAATATTTTTCCTACAAAATCGTTTACTAGTAACCGTTTACTAAAATAATGATCTACGCGGTTATTGTAAATATTAGCTGCGCAAGCGCATCCTGCTGCAGTTTTTTATTTTATTTGTAAAACATTAGTGACATAATTTTAATACTTTCAATGTGAAATGTATTTATTAATACATTTTGAGAATACCATTTACTCCTTTTGTAGTAGGTACCTACTACCTGTAGTGATACCTATAGGTATAGCACGCAACAAATATAGCGAGATTTGGTATAGTGAAAGTTTATGTAGAAGACAGCAAAAGGGTGAAATTTATATTTAACTAGCTTTTTCGCACGCGGGAAAATGCTAGCATAAATTCATAGTAAAACAGTTTCCCTTTCCTTTTTTGTATTGGCTTCTATATGACTTATTTTATAAGTGATACAATCATAATTACGACATCGGCAGACATCGCTCACTGTCTAAAATCTATTTAAAGTTGTTAATAAAGATACATTATTAGATACTGTATTTTTTTATACCTCTCTTGTTTTTACTTGAACGTCCATTAGAATACTTTTTGAATAGAGTACTTAATAACCTTTCTAGCCATATATCACACTTTTAGATTTTCATTGAGAATAATCAAAATATGACCATTTAAACATTAGAAAAAAACTATTTTGAATGCTAAATAATATGTATTAGACATTCAGTTAGCTATATGCATAACAAAATGTTCAATACTGAACATTCACAAAAGCCATTTTTGAGACGGTTTGCATACTATAGTGTGACCCTATATTTTAAATCTGTAATATAATATATCTTCGAAAATATTCATTTAAATTACATGCTGTAAGGGGCTATATTGTTTAATATTAAATGTGTTTAAATTACTTTTTTAGATAAGGATTAAAACTGTATTGCTTAAAATTGCTTCGTAAATAAGCCATTATTTCTCGTAAGAAATAAAGGAATTGGCTATTATAGGTTATTCTTAAGAGATAAACATATACCATCACCGACTTTCTTGTAGAACTTTTAAGGGTATACAATACTTAGTACATTATTTTGATCGTAACGTAGAGTTCAGCCAGCGTTTGCAATGTAGGTAAGCGCAAAACAATGTGTTTGTTTACGACCTCGCATTAGAAATCTTGAAAAAATCAGTGGTTCTCTAATTTATTAAGCATGTTATTGTACATATAAACCTTCTTTTTGCTTCACTCTTTCTATTAAAAAAACTGCATCAAAATTCTTTGTGTAGTTTTAAAGATCTAAGCATACATACAGACATAGGGAGAAACGCGAAACTCGTCTTTGCTTTATACTATGTAATGTATGTATTACAAATATACTGAATTATATGTTACAAGTAAAAAGATTTATTATTTACGTTAACACTGTAATGCTAATTGCTATGTATGTTTTAGATTGATGTCAAATAGTCGTTATTCTAAGTACTAAGTAAAAGGTATATGCAATGATAATATAGATTTATAAAGATATATGTATATTTTGTCATTATCATTCAAACATTGAATTACGTGGCTAACATTAGCAATAATAGTTGGTACTCTTCTAATTATTATTATTATAGAAATTTGCTGAACTGAACTGAACTGAACACGTTTAACTAGTACTACCTACTTCATGTAGGTTCGAAGTTAATACATTATCGATAAAGATGCTGTTATATTAGTTATATATAGGTAACTTATTGTTTAGGAGTAAGAATAAAAATATTAAAAAAAACTATACATGCATGTTTGTTTTGTCTTAACTTCTGAAAGATCTGCTAAGTCCCTGCCCTAGTTGCAACTAGTTATAGATAATAATAATGATAGTAGTTCAAACACAAATATAACCTTTAAGGTGCGGAACCATAAAGGCCTAATTTATTAGAAAAAGTGGTTACGTAATAATTTATAGCTTCACTAAATTTAATGAGTCACGACCCAACTCGTAACCGTGTCTTTGATGTAATGTTTCTTTACATAAATATATTTCCTGTTCTATTATTTAAATAATATCCTGGCTTACAATATGTCTGTTTGAAATAGTTACTTAATGTCCTGATTTTTAAACCTGATGTAATGGTTATTAAGAAGAAGAAAGACAATTTAGCATCTTAAAACACTTAATACTGACTCTGTCTGTCTCTTTCTTTTTACTTTGACCTCTGTATCTTCATTCTGTTTGCAAAAACCATGGACAAAAACTAGTCTATAATTAGATAATATACATGAATACATTAAAACTTTTGTAAAGGTTAGACTCGCTGTTAGTAATCTTAGTAGGAACTAGTATGAGTCCTAGTTGACTCTATCGTCCAAATTACATTTTAATGACATGCACGAACTACAAATACTTTAAAAATATATTTTGTATTGTAGACATCTATTTACACAAATTTATCTCAATTCTTTTGTTTAAGATAAGATGCACTTTTTCGAAAAAAAGTGTACGTCATAAACATTTAAAACCTTTTTATTAAACCTTAGACGGTTGGACTGCTTTGGTAAATTAAAAAAAAATGTTGGGACATATTTATGGGCACTTCTAGTGCGTGGGTTTCAATCTGTATTATATACAAAATTAAAACTTCAGCTCAAGTTAATGTTGTGCGTATTTCGGCCAGTTTTAGGGTATAGTCCCATGACATTCCTTAAACATAATAGAAGGTTTTATCATCAATAGCTATCGTATATTTGTCGTAATCATTTACCCCGGGAAGCAGGTGCAGAGGGTGCACTTGATTGAAAAAATATACGAAAAAAAACTTTTAACTACTAAATATTATCATGTTTTTATTACTATCACCAAATTATTATTTCTTTATTCTATATTATATTCTATATTATATCTGCAAAATCCGATTTCCATTGATGGAACTATCTTCCCTACCATCTGGGTCAGGGGTCGGCAGCCTCATGAATCGAAAAATAAATTAAATTATAAATTACAAAATTCTTGTAAATCGATTCAAAACGATTTTTAAATGTTTTTTTTTTTAATAAAATAAATAACATCTTGATATATACAGCTACAGAGCTACAGCTTCACATCCAAAAAGCCTAATGTTGTCGACCCCTGACCTGGGTGCACGGTGTTCTTAACAAACGAGTTGTCAAGGAAATTTCTTCCACGTATCAACAAAATATACAACGCACAGTTTCAAAAATATCTATTCGAAATGATCACCTTCTTTGAGTGTGCCTGTGGCTTAGCCTTTTTGGCCATGAATATTTTCATTTACCCCATTGTTCCCATTGTTTGCTCCAGAGATTTGTTAAAAGAACCAATGCTGTGGGGTTGTTTACGATAGGGCATGTCCTCTAATTTATAATCCAATTTATTAGCCATTTATTAGCTTCTTGGGGCAACGCGGAAGTTCGAAACTTTGACTTCTGACCAGGCTTGTGTAGTAGCCAGTTTGAGTAACCAGGTTTAATTTTGCTGGAGGATCCACGGTACATTTTGAAAAGTATATTGCTGTGAGGGTAAATACGATCCAGGAGGGTTTCTGATACATTTTGGTATAAGTCAGCACTCACCTTCTTCTCAAAAATGAAGTTGAAGACTTGAAACAAAAGCATACCTATCATAACTGACAGGATAATGATCATACTTCATCCATTTGACAGCTTTTTTAGATGCTCTGTACAATTGGTAAACAAACTGTAAGGATACCTATGCTGTGCTTCTCATCCTTTGTATATCGAAAAGATAAATTTTTAGACATAGATATTTTTACTAAAAAAGTTCTAATTTCAATTTAGAAGTTGTTAAATTGTAACAGTGTTTAACATAGGGTTATTAAACAATAGTATGGGAGCCATAGGCATAGCCATAATGTCTAACAAATAATAAAAAAAGGGAAGATACCCATGCTTATCTTTGTCTAAACATACGTGTTAAAAAGAGTTACAGATAGGTAGTATAGTTCACTCTAATAATAACTCTATAGTATTTAACGAGACCAGTTATTATAGCAAATTGTGAACCTCTGCAAAAACATGGCGCTCAAGTGCCAGTGTATACGCACTGCCAGTACCACGAAGACAGACACACATTGCTTGTAGTTTGACCATCGTCACCTGTTTTAAAAAACGTAGTGTGCATAGACCCTTATAATTACGATTGAGAGTATATTTATAACAATAATTTCATTCGCGAAAATAAATGTTTACACATAATCATAATATCAGATTCAAGACATTTTTCTTAATAAATATGATCTTAACGGCCGATCTAATATGAATGATTTTAATATACGAATGATGATTTTTTTAGGTCGTTTGTTTGATTATCTCATTCATTCCTTGAATTTAAAACTTCTAAGGTAAATATTATTCAACAGTCCATATAAAATTGAGTATGAATTAATATTAAAACAGCTGTTATAGTCCACGCTGACATATTTAATAAATAAATACACAATGCTCATAAAGGCGAGTTCACACGACTCAAGGTTACACAAGAATAAAGACTTTAATAACGTCTTTACAATATGACATTATTTATCTATGTATAAAGAAAAATTAAATGTATGCTTGTAATAAACAAATTAACAGCTTGTTATGAAAATATATAGAGTTACATAAACAAAACATTTTTTAAAAACTTTTGTCTGTCTGTTTTTTCGAACTAATTTCAGAAATCACTGGACCGATTTTAACAGGACCTTCTCTCGCGGATAGCTGATGATATAAGGAGTACCTATTGCTACTTTTTTTTAGAACAAAACATATATTTCGCAAAAACAATATTGAAATCAATGATTAATATCTGATTCAAATGATGTGTATAAAAATTCCACTCAGACGAATTTACGGGCAATTATTAGTATATATATCAAATAGGAGTGAGAAAGATGCATAGACAGAGAGAGGGATAGAAATGCTGTAAGACTTGCAAGTGGCTCGACTGAAAGCAGTGCTCTTAATATCGTCAATCTATTTCGATCGCAAATTTTACACGAATCCATAGAATTTCAATAAATACATTGGTTCATGTATTTAAAATATCCTTTGAAATGATTATAGATATTTAACTTCTTTTAAAACCTGTATTTAAAATATGCTTTGAAATGATTATAGATATTTAACTTCTTTTAAAACCTTATATGTTTATATTTATCAATAGAAATAAATAAGTGCTCGAATCCATCACGTAGGTAATGTTATGTTGTTTAGTTTTGACAAAAACAGTTGACAGTTGCTAATTAAAAGTCGTCCCTATAAAAAGAAATATGTTTCCTAAGGGCCAATATAAGTTAATTGTATATAATAAAACGATTTAAAGTTATGTTTATATGTGTATTTTTATTGATGTATCTAT
Source organism: Napeogenes sylphis (assembly GCA_959347405.1). Classification (NCBI taxonomy): domain Eukaryota; kingdom Metazoa; phylum Arthropoda; class Insecta; order Lepidoptera; family Nymphalidae; genus Napeogenes; species Napeogenes sylphis. The sequence continues at coordinate 8,393,800 of OY365781.1, read as the reverse complement.
ACAACATAATATTGTTTAGATTTATTTAAAAATAGTTTAATCAGATATCTAGATGGACAGTAAACAAACAGCTTAGTAACTAACAAATATTTTAGTTGTGTTGGCATCCGTTCAAATTGCCGTGTCTGTGGGAACAGACCACAGACATTTAAACATCGACTTTTTCTCCTGAGTATAAAACTGAAAATAGTTTGATGGGGTTTCTCGATAGATAGCACTATTAATGTTTAGCGTATTAGAGAGCTAATTGTTTTTTAAAAGGTTAAACTAGATTTAGGAGTTAATTGATATAACTTCTAACAATGTTATGAAGCTAGTAGAAGAGTTAATGTGTCGCAAAAAAGATGAATATACTTCATACTTCGTGTAGGTACCAATTGTCATAGAGTTATTATACATAGAGTAGGGAAGGAGAAATTGAAGAAACTGCCGGTCTCTCTTTCTTACATGTATGATAAGAAAAAGATAAGTATCGGTCTCTCATCTTGCCTCTTATTATTTGTCAGACACTGACACTCATAGGCGTCCCTATGGCTCCTATATTATATGCATAATAATCCTATGTCTATTATTCGCTGAATAAAAAAAATAATAATTCCACCTAACAATAATAATTTGTCAAACTACTTAATCTAGAAAAAAATGAACAATGTAAGAAAGTCAAAATGTATGTAAATGTAAAAATTTCACCTAAAAGAAAGAATAAAGATACAGTTGATAAAAAAATATATATTCAACAATTTCATTGAAATCAAACCTTTTTATACTTCAAAAGATAAACCCTGAAACAGACAGCATTACACATAGAATAATTTAATCTCTAATTCAGACGTAGAATCAATACTTGACAGTTAACGGGTGAACAAATTGAATGTTTGAACGAATCTCACTAATCATTCACTTATCGTTCTTTTGTAAGCGAGATTTGTTTTAAAATAACAACTAGGTATGTACTTAACGCTTTGTTGTTTTCTTAGCACTGTAATGATATTTACACTACATATTTGTATTTACTATTATATAAACATCGTACGTAAAGGTGAGTTGAGTTTAAACGTAATATTAACTATAATGCAGTTTAAACGTAATATTAATATAAGTTTTGACAATATGAAAATTATGACAGTTTACCAAATCGTAAAATCAAAACAGAATTATTATACACTGAATCAAAATCTATTGACATACTTATTTTAAATAATTTTATTTACCTTTAGTTATTTAGAATCCTTCTATAAATCATTATAAATTATATAATTTGGATTGTCAATAAGATTTTGTTTCATAGAGTGTATAATAATTTAATGTTCTTATTTGAGTATTTCGTTAATTGTCATAGTTTTGGTAACGTCAAAACTCGTATTATGTGTACTGCATATCATTGTTGAAGCGTTCCAAATTGGGAAAGTTTTTAAATTTATTTTATAAGCTATAAAGTAAAAAAAAATGTGTTTTGTTAATAATGTAATGTTAATATTTTGATTCAGCATATTTGCTCCTTTAAATATCGTCAAAATTATTTATTCAATAATTTACAAGGAGAACGCAAACATTACAAATAACTAAGTTATACTTATATCACCAGTCATCGTTTATGTAACACATTGCAAAGGAATTACAAAGAATTTTAGAATACTACGTGTCTGATGTCTACCCTCGTTCGGAATGTTGATGGGATATCCGTCATCCCTTGCCCATTTAATAATCTTATTTACAGCACACTATTTAAATCCAAAAAATACGGGTATAAGTTTTCACCAATTAGATAGTAGCACTAACTCACTGAGAGCCATAGTGGTACCCTAGTTGACTTAGCATATAGTAAATTGGATAATGAAATTGCTGAGTTTGCCGGCTCTTAAGACAGAGTCAGGAAGACATGTTCTAAGCTGCGACTTATATTTACGACGGCAAATATTAATCAAAATACGTATTACAATTATCCACTATTTGACAATTATATACAGGGTTATTTGTAATTAATTGGCCACCCCCTGCAGGCAGCCTCTCTACATCAATCCCAACAACATTTGCTCTACGATTTTTTAATTAGTAGAAACAAAAACAACAGTTTAGAAGTTACCTTAAACCTTCAGTTATTACTAAATATAAAACCTTGTAATTAATCTGTACATATTGTAAACAAAAAAAATATATCAATTATTAATAATATAATAAATATAAGTATAAAATGTTGGTTAGATAGGTATTAAACGCAGAAAACACACGCAGTATGTACACGACTATTTATATATATATATACGTATACATGTAGTCCTATAGGTAGATGGTTCATAAACTATCCCTCCATCCATACGCCGTCTATTTCATAACTACTAGCACTAAATATCAAAACAATAAGACTAAAGTTCAAAGAAATGGAACAAATTGTTTACACGCTAGAGCTAAAAATAATTTTATTTTTAATATATTTCAAATGAATTTTCTTATATTTTATAAAACTTATTTATTTTCTTTTATAAATATAAGCAAGCTTGGCCTTAATAAAATCATCCCGGCCTCAGCTCTAGTGACTGACGGCATCTATAAATACTCTACTGATATTTCAGTGGATGTGTCATCTGTGACGTCACGAATGACGTAATTCTTTCCTAGTTTTATATTCCAAAATAAATGTACGTTTAAATGTTGGGTTATAATATTGTGGTATGTAAGGTTTTTATTTTTAGTTTTTATTGGAAAACAAGCAATTGTCGAATGCTAAAAGTTTATAATCTATTAAACTATCTAAATACGCTATTACAATAAAGGTTTTATCATATATAATGTGTTCAACATATAACAAAAAAAAGGATTCTTTAAAAAATAGTCGTTTCACACTTGTCGAGACCGATTGCTGATAGATCACTGACACACAATTTGAACCGAAAAAAAGGTTTGGAAACCAGAGAGTTGAGAGTGATTCTAACAACTAGATTTTGACTGTAGGTTCTTATCTATACTAATATTATAAAGCTGAAGAGTTTGTTTGTTTGAAGGCACTAATCTCTGGGACTACTGGCCCGAATTGAAAAATTCTTTTTGTGTTAAATAGTCCGTTTATTGACGAAGGCTATAGGGTATATATCATCTCGCTGTGACTAATAGAAGTTAAACAGCAATGAATAATGCTGCAAATTTAATATAATCTAATAGGTTTTGACTGACTTAGTTATAGCATACAGTCTAAACCACAGGTCGTAAAGATAGTATAATTGGAGGATACATTTGTTTCTTTACGTATCTTATTACACCACAATAAGATAAGATTTTTAAATTCCACCCTTAAGAGTTTTAAATATCAATTTTGTATGGAACTCGGCGGCAACATTAAAAACCACGCGGACGAAGTCGCGAGCGACCTCTAGTTAATACATAAGCTTTTGAAAAAAATATCTAAAAATGATTAAAATGAATATAACCTTTTTTGCAATTAAACTTTCGTAAGCCATGATGATTATTCAATATTTTTAAATTTGTATTTTGCCCAACTAGTGTTCAATTATTTCACGTAAAATAATCGGAAACTAGTCGGACAAAATTCCGATTAATTAATCTGACATAGCCTAAATAGTTATTTCATATTGTTTTTTTTTTTTATTATTTTAACGCTAAAAGCATTCTCTACCAGTCAACCTGAGAATACAGTATAAGATAACACAAAGAGGCGATTATATACAAGTTTCAATCACTAAAATAATTAAAACAAAATAAAAAAAATGAAATAAATATATGAAACTAAGAACGTGCATAATAAATACATTTATTAATACAAAATTGTTTAAAAAGAAAAAAAAACATAAACATATTTAAACCAATAATATACATTATAACATATTATAGCATAACTCTTAATCATTATTTTTTAAGTGATCAATAATTTACATCATTTGGTAAAGCGAAACTGCTTGTAAGACTAGTGTTAAATTAAAATAAATCTGCTTAACACTCGTTACATAACTCTATGTAGAGTCCTTATTATTCAAATGATTTCTAGAACGTCCGTTACTCTAGGCTAAAATAAGGAAGGGAACTTTGAAATGAAATTAAGAGGAACTTTTTGAAATGTTAAACAGTACAAAACTTACATAAATAAAAATATAGTATACGAGATGACAGCAATGTTCTACTCATTCATCGTTCATTCTCATCACTGTATCAATGAATTTATTTTATATTAATTTAATATCATAGTGATCAATTCCCTCGTGCTTTTAGACAATATCAATTAATTCCTAGCATATATCCAGGTGATAAACGTAATCAAATTTTGTGATATTTCTTGAAGTGGGATCAATAACCTCAGATTTTCTGAATTCTTTGACAGTATATACTATAATAATTATATTTTAACCATAATAAACTGAAATTTTAAATAATTGCTAAAGCGTATACGATATGAAAATTATACTTAAATTATATAACTGGTGACCTATTACCGTTACTCATCAATGATTATTCACGTTACATTAGGTTTATGTAACATTAAAAAATTAATAGATATATCAATAAATCAATCAACTATTTAAGATATGTATCCGATTTTAATGCTTCGGTTACGTTAATGTGTTCTAAGTTCTTGCTTCTGTAATAAACGTTTGTGTATAGACAAGTCTATAATATTATTATTAAGATATTTAGGTTTGTAAGTTTGTATGATATTATATTCGAAAAAAATATTTCTCCAATATTTAGAATGTCTATTCATTATACTTGTTAAATCAAATGGTTTTTCGTGACGAATACATTTGGCTAAGAAGTTGATGAAAAAACGTTAGAGAAAAACTCAACACCTTGCCTTCTTTAGAAATAGAAATACACGAATAGATGCACTAACAACCACACACACACAATTTGATAATGATAATAATAAATTTTAATATATTTTAGAAATTAACATGAACCAATTGACCTTTCTCAACTTATAAGAAAAGGTTAAAGGTCGTGTTATATGAAATTGATTTAACTCATTGCGATACGGATTTACGTTCAACATTGTAAGAAGATATCAACTGTTGAATTTATAAAGAAGCATAATTGGACCGGAACGGACTTAGTTCTTACAGAGAATGTAGGTCGATTGACAGATTTAAAATAGATTCTGATCGGGAATGTCCGATGTGTTTGATAATTTCTTCTAGATTTTTCTATGAAAGATTTTAAATTTAAAGTATTTTCTTTTTTTTTTCTTTACTGGAATTTGACGTAACAATATTTAGATAGTTTACCATTTACTTGTTTTTATTATTATTATTTTGATGTAAAGGTATAACTTGCTAGGTAATAGGTATACAGGTTGACTTATATACAATTATATGTTTATTTGATGGATATAAAACAATTCAGTTTAAAGTACAGTCAATTAGATTTCTGCCTTAGTGTTGATGAATCAGTCAGAGTCAAATTATGTATGTGACCCATTTGACCTTTCACAAATGATCTTAAAACTGTTTGTTTAAAGTAAAAGGACTCTTGCGCAACTCTAGCCGACATGATCCATGTATTTCAGTAATTAGATCTTGCAACATTATATCGTGCTGAGGGTATTACGTGTCATTTCTCTTCTTCCTAAAGAAACTTTATTGAAAGTTATATAATAGTTACTATAGTTATATAGTTGTTTGAAATTATTTATAAACAGTCTAGACCTCTTAAGCTGAACGACACGGGCAGGACGCGAACCAGCGACATCTCGAAACCCGTTCCGTCGCTTTGATAACTGAGCTACTGTGTACTTCTACCCCCCCTTACTTGAATTTAGCATTATACATATATAAAATGATAGAAGCGAAATCTTCATCTACCCCACATCTTGTTACATAGTTGTTTCGAAAAACTATGATAAAAGTAAAATCATTAAAATATTTATTTTCTTTTTTTTCCTTTAAACTTTTTAAATTTAGTGGCAGTGGAAAATTCATTCTCTTTTTTTTATTTAAATTTATTGGTAGATAGGTTATTCACTCTATTCTTATATTAACTACTCGTATTTGAGACAAAAACGTTTTTTTCAGTAATGATACAATTTTTTTACAACATTACACAAATAATATTCTTAAACCAAATCCTGTATCAGCTGCTTTTAAAAATATTACATAAATATTTAAAAATGTCTATAAACATGTATATGTTAAAATTATTCCCATTTTAACATAAATATATTGAGCTACCGTTTCGTCTGGTAGCGTGGCAGGAGGGTCTAATCCCTGCCCGTATAAATTCATTTTTTATTCTATATTTATTTACAATATTAACATAAAAGTACAATAATGGCTACAGTTATTCAGTACCCAAGAGATTTTACAATGTCTTGTTTTACTAGTGTAGGCTGGGCGTTGACTCACACATGAGTCAGTATAGAGTTTTATGAAATAATTTGTATATATTATACGGGTATATTATTTAGTAGCTACACAAATAATTTATAAATTATGAATATATGTATATATAATATTCATATTTGTTTGTTAAAATTTTGGAATTGAACACATTTTTTCATCTTTCATAGTCATTACTAAAATAATAAGACAATTTATATATGTTATATAAATATTGTTTTCTATCTCACCATTTTAAATATAAATAAGTATGTACATAAAAAGTATAATGTCTTGTACATTTCCGGCTTTTGGTATTCAATGTCTTTATCGATCTTTCGACAATGGGACTCCATGGCGGTTTGCCAGATCGGTTCTGCCAACTTTCAAGTTATTGGCAAATATTATGCTTGAATGTTTTTGTTATTTACAGTTTACCAACTGAATAATATTTGTATACATTCTTAAATATTATAAACATGATATTAGTAAGAGACTAATTAATATTATTGGAATAAAATACAATAACGAAATCCCAATAAAAATGTTGATATAAATAACCTTATTCTTAAAAGATGAAACGTGTTGGAATTACATTTTAGAAATATAAATTCATTTAGATATTTGATTGCTTTGCAGCAGTCGTGCTTACGAGTTGAGGATGAAGGTGTCTGTCAGTAAGTCTGTCAATTAGTTATAGTATAGTTAGTATAGTAATTTCTAAGATTCTGGATACAGAGTTAGGAATCAAGCACACCTATATCTTGTAATCATGAGAACACGATTACATTTGGATAATTATAGGGCTCAAAATGTAAATCAAATTATAGCTGAGATGAATCCATTAATAATAGTTATGTTTGTCTGAACTATTGTTATTGGTTTTCCGTTATTGAAATTAATGTTTCCGGATTAGTTTACTTAAAAACAGTTTCTTAACAATATTATGATCATATTTTATTTAAAAAAAAAGTAACAATTTAGAATGTATACTAATATTATTCAGTTATTACATTCATATCACCTAAAAATCAAACTTATTTGTTTCCAAACGCAACCAAAAGAAACAGCAATTTAAGCATATACTCGCCTACTATAACTACCTACTCGTAAGGGAATCAAAACTTAAAGGGTACTTCCAGCCAACCTAGAATCTTGAAATTTTGAATGAAGCAATCCGTTATAGTACCAGTAAAGAAAAACTACAAAAACCTTATTTTTTTAAATAACATCACATATTTTATATTAGTTGTAATACGTATACTAGATATGACTTTTTAAATAAAAAAATAAAGGGTTTGAAAAGTTGCAGAACGTTTTGGTTTTGGTGTGTTGTGAAATTCGGTTTTTTTAATATTTTATACCAATGTCATAGCTTAGTAATTTGACTCGCTTATACTCGTAATTTTATATTCTGGTACCACGTTTAAAGTGACCCATAAGACTTCTTTTTTATCTTCCTTTAAACTGATCTAAATAACCCATATGACTTGTTATTAGGTATTACTCTGATAATACATTTATTACCAACTATTTATTATATTGTCATAGATTATAGAGTTTTAATATTTGTATGTTATACGTCCCAAAGGCGTCAACTGTTCCGCGATCGATCCTAAAGGAAGACGCTCAAAATTGTCATTCGTTTCATTCGTTCATTTAACATGGCGTATTTTGCATTTAGATTTGTTTTTAAAATTCTAAATTATTATCCGGTAATCAATTTTATGTTTTGTATTTTTTTCTATATTTCTGATAAATATAAAATGTTATTTTGTTATTTAAAAAACCGCTAAATTGATTGGAAAGTTCATATTAATTAAACTTATAGATATAACTTGAACTTATTTATTGATTAAGTTTAACAAATTGTACGATGTCTCGTGATTACTCAATTATGTTAAAATTCAAAATAATATTTCTAGCATAGTTTGAACAAAAATTTATTATAGTGAATAAGACGAAGAATATTAATCATCTCTAGTATTTATCCCAATTACGTATATATTTTTAAATAACAATGATAATTATAACATTATTTTAGAATCAACGTATCTTATTATAATAGAAAGTAAAACTATAGATAAGCCAAGAAAAAAGATAACAACAGCTTAAATATATCCAAAGTTAAAAAAACATCAGTCTTTGTTTTTTGATCGCCACAGCATAGCATGTCCATATTATGATTTACTGGGATTTTTCTTTCCACATTATTAAAAATTGTTCCTACTGGGTTGTCGTAACCAGATATATACAGTCTTGGTCGTTAATATTTATACAAATTATATAATTTTTTATACAAATCATAAAGTATTAACAAACATGTATTTTAAACATAAAAAAATGTTTCGTGTTTAGTATTTGAAATAACAACAGTATAAAACAATTGTATGTTTGTCAGATTGTTTGTTTGTGCCTCACGAAAAATCTTATGATTGGCCTTATTTTGATTGAATTATTGACCAAAGTTATTGACCTAATCAACATAAAGAAGGTTGTTCACCTTCGGGAATATACTGTAAACAGATATTGTAATGAGTTTTTTATTTCTTATCGCCTCTGGAAGTATCAATCGGATTGGAAAAAATAAATCGTACCTATATGGTAGACCGTAATCAAGGCATAGTTTTGGTACATCATACAACAGTTTAATATAAGTATTAGAGAGGTCAGTAACAATATTTAGCAAATTATTAAACATAATGCAGATAAAGGCCGTTCTCATTTAAATTGAACTATATTTACGGTCGATTTTTTTATTATAATCAAAAAAAAATATAATAATAATATATAAATATAAGAATATATCAAATTGTCTATGTAATTTAGGATTTAAGTATGACTGTAAAAAAAACATGACAAACCCACATGTTTCTGTCGCTCTTATCAGATCTGTGGCAATTTTTGTTCCGACCTGGTGGTGGAGGTAGCTTTGACAGTAAAAAAAAATATTTATATAAAACTTATATTCAAATTTCAATACAGATTTTGATTTAACCGTAGATAAACTTCCAGGCTTCCCTACTTTATGTATTAAAGCAGAAAAAATTGTTCATCCAAAAATATAGAAAACCCAAATAAGGCTACCTACCTATCTCTCTTACTTATATGTGTGATTAGATAAAGATAAGTATTGGTCTCATCTTGCCTCTTTTATTTTTTTTTTAGACATTGGCACTCATAGGTCTGCCTATAGCTCTCTTATTCTATGTATAATAATTCTATGGATTTAAATAGTAAAAAACTAAGAAATACAAAGAATTAAGAAAAGAAAATAATGCCTAACGTCCATGTGGATATGCGGATGTGCGGGCAACAACCAGTAATATACAATATTACAAAATAAGTAACAATGGCGTCGTAACAGTTCCGTGTATGACGACTTGAGTTTAGTAACGACAATGGATAATAAAAATGCAGTAGCCAGTTTTGAAGTACGGGTTGTCATAACCATAGGCATAGTTAGTGAGTATTGCCAAAAATATTTTTTTTTTTATTCATTGTACCGATTTTTAGGGACTTACATAAGTGTTTATAGTTATATATTTTTTAACACCAAAATGATGATTTTTAACGTTCTAATATATATTTTTAATATACATAGATAATAATATTAAAATATATTTAGACAAACTCTTCAGAATAATAATCAGGAGCACTCTTGAATTATAATTCTTAATTAAATATTTAGATTATCTAATATAATATTTATCCTGATAACTTTATTAGCTACGGCCTTTATATTTTAATATTTTTATATACTTACTAGTTTTATTCCCGATTCCGTTCAAAATATATTTTTTAGTAGTTCGTAGTATTTTTTTTCGCGAAACTTATATTTTTTATTCGTTCGTAGTAATATTTCTTGTGTACTTTTATTTTAAATGTTATATAAATGATTTGTTTATGTTCAAATTTTTTTTTAAGTAATAAGTTCGGTATCAACTTATTGTTAGAAAGTATTTTATTTGATAAGTTTTCTAAGAATTAGCCTTACTTTTTGTTAATGCATTTAAATATTTTATAATAAATCATTATTATATACAACTTGTTCCATTATAAAAGCCTGTTAACCTTACAACCACTGTATTGATAGTAAAACAATAATTAAAAAAAAAATAATTTTCAACTTATGACAAAACTTCGTCAAAATTGGTTCAGCCATTTACACATTCCTGTAATATTTAAATGTTATACGTATGTATGTTGTTTCAGCAAGGTGTCGGCGTGGAGTTAGTGAGAGCCTTAGACAGTCACCCGCCCAGCCTCTCCAACGTGTTCTGCGAGTGTGACTCTAAGGACGATGTGGTGAGTATACAATAATAGTAAAAAAATATACACACGCTTTTTTGGTTTTGTAGTTAGACTTTTTATAAGAGCGTGATTTTTAGGTTTTTTTTTCATAATATGGCATTGTCATTGGTTCTTGATTATTAAAATTAATCCGACAATTCAAAGTGTGTCAAAATGACGTTCAATGTTTCCTTTGTAAAGATAGATAGTTACATCCAAAGAGAATAAAAGTATATTAAAAAGCAACCGTCAAAAAGCAACCATAGTCAATGATGTAAATTTAATCTTCAGGTTCGATTGCTGGTTTAGACATAATATGTGTTTGTAGAGTATTAACTGTGGTTTTCCAGAGGGCGCGGATTCGAATCCCAGACCGTTTCGGTTTATCTGTCTGAAAAAATTTAAATAAGGCTAACATGGTTACCTTTATAGATATTTTCAAACACAGACATACATACATGTCTATTAACATGGTAGAGCGGAAGCATCAATTGTCATAAATTGAGTGTGTGATTGTAAGTGATTGTTAACTGGATGTGGACAACTATTTGATTTAATAATACGCGAATTAATCTGTATATATAAGTTTATCTGTCTCATTATATTAAGAAATCAACTTAGCTTTTTATTTTTTTATACTTCTAAATGTAGATTTATTCATGGAGTCTCTAGCTTGGTTCTCTCAAGATTAAATTAATAATTATATATTATAGTTATTTAAGTATGTTTTTGTACTTAAAAGTCGACATATTCTTAATCTTAATTCTTGCTGGTCCTTCATTGACTTAATCTCAGCCTGTCAGGCCAATTAAACCTATCAACAATAATTTTACGTTTTATAAGTCTAATTTATGGCTATGTCAAATAAAATAATAATTAGAATTTTTGGCTTAGTCTTTGGTCTGTTTAAATTTTTATGGTTTTAGAATTGTAATACATGCTGTAAGCATTGTTATGGATATTTTTTTCAATGGTTAATTTAATATAAACACAAAATTAACTTAGCTATTTCATTTATCTCTGAAATACACAAGAAACAAAATTGCTAAAAATATTTACTGTATCCTGTATACAGTAAATATTTTTTGTTTTCAATATATTTTCAATTTATTTCAGATGTATTTTGTAAGCATAACATAATTATTTTTTATTTTATTTCAGACAATAACATGCGACTGCGAAGCAACGCCGGCGTTTCAGCTGAAAGCTTTCAGTCAAAGAGGAGAGAAGGTAGAAGTGTCACACTACAGAGTTAATGTTAATAAGTAAGTATTATTTATTATTGGTATGAATATAATATATTATTAAAATATTAATAGTTTCTACCCACGGGGGTATATATGGAAGTGGAAAAACTAATTTTGTGAGAAACTGTTTAGCGAATAAATGCATATATTAATTAGTATTACTAGTTTTTATGGCAGTATTTTAAAGTCGTATTATTAAATATAAAAAATGAGAATCAACCTTGTCATATAAAAATGATATAATCTTTATAGTTAGTAAAAAATGTTGTTATCTATACTAATGTACTGAACAGTTTTTCTTTTTTTGTTCATATTTTTCTATACATAACGGGTTTGTTTCGGAATGCTCAATTATTTTGGATGGTTATCTATATCTATAAAAGAGAAAGTATGTACGTATGTATAGCAGCTTAGATGTGTAGTACACAATAAAAGTATTTTCAAATACAGCTCTTATATTAAAATATCTAATAAAAGCCTACTATGTTTTAGATTGCCTACAATATAAAAAAATAAAGTTTTTATTCGCTATTGGTTACTTCCTACAACCTAATGCAGTCAAAATCTAGACCTGACCTCTTTTTCCACTTTTATTGCAGTAATACTAAAGTAGTATTCCGTGTTGCCACATCTTAGAAAGTTTTCTAGAACACTGGATAATCTGTACATTAATAGGAATAATAAGTTCTAAGTCTGTCTGTTGTAATAAAATATTTATTAAAATATATATATTTTTTTAAATATTTATTGGTTTAGTAATTGTTAGATCAGCTGTTTTTTTTTTCAAATTTGTTTTTTATTATTAAAATATTGTTTTTTAAGGAATCACGTTTTTAATTGTACTGACGTCAATGTTTTGTTATATAAATTATTATAATATTCTGTATGTGCATATGATTTGATTTTCAATACTATATTTAAATAAAATTTAATAGAAGTTACATGGCTAATTATAATTTTTAGCCAGTTTCTATTACTACAAATTTACCTGAGTAAGGTTTCTGATCAGTAGAACTTACTTAATACTTAAAAAAAATCTATATTTTTTTTAGATTCCGAGCCAGACTCCATATAGTATGTGTGACAGACAAACTGACAGGTGAACTGAAATGTGACGGCTGGCCGGATGTCAAGGTCGCATTGGCGCCTGTTGGACCTCTGCGACCTAACGCAGCTGAGACAGACCTTCAGCAACTAGTCAGGTAAGGCCTAGAAGTAACAGCAGCTCGAATATAGGTTAGCTCGACTGATAAAGCCATTCTTGCAAACATTTGGTAACCGTAAAGGTTTATTTAATTTCATACAAATAAGTTAACATGTAATAAAGATAATAATAATAATATAATATAATAAAAAATGTTTTGCTAAAGTATTCAATATTTAATTTTCAAAAATGTGTTTGTATTTCAAATTATAATATTGTTTTGTCCACGTTGTATCGAAATCATTTTAATGTAACAAGAACTTGTTGGACAATATAACAGTAAAATATCACTTATTCCAGCGACATAGTAGTGGGCGCTCTCCGTAGCACTCAGTTGTCGTTCAACTTGTCTCGCTACCCTACGTGTCCGCGCCTGCGCAGATACCTCGCCGAAACCACGCGCTTACCGCTGCATTATGACTCCATGGTACGAACCGCGCAAACACACACACACACACACTTACGCACACACGCACACGCGCATGCACTCACGAAGAGAAACAGAGGCAGCATGCAGGAACTTAGATTAAATACATACACATACGCAAACAGCAACGACGCAACACATGCTTCTATGAATGTGTTTGTTCGGTCCAGCTCCAAGGCGAGCGGCCCGTGTACTCGTCAACGCCTAACTCGACGGCGGGCTGCGTGCAGCTGCTGGGCGACAAGAGACTGCTGGTGAAGGTCGTGAGCGCCAAGGACCTTGGTGGTCAGTACCTTCCTACATACGACTAATGTCGTAACCTCCAATCAAAGAACTTAGAACGACAACTAAGACGTTAACCATCTGTGCAGAAGCTGGCAATTAACATATTATGTTTATATTGTTAATTTCTTTTAATATGTTTATTTTTATTTTTAAATTTAAACAATGAAGTTTCAAACACCTGCCTGGACCTTATTTCGTCATCTTAAAATTAAAATTCTAATCTTTTATGCGTAACGAATATAAAGTATATAACTTTTTGAAGAAATCCCACCATAATTAATTGATTGACGAAGACTCATTAGATCAGATAATAATAATATAATTCGGACCATGAACTCTAGTATATTAAATTATCTCATTGTATTTCATTTCAATCGTATATTCAGGTAAATCTGGCTGCATAGCTCCATACTGTGTGGTGGAGATGGATGAACCACCTCAGAAGAACCAGACCGCCTTCAAGAAGGACACCGTCAGCCCTGTATGGGAAGAACACTTCTTATTGTAAGTATCTAAGAGTGAGCGAAATAAACAATATCACCCTCTCGTTCTCAAAGGATATATCTTACATATACTTTTTTGTGCTCTGTGGTTTATATCGTTAATGTTTTGTCTATTCCAATTTTGTATCTGTCGTACTTGCTAAATGCTAAATAATTTTGTTATTGAATATTGTCAATGATAATTACATTCAAATTCTGTTATAACAAAATCCAATGCTTTTTTTCCAATAGTTTTTGAAAATTTCTATGGAGTTAACAATAATCATCAAAACGATACTATCTATCTATCTCTAGTGACTTGTCGGCGCAGACTGCGGAACTGTTGTTCGAGGTTTACGACAGGGGGGCTACCCCCGTGCACAGGTGGGTTAAGGGACGGAGGGTTTAAGGGAGGGTTGCATTGTAATAAAAAACATATGTTTAACTTTTCGTTTCTAAATTTAATACTCTCTTAAAATTCATATCAGTTTTTCGGAAATATTTAATTTGGATATACAAAATATATATATATATTTTACACCAAAATATTCAAAATAAAAATTTAGTTGTTAAAGTCTGGCATTGTAACATTTTTTTGGAAATAATAAATAAATAAGTAAATAGACCTTAACTAATGTGCTGTGATAGGTTCCTAGGTCTGGGTCTGGTTGGTATCGACGAGCTACTAGCAGCGCCTTCACAGAGACAACAGATAGCACTACAGACACGACCTATGGAAGAACATGACATCAGTGGGAACCTTACTGTTGAGGTGAGGATGCACACACCTAGACTTACACACACATAAACACGTAATTTTTAAATGTTGGGTTGAATAATTTATTACGGATACTCTCAACGAAGAAGGTCCGATACGGTTGTGTGGATCTACCCGGTGTCTTAAAAAAAGTCGCCATTTTTAAAGATGTTCTGTTCAAATAATCCTCATTAATGCTTTAGTAGGATCTTACTAAATCGCTCGTCAAGAAACCGCAACACGACACTAACAAATATTTTCAAGAAATTATTATTCGGATAGACAATACTTTAAAGCTACTACTAATATATTTCATCGTATAATTTCTCATTAAAAACACTGGTAAATACTGTAAACCAGTTAATCTGATTATTATTTCCAGTTCCTCTTCATAGAGGGAGCTGACATACCTGATCTAGGTTCAAGGCCGTACAAGATAAAGGAGAGTCTCCGCACTGTGACTCCTCAGGGCAGACTCACCACCACCACTAAGACCACCTTCCAACAAAATGGTAACAAACTAAGAATCGTTAACAAAATCATACGGATTTTTAAAATTATGAATATTTTTCTGTAGTCCCATTTCACAAGACGTTAATCTGTTCAAAACTCAAATGATCTATTATGAACTCTATTTTATAAACTTCACGCCCTTACTCTTCCTAATAGAACCCTCCTCCACCCAGGTCACGATGCCCCCCAACTGACGCAGTCCGCACTCCGAGAGCTGGAGCTGAGTCCTACTGCCGCCGCCAACAAGTCCACACTCATCATACACTCCGTACAGCGGGTAAGAGATACACACATTATTGTACAGCTTTTCACACTCACACACACAAAGAGAAACTACTTATAGACATGCATTTATACACATACACTTTGCGATGTTACAGCAAACTCATTTGTAACACAACAGCAAGTACACACACACTCATACTTTTAGATACAAACATCATTAAGTAAATATACTCACATCGACAGTACTTACACAAAGATTCAGTCAATACACACACAGGCACACAGACAACACATACTGTAGTACACACTTATATTTCTTTTAAGCAAGAACTAAATAAACACTCTACACACATTAACACTATTACATTACATAGTGTGTTTGAAGTTTACTTTTTTTTGCATGTGTGTGAAAACACCAGGAGCCAACAAAATCCATAAAGGTGAGTTTTCCCCGTAAAATAATATGTTTAACTCCAATTAACTTGTATGTGTCAAATCTGTTCATACAAATGTAGACTTTATTGTAAATATTTTAGTGATAATAAGCATGGATTTTCATACTAAGTTACGATATTTGAGATTTTATTTAATTTTATATTTTTCTATAAATATTTATTTAAATAAAAACAATAAACAATAATAAATTTAATATTTCTTAAATATTCTATTATTTATTTTATATTCAATAATTATTGGTAATTGAATTTAATCTTTTCAACTAATTAATATCAGTTGTTATTTCTTAAATTATTTTCTTTCTCATCTTGAAACTATTACTAATTTAAGTAATATATAACATAAAACTTTTCTTCAATAATAAAATCTCAAATTTCATGTGTTTTCATACTAACAAAAACTCCCAAAAAAGGTGGAAATGACCAACTCGGGAAAATTCATCGAAGTTGAAAGAGAAGCTTTAGAAAACACGGAAAACATAGATAAATCCATAGACAAAGTCACAAACAACATAGAACAGCCCATGACTTTAGAGAAGAATGTCACTCCGAATCCATCTCCCGCCAAAAGTGTGAGGATAAAAGAAAATGGCGCCAAAGTTAACGGCGACTCTGAACCAGTCAAAGTAGGTTTATTGCCTGATTTGATACTAATTATTAATTATGGCGTTTTTTGTATGTTTTTTCTAATATATTTTTTAAAACCTATCACAATATTTTCTTTCTATGTAAAATAAAAAAATTAAAATACTTTTGGGTTACTACTGAGTAATATAAAAACCTATATAGTCGTAAACATAATAACAATTACATTAAACGTTAACAATGTCAATAAAATTATAAATAACTATTTAATATGTATGAAAAAGTTTATGATTTAAGTTGTTATTTAACAGCAAGGTGACTTCGTAAATCAGGAGTCTCCCCCGGAGCCCGTGCCACGGAAGAGGAAACGAGATTTCTTTGGTACTATTAAAAGAAGGTACGTTATTTAGTTCTTAATAGTCGGTCTCTGACCTAAAGTTATTATACATAGAGTACGGAAGCCAGCCTAAACTATGTCTATTGATAAAAAGAACGCAAATGAGGCGACCTATCTGTCTCACTTTCTTGCATGTGTGATTATACAAAGACAAGTATCGGTCTCTCATCTTGCCTCTTTTATTATTTGCCAGACACTGTCACTCATAGGTCTGTCTATTTCTTACTCATTCTATGTATAATAATTCTACGGTCTCTGAAAGAATTATTAAAGTATAAATGATTTGACAGCATTTTTAATAGTTATGATTGGCTGTCACGACTCTGTCGAATCAGAAATCAGAATTTATCCATTGTTATTGTTGTTGTTCGCCAAAAAGTAGGCAAAGGTACAGAACTTTGACAACAATCTTATTATTTTTTTTATTCAAACTTCAAGACTAAAATTCTTTCTTTAAATTCGAACATGGTTATCCAAAAACTACTATACAGGTTTTCATTCAGTTTTTACCAATACATTACTTATTTTGCGAAGTGCAAGAAAGAGATGTTTTCTGTTGTTTGAAATAAAAAAATAAACCCAAGAAGGTACAATTCGTAAAAGAATATTTGTAAAAAATAAAAATGTATTTCGTGTCTTTTCTGTAAATAGATTAATTTAATATTATTTTTGGGTTACAATATTATTTTTACTAAATAATAATAAAAATACATACTGTATTCTAGATTAGGACGCTCACGCACACGCGGGCATGACTTGCAGGACGATGACCACGTGCGTAGTGTGAGTGCGGAGAGAAACAACCTGGGTGAGGGAACCTTTTATTAAATATGATGTTAATATAGAAAAAATTCTCAAAAAAAAAATTAAGATTTTAGTTCATTATACATTATTTTTAAACAACAATAACTAGTGTAAGTTGAATGACCATATTTCTTTTAATCTTATAAATAGTTCAACGTAAAATTAACAAAGTACCTAAACATTTATATTCATATACTTATTGTATTTTTAAAGTATACAAGCGTACGCGTAAAGAAAATGTACGTTTATATGTATGTGTAAATGTATGTATTCGTGTATGTATGTGCAGACAAGGCGCTGGTCCCGAGTCGTACAGTGTACTCGGCGGGCGCGTCTCCCGCGCAGTCCGGGGACGAGTCACGGACCTCACGCAGGTGAGTACAAACACAAACACACGCACACTTACAATGTACATTCTAAATAGATCCGAGAGTTAACTGGTATTGGCCTTATCATCATTATTTTTTTATATATAAAACATATACATCATTAGAAATGAGATTTTAATTCGAAAAGAGATTTGTGACTTATTAGATTTTCTTAAAACGACCTATTTGACCAAATATAAAAGGTTTTTTTAATAAGTACCTCATATTATCCGATTTTTTTTTATTAACAGATATTATGTTACTATTAGAAATTAAAGCTTTAAATCAAGATTGCATTATAACGACATTAATTAAACCTAGATATTAATATTATTAAATAATTAAACAATATGCAAAGCTTTTTCTTATTTATTTATTTAGTAGTATTTATTATAACAGCACTAAATGTGTTTTTTTTTCTCTTTCCATCTGGCAACACTCACGCTGGGGATAAACGCACTGCAATCTGGTAACATCGGTTTTTCATACTAATTCTTCCTCTTCTTTACTCCATACTATTGGCCTTTCATAATGCTTTTAAAATACCATAAACCAAATTTTTCCATCGATATATTTTCTAATCACAAAACCAATACCAAAATTAAAAAAGCAGATCATCTCTTAGTGAAGTCTCCGGATTCAGTACAGCATCAGCTCGGACTTTTATCCATGAAGCGTCCACCCTGGTTCTGGAAACCATAGAGGCTGGAATCAAGAAGCATTATTTAGTGCCACTGACAGTAGCTCAGAGATCAAGATGGCGGAGAAAGGGGGTCAAGCTACATATTTATAATGAACATACTTTCATCGCTAAACATCTTAGCGGGTGAGTTTATGGTTCATATATCTTAGATATAGAATATTTGATTTAAAAAAATCATATATATTCTGTTTAAAATCTTATAAATTAATAAACACGAGTTAGCTTCAGTAAAAAAAAAACTGCATATTTTTTTAAGTACATACGTTATTTGCCATTTAGCCTATTTTTTTCTGACTGGTTTGTATTCTCCCACAGTGGAACAGTATGTCCAGTGTGTAATAAGGCAGTCGCGCGACGGCTCGGCAAACAAGGCTACGAGTGCCGCGACTGTCTGTTACGCTGCCACAAGCACTGCCACGTGCGCGTGCCGGCCGCCTGCGAGCGGTCCACCGTGCGCGATATGGAGCTGTGAGTATTGGCTGAATGGTTTTGGACCGTTTCTAAACTTTACAAGAAAAAATAAAAAGCTTAGGGTAGGGCATGGGTATGGCAGCCATACGGCTGTGGACTGTTGCTTGTAGGAAATAAAAAAAACTATTTAAAATGTAATGTCATAAGGCAGATATGATCAAATATGTACGTCAATTTATCAATATGTATGTCAATTCGTGCACAGATAATGTTCCAGTCTTGTGAATTAATTTGGAGATTTGGGTTATTACTTTGGAGAACAACGAATAGGCCACACAAATATTTGAAGGAATGCTGTATGCTTTTGGACTTTAAACCTCATTTTGAAAAATAGAATTGGGTCGCTATGATAGGGCTGCTAAATAAAATTTTAGCGTTAACTTTTAATAAAGATATATATTTAATCACAATATACTAATATATGTAAATAAAATTAGACTTGAATATTAGTAAATATTCATGCTTAAAGTTTATTTTTATAACAATACCTTTTCTGGTTGCCTTCCCCTTGAGGCTCGAGAAGCACAAATGGTAACCGCAGTAGTGATTAGAACATCATCTAAAGAAATACATTTTTACATAATCTAGATTAAATAATTTGTAACAAAAGACCTTCAGACTCAGCCACCAAAAACATAATTCAACCATCGCATTGAAGGTATATTTGAAAAAAAATTACATTCTTTACCATTTTTCAAGTTATTATTCTAAGGCATTACATAAATTATATAAATCAGTAGTACACGCTTTTTCATAAGTGAGAAAACAGTAGAAAAGCTAGTAAATTTAACCCTAAAATATATCATTTTGTAAACATGCTGTAGGAGATAAGCTTGGACAAAACAGTTTACGAGATCGGTTTAAGATATTTTGTTAATAGACTACTTATACACTATATAATATAATAATAACACCAAAACATACACACATACTTTCACATGCTATTATTTTACTAGAATAACATAATTTCATTTCTTACATATTTTGCTAAACACTTTAAATGCTCACTTTAAATATTACCAATAATGTTTTTCATTACTATTTATATAAAAATATTTGATCTCGTAAACTTTTCTATTAATTTACGCTATCGCTTAAACGAGTTTTATTTTTAACGCTGCCAAGGTCCCATTCCCATAGTTTTGGAAATGGAAGGTATATTTAGTTTAATTATGCTTATATTTTTTTTCAGACAAACCAATAATATTTAATTAGTAGTTTGTCTGGAAGTCTTCATGTTTTGTTAAGATGGCGCTGCTAGCGCAGACATAGATTGTGAAAATGCGTTTTAATTAGCCTTGCTTTGTATGTGATCGTCCATTTTGTTATGCGCCAGTGGTGCCAAGATAAGCCAACTTTCATCAACATATTAAATATACATTATAACATATGATTACATATTATTTAAATAAACTTTGATTTTCTAAATGTATTACTTTTATTTAATTGGGCTCTTGAAATCAATTTGAGTCCAAGTGAATGTCAACAATAGTGTTTTAACGTAAAATAAATTATGCTTTTTGTATTTTTATTTGCCAGCACGCGTATAAACATAACACATGAGTATTTAGAATCATTGTTGGTTTAATTATATTTATATAGGAAGTAACTATAAACTATTCTTTTAGATCCATGCTCCCAGTGT
Organism: Napeogenes sylphis; assembly: GCA_959347405.1. NCBI lineage: Eukaryota > Metazoa > Arthropoda > Insecta > Lepidoptera > Nymphalidae > Napeogenes > Napeogenes sylphis. The sequence continues at coordinate 8,372,622 of OY365781.1, read as the reverse complement.
TAAACGAATAAACAAGTTGAAGACTGCAAGAAAAAAAATAAAAAATGTAAAAAAAAATCGAGCTACTCAGGTCCTTTACACATAATAAAGTCTGTAGTCGCCTTTACAATTGTTTGGCTTTGATTGTTGTGGCATGTATATTGTGGCTACGAAATTTGCCGCTCTTTTATTATTTGTCATTTTTCATAATAATTAAGTAAATACTTTTTCTTAACTATAAAGTAAATATTTTGGCTTTACTAACTTAGCTAAATCATTTTTCAATTTTGTAAGACTTTGTGTGTTGTTTGTTAGTTAGCACAAAAACTTAATCTCAGACTCAAATTATACATTGTTCTATCAAAGTAGAAGTAACTTTAGGCTTTATTTTGTTCTACCGTAACTTTTAAACACTTATATCGTGTTGTTTTAGTTACATTTTGCATGGTATTATATTTTTTTATTTTACACGCAAATAATACAAGGCACCAAATAGACAAGTGCTTATTTTACTTTAAAATGTTTTATTTACTTAACATTTATGTATAATATTGTGTAATGATATTTTGTCTCCAGGGCTTACATCTCGTCGCCGTACACTGACAGGAACATAAGAATGTTGTGATCATCCGGCTTCTGCACAAATTCTAACTAAATTATTTACTCGTTAAGGACAATGAAGTACAATTCGTACGCTAATTATACATTGTGAAGGCTTTTTTACAAATATATTTATATAATGTTATATGGCATTGTATTAGGTGTAAGAATAAAAAGTTGTTCCAAGTCCTTTATAATTATTTTCTAAAACATTACCGCTTGCTCCACTATCGGCGTACTTAGATTAGTTTAGAGATCGCTAGAGCCCGCCTTAAATTATGATTCAACCATCGCAATGTTACCAGTTAATCTACAGCCAGAGGATCTGTCACTACCTCACGATCTTACGACAATACACAACCTAGTTACCAGATACTTAATATTTATTTATAAGGTATATTTTATGTTGACTTTATTATAGTATATGAAATTGCTTTATATAAAGCGGTCGCATCACAATATTTACAAAATAATATTTAAAGGCCTAATATATAGCACCTTATTTATTATAAGATTCTATAGTAAAATGTTATATTAGTTATAAGTGCTTCGCACAGTGTAATATAGAATTGTGCAATAATTTCTTTAATAAATTTAATAAACACGCTTCAACTATCATATGAAGTATACCACCTCTTTTTGTGTTATTTGTGATTTTATGTTGGGTGTCTGTTAGTTTATTTATTGATTTATATGAATATACTTTTTGAGATAAATTCTATTAAATTGAACATGACATTATATAAGGTTGTTGACTCTACGTTTGTAATCTGATATTTATTTAAATGTATTGTATGTTATTTATAAATGTTGGCAGTGTTTTCTTCTTTAATATTATTTTCAACTTTTAATAAAATGCCTTTTTTAATGTATGTGTTTTTATTTTTGAGCACGTTTCATTTAATAATTGATAAAAAAATCAAATAATATGTCTGAAATGATGGAAAGTGTTCATCATGAATCATAATATCATTAAAATCATGGGAATACGAAACAGAATCAGACACAAAAACGTTAATTTAAACGTTACACAAATGTAAAACCAAATAACGGCCTTTTTATTTTTTAAAATCGATACACTTATCGATTTTAAAAAATAATAATAAGAGTTGCTCAAATTTATTGTTTCCGTAGCCAGCCCATAATTTGTCCATAAAAAAGAGAAAGCATATAAGACAGGTAGTATTTTTCCGTCTCACTTTTTGTGTGATTAGACAAAGATAAGTATGGGTCTCTCATCGTACCTTTTTAATTATTTGTTACATTTTCGCACTCGCTCCACTGCTCTATGTATAATAACTCTGGAGTTGCTTACGTAACATATACAATGTTACTATGCTTTAACCTTATAAAATCCTCTTAAAATACGTTTCATATTTCTTTGTGTTAATACATAACTAAAAATGCATAACAGCTAACGAAAGACGACGAAGCTTCTTAGCATTCCATGGATTCACCGTGCGGGTGCCGGGCCCATCGCGTTGCAAGGAGAGGAGTGCAAGCAGTGCCTGGGACTTGCGACCCAGGAGTAGGTTTAAGGGGGCCCTTTATTATGCGCAAAAACGCTCACCTTCACCCTCCACACTCCTCTCCCTACCTAACCAAATTTGGAAAGAACCTAATAATGCCGCCTTTAAAATACGTTCTAGAAATGAACCGATGCTTGTTCTAGAAAGGCCAAGGTCTTTAAGTAGGCTATAGAGAGATTTTGCTGTTATACCTCTCGCTCCCACTTCTACCGCGTACAAACTAACTATAAATTTATTCCTGATCAGTTCGTTGGTCAGTTCGTAATACTTATTGAGCTTGAATGTGTGATCTCTTGGGATGTTTGTTTCCCAAGGTACAGTAAGCTCCACAAGTATCACGCGCCTCAGATGTTTCGAATACAGGAATAAGTCCGGTCTGGATGACGAATCACCAACATCCCCAGGGATTTTGTAATGCTTTTCATACGTGTCCACCATGAGAGACCAATCAGGAGCCGCGCCTAATATTGAATAAAGCTTCGCTTTTGATTTTTTGGAGGAGCCTTCTTTTACGAATTCTACAGATCGTTGGGTGGTCGTTATACCCTTCTGCGCTCTTGCTACTGAAAGACTAACCGCTTCCTGTATAATTTCTAATACCTTGTCGTGGCGACGCGAGTATAGACCTTTATCTAGAAGTACCCTACACCCTACTAATAGGTGTTTCGTGGTTCCTATTGCCTCCCCACAGATGTTGTAAGACTTTTCGGTGGCTTTGCCCCATCTTACTAAATTACTTTGATCTGGGAGAGTCATTTGGAATGCATTAAGATAGAATTTTAATAATGATGGGGACCAATCATAAATTAAGGTGCGCCACTTCAAAGCTAGTGGAATACAAAAATCTCCTATGGTCACCAATTCTAGGCTCATCGCGTGGAGTCGGTAATTATCGTTTTCGTCTTGTCGAATAAAAGATTTTGTTATGTCTATGTCTTGAACTTTCCTACTTGATCCTAGTCCTACTTTATTCGTTTGAGCACCTATCATAATTTTTTTATGGAATTGAAGTCGTGACTCGAGCTCTGAGGCAACTTTGTCTTTTGGGAGAGAAGTTACAGTATCATCTTTAGATTTTCCGATGATATGCCTTTTGGTAACTCTTAGATGTTTGTAGAGCTCCGATGGTCTCTTTAATTTGAATCCAAAATTGTTTCGGTCTCTAAATAAGGTTGAAGAGTCCGCTGAGTGCGCCAACCCGAGCCATAAATTCAATGTCCTTATGACGCTTGCATCTAACTTTGACAAAAGGGTTTTATTAATATCATAAACGAGGAAAGGCCAATTTAGACGTGATGTTAAAAATTATCGTAAATCCAAGCTTTTTTGACGTTACTTATTGGTTGGTTGTCTACCTTTTTGAGATCATTTAAAAAGCTATCGACTATTACATCCAACGATGGAGTACGGCCTTGGTAATCGATTTTTTTACCTAAAAATTTAAACGGAGCTGCTTCCGTAACCGTACTAACGCACTGACCGCCTATTATAAGACCCGGATCGTAAGAGGTATATTTGATATTCCGTCTACCCAGACACAAACTAAAACATTTACTTGGTTTTGTCCTCAATCCGCCCGTCCACGTAGAGACATCCTCAACTACATTTAAAAGTACCTGACATTGTTTCGGATTACGTGTCAGTATCGCGAGATCATCTGCAAAAGCTAGTATGGATTCTGTGTATTTGTTGTTGAACTTAAACCGATAACCCCATTTTTTTTCATTTCTAATTAATTTGTCTATTAAAATGTTAATAACTATATTAAATATAATAGGAGAAATACAACAACTCTGAAATAAACCAACGTTATAATTAAGTGGTTTTGAATGGTTTTCATTAAAAATTATGGAGAATTTTAATTTTGAATAATATGATGCAATAATGTCGCGAATTACCGTAGGAAAGTTATACCATTTAAGCGCGAACATCAACAGTTCATGCCGTACCGACCCAAAGGCGTTCTCTAAGTCTATCCAACAAACCGTAATTTGTCTCTCGCTAGTTCTAGCATATTTAAGGTTTTCCGATATTAACGTATTATGTTCCAGGCATCCAGAAATTCTGGGCAAAAACCCTTTCTGGTGATTAGGCCTGAAATATCTATTGTTAATCATGAATTGCGTCATTTTTGTTTGAAAAAAAGAGAAAAATATTTTGGAAATTGTATTTGTTAAGGCTATTGGTCTAGTATCCTTAGGATTATTGACATAGGATCAGAATGAGGACAAAAAGGGCTTTTCCGAATGATACCGGTATTTGCTTTCTTGACCAGATTTTACCGAATATATTTAAAGGATGTTTATGGAGCGACGGATATTTTTTGTAAACTATAAAAGGGATACCATCCGGACCTGGTGCTGACATGACATTTCATTTTTATTATTTTATTGTTTTCCTCCAAAGTTGGTGGGTTGGCTTGAAAATCTTCAGTAGGAGTCTCAGGTTTGTGTTCGTTGGGATCCCCATATAGTCTTTGGTTTTCTGGCACTTCGTATGTGCTTTTATAGATAATGATCGAAAATTTGCTCGTTGGTCAAGAGAAGCTTACCTTTTTGATCTTTGAAAATGTTTTTTGAGTATTTAAAAGGATTTTTATCAAAGTCTACTTCATGTTTTGCCCGATCAAAGCTATCACGATTTTTTGTTATTTGATTTGTTATGCCTTGGATAAGTTACAGATAGTTAGACAGTTGGTGACTAAGTTGATTATCGCCTAAGGCTTTGGCTATACGAAGTTTCTTTATAAGGTCTCTTTTTTTCCTCCTCATTTTCAATATCATTATAAATAAAATCTATTTTATAATAATTCTCGAAAAATACTAATAACGCCCAAAATATAATTTAATTGAAAATATTCAAAACTTTTGCATGAAATTAATGATTAACTGAAGGATTTATGTAGGTAATAAGGTATTGCTTGTATCTGTACCATTATTTGGTACAAATTATTTGATAACCAGCCAATGCAATACCTCAGAACAATAAGTAAAGCATTAAGCATTGCTTTAGTTATTATTCTGAGTGAAATACAGTTGTTGATGTGAAAGATGTCAACTACTAATCAAGAGCGCTCCTAGTTCGCAGACTCTTAAGAAATTAGTACAACTTTTAGTTCGTCAGCTCCCGTGTTTGTTACATAGTTTTGATGATATTTTTTACTTACCGGACTTAATACTATTACTATTTTTGTGCTGTATTGATTGATTTAAAATTTAAAAATAATATGTAAGAATATTTATTGCTCCTTGGGTTTTTTAATTATTCTTTAAATAATTGTAGTATTTAACAATAACATATTAATATTACTACGTTTATGAATCCTTAATAAATTAAGGCTCTAATTAATTAACAATAATATTGAGTAATTGGATTAAATATTGGAATAATTAGCCTTATATATATTACAAATTATTAATTTTCTTAGTTGTTTGCATTAAAATTAGGAAAATTTTTGGTAGCAACCAAAACAAATGAGTTACGTATCTACCACACAGGGTGCCTTTAGATATAATCGTTCCTACTCAGTGTTATCAACCTGGAACGATGCGCCGATCGTACCGAGGGGCGTAAAATTATCGTACCTGTCAACAAATTATCGTATATTTTTAAATAACGAGTAAAAGTATTAGTTATTAAAAAAACAGACATTGTCACGAACTTATATTACGTTCCACCACAAGTCACGTCCATATTTTATGATTTCACATGGGTACATATAAAATGGCGCGAAAATTTGTGTGATTCAAAAATTGATAAAAGTGACTTTAAAGTTGATCGGTCAATAATTACATTTATTAAAAGAAATGAGGCAATAATAAGGTCTGTCATGATTGACAGGATCTCTCTAGTAGTCTGTGTCATTGTTTCTGCTACTCTAACTTTGAACTGCAATTTTTTTTAGAAAAAAAATGTATAATCGAAAATTATCGTACATTAGCGTACGATAATGAATAGCAATCGACGTTACTACTGTTCCTACTACTTAAAACAAAATTCAAACAGAAAAAAATACAGATTCACAAAACGATTAGTCATTCCTTTAATGTACACATTATTATGTAGTTACGTTTGTACTTGTAACTTTTTATAATATATTTTATCGACCAGGTGGAAGGGAGTTTGATAAATAAAACAAATATATATTCACTTACGTATCAATTTATTGACTCCAGCATATGTACACGTACAACAGTAAGCTAGCACTCTAGTAAACGCCATTCGGAAAGCTACTAAACTATGGTAGATTTTGGTAGAAATTGCGAATTCATTTCTCACAAATAATAATTTCGATAGATGGCAGTGTTTAAGGAATATGGCGTTTACACACGACCGTTTACACTCATTGTAAGTTATTGATACATTTGATTATGCGACTATTTTCTTTTTTAATACATATATCTATATATTTCAACCGAATACAATAACAATAGGAATCACTAGTTACCGGAAAAGTATATATGATAAAAATGGTATCTATTGCCGTATGATGGCTGGATAAATATCGAAAATATTGTATAACAGTTATATAATAAATGTAAATAATTATGGAAACGAAAAAAAATTATAATTAAAAAAAAGGAAATAATAAAAACAAATGATGCGATCACAAAAAAAATATAATTCGTAAATCTATGTACAATTATCCAAATGACTACAAAAACCATTAGTACAAATCGTAATACGTACAGCACATGGTAACCTAAACTACAGCGTTACTATTCCTCTCTGACCTAACAATATTACCGTTGCATAAATAAAAAGAAAAAAAATAATAATCAAAAGTGATATTAAAAAGTTAAGGCGGGAAAAGAAATGTCAGATTAATTTAAATAAGAAAATTAAAAGCTATATTTCCACACAACGGTAATGTTGTAAGTTTTCATTAATCACATAAAACATTCTTTATAATCATTCAGACAAACAAACATTCATGTATAATATTGTAGAAATGTATATTGGCGCGAGGTGCGCGGCGTGCAACGGCCATCTTTGAGTGTTTATAAACATTTCGAAAACTTTGTAATACATAAACGATTACATAATATACACCTAAACATTCTTAAAACGATCCAAGCTTTTATAATTAATACAAATAAAAACCTCACTATTAGGCAAATTTTAATATTCATCAAAAAAATGCTTTTAAATTAAATATATATACGTATTTGCACAATAAATACCACAATCTTTGACATAACTGAGACCAATACAAAAATTGTAAAACCTTCAAGTCGAACGTAAATTTGGTTATATAATTATTACTATCATTATCTTACACGTAAATATCACTAAGTTATGATTTAATGAATAATAGATTTTAATGAAATTTTATATATTCTTCTTTAAAATAATCACACAACTAGCAAATACATTAAATGCAGTCAGTCAAAATAAAACGCGTAGTTACGTATGCATTTACAGCACCAGTAGAAAAAGCCAATATAGAGAAAATCCCAAAAAGGACTACAAAAAAAATCAAACAATACATATCCGTTATCTGTACAAGTTGAATTGAAAACTTATAAATAATATATAGTAAATAAAAATTAAAGGTATAACTAAACGTGTACAAAGAACGGAAATGTATGAAGCAGTAGATAGAATAAAAAGTTTTAATAAAAAAGTATTTATGTATACGATAATAAAGTATAAACCGTCAGGCCATATGACGCTACATGGAATGGAATTTCAGTCCGTTGATATCCTTATACGCTAGAGTGACGAATTAGGACTGCATATCGATAGTGTTGAAAATCGATTCTTTAGTAATATCGATACTAATATTAGCAAGTCATACCGATATTTTATTAATTCCGCGCTAAATATACCGATATTCAAATCCCTAATTCAAATCACATAAAAAGCTGACGTTTACTTTAACTGTACTGTAAATAACATGTACTTAAATTGATTTTCAATACTGTGATACATTTTTTACTTCTAATGTCGGGTGAAAATTGATTTTATAAAGCGCTAATGCACTTAAGACTAGTTTGGCCTAAGTTTCTACATAAAATAAAAGTAGCCTATACACTGGCCATTGCTGGGCAAATTTGGGTCAAATATGACCCGGGTATGTTAATTGCAAAATGATATTGTTATTAAAAATTCCTAATTTAATTTATTATATTAATTAATAAGGTTAAAATACTTATTTATTTTAAATGTATTTGTTAAAATGTTTTCCTATTACATATGGAAGACTACAAAAAGGTTATAATTGATATAAAAAATCACCCGACAAAAGAGTTTTGTTAAATACGTGTATAGTACTTATTTTCTACTTTAATTAAATATGACAACACAGATTATATATTTAAATAGACCGATAGATAAAGAAAAGATTAATTCTAAGATTATACAGCCTGTGTTGCCATTATATAGTCAATAAATATAATAATACTAGACATAACTTGACACTAGCTGATTATTACATATTTTTTTAATGTCGATTTTTTAATAAACAAAAAAAAACATTAATGAAAATTATTACAGATAATTAATATAAATAAATGAATATTAAAAAACCGACAGTAATAATTCTACAATCGGTAAAATGTTCCAAATAAATATTTATGCATTTTTTTTTTCAAGTATAAAATTTAAAAAAAACACATTTTATGCTTCGTCTAGGTGCGAATTATTAATTATGTTGCCATATACTAGATATTAAAACACCGACCCATGGCAATATCTATACGTCAATAACATTAGCAGCTTTTCCAATTACCATTCAGTTAGGTATATTTAATTAACTCAGCCTTATTTGGGGCATTATTTTTATTTAATATTAAATGCTTTTAATATTACAGATCACTACAAACATTTTTTATATAAAAGAAAATGTGTAGACAATATTAAGTTCAAAATGATTCAGGTGAAGCATACATTTTTTTTAATTCGCTCCTTTAAAACACGTCTAATTAAAATATTAGATTACAATATAAATGATATTATATGTCGATGTGTGCTCGCGACGTACAGATTAATAATCAGTGTGTGTGTACAGGCGACTAGTTTACCTACGGGCGAACTCCGCTTTCATTGCTGTAACAAAAATAATTAAATCACTAAATGTACAGTAAGTACATTGTCAGCAATCCAAAAATTAACAAATTAATAAAAACAAAAACACTTATTACAGTGTACTAAGTCCTGTCACTATTTAAAATCAAAATGAAATTATAGGTGATAATCCTATCTATTCGTGCTTCGTCAAATGGCCTCTCAAGTCTTCCGCATTAAAGCTAACCCGGAATATGTTAACATTTATAGCACTTTCTTTCCGCTTTCAAAATCAAACACAATTGAATCTCTATATAAAAAATCATTTACAAAAAATACTGTCGTTTTAGTTAGCCAAAAGTGTATAATAGTTTGCAGACGGATTGGGTCTGGGATCGTAACACAATAAAGTGTTAGTGGGAGTGGATTCAATCTCCATTCAGAGTAATACTATGTGGCATTCATCCAAGTCCCATACGTCCTCTAGTGTGTGTGTATATGTGTGCTCACCGTCCAGTATGTCCCTCTTCATGTGTGTGAGTTGCGCTCGCACCTCCCGCAACACATCCTGCTTGAAGCTGTCCCACTCGGCCGCGCCGCCGCACGCACACGCGCCCTCGCCTGAACCGTTCACCTGCTGCAGATCACACACACATATATTGTAGAACAAATATTGTTGGGATTGATGTAGAGAGACTGCCTGCAAGAGGTGACTAACTAATTACAAATAACTCTGAATATATATATGTCGCAGATCACGATAATTTAACGATAATTAGTAACTCAATTGATATCATTGTAACAGTGGGGTGTGAACGCCGTGACGTATTGAGTCACGTGATCGGAATCGTTTGGAGGGGCACCGGAGACATTTTAAATATTCGAGAGCATCGAGACGAGAGGATTATTGATTAGTGTGAGCCTTACAGTCCGGACCCCCCAAACGGGACCGGTGGTTCACGCAACTTTGATAATTGTATACCTACTAAGTAATTTGTGATATCTGTTTACCTACATTTAATACAAGTATTGTCATATTGTGATTGTGTGGTTTAATTGCCTGAGATCTACGCCTCGGATCCTGTACCAGAAGACGTCATCAATACCGAACAAGCCACGAATATGCCTCCTATCTCCGACATATACATAGCGTATATTATTTTGATATGCATATATTTTATTGTAATTAAATCTCCAATAAGTAAGTACACTATAATTTATCTTACTTTAAGTATAGTTTCCTCGCTGGCAGACCCAAATCTTTTTCTGGCGGCTCGAGGCGACTGTGCCGCTGTGTTACACTCCGTGTTTACTACAAATATAGAAAATATATATACAATATAACTTCATATAAATAAGGCTTGAACATTCGATGCTATACCACTGAGTCACAGTGTAACTAAAACTGAAGTTCAATTTAAATTCGGACTTTGTTTTGTCCATGCTGTATAATTGATTTATATGCATGTGTGTATGTGGGTGTGTATAGTATAAGTTGTGTGGATGTGTGTGCGGATAGCATTAGTTGTGTGTGTATGGTAGTTTTCCAATTACAGCATTAGAGCGCATTATGCGGCATAATGCTTAACGTTGAATGTTTCAACGACAGCAACGCTTCGCACAATCGAGCACTCTTAAAAGTAATGTTTTCGCGTGATACGTGCAATCGATGCCAACTCAAGAGTGCTCGATTGTGCGAAGCGTTGCTGTCGTTGAAACATTCAACGTTAAGCATTATGCCGCATAATGCGCTCTAGTGCTGTAATTGGAAAACTATCTATGTGTGTGTAGTATAGGCTGTGTTTGTTTGTGTGTATAGTAAAGATGTGTGTATGTGTGTGTAGTATAGGTTGTATGTGTGTGTTTATTTACTCACCAGGCGTGTTTCCGTTGGGCAGTCGATGCGGCAACGTGGCGGAGCGCTCCCACGACTTCATAGGTGTAGAGCTCGCGGAACTCTCTGTTGACGACTCCTACAATAGAATACAGGATTATAATATTTGTCGACACTTCCTTTATCTATATATATATAGAAGGATGTTTGTATATATGAAATCGATGAACTCAGAAACTATTGGACCGATGATTATGAAAATTGGTATGTATATGTATTTTTCCACGGAGAAGGTTTATATGGTATGCCCATTGATGTAACTCGCCACCAGGCGGCGCTGTCAAATATAGACTTCCGCCCCGTTCAACCGATTGTCATAAAAGTTGGTATGACCATGTATGTTTCCTCGAAGAAAACGAATATGCTATGTCCATTGATGTAACTCGCCACCAGGCGGCGCTGTCAAATATCGACTTCCGCCCCGTTCAACCGATTGTCATAAAAATTGGTATGACCTTGTATTTTTCCTCGAAGAAAACGAATACGCTATGCCCATTGATGTAACTCGCCACCAGGCGGCGCTGTCAAATATCGAATTCCGCCCCGTTCAACCGATTGTCATAAAAATTGGTATGACCATGTAGTTTTCCTCGAAGAAAACGAATATGCTATGCCCATTGATGTAACTCGCCACCAGGTAAAGTAAGGGTTAGCCCAGCGAAGCGGGCTGGGTTCACTAGTATTGTATAATTTATAACGTGTTTCTAAATATAATGGGCATCCCATTACATTTAGCGGTTTGAATAACACTGATAAAATTATGGGTAAACTAACAAATGTGTCTGGCAATTTTTTTTTAATAAATCAGATCTCCCAATAACATAAATTATTGTTGGCTAATCTACAAATTGCAAAAAGCATTTATATTTAACCTGCGTACCGACATGTACCCGGAGAGATTAGTGATACCCTTTTCAAAATTAGAAAGAGAAATGTAACATGTTAAACTGTACTTGATTAAATTGGTTATACTGGTAGGATCATATTTTGTAAGATTTTAAAAAATCATGAGAATGGTACAATCTAGTATTCAATATTTTACATGAAGCAATAGTATTATTGATTTATCAAGTAACATCATCAAACAGGTATCAATATACAAACTATTAACACTGTCTTTCTGTCCTACCTCGTTCCGGTCGAGGTGTGCGAGATGTGCTCGTCGTCGCGCCAGTGTGCGTTGCATCTCATGCATCATAGTGTGCAGTGTGCCTCGTGCGCCGGCCTCGGGGGGGGAAGCCTCACCCGCAGGGGGGGGCGGCTGCTGCTGCTGGGAAGGATCGGACAGTGAGTATATCGCTGCGTCGAGCACGATTGTGGACCCTGGCAAGTCAGTTTCAATATACTATCTCTCAATCTGTGACCGGAGCCTAGTTCTGCCATATTTTGCCACATTAGGGAATTTATTATTGATCCACATTATTGATCCAACATACAGTAGGGAAAAATACATTAATAATATGAACTAAGTTAGCACAGGGAAACCATTTAACTGAATCGTTGACCACACAATCGCCTAAGTACCTTGGCCTGTCTCTTCAGCCTGGCTTGTTGCAGCTGTGCCGCCAGACCGGCGACGTCCGCACCGGGTGCTGCCGGGGGCGGAGGTGGGGGTGGGGGCGCGGGCGCTGCTGTGGGGGGCGGGGCCGCGACCTGGACTGGGGCGGCGCCCGGAGGAGGCGGCGGGGGTGGGGGCGCAGGAGCCGGTTGTTGCTGGAACAGAGATAAATCAATTCTTATTCTGCCACGAAACCTTAAAATGTTCTGAGCCCGGCAAAAACTTATTTGTATTAGTTTTGTTATATTTAAAGGTATTTGAAACAATTCTATCCTCAAATATCATGTTATCTAAAATTTAAAGGAATTCAATTTACTTTGGTTGACTGAAGTATTGACAGCTACTGAGATATATTTATTTACTACGAAATATATTTATTACTAGCTGTGCCTGCGACTTCGTAAGCGTAGATTTCGATTTCGATATAACGTACCTTTTGTATCTGTTGTTTTTGTAATTAGTTTTAAATAAAAAAATAACACTATGTGAAAAGTGAAGCCTGTGACGACATATTCCTCAAAACTGCATCCAAATTAGTTTAGCCGTTTCTGGTATTCGCGTGCACAGGCATACTAACATACAAAATGAAAAACCATTGTTGTGGGTTCTCTAGCTCTTATAAAGACGCCCCATTATGCTTTTTTATAATATTTTCCATGTACAGAAATCGATTAGTGACAATTTTATTATACGTATAGATAAAAGAAGATTTACATTGTTCCTATTATGTGATTGACATAATTTGACAAAACTTTTTATTTCTTAACCGATTCAAATGCAACAAACACTCAATGTTAAATGAAGACTATTACTATTACAATTGATTCCTAAAGACTGCATCCAAATTGGTTAAGCCGTTTCTAAGATTAGCGTGACAGACATACAGATATACAGACATACCGCATACACGCAAAATTAAAAGCAATAGTTTTGGGTTCTCTTGCTCTTATTAATTCATGTTTTTTTTTATATTTTCCATGTACAGCAATCATTCATTGACAATTTTATTATATGTATAGAAAATAAAATCTTTAACATTTAAATTGCATTTTTTTTGTGCATGTACAATGGGAAATTAGGACATTTTTTTATTTTATGACCAAATGGTACTTACCATCGGGGGCGGCTGCGGGGCCGCGGGCGGGGTGGGGGGTGCTATTGGCCCCTGAAACATAATATTACATTTGTTTACAACTGTCATTAATAACAATGTCTATAATCTAACTAATTTTAAACATACATTAGCAGGCGCAGGCAGGTTCTGATGTGGCGGCACGGGAGGCGGAGCGCTGGGGGCTCCCGGGGTTGAAAGAGACATGTTAGGGGGCATCGGGGCACTGGAATAATACATTATTTTTAGCTCATTTTTTTTAATGTTTTAAAATATAAGTTGTGTACTATTACAATATCAAAATTATTGACAAATTTGAAATACCAATATTATGTCTCTCCATTAAAGCACGTATTGATTAGGCTCGTTAACGCAATCATGTTCTACGAAAGCTACGTCTTTTTATCAAACCGACTCACATTATGTCTCACTGTGATCACACAACTGCTAATGGGGGTTCACAAATTACGTGACATGTTTAAGGGGAGAGGGAGTCGAGACAAATCTCATCTAATCTTGCGTTGGAGAGAGGGGGGGGGGTCTCGACAAATATCACGCAACTTTTTTTCTGATTGATACAAACAAATATATACTATTTTGATCCATTGTCCAGATTGTTTAGAAAATTTAAATAAATACCTCACTTAATTTATGGACGCCCCTTAGCCCTACCCTATTGTCGCATATTTGTGCAAAATTTAAAACATATTTTTGACATAGCCTTCAGTCAAGTTGCAAGTGGTCGTTATGAATTATTAGTTAAATGTAAATGACATCACAAAATAATAAGTTATATATAAAACTGATCTTGTTTGAATTGATATATTACTACCGCTTATCTTTGTACACCGGGTCTTTCCTTCTCAATGAGCGTGCAGCAGCTCGATATCATATATCACGACCAGTTATGCTAGATCTCTGTTCCCCTGCGCGTGTCTCACCTGTTGGTGCGGTGATGTCCCGGCGCGTGTGGTGCGTGCGGCAGTGTGTGCACGGCGTGCGGGGGCGGCGCGGGGGCGGGGGACGCACTGGCCGGGGGGGCGGCCTGGGGGTGGGTTTGTGATTATTTTAATTATCATATAAACTATAATATACTTAAAGCTGCTGTACAGATGAGCAAATCAAGCACTTGTTAATGCAATATTAATTAGTCATGTTAATATTTAGACCAGGGACCGAATCCCGAACTCGGAGTTAGCTTTGGATGTAGCTCTTAAGTCATTTATTAGTTCACTGTTCCGTTTGACTATATGCTTTTCTTTTTACTTATCAAAATGACTCTGTTTTTTAAGAAACTTAAACTTTCCTTTTCTCAAAAAATATGTGTCAATACGAGCAGGCTTTGATCTTCCGACAGACAGGACACATTTCGTTCTATACAAACTGAGCTAACATGTCCGGACTCGCCGTTGTGAATTTAACTGTGTCCGTACTAAAACGGAACCATGCAAAAAATATGTTGTCTGCACTTTGCACTTCACAATTATTTTTTTTACATACAGGTAAAAATAAAATACTCACTTGATGGTGATGATGTGGTGCGTGGTACTGACTGGGCGGTGGTTGGTGTTGTGGTGGCTGGTGCTGTGGCGCCTGGTGTTGTGGTGGCTGATGCTGTGGTGGCTGGTGTTGCGTCGGTTGATGCTGGGGTGGCTGGTGTTGTGGTAGCTGATGCTGCGGCGGCTGGTGGTGGGGTTGGTGTTGCGGCGCGTGGTACTGCGGCTGTTGAAGTATCGCGGCGTCCTCTCTGGTCATTGTTCTGAAATTTTAGATATCTATAGCTAAGGATATATATTTGGATGATATTTCCATCAAGTGTATTTTAATATAATATGTGTGTTTGTTATAGTTTCAAATGAATAAGATTTAGTTTATATGTGAAAAAGGTTTATAGATGGAAAGTTAATGTCATAATTCTTTTTAATCACCTAACATTAAATACTTTGAAGTAAATATTTTTAAATATATATTTATTTTGTATATGCACACAAGAAATATATTTCATTGAGACAACAGTTGATAAGCTTTTAGGATCCTACAAATAGACAGATAGTATTGTTTACATAGAATTAAACAAATCAAACCTGTAGCCCATGTCCTCGTCGTAGTGTGTGTTGTGTCCGTTGTATGGCGCGGGGGGGTTGGGCGCCTGCGGGGGAGGGGGAGCCGTGTTGTTCACCACCTTGTTGGCTAGTATCTGAAAATCATAATTATTGTGATGTTAGTAGGAAAGATATAATAATATAATTTATATATTGTTTTGATGTTATAATAAATATTCAATGAACTTCACTGTTCTATATTGTGGTGTTATATATTAACAATACATATATTTTATATATAATGTATATGATAAAATCTCAGTCATCATTTTACTACTATACACTATACATCATCAATAGTATTAGTAGTTTCACATAGTGATACAAACATCTTGATCTAGTGATAAATAGTATTTTAACTCCAGATATTTCCTGGATATCTCAGCCTAAGCTTTTTGAAAAGAAATCTGCTGCTGCTGATTCTTTTACAATCAAAAAATTACACGATCGTAGAAAGACAACCTTGTTGGTCTAAAGACAAAGCCCTCAATCTCACTCCTTAACTCAATTCAATCTTCACTCACCTCAAGAGTATGCATCATCGCCCGAGCAAAGCTATCAGCGTCTTCCCGACAGGAGAAGTTAAGTCCGTACACGTGTCTCGCGTCACGCCATTGGTGGAACGTTGCTGTCGCTTGATTATATTTCAGTCCACGGACTATACCGCAGTTTATAACCACCTGGAATTAAATTATTTCATATGAGACATTTGATTTTATTCAACATAATTTTCATATTCATTTTTATTTTTAAATTTATCTTATTTATACATAATATTATTCAGAGATTACACTAATAATTGTGGTAACTTTAGAGCCTCTGCTATGTTGACAAGACTTGTACTAACGGCACTAGAACCGATTGTTTTAAGGATATCTTGGACAGCACATATCCTTCTTAAATGCATGAGTAGTTAATACAGACAATATAATTTATATAACATAATATAAAATAATCCGTGATTTTTTTTAAGTTCTCAATAATACCAAAATATCAGACTATCAGACATACCTCGTGGTCATTGAGCTTCCTGCCGACAACGCGGAAAGTGTTGTGCTGGGTGTGATGGTAGATGTGAACCTTGGACAGTCCGGAGCTGGAGCCCGATGGTATCCAGCGCTTCATGGCGTCGTCGTAGACCATGACCGACGCGCGGGCGCTACTTATCGACTGCTCACTAGAAATTATAATAAAAATATATTACATTTAAAAATATAATATAAATAAAGATTATTTAATATATACATTTATTATTAGCAGTTAATTATTAAGAATAATTATTTAAAAAAATTGCAACATTTAAACTTGTGTCGCAGAGGTCTTCACAAACATGTACACCCAGATTTAGAACAAACTGTGGATCACACAAAGAATTGTCTCGAGTGGGAATCGAACCCAAATATTGGTAAAGCAGTCAGGGTCACTAAATAGTATACAAACAGGCCGTCAAATGGTTAATAATTTAAGGCTTTCACGACTCAATTTCAACTTAAACGAATAATTTATAAGATCAATACAATTGCTATTAGACCGATGATATATTAAACATTCAACTCTAAACGTAACAAACAAATAACATAACACGAATAGATAATAATGTAGGTAATACAAATTTACTAAAGCGATTACATAACTGTGTAACATTCCGTATGTAAATTAAAATGCATAGTTTTAATATAATAATAGAAAATATTATATGAGTTACAAGTGTAAGATATTGTTAAAAAATGCATTAATATTTAGTGACCTCTTAGTGTAGTGGTTAGACTCTGAATTCTGCACCAAAGATTGTGGGTTCGAATAACACACGGGACAATTGTTTGTGGGATCCACAAATTGTTGTTCCGAGTTTAGGTGCACTTTGTATCCGTTATTTATGTTTATGAAACCCTTGTGACACGAATTGTATAATCTTTAAAGCGGGATTCGTCTTTATACATCAAATTTAAAAAATCCATACATACATTAAAAGGGCCAATTTAATTTAATTTCATATATATAGTATAAGTATGTATATTTGTAAAAAGACGTAAAGACGTTGAGCCTTATGCGAAAAGCATTAAAAAAACAATGTATCTTCGAAGTTCCGAAAACTTATTCAGTTCCAAGTTCCACGGCATTTTATAACAAAGTTTTCCACTATCGTGACCTTACATCGTTTATACAACATGCACGTATGACATAACTTATGTTATAAAAAGCTTACTATAAAAGCAGACATTGCTCCAATTTGCCCTTTTACGCAAGCATATATCACAAACGAATTATTGTCTAAATATTAAAAATATATTTTAATCAATTGTATTTAAGTATATACCAATTTGCGAGTGCTAGTCAAGTTCAACCAACAAGGGTTTCTTCCGTAGAACCAAACAATTATAGTTTGTTTTGTCAGGATTTATAAACGATTACTCTATAAAAAGTATTCAGTTTTTGACACTTATATGTTTTGTAATATTCATTAGAAGTCTTTTATTTATTCTTAAAAATCTATTAAATAACTGAATATTTTTTTATTTAAGTTTCCAACATAATATGATGTTTATATATAATATCTTTTTGTAGTAGCATCTTGAAATAATACTTAATACATGTATATCATCAATATTGTGATATAACCTGTCAGTGTCGACATCCACGAACTTGGCCCACGCACTGCAATATGATTTTAATTAAATAATTCAACCAACTGTCAAGGCAAAGAGGAAATGCGTGGTCGTCAGACGGAACTAAAATGTTATGGTGACCATACACAATCAAATATATCGTCCAATTTGCAAGACTTGATGGCTTGATCAAGTCTTTTCTGTGGGTGGATATCAATGGGTTCATTCTACTTAAGAACACAATTAAATATATCGTCCAATTTGCAAGACTTGATGGCTTGATCAAGTCTTATCTGTGGGTGGATGTCAATTGGTCCATTCTACTAGATGATACAATCAAAATTTCATTCTTCTTGTCTCCTGTATATTGAAATGCTTGGTCGTATATGTTCGCCGTAATGTACTCTTATATTAGTAATCTAAATTGTATCCACCTACGGTATAAGTCTATTGAAGTATTAAAATCTCTCTGTAGATACATTTCAATTATTTATTGTAAGACGCAATTCATTGATAGATTAATAAATCATTTTAAATTAAAAATATAGGTATATTATAGATGTATTGGTATTACAAGAATCAATTCATCTAAATCAATGTTTCTCAGCCTGAAGGTTGTGACCCCATGTTTGTGGGTTAAAAATATAAAAATAATAGACATTTTTTAAATAATAATGTAGTCACAAGAATTGCTCCATTTTTGGCACTGATAGTGGGTGGCGGTGATAAAAAAAAGGTTGAGAACCTCTGATCTAGATATTAACATGTACCAGATAATTTGCAAGATAGACATAAATAATAAACAATCATAATAACAATAACAACTAACAGCAAGATAAGAAAAAATATACGGAAGCTGTAAGAAGGTGGCTAGTTAAAAAACAAGTACCTACCACATATCGTATGACTTACCGCTGATTATTGAACGATATGAAGCAAGTCTATGTTTTGTTGTGGACACATTAGTTAATAACCTAGCAACAGTAATGCAACAACATTCAGTTATGCAACTGCAGCCGTCGAGAGCGGACGTCGTTTATTGAATCCGAAGGTCGTCAATTCAATCTGTTTAGGTAAAGCGTGATTATATCTGTTATGGAATTGTATTGTTATTTGAACTAACACAAACAATAACCTATATATATAGTCAATATTATTTTAATAGAATTGTTTGTTATGTATTATAAATGGATAATTTAAAGATATTTAACATTTGTATTAAACTTGGGCATTGCACATTTCTACAGTTAAAAAAACTCTATGGCATGGCATGTAGGAGTCAAGTGGGCGCAAATGTTAAACACATGTTCCATAAACAATACAGAGAGTCAAAAAAATTGCACCACAAGAGAATGGAAGAGATTTCGCAAGACACCATACAAAGATAGTAACAATTTTGTAACAGAATAAATTTTGTAATTAACAAACTTGTGTAACGAGATTAGAAATGAATATGAAAACGTTTAATATTATAAAACAATCAAATCTTTTATTTGCTTATGAAAGTTTATAAGCGAGCTTAGATGGGAGTTCTTTATTCATTAAGCTAATAACTTCATCCGATATTAAATATACTACCAACTTATCATTATGTATATATGTGCATACATAATGATAAGTTGGTAGTATAAATATACATAGGCTATTAAAATTCTTGAAAACTCTAATGTGGGTAGGAAACGTTAAAAAGTAATATCCTTATCAGGAAACGGTTAATATCTTTTTACAAATACAAAGGAAAAAACTAAAACTAATACCATAAACAATTAGGTAGTAAATGAAACGGGTTTTGGGTGGTGTTTTACCTGGTCATTGTTTATTTAGCATTTCGTTGAAAACTAAACCAATATAATTGTCAAAAGGTTTCAATGAAGCTTCGCGAGAGTTACGCTAAAAATATACTGAATCATATTTCGATATAATCTAGTTTTGTATGACTAAATTTCAATGAATTTTCCTTGTGAATGATTCGTTATGCTACCTAGAATCTCAATAGTTGTCAGTAAAAGATAAGATATAAGATAGATTGATGGAAATAAGGACGTTCAATACTTACTGTGCCCAATAGTCCTCCCAATTTTTATTCCTGTTCGACCCGTAGCCACGGGGTAAAGTGGCAGTCTTCCCTCTTCCGTTAAAGGATTTCGAATCCTTTTTATCAGGAAGACTCATTACCGAGTGCCGCTGTATTGGTTCCGATCTGAACGATTGGAAGGATATCTGTGACACTGTATCATCATTCGATTTCAGGCTGGTCTGAGACCCTCTGAGGCCATTATGGTTTACATTTGTCTGTCCGTAATCGTTATTATAATCAGATCCAGTTATGTCACTATTAACTCTGCTTAACTGAGGTCTTGGGATGCCTCTTCTGTATTCCAGAGTATCTCCTTTATTAACAGACGAAGAACGTTTCATTTTCGGAGATTCGTGTATATTCATTATCGATGGCATTTTAGATTCCTTCTCCAAATCAATCTCTTTTTCGATCTGCGTCTGCACATGAGCCAGCATTTCCTCTAGATCACCCAGATCGGGGTTTATATTCATTTTTACGCGACGCATTTCGATAACACTTTCACTTTTATTATCACAATTGTCATAACATTTAACGCACTGTAAACCAAAATGACGTGCGCTCCCGCGGACGACCAGTTGGATACTGAGGAGTGAGAAGTTAAGTATGACATAGTTATCACTTGACAAGCTAACCTGAATACTCATCGCTTATCAGTTAACATCCGACACAATATTAATATTATACATTTTTGCCCTTAACTCTATATAAATAAGGAAGTAGTAGAAAATAAAATGATCGATTACTCTTCACGGTCACGAGTTTGTTTTAACAGAACAACATATATTTCATGTTAAAATTGTTCTACTTCAAGTTCAGTATGAAAGTAGTGTTTCTTATATAAATAGGACGAAATAGAAAGTCACTAACCATATTAAATGTCATGATAAAAAAACTGCAGTCAACATAAATTCTTCAGAGTCGTATTGCGATGTAAAATAAAATGTACTTCGTTTAAAACATGCAATTTTTGTGTATGCTATTACATATAAATTATGATTAAATAAAATAGCTCACTTGTAGATTAAGTGAAAGTAATACCGGTTATTGAAAAGTTAAATTTAAAAGTTAGAAGAAAAAATGTATATGCATAGGAAATGTATACTTTATCAATTCACTCACACATCCACCTCAATACCCATTCATAAAAAAGAGATGTGTTATATTCGTAATAACATATGTACTAAAATAATCGATAAATTTCCCACATAATATAAAACAAATCACTCGAGACCATTACAAACGTTGAGCCACCTGCAATCATAACAATTAAACGATTGTAATGCGCGCGCGCAGCCTCGCTGAATTTAATACATATTGATGAGAATTACATCCTTCATTAACGACGTATCTGTTTTAATCTTATTAACAAGATTATCTATTAAGACCATTGTTTTTATGCTTTTATCCACCAAAACATAAATCTTATAATTTAAAAAATATATACTATTATATATTTTTTTAACAATCATGTAACATAGTATACCTACTATAAAAAAAAATCATTACGTAGTCAATAGGGAACTAAACTTTTCGAGTAAATCGAATTTAGATTTTGATCATAGAGGATATAATAACTATATCATATAAAATAAAAATATCTAACCCTGTTTTTCTTTAGTTAAGATGATTATAAAGATATTGACATCTATTAAATAGGCAAATATTATGATACAACGTGGTATTTACTTAGTCATAATCTTTCATAATCTCAACAGATTATCTAATAAACATCGAAATAATATTTAACAGAAATCTAACAACATCATATACGGAGCTCTAGTTCCAAAACGTGGGATGTCTGGAACAAATCACTTTATTGATAAGATCACCTTACCTTGTATTTTTCATGTAAATCTACAACAATTTAAATAAATAAAACAATATTTAACAACAACCAATACCAATCTAACAATTTATAAACTTATATATCTTTTAATATCCATACTTGGTCCAAGTAACAAGGTTTAGGAAGATATACCCACCAATTCAACGCCTACCAATTCAACGCCTACCCCCATGATGGTACTATGATTTCATATACACCCATACATACAACACAGTACACACACACACACATAGGTATACACTCATTTTACAAAACTAAAAATTCACTACACTTTGATTACTGACCCAATTTAAAAACGCCAATTAAAACCAGTTCAAAACACTTACTATCAAGTATCAAATGTGTATTTCAATAGTAATGGGTGTCCCTAATTGGCTAAGATTTGTTCATTTTAATTGCGTTTATCAATTTCACTAGGCCATATTATTAAACTTTAAACAAAGCTTTTCTTCAATGAGGTTTAACTTCCATTAATATCATACAGATATGAATATTATTTAATTATACGATTCCAATATAATGACGTATATTTACTGAAAGGAATGTTACAAATAATTCTTGTTATATGACTTATTTTTCTATGGAAATAATAACCAATTAAAATAACTGAGACGCAGATAGTACATATAACCTGAATAACGAAAACTGAAGGTGAATTGGGGATGATTTAATCAAAAAATACCCTTGTATATATATATATATATATATATATATATATATATGTGGAAATAATGATAATAGTTTATTATTATTTTTTCAACATAAATGTACAAGGGTATATTTTTCCGTTTGTTTTTTCTGTATGGTTCTATAAATCACAAGTTATCTTAATACTTCTATCAATGTATCTTATTCATATTATTCCGCGAATAAATTGTACAGTTATTAAAAGGAGTCTGTTAATGTAATCTAGGTATGTCACCACACAAGTCGATAAAATATGTTTTTTATTTATGATTCATTGAGGAAATCCGCATGCGATTAATAAAATAACTAAATATAAATTTACACATATCGATAAAACGCGTAATATGTTATACATAACAATATCATAAAATTGATTCCTGCACTATATAATCTAATCGACTTTCTTAAAACAAACATAACCCACGCATGAAATTATTACACACACTACTATTACTTTTTGTTAATAGCTTAATATTATAAAAAAAATCAATCACTATATATTCATAATTATTGTCATAATCATAATTCATAATATAACCCAAAAACCTAGTAATCTTTTCCTAACACAATAATAAATAACCAATCCAATTACTTCTATGACAAATAATCAACACGCCATATTTATGAATAAGGTTTTCAATTACGTGTATAGATAACTAACCTCCTTCATTCGGTAATTTTTATTCCATAGCTGTCTATATCGACACTAACTGTGGTAGTTGTGACATTTCCGGTCCGGATTCCCGCGCTTGTGATAAAAAAAAAGTAATCACGACTGGTTTCTAAAGAGTTTATAATATACCGTACATCTATAGAAATCCGATTTAGATGTAATAGAAGATACAAAAGAAGAAAATAATGAAAAATAATCTTTAATATTTTGAATATGGAATTTGCGCTCAGCCTTTCAAGGAGGAGGATACAAAGGAGTGTTTATGTACAAAACAAATCCAGTTCAATATTGACAGTCATATGTCAATAATTACGGCCGAGTAAATATCTATAAATAAATTAATTTTATCTGCATCTATGAAGAGATGTTAGTATGTTTAGCTTTATTAAAACACTGACCTAAATAAAACTATTATAATATAATTACTAGTTTTGGAGTAGGTATATATTATTAATAAGTATAGTAGGTATAGTATTATATATTCTTATATAGTATTTAGTAGTTTCACATATAGGTAGTTATATATAACTAGCATCGTCCCACGTTCGGAACATTAGTCCAATATGAATGACCAAAACCGGGAAACTTGAGTAGTATTAGCATATTTTTTTAACCCTTCTGGTTGTAAGGGTCGTAATATAATGTTATATTGCCCATAACTCGGAAGTTTCCTCTATAACTGGGCTATGAAATTCAAATAATTTGCGACTGGTGATAGATCAAACAAACAGTTATTCAGTTTTATTATAATAGTATAGATATGTAATTTTGATAATTGAATACAATTACAAAAAGCTCTTCTCAAAAGCTACTAGCGATGGTATCGTAAAAATTGTCGTCCAATGAACTGAGCCGCAGTAATCAGTCAAACAAACAAGCAACTCTTCAGTTTTATTATACTGCTAGTATAGTAAAGTGTGCATATAATTTTGATACTTGAATACATTCATACACCTAACGGCTGCTGCTGAAGAGCTGCTAAGGGAAGTCGTACTAATTATCATCCAATGAGTTGGAGCCCCAGCGATTAGCCAAACAAACAAACAACTCCTAAGTATTATTATATTAAGATATATAATTTTGATACTTAAATACTTTAATAAATTTAACGGATTCTGCTCACAAAAGCGACTAAGGCTGGTGTCGTACTAATTGTCGTTCAATGAGCTGAGCAGCAGTGATTGGTCACTTCCTTGCGTTCATCCGGTAATCAGATTAACAATATAATTATTCAAGTTTCGTCGGATGTTAATATAAAAGGAATTTTTCTTATTTTCGAGCCATATTTCAAAAGACTTCAAGTAGGTACCATAATTCTTTTTATAAATATAAGTTTTAAGTCTAAAATATGCACTGTTTTTCGAATATTTTTCATCAGAACTAAAAATATTTCAATGTATAGTAGTTATCGCACAAGAAATACATTATCTATGAAAATTTCAAAGGTGTAGCTATCACGGGTCATGAGATACCTACAGTCTGAAAACAGACAGACGGACAGCGAAGTCTTAGTAATAGGATTCCGTTTTTACCCTTTGGTTACGGAACCCTAAAAAACCAGACGATACACTGATGAACGTTGAAAGACACGTAATATCAAAGAAATATAAAATATAGAAACACTTCTGGTGACAAAGAAAAAAATTCATGAAAAACATACCTCAATTGAAATTCTCGACAGACATATTGCACCATTGGATCAATCGAAAGCTATGCAACGTACAGTAATACTAAACCTTGATGTGACGAGAAATGTAAACAAAGTGTTCGTGTATTACTTCATTAAACATAACATCGCGTGCTGTGTGTCTAATGTACCTTCGACGCTGGTGATGCGTGAAATAACGATCATTTTCAATTCCCACGCTTTGTCTTCTTAGTTGAAAATTTTCTTTAACTTTTTGAATTTGTCTCGGATGCTGTGTGGATGAGGAATCCATCATCATTCTTCTTATACTATATAATTCTAGACATTAATTTAACTAAATTGTAGATACTTTAATCTACTAAATATATGCTTTATAATAAATTAATTACTAAATATATACACAAATTAAATACCTATCGTACCAAAAACAAAAACCGTAAAAAAAGAAAAGAAGAAAGAACAACATCAACGAGTTCCATATTCATGAATCCCCGAAACCTCAATTGACATATCAACCTCAATCTGCAACGATACCCAAAAACCATTGCACATACAACCACATATACACTGCATACAAAGCACGACCCCCCACGACGTAATGGCGTCATTACATAATACTTCAAACAATACAATTACGTCACAATACTTTATGACTGTTAAGTCTATATACGTAATATTGAAATAGGATCCCTAAGTTATTAGTTCAAGATATCTTAACATCGATATATATGTCTAAGAACAATGAGATGATATTTTCAAACTTTTAAAATGTTTAATTGGTTCAATAATATTAATAATACAAATACCATTAGAAATTATCTTAGGTAAAACGACTTGAAATCAAAGATAAGACTGCCTTATAGATGAAGATACTTATATATTAAGGAAACACAGTTTTTATAAGAACTACGCTTATGACAGAGAGCCCTCTAAAATGTTATGATATAGCGAACGCGGATTTTTTTAAAAGAAATATAACTTAAAAACACAAATAGATAGATTGTTACAACTATTCAATCTTCCCAAAAGTATATATCACAAAGTTGAAATAAATACATTTTCCGAAATATATACATCAAATCAAATTTTCATAACTAAAAAAACACCAACCAATTTCACAATCTCTCCAGACATTATATAACAAGTTTCCCAAAAAAAATCCTTCAAGAGCTCTAGAATTCAGAACGAGCCACAATACCCAGCACCAAAAGTGCACACATTGTGAAGCTATTTGAATAAAAAACTTTCAGTGCAATTCACTAAGCTAGGAAAGCCTTCTCGGCAGATTTAACAATGCCTTAAAACAGCCATCTTAGTCTTTCAGGCACTTCAGAGAGAAATGAGCCTTACGACGTTGGAGAAGCAACTGATTTGGTAGCATCAAGTGCTGTTAACCTCGTAACTTAGATTGACGAAGGTTACAGAAAAATAAGCTCTATGCCTTCGAAATAGAGATTAGCTATAGCTAATAAAGGATTTTGTGAGGGACACCAAGCGTAACCGCATCTAGTGCAGTGACGCGGAAATGTCTTTGTATAATTGAAGAAAAATACTGGAGCAAGACAACTATAAGAGAAAATCTCGTTGGTTGCAATGAAAATAATTTGGATATATAATCAAACCAGCATATACTTGTAAAAAAATATCTGACTACCTTCACTCTTTCTTGATTATACTCTTTATATACTCTTGATTGATTATACT
The DNA here is from genome assembly GCA_959347405.1 of Napeogenes sylphis. Classification (NCBI taxonomy): domain Eukaryota; kingdom Metazoa; phylum Arthropoda; class Insecta; order Lepidoptera; family Nymphalidae; genus Napeogenes; species Napeogenes sylphis. The sequence goes on along the minus strand of OY365781.1, from coordinate 8,345,597 downwards.
CTTGGATTTTTTTTTTATAATTTAGAGAACTATGTCAATTGAAAACAATCGACGTTAAGAAAATAGGTCTCAAAAGAAAGAAAAAGAATATTGTATTCAATGTAAAACCTATTGTAAGGTCATTATAAAATATCATAACTATATATAGAATATTTTTTTTGCAAAAGTCATGTCAGACTCGTTATTGTATTGTAACATATCTATCTGACACAGATCCAGTATCTGATCTGGATTTTAATACCAATTAAAATGGTTGCTAGTTTATTTGTCCCGCATGTTTTTCTCAATCATGTTTTCATGTGTTACTATTTATTCCCTGTTCAATATTTTATATTTTTACAACATGGGTTTTGTTAGTCGGCATATTGTATATTGTTTGGGTTTTAAGATCATACAAGATTTTGGAATTAAACTTAATGAGAACTCAAGTTAAATTTCAAGTTGTAAGATAGAACTTGTGTCGTGAAACTACACTTCTGTCCTCTTGAGAGTCTGCCTAAATTGTCGAAAACTTATATACATTACAATGTCAGAGTCATTATAGAAGGTCTATTCATTAAAGAAAAAATATGACATATAATCCAAAAGTATTTAAAACGACTATGTTAAATGAAAAACTATCACTTCATATTTAATGTGGTTTATTAATAAAGATAGCAACATTTTATTTTTATAGAAGAAGAATGAAGATGTAAAGAAAATTTTGAATCTTTAAATGGTATCAGACGTTCCTGATGGCAAATACATAAACTGGATATAAGAAGAGATAGAGTTGCATCGCATCATTTGTGATAGGAACAGATTTAGAAATACTAAATTCGAGATCAGAGATGAGACACCTAACGATATTAACACCGATTTTTGATAGTGTAGATTTTAAAACATTCTTCTTAATGAAGTCTCCAAGACACATTATTTGAATTACGAAGAATTTTTACAGATAAATCGATACCAAAATCGATGAAAATAAGTTATACAAAACATTTTTTCATCGTCAAAGTTACCATCAGCTTGGAGAGATAATTTCCACAGACCTGAGAAAAACTGGTGATAGAAACTCAAATATCTGAGTATTAAATATTACTAAATATTATTCGACGATCAAAGCTCAATATATTACAAAAACTTTTTCCAGCTGGACACATTCCACCCAACTACAACAGCAGTTACGAGTAATTCCCATTCGTTCAGAACGTTGGAGTAATCACGTCAATTGGCCACGGCGTCAGATGCGACAGTCACGTTCCTGACTAATGGATGGTTTTTATGTGAATTCCTTGTGAAATACAAGGTTTCTATCCTAGAAAGCCATTCCTCATTCAGTTAGGGATTGAACGATTGTAGATGTTGAGATGTTATTTTTACAGTTCCTAGTATTTGTTAACTCTTAGACCGAAGACCGGATGTCATTCCAAATTATGTTAAGGAGCCTTCTTATCGTATTATATAAATAAATAATGATATCTAATTCGCAGTACTAAGAATTCGTGTAACATTATTTATATAACATTATGATGATTTTAGTTTATATAATATGCATCTTTATTGTCTTCCACGATAATTATATTTTATGATTGATTCCCTATAACAAATAAACAGGATAAATATGATGTATGTTCTATATTAATACTTTATAGATATATGAAATAAATTATTACTACGAAACCGTAGAATACGATACATACAGTATCACAAGCCAGCCTAAAAAGTATCCATCGAAAAAATGAGAAAGCAAATGAGGCTACCTATGTGTCTCTCTTTCTTGCATTTACGATTAGACAAGAATAAGTATCAGTTCCTCATCTTGTTTCTTTTAATATTTGTCAGACATTGACACCTATAGGCCAGCCCACATATTCTATGTATAATAATTCTATGAACGAAACACACCAAAATAAAAATCGTTTATCACTCGTCTATTTCCAAATAAAAACGCATTGACGCCAATCGTCCGCCAACGTCGAGATATTGACGAAAAAGGATTTGTGTTCCTAAAAACGGTGAGATACCAATTTCTATAAACATTTCGTTATTTATACAATATTTATCACCACTTTAGACCAAAAATATAAAACTAAATAATATACGACAACCAAATAATATTTTAATTCTAAATTCTATTCTCTACAAAAGTAGTATAAAAGACAGTATTATTAAAAGTAAAGCAACAATTTCACTATCCAATCTACACAGCACTAAGTCAATCAGGGTATAATTTATAGTGTAAAGGCTGCTAGTGCTTCCATTAGATTGGTGGACTCTATTTTTGGAGTCAAATAGTGCACTGTAAATTGAATAATGAAATGGGAGCCTTAGGTAATAAATATGTACTGAAGTTAATAAGAATTTATGAGATCATCCATTAAGTTCCATCCAATTATTCCATACAAAATAACACACTGAGGCTTATAAAACTTTTCTCGTATCTCTAATTTCGTCCTACCCACTAAACTGGGCGTGGGAGCGGTATCTTGATGAAATCGGAAAAGGCTGGCGTTACTTTGTTAACTTAAGTTAAAAAGCCTTACAATGAAGCAAAAGATCAATCCGGTGAAGAATATTGTCTAAGTTTGTTTTTCTTTTGAAAATTAATATTCTTTTTTATACTGTTTCTTTTAGACGTCAGATAATTATACAACCATATATTACAATAAATATTTTTATTCTGTTTCTTTTATATGTAGCTAATTTTACAACCATTATTATAAACAATTGCAAAATTACCAAGGTTGTTCTGTGAACTTTGTAAGATACTACTTTTTTCTTAGTTAAATATTTTAATATACAGGTTGTAATTCATTATGGACAAATATCTTCGACGAGTTTTATTTTTTTTAATCTTCGAAGAACAATTAAAAGGAAACTGAATAGTAACTTGTTTTAAACATTGGCCTGTTATTTTTTCTCCAATAAGTAAAAATAGACTCCAGTAGTATAAAAAAAATATCCAAACTTCTTTGATAAAATAATCGTAAATGATTCGTCAGATAGTATTAATGTTTTAAAAATTATTACAAAAAGATATATTTCTACTTTTTCAATATAAAGTAAATAAATAAATAAAGACAGTTTTTATACAAAATATATCTCTTTTCCAGCAGTAATACAAAAAAACTCTCAAATCTCTATAAAATAATCAAAAAAGGTTTCATCAAATGGTAACAATATTTTAATAAATATTCTAAGAACCACGAATTTTGATTTATCAATATAAAGTTATGTTTGCCGTTATCTTAAACTGTGCAAAACTAACCCAATAACAAACGTGATCGTGGGATGAACTAATTGCCGATCCCGTTGTTATATTGTCTGTGTATCCCACGGATAGGCCTAGATTAATGTTATTCGTGGTTTGTTGACCCCGCCAACATTTGTCTAGGACAGTTTTGTTTTTACAATAGGTGATTACATTTATAGAGGCTTTAACGATAATAAGATATATTAATACAAGTACTTATTAATATATATCAAATCAATTATAACAGCTACTTACAGTACATTTGCGGTTTTCATCTACCACATACAGACACTTCGTCCTTTGTTATTATTCAACTTCCTGATAAAGTATAATTTTGTTCAATAGTGATTTTATTAAAATTCTTCAACAAATAATGATATATCTATCAAATATCTGTTTTATTGTAATTTAATATTTATTTTTTATTTACTTGTTGCCGAAACTGAAGCTTTAGATTTTACTTTGTATTTTATATATAGAAGTCGAATTTTAAAATTAATTTTTATATTCTCTATGCACTTTATTCAGGATAGCTGTAGGCTATAATATAACATTACACTTCTCTATACGATCATTATTGAAATAACATTAGAATCGTCTAGGAAAATGTGCAAATAATACTATTTGTTGACTTGCTGACAGAGTCCCGGGAAACAAGTTGTATATAATTACCTACTAACAAGGACAAAGTTCTAGGAAACAAATAATATTTAATAATATACTAGGTATAATATAACGATAAAAAATCACTCATTGAACTAAACCAAACTATAATATAATAAAATATTCCCTTTCAGATTTAACATCGACGGTTCCAGGACATATATATAACTAAATAAATAAATTCTAACTAAAAATCCAACTGCAACAATAATACGCAAATTAATATGTCTGTCCTGTCTGTGTATTGTTCCGCGCTTCACATATTAATAGTTCAATTACCGAGACATGTGGGTCAATGATATGAGTAGTTGCTTTTTGTTCTCTATGGTATTGATATTAAAATTGATATATGTATGTAAGGACTTGAAACGATTTATTCAAATCGATTGAATAATGTCACGTAACCGATATTTTGAGTATTTTGTTATTGTATTTTTAAGATTTGGATACTACGAGTTTTGACGTTACGAAAACTATGAAATTATATAAAATTATAAAATCAATTTTTTAATTATTTAAGACCATTCCATAAAACATACATAACATAATTTGGAACAGACTTTGTTTAATATGTCCATAGATTTTTTTTATTCATCGAGTGTACAATAATTCCATGTACGTCATGTTTTTTGTTATCTACCTTCAATAATTTCTTAATTTATCAGAAGTAGAGTTCTTAATCCATTTAGATTACACTATGAGTATATAAATTTAACTATGATGAATCTGCGTTTACACAGTTAAATAATGCAAAGAAGTACAAAAATTAGGTTACCTATATTATATAATAGTAATAACAAAAGTGCATCCAAGTCAGCAGTATTGTGAACACTGAAAATACTACATAAGACCAGCACTTATATAAGTTCATCACGAGCAGTTTTGGGAAGATTTTTAAAACGATTTGACAGCTGTCATGCACATGCACAAAATTGACAGCACTGTCATTGGTTGTCAGTCAGAAGATCAACCAATCAGAAAGTTACAACGGAATTTAACAACCAATTAGTATTTTTTTTCATAGAAATCAGCCTCTAAGAAACGCGATGTTAGAATTTTGTTATTGAAATAGAAAAAATGAAATCTTACTTCAATAAAGAAATATATTCCCAATACTGTTCTTTTATTAATATAAAATGATCAAACCTATTTACAGTTTATAGTGTTTTCATCAGAAAAAATAACATAAAAAAACATTATATTTTTTTAACACAACCAGTGTTCGAATTCGGGACACAATGCAAAAGTAACTCATTACAATAATAATAAAAATGAATTAAAACTTAATTTAACATAATATTTTTATGAACAATTATAAACAAGGCTAACTGATAACATTATCAAATGAAGGCACAAATATCCGAAATTCTTATTTTAATGGTATGATCAATATTATTATAAAAAATGAAACGTTTGTCATTTTTCTATGTAGGTATATATGAACACGAGTTGTGATAAGTAATTTTCAAAAAACCTTGAGAATTTTAACTTTATTTCTCAATAACATGCATATTATATTTTAATCTACTTTTATATTTGTACTACAAAAACCTACTAAACAAATTATGATACGAGATTTCAATTTAGTAGCGCTTGAACAGGTAAAACTAGATATCGTTCTTCTAAAAACAAAAGAAAGTGTAAAGAAGTAAGTGTCCATTTTATAAAGTTATTTATAAAAAAAAACTTTATTACCCAAGGACATACCTAATTATTTACTAATAAACAAATATCAATAATAAATAAACTCAATTACCTCATAGTATCATATTTATCCGAGCACTGCGGAAACACGGCCATTAAAAACATGTTTCTTATCGCATTATAAACTATTGTAATAATATGCTTTATAATAATTATATATGATCCCATATTTATTATTTTATTAATCTCATTACCACGACCCAATGGCCCAGTTATACCATGGTTTATAGTTTAAACGGTCCCAAGTTCGATGTTGTTGTTGTTGTTGTTTTTCTTTGTTTTTATTTATTCGTATTTAACATGTTTTGTTTATACTTTGTCAAACTAATAAAACTGTTACAATAGAATCTACATTATATGTAACAAAAATAGTGCGGTGGGTTAGGACACATCTTTTTATTGTTGGTAAGAACATTACAATTTCCTATATAACTTACTGTAAATATATTTGCATAATCACTGATTATGAAATTTTCATTGTATTTAACAGATAAAAGAAAGATTTTTTTAGCTATTAACAATCCTTTTATAAATATAATTATTTAGACTTTCTTATTGTTTTTCGTTTATAATTGTTATTTTATAATAGTTACACATAAGAGATTTTTTTAGCAACTATTAATTACCATAATATATATCTATCTATATATTATAATAAGGCTTCCTTATTACGTCAATTCTTGTATATTGTTCCGACAAAGCGGAAAGAGCTTGTTAAAAATTCAACGACTTCTAGAATTCTCTATTTTTAAAGAACTTCTGTAAAAGGAGGATCACAATAATAAGTTTGGATATATTTGGAATAATTAAAATTTGTTTTCTCTTAAAGACATGAACACACTATCTGTTCTGAAGTAACGGAACTAAAATATAAAATAAATATTATAATTAACTTTTGTAATCTTTACTATTATGAATCATGGAAATAGCTCTGGGTATATCGTTATCGGTGTGTACTAGCTTTATTATTGAACAAATACTAGAAATTCAATCCCCAGGCGGGATCAGTCATATGGTGTGGTAATCGAAATATTAAAATTAAATAACTGTTACCTTTACGTATAAGTATATGTATACATAGGTATATATATACCGAGGGGTGCAAAACTTTACTATCTAAAATCTTCATTAGAAGCGAGATTCGTCAGACACCAGAGTTTGCTCTTTCATTGATAAACCATGCTCAGATAGTTAAAATTATAGTTCCAAAATTACAAAAATATATTTAAAAAATCAGATTTGCCTCAAGGACAGAATCTGAGCAGGCGAATGTGTGTGTATATATATTTATATATTACGTATCGCAATAGTGAACAAAATTTTCCTATATTTATTATCTGTAACTCACAGTATGTAAGGCTAAGTAATAGGTACACATTATTTTAATGTAGGTAATAACTAATAATACTAGTGTTTATGGAACAGCTGCATTTCAGTTACCGTTATGAGAAAAACGCAGACTTAAACACACTGACAACCATATGTATTTGAATAACATTCAAAACATTCTATTCAATTACAATAGTATATTCATCATATGTTAAAAACATAATAAATATATTACAAATGTATATATTAAGTATGTATATAAAATAAATTTAAAACATAAATAAAAATAATACAAATAAATCGCGACATCTAACTGCAATATTTACAAAAATATTTTTTTACTACAATCAAAGTGTCAATAATATATTTACGAATAGTTCAATAAGATAAATATTATTTAACTAAAACACTTTTCTTACTAAAATTATATTTACCGTCTGAAGTACGGTCCAACTTAAGACCCTCAAGGAAATTAGTTTGGGAAACATTTTGTAGGTAGGTAATCTATTTAACCTATTGGTAATAATTGTAAGGTTACTTTCGAGAATACTTGAGAATATTGGATTGCTTAAATTATTATAATGAAACACGCCCATAATCTAGTAACTCGAAAATAATCCAATTGGTTTAAATTATATTAAGGAAATGAATAATTGTATGCTGTTTAAATAATTTGGAGTTTAATTAAGAACTACTAATATATACAATTAACAGTCAAGGCAATAAATTCTATTAAGAATAATGGACCTTCATACTAAACTAGATATTTTTTATAATAATGAATGTAAACGTTCCTTATTTAAATCGAATAAAGGACAAAAATCCACCCCGCACAAAAATTATTCAAAACATTCATATATATTCCAAACTTGCCAGAAACCTCGTCAACAATCCAAAACAATTCACAAATCACATTCAATAAATTCCACAAAAACTAAATGATAAATAAAAAAAACCCCACACGTCTGCGCCGGCGCAACAGTCGCGGTCCACTAACGCCTGCTGTCACTGTCACTTGTCAAGAGTGAGAAATTGTAAACATCGGAAGTAAGGGATGCAGGATAGAAAGAGACAGAACGAGTTTTGTTTATGTAGCGTCAGTTCTGTTTATAAATTTTGACAAAGATTAATAACATAGTCTCCGAGATGAAATACTATAGTATTCATTTCTAAATCTAAATAATTAACATTCTCGACTACATACGCTGTCTGCAATAACTGGCTTAAAAAATATATATTGTTCTTAAAAAAGCGTAATGCGTGAACGCTTTACAGAACATTAACAATAACATTACTTTTAACGCAGGGATTTTCTATTTTCATTTTCGGGAAAATTATTTTTTTTTCCAAAGCATTTTATTTAAAGTCTCACACGACACGTCATATAAAGCCGTATGAATAAAACAAAAGGTAAATTGCAAATTCAATTACCGCAATGCAGGCTTCAAACCTACGGATTAAGGTCAAACGGCGAAATTAAGGTGAAAACGTTAAACTTTTGGATTTTATAATAAAGAGTGTCACTTTCTTTTTTTTTAGAACATTTTAAATAACAACATGCTTTACCTTATTTGGGAATAGTTAACGGCTTTTACAGAATAGTATAGAGTTTAATATTATACTTATTTTCATCGCGTGTATTGAACTTTTTTTTGCAACCTAACGTGTGTAATTCTGATATTTATGTGTTCGCGTTACATTTCATACGAATGTAGCTATAAATAATTAAAAAAATATATAAACTTGAAAAATGTAAACATACTTGCTTATGTTACAATACTACCTACTAATTAAAATATATAACCACGTCCCGATAGCGCATTATGCAGAGCGACGGAAACCGACCTTAGTGGTTGTAGGTTCGAGTCCTGTCAATATTTAAGTAACTTATATATTTTTTTTAAAAGATTAATTTGTTTAAGTACTATAAATATTTTGAACAATTTGTTATTTAAACGGAAAAAAGGGTAAGGGCATATCTGTATCTATTATCTATAACAATGTGTACTGACTATTAATCAAGATGAGCCGGCGACAGGAAGCTTTTTTATAATATGTATATGTGTGTGGGTGTGTGCTTGTGTGTGTGAGTAGGTATAATTTATTTATATTCAATGATTTATCCATATTATGTTTATTAAAAAAATATTCATGAAGTCATTGTATATTATTTTAGTAAAACTCATTTAAAATCATTGTAGGCAGATACTTTTAAGGGTCTCCAGGGTTATAGTTTCAGTGTAAGTAGGATTCAACTCTCTTCAGAAGATGAATATAAAGTAGTTATTACAGCTGCCATGTGCAAGAAGAGTGAGTAAGAAGAATGCTCAAACAGCTTTCTCTTTCTTCCGTATTCTCATTCATCTCACCAGGCTCCCAAAACATCTGCAAGTTCCCATTATTGCAATGGCCATGGCGACGGTAGCTGCTTACAATAACAATATTCTCTTTTGTCCCTTGAGGGAACAAACATACATACCGACATTCACATTTAAATTATCACCTGGAGTTTCATAATTACTGTCACTCCTTATCAGATTATGTACTACGATTTTTTTTACTGTATTTTTTTATTTTTTACTTTTTATCAGTCATTGACCTCATGAACTGATGATAACTATCGATGACAATAAATTACTTACTTTAAATGTTTAATTGACTAGTTTTTGGCCACATGGACGTTCCGTGGACAAATAAATGTTACTGCAAAAAAAATACTTTGTTTATTGCTATACCTTTCTTACTTCATTACACTGATGGCGAAATTTATATAAATACTAACATAGCAATAAAACTCTATATAAGAAATATTCCTGACTGTACCTACTGCCCTTACTGTACTGAGTCTGCCCTTACTGTGGATAATCTGGTGGTTGGTGACCCTGATTACTGAACCAAAGGTTGTGGGGAATTACCAAACGAGACAATTCTTTGTGTGACCCATAGTAATACTATTCTAGTTGTACTTGGTATCCGTTATATTTATATTTGTAAAACCCCCTTACATAAGGATTATACAACATGTAATGCGATGTTTTTTATATAAGATAATATATAATAATAATAATAATGACAAGCGATCGTTATTAATTCTATCTAAATAATAAACTATACAATAGAGTCATATCAAACCCATACATTTATCTTTCGATTCGACTAGCGTTAATGCCTGTCTAGAACAGGAAGAGCCTTTCCTAAGGCTTTTGACAGAGATCTGGTCACCCCCACCCCATTACATGTAAGACTGGGCTCTTTTGTACACTAGGAACCGTCAATATTTCTTGTATGCTAACTCCAGTGCAATATGTTATATTGATAGATCAGTCAATTAGTACTACTTAATTACATTTATATAACACACGAATATATAATTTGCTCTTTAACTTTATATTCCACAGTTGTCATTTAAACCAGAACCTGCGACTTTAGAAGACAATGGTCTGACAATTTAATATATTCTTCATGGAATATTTATTTATTTTGGATAATCAGCTTCTTACTAAGACCTGATCTAATCCCTTCCCTAATGTTTCACCCTTAACGAGTTTCGGAAGCTAGTTCTACTATAAACTTCACTATATCTTGTTATTTAGCACACCCTGTGGGAAATTTATAAAAATACCGTGGAAAAGAAAACGATAAAATAAAACGAGTTTACCCTCATTTGTAAGTTTTAACATTACATTTATATATCCAAGACTCGTCTACCGCAGCTGTGATAATTACCTGAAAAACAAAACGTAATACATATAATAAAAACATTTAATATATAGACTTACCATGAACTCTCGAAATTATCAGTTTTAAGAATGTTTGTTGCAATATTAGGTTAAATAATATTACATTATCTTTATAAAATAATATAGTTTTATTCTAGCTTAGTGACGTAAATTAACGAATGGTTTTTTATTCCTGCAAGAGGAGGGAATGAGAGGTGAGAGGTCAGTCTTATATTTCTTTTTATATTCTTTAATGATTAAGGATGTCGTCATCAAAACTTCTGATCGAAACATTATTAAAGTAATATTTTAGAATGTTATGATACGAAATCGAAATTAACATTATTGTAATACTATTTTAAGAGATTGTGGTAAGGTTTTAGATGAATAAATAAGAATAGTTATTATAAAAATACCAAAAGAGGTTTATTTAGAGGTTAAATTTTATAAATTTCATAAAAACTGTAGCTACGATATAAAATTCCAGATTAAAAAGTGCAATAAAGTGCAAATTCGAAAAACATAAAATTCAATAACGTCTGGCGCGGAAATTAAACTCCAAAATTGGAGCAACGACCTATATACAGAGAACGACCTTAACTATACTACTCGTTCTTATAGCATCTTTGGGGATATAAAGAAAAAATATTAATATCAACTCATATATGCAATATAATATATGTTTATTACAATATTTTATGTGTGTGTCAAATCATACACACGAAAATCAAAGACATCACAGACTATTTAGAGAAAACACACAAATTGTTGAGGATAAATACATATTATTGTTTTATTAAAACCATATTTTAGTATGACTAGAACAAGTAAGGGTTGTCATCAATATTAAAAATATTGTTATCAAGACTATTTCCTTGTAAACATAAATTGGCATTGGCAACCCTATATGACACATACCTACCATAAGTAAGTTACAAGCTTGTAAATATATTCCGCTAAAGAATTTAAAGATAAAAAACTTTTTTTTTTTACATCGTTGGAAAAATGCGTTACGCATCATCCCAGCGGCCAGGAAGGTGATGGCCGAGGGGGTATGTGGGACTACCCGGCAGCATAGAAGACGCTGCCATTTTTAAGGCTACCCACTAAAAAACCAACGGCAACCCTATGTCACATATACCTCCATTAAGTAAGTTACAAGCTCTTAAATATATTCGGCTAAAGAATTAAAAGATAGAAAACTATCCTGACATTTCGCATCTACGAAATAAAGGGGTAATCCATATATCCTAACATGAGAATAAATGACCACTGGTATAATCTTTAATATAATCTAACTAGGTTGACAGTCATTCTGACTGATTGTCAGCCATTGAGGTTGCAATTTTAATTGTCGATTTAGAATATTTATTAATTTTTACAATTATAATAATTTCATTCCCAAATCGAACCTACTGCTCGACTAATGTAAACAAAAAGACGCGGCGGCTTAGCTCAATTGCAGTTTTTTGGTGGATTATTTCTCAAGGACAAGACCTACCACCATTTTTTAGCTTATAAATACTTAAACTCACTTAAACTTAAACTTAAATAATCTAATCGATTCTATAATAACGGAGTTCGATGACAGAATAACATTTAGCCCAAAAACAGAGCTTTAAAAAAGCATTTTAGTTTTCTAAACTAAAACTCAATTAGAAAAAACCGACTTTAACACCAATTTAATTCATTAACAGTACTGACTACTGAGTCATGAAAAGGTATAATTATAATAAATGTTTTAATATCAAGCTACCCTCAATTACATTTTTTAATGAAAGTCACAGTTACCGGTGTAATAAACACCGAGTCACTAGTGAATGCGAGTGGAAAGGAATTAAATATTTAAACTTATTTAATTATAATACAAGCTTTGGATCGCGGCTTCGTGTGAGTAAAACAATATTAATACGACTGTTTCCTATTTATAAATATACATTTATGATGTATTGATTTTTATCACACATAGATAACTATGTAACAAAGACGTTTGTATATTTTTTAAAACCAAGAAACTTATTACAACTATATTGCAGCCGTTATTAAATAAGTGGTTATAAAGTCTGTCTGCTTGTTTGTTTTGTTACTTTTATATATTTGTATTATATATAACGGTTTTATGCTCTTCAATAATGAAAGGAGTTAAAGTGAAGTGAGGCACGATCGTGCTATACTCGAATTTCTAACCCTTTGAACGTAAGTCAACCGTCCTGGTGTTATCGCATACGATAGATATAATCATTATAGGGTCATTAACCTTTTATCGTTAAGGATATATTGCATAAAATCATCCTAACAATTCAGACAGCTATGAACAAAGTCACCCTCAGACAATCCAATCTCAGATCGGGTTGTGTGAACAGTTTAAACAAGCCAATCTCAAAACTCAAACTTCAATTCACATCGCGTACAGACCGACAAAGCGACCTGTTAAAATATTCACGCACAGACCAACAAGACATTTCAATTCGCTTAAGGCAATGCATTGAATACATGATAGGTACCTGAGAGTAACATATATAGGTCGTAGGTGACATTAATACATTAATTATTAATACTGCAAGGACGCATTTACGTAAAGAAAAGCTAAGATAATAAAAGATAACATAAATATCGTATTTTATCTTTTATTTCTTTTAGAAAGATCCAATACTATTAGTCGGACCAGTGTATCTATTCATAAAATGCGCCTTACACGAGCCATCATACAAATTCAATGCACATCGCGTACTATCATACAAAGGAGTGTGTAAATTATTAACGCTGCGAGTTCACGCACAGTTCTATGACATGTCATATGAAAGTGAATACAAACATATTAGGGAACGTACCCAAACTACGTGGCCTATTTATGGGGGGGGGGGGGGGTTCCTTAAAATATTACGCTGTGTCACAGAAGCGAGGGGGGGGGTTTAGATTATTGTCACGTAGTCGAATTCTAGAGAAGGCAATTTAAGCTACTAACATTTAATAAAGTCTGCTTTTCAGGGTTCTTTGAAGTCGTGTGATACATTTTTGTGCAATAAATGCCGTCCCAATAGTAACAAAAATTAAACATTATTTTTATTTGTTTAGTTTTCTGCGTTTGGGATGATAAAAATTTACCTTTGCTATACTACGTAACATTTGGGACGGGGGGGGGGGGGTCTTATCACATACTACGGATGGTCACCGGGGGGGGTGAGGGTGTCGAAAAATTGAAAAATATAGGTCACGTAGTTTGGGTACGTTCCCTTATAAGTGATGCGCGATCTCAGATTGTTTTTAAACTCACTGTAAGCTTAGCTTTATTTTAAACATCAGCGAGATGAGATTTGAATAAGTACCTATATGACAGGTATCTCTTTAAATAAGATTACATATTTTGAATGGATTAATTTCTTGATTTATTATTGTTTCTCGTCACATTTTTTTTTTAATATAGAAACTTTTGGTTTATTTAAATTTTAAAGTTTTGTAGAAAAACCTTACCAGAAACAATTACTTTTACTGAAGAATTCGACGCATATAAAAAAATATTTTTCCATGTGATTAGGTGAGAAACGAGCATGGTGGTAAACGGTACCACCGGCCATGTACAATGCAAATGTGTTTGCCACCGACAGCTTGGCCCTACCACTAACAAACGCGTATTAACTTCATGTCATGTTAATAAATATATATTCACATAAAATATATATATATATATATATATATATATATATATATATATATATATATATATATATATATATATATATATATATATGATTATATAATGGATGTAATATTGCTTGACTAGTATTAAACCATTTAGGGGTTATTTAGACTGTATTTTCTCAAAATAATAAGAATAAGTAATGTATATACTATATATATATATTTGAAAAGAAATCCAATCTCATCATCTGTTGAAAAAATTGGAAAAACAAGAAATAGATTACATACCTATATATCGATTATATAAAAAATGTAAAAGTATATGTTTGTATATACTAATAGATGTGGCTGGGTCAAGAATACCGGATTCATTTATGACAAAAAATAGTTATACTGAAAAAAAGGTATACTGCAGATCTATTTGAGTCACTGTTGCAAGGTCAGCTGATGTGTGACGTCATAAATTCTCGATTTTTTTTTAATTACTGGAGCTTTTATCTTGAAGCTCAGCTTTATCGTACCTTATAAAGAGTTTATTGATTTAACGAATTTTATTTATTTACAAATCTCCTTAAATGGTAGGTAAATCTTTTTAAAGAAAAGGTCACGTAGTTCTCACGAGAACTTACCTAATTATCGTTAAAATCCAGCATCTAAAATATAAATCAAAATAAGACTCATACAATTTTTTTGAAGATAAAATCCGACCAATAGCAAAAAAAAAAATGAGAAAAAAAACCATAGGCCAATATGGACCATCATGGGCCGTCGCCCACAACAGTTGGATCATTTGTTTGGCTTCACAATTTTCTACACCATCAACTCAGCGACAATATTATATTTCGACGTTTAGCATCTGTTAAGATCATTTAGTTCCACATATCTTTAATAGATGGCGTTAATGTAAATAAATAAATTTCTTAACACGTTAACTATTTTTTTTTATTTTTTTTTTTAATCCGCTATTAAGTAACTTTATTTAATACCAAATAAATGATACTTTAATATGGTTTAAGTTAATAAGAATACGCATTAATTCTAGAAACTTCGTTCAGACTGTATTAACACATTTTGATAGGAATTTATAATTAGTCAATTTTAAATCAATAATAGGTATGTCAAATTAAAAAAAGATGTCTATGAGTAACAAGTTTCCTATTTCTTAATATCATTTTTATATCGCTATCTTCTTTATTAATTATCGTTGAGAACATTATTGAATTCCTTGGACATAATTTAGATAGTGCATTGACCCCGAGTACAATAACAATGCCTTATTTGCATTACACCTGTTATAACAGTCAATGTATTACCGTACCAAATATAATGTAATTTAAATTCCATTTCATAACAAGACATACTAGGACGATTTAAATTAGCCGCCATGTCGCCTATAAAATACCACTGGTAAATTAAATATACTTCACATATTAAGTGCATACCCAGTGGATGAGGCGACGTAATTTAGACGTATAAACATGCACATGTCACAATATCCGGACGGATGTATCTATTAAATCATACGTGGTCAGGGGCCTTAACTGTAAATCTGATGAACCTGGAACCATCAAAATTGTTGTTTACTTCTGCAATATAATAGAAACGTTAAAGAAAATAAATTATATATACAGGGTTATTTGTAATTAGTTAACCACCTCTTGCACGCAGCTTCTTTACATCAATCAATCCCAACAACATTTGTTCTACGACTTTTTAAAATAATCGTTTTAAAAATTTAAATTTTCTCATACAAAATTTATTGGTTGACTCTGGACTGGCATTAACTCTGAGCGTCGGTATTGCGCCCGAGCGTTGGCCTTTAAACACATCTTATAAAATACAGAGTAATTAATAAGTAAAAGAAGTAACAAAAATGTTTTTTGTTTCGTGTTTTTTGTGTTGTTTTTGAAGATTTGTAAAAAGTTGTAGAACAAATGTTGTTGGGATTGATGTAGAGAGGCTGCCTGCAAGAGGTGGTCAACTAATTAAAAATAGCCCTGTATATATTTTTATTGCTGTTTTAAACGACCGTAAAATATTTCATATTTTTCCAACAAATAACTTTCTTAAAATTATAACATGCTTGCTATAACACGATACATATTTTAATGGCTTTCGACGACAGCTTTTGTAAGTCCCATACAGTGTGTGTGTGCAAAATATATTGTACAGTAGTGTACTGATGATAACGTCTTAAATATCAATCTTATAGATTAACAGATTCTGAGAGTTTTTCATAAATCTTGAGGTCAATATTTTTAGGGAAAAAGAAATGAGGAATGGAAGAATGTCTGGTATCAAAGTGAGGATAAAAAAAAATATAAACAGAAATTCTGTCCGCATTTGCAATATTCGTTATTATATAGTCATATACTTGGTAAATTATACTATACATTTTTTTATCAAACAATAATTTAGTTATAAATTCAGAATTTTGTTGTAGACTAGGTTCTTTAAACTGTTTCAAAATATCAAACGAATAAAGGAAGCATATAGATTTCTAGCTAACTGCTGTTAAGCTGTATTATAGAATTATCCTGTGATATGGACAGTAGTTCATAAATATATTGAATACAGAAAATAAGCTTTTTTTACGTTTTTTAAAACGCTCTTTTTATATTTATTTTATTTTTTATTATACCTATACTTTTGGATAATTACTTCTATTTTCGCTCCATCTTTTAAATTGTGCCACGGACAGTTGCATCACCGAGCGTTGAACGGCGGTCGCAAAATAAAAAAAAAACTATTTATATGTTAAATTTGAACATTATTATTTTCTGATTAATTTTATATACTAATATAATTCTATCAAGTCTTATATTAGTTTCTTTGATATTAGCTTAAAGTATAAAACAGCAATACAATCCAGTACAAAGCCAGACTTATTCCAGGAAAGGGTAAGGTGTGTTTACCAAATATACATATTTAGTCAAACCCGACATAGGCCTTATAGTCTTAACAACTCAGCTTAATGTGGGTTGGATACTTAAAGAACCAACAAAGAAATCCTCAAAAAATTTTCTTTATCATTCTTTCCGTTGTCATATTTGACAAATGAGTAAAATGCTTTTTACTAAGACATCAATCAAAGGTTATAAGGTATATAGGAATCCATTTTATAGACATATTTCTATTTACTCTATTAGTCAGCAGATGTCTATCTGAGATTAACTTTTAATCCTTCAATAAAGTTAACTACATAGTTGCAGTTAATTATCTTTCGCCTCGAAGTGTATAAGACTATATGTTTATAAAGGAAATATCTACTGAAGTGGAAATAGTAAAGTAAGCAGGTCAAATCTTGGATGACATATTGGTGTAGTGGTTAGTGAGCCTGACTGTTGAACAGGTCGTGGGTTCGATTCTCACACGGGATAAGCTTTGGTATTAATTTATATAAATATAGAATGAAAAATAAAGCAATACGGGCAGGGATTCGAACCCAAGACTACTGGGAAACCGTCCCGTCGCTCTACCAACTAAGCTACCGTATTAGCGATACGATTTTCATTCTATATTTATATAAATTTATATAAGTTTAACATGGCTATGATGTTTAAAGATATTTTCAAAACTTTGGTATTATCCATAGGTTGTTGTTCCGAGATAGGAATTATATAATGTCTAATGAGGGAGTTAGTTTGATAATAAGATTAAATATGCACAATCGGAGCCGACAAAACATAGCAATGGAAACAGATACACAAGTAAAGCTAGAAAGCCAGGAATTATAAACCGACAAAAAATGCAGACATTGTCTTAAAATAACTATTTATTTTGTAAGTATAAATGCCATTTCAGATGAAGGTAACGGTCAAGCGAAAGATATGTTAAAGAATTTCGTGATGTGAGTCATCGGAAGTGAACTTAACGGGAACAGTATCCCCTACTACGAGTTTGTTTATAATATCTTCACGATTTATTAGCGATTTATTCAATCTAGTTTTATACGACCATCAGGTTGATTATTAATTTTTCGATTTATTATTATTAGAGAAATATCATAAGGCTTAACGATTAAAATAAATCGATTTACTGTCTAATTAAAAACATGTCATATATTTTTCATCACCATCATGCTGTATAATACTTAGTTATTATAAATTATCTACAAATAACATGTTACTTAAAAACCATAGCCGTAGAAAATTTTACACAAATAGAAAAAAACATTCAGTATTAAAAATACCGTTTTTGGATAAATCGTGAAAAATAACGAGTTAGTTTGATTATAAATGATTGGGCATTTACGTTACAATAACAACGTTTTATCAATAGATGATAATATAAAATACATAAAGAAACAATTTAACGGTTTAAGAGATAATAATAATGATTCCAAAACTGATAAAATATTATTAGATTAACCGTCCCAGTAGATTAATTTTATCATGTACCTATTTTGACAAGGTAGGTAAAGGAAATAACGTAACAACTCAATAATAATTTAAAAATAAATAACATTAAAAAAAATACAAACTACCGTACATTGTTGTATAAATTGGGTTGAAATATCGTCAAGTAAGTTGGGTGTATTTCCTATCTCAATAGCTATTTCGTTTTATTGAAAGAAAAATCACACCGGTCTTCATTATATGAATCAATAGTGTGTTTTCTTATATATCAATATTTATTATATATAATATATATATATACAGAAATTTAAGTGGGCCAAATCTTTTTTTAAAGGATTTTATTGAGTTTTTATGTTAAAATTATTGATGGACAAAAACTGTAGAAACACTGTTATATTATATAGCTAAGCCAGGTTCTGACGGTGAATCCCAAAAAAGGCTATGGGACTCTTAAAATACCAGTTTTCTTATAAAAATAATAATAAAGTACCTACCTGAATGGATTCGTCTAAATAAGCATTTTGATTATACAGACTTTATAATTATTTGCTTATAAAATACATAAATGTATTAAAAAAAGGTAAAAGAACCAAGCAGGTATTACCACTATCTGAAAAAGCAGTCTACGTATAAAATGGTCAAAAGTTGCTGCTAGCTCAATACCGCTGTCTAGACGCAGTTATAACCAGATAAAGTTAACTGTTACTTTATACTAGATGTTACCCGCCATTTCATCTGCACACTGACCTTCAGTTATAAATTTACTTTGAATCAAAAACTAATCAATAGTTATTAGAAAACATAAATATTTAAACAATGCGAGTGTAGTTAATTTGTGTCCAGAATCCGAATTAACGTTACTGATCTAAATTGTAATTTAAAATATATTTAAATAAGTAAGTATTTATCTATTGTCAATTATTACATTAAAAAGGTTATTAAAAACATGAGCTACCACCAGCTCGGAATGCTGCTCTGCTTAGAAGAGCCAGCCAGAAACTTAACATTTGCTCTTTTTTAAAATGAAAACATAAACTTTAAAAAAAAACTTACTAGTCAAGGCTAAGTCAAGTTATTGTAATCAGCTGATAGTATTTCGAGTATTACGAGTATCCTAGGGGAATCCATAATAAATCTATTTCAACCCTTTTTAACAGTTCAAGGGTGCAAACTCGTTAAGAGTCTATTTCCTCTTGGCTGTATTTAGCAAAAATTGATGAAAGGTACTCCTGTGCCCTTTTATCTACGCTTGACTTGTGTTAAATTTCATGATCGGTTGACTAGTCAAGACGTAACAAACAAACTGGCATATAATATATTATACATAAATATTTTATAAATGGGAATTAAGGTAGGAAATAGGTATCACATATTATCTTTTAATTACCTGACATTTCGACAAGATCGTATTCCGTAATTGCCACATATTTTTGAATTACCTGAAGTTTCGACCAGGTTGTACTGACCGTGGTCACTGGTCAGTTCGCCTGTGACCCAATTAGCCAGAAATTTAAATACGTAATAACTAATATTATAAAAGTAAGAATCTGTGCTACAATTCGTACATTTTTAGGATATCCTTAATTTTTTAATTAATACTCTTTTAGATTTGGGTGTTTCTCTACTAACGGGAAAATTGATGTCCCAAGCAATTTGCACATTGTTTTGGATATTTTTTATTTAAGAAAATATCTAAACTTATAGTACATTTCAGTATCTTTGAGGCTACCTACTTGTTGACCATGTAAATGTTCTATATCTTTTTTTCTTTTAATCCCAACCTGTCAAAACACAGTACCCTGGCGTGTCCCCATCCCAGAATCTTAATATGTGCGTGTAACAAATTTAAAGTATATTATAAAACTAAATATACTGAAAATTATATATGTTGAACAAACACTACGTAAATGTAATAATAATTATTCGAAATTACCACCTGTATGTTGTCCTAAATATTTAAACACAATCCTCTGGTTAATTTGAAAAAATAAAACAAAATTATATAGTCTATGACAACGACTCAATTTTGTGTTGAATGAGTCGCTGACAGTGTGAAGTTCAATCATATCGAGTCAGAACCGAGAAATCATTTTGCGGGTAGTTTAATTTTTTGCCATAGTTACTGAATCACGCGTCGGGGCCGTTATGCGTAACAGTCCCCTGGTAAGTAGTTTGAGTGGTATTTTTTTCTAATTAGATTATGGTTTTGATATATCGATAACCAAAATAAACGTACAGTTACTTATTTAGCTGTGAAATAAACTACGATTCGTAAATAATGAATACAGTCCTGTTTAGTGCCAGAAAACACAGTCCCCTGGCGACAATCCCCTGTTTCGACGCAACACAGGGGATTTTTATAGTTTCCAGTGGATTGTTTTTTATATAAATTTAAATAAAATTAGCTACTAAATGGATTATATGCAGTTATTATCCGTAAGTACAGTAATTACTAATATAGCTTAGAAACGGCTTACCATGCCAGTTACCACCCAAAAAATATATAAAATGACGAGAGAATAAATATTAGAAAAAAAAGAGAAAAACAGCAAAATTTTCCCCAAAAAAAATGATCCTCAAAAGAGGAAGGAGGTCAATGAAAAAAAAAAACCCCAAAAAAAAAAAACTCCTAAAATTGAAAACAGCAGAGTAATCTTCAGGCCTTTTATAGACTTGAAAATCGCTTGTTATTAGCTTTCATTCTATACATTCAAAACCCTATTTTAAAACAAAAAGTGTGCAGGACAAATTTCATGCAAAATTTTCCCGTTAGTGGAGAAACACCCAGTTACTGTTATATGTATTTTATTTAGCATTTTTTATAAACATATAAAACATATTAAATGTAATTAAAGTGTCAGTGTAGTAAAAGTCAAATACGCAGAACCTCATCTTGAACATATCTCCGGAGTGTTGCCAACAAACTAATATTATAAATGTATTAGTTTGTATGTTTGTCTGTCACTCACGCAAAATATACTGATTAGATTTGTGAGGAATTTGACACCAGATAGACAATAGCGTGGAAATAAATAAATATCTAAAATAAAAGTCAATGGATATCATTTTGGATATTCCTTGATACAGTATTCCTATTCTTAATCTCCCTTCCACGGGAACAAAATAGTAAAAGTTTTTACTGAAATTCAACTTGTTTTTTTCTTATAAGAAATAAAACAAAGGATAAAGTAAGACAAAACATACATTAGATAATAAGTTTGATTAAATAAAATCTTAACATATATTTCACACTTTTAAATAGTTGGCTTAAATGCGATCTCCCTTATAGTTTTTATCCTAAACTACTGAACCGATTGTAATAGGGATTTTTTATTTAATACCGATGGTTTAGCAACAAAAAAATCAGTGTCCGATCATGTGATTCAGAAACAATCATCGATAAAACAAATTTACGAAATGTACGAATAAAATCATTAATCTGCGCTCAACAGTCAGAACGGCTGTCAACCTAGTGTATAAAAACACGTAATACCATGAATCCATTGCTAAATATGTCAACATCTTAATATGACTCAAATCCAACGACTCAGATATATAATATGTATATATGTTTTTAATCTCCTTTTCACATTTTTGCAACGATGCGTCACTCTAAGGGCCTGTTCACAACGCTAACTAAAAACGAGATAAATTTGTGAAATATAACGTATGTACTATAAGCATAAACCTCTAATATCAAAGCAAATTTATTACAAAAATAGCAAAACATTCTCCGTGTACGAGGCTTATGTTACACATTCCTAATATACGAGTCAATACAGGACTAAGAAATGAGTGTGTGAGAAAACTTATAACAGATATATTATAAATCACATAGCTTTTCCTGTTTTAATATCAACTTAGTATGAGTGTTACATGACCCTGATAATCACGGAAATACTATAACTATATGAGACACTGTGATGAAATCATCACATCATCATACCTTTGTACCTATATCTATCAAACAAAAAATATTGATTTTTTATTAATAAACGTCATAGTGACAATCCTATAAAGACTAAATACATACATATGCATTTATAAACTAAATACATACATATTTAATATTTCTAATAGCCACAAAAAATATAAACGATTTTTATTATTATAGAATGAAAAAAAGTCTTGAATCAACCTGAGTAACTATATATACCACCACAAAAAATATAAGCCATTTTGATTATACAAGAAATAATAGATCTTGAACCAACCAGACTAAATATACATACTATATACCACAAAAAAATATAATTGATTTTCATTATAGAAGGAATAATAAGTCTTGAACCAATCAAACTAAAAATATATACAAAATGTAACTTCAAGCAACACATTACTTAAATACTATTATAACACAACCAATAGATGAACAACAAAATGACATACTTGGGAAATTATTACACGTTTACGAGATTATCTTCTACTTAGCGTATTAACATAAAGTTAACGCAAAACCGACCTTATCCATATTAAGTTAGGGTCTAAAATATGATATAAATGACAACTACTTGAACCTTTGCTAGTAATAAATTTCGCTAACTCTTCATTTCCGCATGTTCTGTCTTGAGAGTGTGACGTATTTATGTCATTATTAAATAACTATCTGAGGTGTATACAAGAACTACTAAGCAACCTAAATAGAGGTCTACGTATAAATGTATTATAAAATGCTGACAACCCTGACTGAAAAAATATATGTATATTATATTTCATAATAAAAAAATATTAATAGTCGACAACCCTGACTATATATGTAAATAATTTACATATTACTTAGTAAGTATTACTCAACTGTGTCAAGGGTATGACATTTAAAGATCGTTTGGTTTGGTGACTCTATTTTCTCAATAACTAACACTGCATCTATGGAGAATAATAATTACTTGTATTACTACCGGTTTCACTAAAATAAAAAATATATATACTCTATTTCTTGTTAATTTCTAATTGGTTGATGTCGTGATGGACAGCCAATCAAAACTCATGACCGTGCTGTCAAAGATTTTTACTTGAATTATCCGTTAGATTCTTGAAACTGGTTGTTAGTAAGTTTGTTTGTACTTATCATAAAGCCACAACCGACTTCATAATATACAAAGTTACAGTTATAGTGATAAAGCTTTTTTATTATATATCTATGAGAATCAGGCAAAAAGAAATATAATATTGAACACATATAAGTGTGATGACGCAACACTTTCGTCTTGGTTAGAAAACATTTTAAAACCCGCGACCTCTGGGAAACCGTCCAGTCCCTAAATATGCTTAACAAGGCTCTACATTTATAGATGTTTTCAAACAGAAAAATAAGCATACAAAACGAAACAATAACAAACTGAAACATGATTGGTATAAAGATTAAATTGGGTCTTAACAAAATTATCATTTTGAAAATATCAATAATAAATATACTGTGGAGAAAACGCCTCATACTATAACGGAAAATAGGACTTACTTATGCCACTGGATATTTTTTTTTTCTAACAAATAAAAAATAATAATACATATTAGGTTTAACTGACATCTATTATGATACTAAAAAAATGACCTTATACTCTACTATACATGATCGATACGTCGAAAATATAACATTGACATTGGTCAAAGTCATTAAACTAGAGTGAAAACTGTTACTGGTATTAATTTTATCGATGTTTTGAAGACTGAATAATTTTAATATACTAATGCTCTCGCAAGCTATAAGAATAAAGACGCGGACTAAAATAATAAATATTTTTATAACATCATCGAGAAAACTATTATAAAAATCTAAATATCTCAGACCAACTAGATCTAGGTATTTTATTACCTCGTTGGGTAAGTATCGTTGCTAGAAATATTTCATCACGAGATTGAAGAAAAAAAATTAAAGAAAAGCATTCACACACACACACACACACACACACACACACACACACACACACACACACACACACACACACACACACACACACACACACACATACGTTAGTAGCTAGCTCGTTTCCGTAGAAATATTTCTATATTTCTAATACCATTAGAATCCCCTCATATCGTGGGTTTGACAATTTATCTTCTAATTTATGTATTCAGCGAATAATATTACAGTTTCTAGAAATCATCGGATTCGTCAATAATCCCCCGGATGATTCCGACCATCGTATCTATGTGTCTAGGGAAAAGTCAAACCTATCCTAGAATAACCTAATTAAAATTGCATTATACACTAAATACTACGCACGTTAGAAAGGCCGTTAGGGTATTACGGAGTTAATTAATAATAATTGTACGTCCCTATTTACGCAAATTAGTTTTGCCGGTTTCAGCTATTTCATATTTTGGTAATTTTAATTATGAAAAGGTCATATGTTACTTTTTTTACATAAAACTATTGAATAGGTTCTATAATAAATACGCGTTTTCTAATTAAGAAGAATATTAGACGCTTGTAAAACAATAAATATATGTCACAGCATTTTGGGGCGCTACTACACCTAACACCGGGGGCCTGGGCCCCACGAGCCTTTAGGAATGAGTCGGCACTGTCTACAAGTATAAGAAATATTATCATATGTTTATAACATTAGGGTGGCTCCACACGTTTTATATTCGGCATACTCTGCTGTTTAATAATGCCCGTTCCATTTCTGTCCGTATAAAGCGGGTTCGTCACACGTGACCTTCTCGTGTTTCATTTATTCTTTGAAGATGAACTTGACTATTATTTTAGATGCAACTTTATTAGCCTCACAGACTACTAATTTTAAAATATTTCTTATTAGATTTCAGTCTAAATATTTGATTAATTGTACCCGGATGTAATAATTCTGAATGTGTAGGCACACCCTTATTAATTATTATGGTACAGTCAATATCAAAACATTGCAAAACATGGTATACACAAGTCTAATATGGTACAATCAATATAAAACTATTGCAAAAAATGGTATGCACACCTCTAATATGGTACGCAATTATCATAACCATGCACCATATAAGATAATTAATTATGCATTTATTTATTAGTCCCATTGATCATATCAATTATATATGATAATACTAACATAAATTATATTTGATTACAAATACTTATCAATACTAATAAATTTGTATTGTTTGAAGTGATATCAAGAGGCTTTGAACTTCATAAATATAGGTCAAGCCTAGCTTTTTGTCGACAACAAAGTACAACAAGGGAAATAGAGTTAATTTAAAAACTTTATTCTAGTAATTACTAGTTTTCCAACCACTCCTTTAGGTGAAAAATTTATGTAGACATTTTACAAGTTAATTTAATAAAAACTATGTCAAGGAATGAATTATACAGACTATTAGAAGGAATTACATAAAAGTTTCAACGGAAAAGTATATTATTTTAGTGTAAAAAGTTCATTAATTTTTTGTAATAAATAAGAACTCATTTACACTCACTTCTAATATATTTATATGATATGATTTAATTATCTGTATAGCATCCTCAAATTACTGTGCTGTAAAGATATGATAAACAAAAAGGTATCTTTTGTAGCATAAACTTTTCTAATTATTTTGTATGAAAAAATATCCTGTTGAGAAATACTATGTGGTGGAAATTATAAATAAATTGTATATAATATACTTACAAAATTTGTAACCTGTTTATAACAGTTAGGTATCAGGTTAAAAAAAATATTGTGTTTTTTAATATGATAAATTTAAAAAAATATTTTGAAACAATTTTATACATTTTATATTATACTTATGTAATAGCTGTTTACCAAATTACCTTAACTTCAAATTAAGTTATTCTATTTAGCTATTTCAAGATTCTATATTTTTTATCAACACTTCGTATTTTCTTGGAATAAATCCTTATCAGCATTTCCTGATCTTATGCTATTTCAAATAATTCACATGGGCGCGGTATTACTCATATACATAGCGTCATCCCCTCAGAAGAACCATACTCACCCTTATTCTAAGAAAAATTACAACTCCCCAATTGCACTTAACTGAATTCAAGGTCAAACAAACTTTAGAACGAAAATAATTACGAGCGACGTGTGGGGTGGTTCATTTACGATAAAAATCAATACCAACTTATTTATCTCACATATTGAATGAACCGAGGTTAAATATGCAAAAAAATGCATTGTCTTATTGCAATACCATTCAGAAATGTAAATTATGTTCATAACCAGAGAATCAATGATCCGTAACGATGTTTACATTCTAATATATCGGTCAAAATCCGTTGTTCTTTACAGAAAACATATGCGAAGAATAGCGTAAATATTCCCGAGTTATATATAGATCGATGCGAGAAACATTATTTGTTTTTAATAAAGCTCTCGGTTGATGAACTTTGTTATACATACCTCATTTTGTTGATGTAGTCCTTTGTCGTGATGATTTCTTATGCACTATTGCACGGAACGGAACAATTGTTCACTTATAAAATGCATATTTTCACAGACACAAATCGTCATTACTGCACTATCGCCTCGAATTTACGTCTGGCGTACTAGGAGTAGCCATTTTTGTCAAAAAACAATAATTTTCGTTTTACGTTTCGCCTTCGATTTCAGAAAACGAATAGTGCGAACTGCGAGGACGCTGATACTGCGCGGAGACAACGAGCAAATTAAAATTTATCCTTCAATCGCCGGTCATACACCTCCAATAAAAAAATGACGTACAATATAAAAAAATATTTATCAATATTTGACTACAGCTGCAGCTTTCAATACAATTATACAAACGAATGTATATTGCATGGAAAAGCTTTTTTTACAATACAACGTGTGCGATTCGGTATATATCCGGAAATAAAATTTACATTTTCGCCCTTATTTAGAGAACGTCTACATTTGGTTGTATTATACTCTATGCTCATCAACGACCAATCACCTTCTAGGAAGATATTCATTATTTTCTAAAAACCATACAAGTAGCGTCATCTATTTCTGATTTGAGAATAACCCATTCATGTATATTTATTTCATCTAGCAAGAATTTACTTGAATATGTAAAGATTTTTTAAAATAATATATTAATAATTACACATACGTATAAATAAGTACTTAATTATAATATTACATAGTTCTAACTGTTTTGAAAAACACATATTTTATGAAAAATAATTAATTTTTCAAAAATATGGCAATTCGTTTTTTCTAGTGACAGATTATGATTTGAGTCATATGTTGACAATCGTAGCATCCCTAAAAGAAATCAGTCTGTTTTTCTTTTGATAAACAGTTCCTTTTTCGAAAACTTCAAAAGAATGGTGGGCGCAATGCCTGTTAACTTAATTCCAAAATTTTTTAATGGTGCTATGGAAAGTCGTAATGGTGACGATTGTGAGAGTCAAATTATTGTAGGCTCTCGAATAAAGTGTAATGAAGATTTCGGTACAGTAAAATATATTGGCGAGGTTCAGGGCTATAAGGGGACTTGGTATGGCGTTGAATGGGACGATGCGGCTCGTGGTAAACATGACGGAGTTGTTGAAGATGTGCAATATTTTAAAACAACAAAACCCAAAGCGGGTTCCTTTGTGCGTCCCAACAAAATTGCCCCATTCCAAACTTGTGCTGAAGCTATTAGAAGATACTATGGAGATCGAGAAGTACGTAAATACATAAAATTAGGTACATTTTCCATACAAAGTAGCTCATTTGCAATGTTACATGTGTGATCTGCCCACACAAATCTTTGCAACCTGGTTCTATAAAAGTAGTTTACTGCTATTAGCAGATAAATATGTGTCTATTAAATGTTTACTATTAAATGATTAGCATTCTAAATAATATGTTATTAATAAATCTCTTTATAACTTGTTTTAATTTACTTTGAGAACTACAAATAACTATTTTTTTGAAATAACTTACTTTAAATCAATGTTAATGTAGTTACACATATAGAACATATAAGTAAAAAAAATCCTTTTACATCTGGGTACAGAACATACTTGTTCTGCAATTGGTGCAGTGCTTAATCCATCACTGTCTGAGTTTCCATTGCCAGCACCTTTTAGTTCTGTAGCAATTATTTTTCAAAGCTGGTGGTAGCTTGGATAATGAGAAAACATTTGTATAAAATTTGCTATCAATAAAGATTTTTGATTTGGATCATTCTGCTACATTGAATTAATGGATTACATATAATCTGTCTGTTGTCTAAACAAATATTAAGTAATCCATTATTTCAGGATGAGACGGTTGCAGCTCACCGCAGGACAGTGATCAATGAATGGAAGAGAGAAATGGGTGCTCCGTTCATTGAGATGGTTGGATTTGAAAAGATACACCAGAAACAGTCAGTTTTATATTTTTATTATAGGACCTAGAAATTCTAAGGGTATTTTTTTTTGTTTGTGTCTATAATGTTAGCCATATTGGCTATTACAGAATCACTGGAAGATAAAAAGTAGTAATTATTTTTATTGAAGCTTTAAATGTCTGATTTGATCTGTTATTGTTAAGTTAAAGTTAGTGCTTATTAATAATTAAAGGATAAACCACACAGCATAAAAAAAATAAAAAAATGTCATACTCACAATAATATAATTGCATTATATTAATCTATATTTTGTATTTTCAGAAAGTTTGACCGTCTCTTAGAAGTATGTGTGCATGACCAGAACATCTCCAAAGCTGGTGATGTCGCTGCACTCTGCCCAAATGTGAAAAGTCTAGATGTATCACAAAACTTGTTTTCTAATTGGAGGGAGGTAATACAGTTGTCCGCCCAACTGCCTCTGACCGAGATTGATGTTAGGTAAGTTTAAAGTAGAAATCATTTTCTTAGATATAATATTATTATTAACCTATACATGTCCCAGTGTTGGACTTCGGCCTCTCTTTTACTTGAAAAAAAGTGTGAAAGTAGAGTATACTTCTTCTCTGCAGACATTCAGTTTTCATAGGATAGATTTTTTCCAACATAAAATGTAATTTCCTAACATTTTTCCTTCAGAAACCATTAACGGTCGGAGTTAGTTATACATATTTAATTAAGATTCAAGGCAAATAATATTAACAAATTGCTTAGATACATTATGAATTAGGATACAAATAAATATTTTTTTGTAATATGATTTTAAATAAAAATATTTTCTTTTATAAAAAAATATATATATTTCAGCAAAAACCGTATGGCCATTGACATGCCAGAAGAAACCATGGCCCAACTCTCCATTCACTTTGCAAGCTTGGAGAAAATGAATGTATCCGTATGTGACTATGAGTGGTCGGACATCCTTGCAATATCTCACTTGTGGCCCAAAATAAACGATATAATAGCAGCATATAACAGAATTAAAATTATAACACCACCGAAAGTCACATTACAAACACTAACCGTCCTCAGATTGGATGGAAATCCTATTAATTCATGGAATGAAATTTTGAATCTCAATATAAAAAGCCTGAAAGTCTTAAGTTTGAATGATTGTTTTATTGAAGAGATACGGTTTAATGATTCTCCAGGGAAGGTTAATGTGTTTGAAAATTTGGAAGTACTTTTCTTAAACAGAAATAAAATTAATGATGTAAGTATTTTTATTTTTATTATTTTCTTAATTTACTCTCAGCTGGGGTTAGTAAAATATTCTCAAAGATTGTTGAATAGTAACTAAGAAAGTTATATTGCATGTCCCCTGAAAAGTTATTATATTCAGTAATAATTAGTACCCAATACAAGTCCGCTATGCTCCAAGCTCAGTTGTGAAAACCCCACATAAGTTCAAAACAAGTTGGGAAAATTATGATACAATCAATTGTAGGAAACAGATAAAATATATTAAAAAATCATCTTGGATCACAAAAGTTTATATACAAAAAATTTAGTAATTCTGCATATGTGGGTGGTATTCAGAATAACTCATAATAACTAATTCAGAATAACAAAATAAATTCGGTAATCAACGGAATATCTGTAACAACAGATGTTAAGTATAAAGGGTTTTATTTCATTTGACAATACGACAAACGAGCATGCTTTACTTTTTTTCAAATGATCTATTATCATTGGGTTGACCATCAATTACCATCAATTAATCAAGACGAATATATATATTTTTTATCCTTATAATTACCAAAATACGTTCTTTATAGTTGTCTCTCATTTTTCATTCAGTGGCGGTCTGTAAGTGAACTGGATAAATTAAAATCCTTGAAGAAATTATATTTTCTAAAGAATCCAATCCAAAACGAAGAAGACTATGACACAGGATCTCAACTAATTATAGCTAAAATTGGCCACCTTCAGGTAACAAATAATATTAATAAGTAAAATAAAACAAATTATTTTTACAATAAGTTCCACCATCAATAATACTTAGCTCCAACAAAATATCTAAAAAACTAAACACTCCCCAGGAATTGAATGGTTCTTTAATTACTCGGGAGCTCCGTCGTGGGGCGGAGTACGACTATATGAAGCGCTACGGTGCTGCCTGGAAGAACAGACAGGAACAGTTCCAGCTCGAACACTGCCGCTTCCAAGCACTTGTTGATAGTAAGACATATAGATTGAATGAATGATTTTTTTTAATTGGATTGCTATTTAAACTTATATCAGCTGAAATATGGCATATAAACCAAGTGAATAACCTTTTTAGCAAAAATAATCTGTTATTCTATCATATATCATTTAAATTAATGATTGAAAATAATAAACACTAAAAAATAAGTGGGTTCGATTCCCTGCCCGTATTGGTTTATTTTTCATTCTATATTTATATAAATTTAAGTAAGCTTAACATGACTGGCTATACACGTTTATAAATATTTTTAAACAATAATAAACACTTTTTAATTCTTAGGAAATCGAACAATTTTGCAATATTTCATATTAATAATAAAATATAATATAAATCAAGCAATCAACTTACGTACACTTTCATTGTTAAACTTAAATAGTTATTACTAACGTAAATAAATTAAATACTGCTTCAGAATGTTAAAAATATATACATTTTAGAATACGGAATCCCAGATGACAGCCTGCTAGTAAAACAACCGAAGAACACGACTCTTACCTCACAACTACTAGAAATAACACTGAAAGATGAGCACGGAAAGGTTTTGAAAAAAAAGTTTCCATCCACAATGGCTGTACAGAAACTGGTTACATTGGCTCAGAGATTATTTTCAAAAGGCAACACTGGAATACCAAGTCTTCATATACAAGATGATCAAATGCATTCAGATATAGTAATGGATAATGTTATGAAGGATTTGTCGTTTTTTTCAGTTCAAAATGGCGACACAATCATCGTTAAATTCAGATAATTACACAAAATATGCTTCAGAGTCTAGATTTGTATAAAAGATAAATTGTACCTGTATTTATTGCTGAATTTATTTTGAAAAATAAATGTCCACTATGTATTTTTATATTGTATTTTTTGTAGTACATAATTCCAAAATTTTAACCAGTTTAAATAAATATACCGCATTAAAATCGTGGTTATTGGCTTACATTTTCTATTGAACCGTTTTGTAGTAAAATATTTACAAATAAATGTATATTTTCTTCAATTCTTATTGTGGTGTATTTAAATTACGTTATTAACAGTCGTAAAAATCTTTAGCAAAATACTCGTCTTGCTTATTTTCTATATTTATCAGGGAATTTTAATTATCATAAATTGTTAATATTTTGAATTACCTTATCAACACTATATAAACAAAATATTTACAAAGCGTGACCTTAAATCATGTCTGTTACAACTTCAAAACACCTGTGACCTTAACAATTAATATTATAATTTACAGAGAACAATGTAAATACTTAACATCTATTATTACTACATAACATATTTTTATAAGCGTCAGTAGTAAAAAATGATACAAATTTTACCTCATAAGTTAATAGCAAAGTTGCCGTTAACTTAAGTAATTATTTAAAATTCCTGATTTAATATAAATATCAGTTAAGTATTTTTTTAAATATATCTAATGCTAAATTTTTTTTTTATATATTGTGAAGTGCCTGCGTTGACATTTACAAATACTGGCCACATCGAAGTATAAACTCTATCGCTATTGGTTACCGTTGTGCCAACAAAAAAGTAATGTTTACGAATTTACGAATGAAGGCTTACGTGAAATTTAAAGTTGTTCATAGAATTAGCAGTATGACAATGTTAATTTAATGTTGATTTTGTGTATTTAGTTGTAGTTATGGGTAATTGTTGGGGTTTGTTTCGTAGACGCAATATGCGTCGTCATATTGTTTTAATTTTGATAGGCTTAGACAACGCGGGTAAGACGAAAACTGTGAATAATTTAGCGGGCGAAAAGGACGATAAAGTTCTTCCCACTGTTGGTTTTAAGGCTGTGAATTTAATACATAAGGATACACCTGTAACAATATACGATCTGGGCGGTGGGCCTCAATTCAGAGAAATATGGTGTCAATATTACAGCGAAGTTCACGGAGTAATATTTGTGATCGATTCTAGCGATTTTTCACGCTTGGATGAATGCAAATCAGTGTTAGAAGAGGTGTTATCACACGATAAAATATCTGGTGAGTTATGTTAAGCTTAGCAACGGCGGTTATAATTATATTAATTATTTTTTCTTATCAGTTTACGTCATCTTTTACATTTATGACCTCCACAAAGTTAAACTCACAGTCGCTAGTTATATTTTGCACCTTTTTATAAGTATTGATAAATTAAAAGAAATGTTATTGCTATTTAAAAATTAATTTAAAAATATATTTTAAGTAATAAATAACAGTTAAATTTATTTTATTTCTATGTCCTAAATATAAAATCTTTTCCTGTAAACTTTAATGTTGAAATACAGGTAAACCAGTATTGGTACTTGCAAACAAACAGGACAAATCAGGTGCTTTAGATGATATTGATGTAGTAGAAAAACTCAATATTGAACCATTGGTGAATAAGTAAGTAAACTTAATTTACATGACATGATTAAATTATAAATAAAGTCTATTAAAAATAAAATCATTTCCTTAAACAAAATCCACCTGAAAGTTGTGCTATTCAATAAGGAGTAAACTAAAAGTCTGAGTCTTTCATATTTTTACTATGTAAAAAATTTGGGAATATTGTTAATTCAATATTTGTATGTTTGTATGACATTATAAATATTTAGGCTTGAGGGGTAGTTTTTAAAAATATAGTAAGGTGACATATTATTTCAAAAGTAGGAAAAAAAATTGGTATATTGACTAAACCCATTTCTTCAAAGGTACAGATGCCCAACTCTAGTGGAATCTTACAGCGCTTCTCCCTTTGAAACCAAGTCCAAAAAAGTAAAAATAGACCCTGGTCTCCGAAAAGGTTACCAGTGGCTCCTCAATTACATAGTCCGTCGTTACGGAGATATAAACCTACGTGTACAAACAGACATACACTCTGAGTTGGAGCGTCGTAAACGCATGCTCAATCGAGCGTCGAACAGAGCCTCCCAAACCTTCACAGCCGTGAGTGATGATATAGCAACCCAAACTGGTTTCGAAAACCCCAATTTCGGGATAGAAAAGAATGATATCAACGAAAAGGATTTAGAAAGAGGATTGATAGTCGTAAAGCCGATTCGAAAGCCCAATAGCGTTGATTCGACAATAACTATAGAGAGTGTAGAAGATTCAGACAACACGAGTGTAAAGCCGAAGCTCTCACCGTTATTTGGTGCTAGTAACACATCCACCACTGAGACGGTTAGAATAGAACTGGAACCAAGGAATGAGTTCAGGAAACTCTCTCCCATAGTGAGGAACAGTGCTGCTAATCATATCGATTTTAAGAAAAGACCACAATCAAGCCCTACGTATGGTAAAACCAACGTAAGTAAACGAAATTGTGAAAATCGATAATAAATTCACCACTTAATATAATGATATAACAAATATCAGTGTCTTTCCCAGACCTCGTCAAGCAAGTCGTCTTCAATCCAAGAAAGACATGGAGATGTCGGGAATCGAATTCGCGCCCCGCGTGTTCTGGACTCACAACTCGGACAGAAAGAAATTGTTATTACTGAACGAGGTACAGGCTTCTATATTTACATTATTTTTTATTCTACAGTAAGAAGTTCGAGTCCGGTTTTGAAAAATACACTATAGCTTGATATAACGGTTGTGAAAAAAGTTTAAGGATTTAATGTTTCATGTTGAAGTCACATTGAGATACTTCAAGTGAAACTAGTTTTCATATTTTACAATGGCAGCCTTTATTTGACATTAATACAGAAAAAAATTACAAATAATTTCTATTACAAACATAATTATATAAAAAAAAACTGTAAATATAATATAAAATGAAGTTTTTTATAAACACGCGTGCAATAAAAAATTTAGTTAAAACTAACAGTAGATGTCATTATTATTATTTATATAATCGAGCGACTCGAGTAAATAAGTTGGAACTGCCGCTCAGTTTCAGCCTTCTTAGAAGGCCATCAAGCTTTAAGGTCATAAAGCCTCAAGGCTTAAGGCGGCAACGCACGAGCCCGTCGCACTTACCCTGAAGATGGCCTTCTATAAATACTGAATTACTTATTTACGTGAAAATTAACGTTTATTTTTTTTGTTTATTTTTATAACATTTTTCCTTCTTTTCCCCGAGTTCTTATCGCAAGCAATGGGAGGGTAAGAGTGTATAAAAGGAGGTCATTTTGACCGAAAACTATACAGCATTCCAGTAGTTACTGGTGGTTTCGTCCAGAAATCACATTCTACATATTATATACGTAAATATGTTTCATTTAAACGAAAATATCAGAAATCTTACATTTTATTCAATTAGGTTGTCGTTTCGTTATTCATGTGACATTTTTAGTTACATTAATAAGCTGCACTAAGTTAATTATTTTAATTGAAAATATGCAATCAATTAATAATTATTAATTATACAGCCAATTTAATATATGTCTCCCACAAGTAGTTCTTTATATAATTATCCCAGATCACACGAGCAAGACAGCGTCATCTGACATAATCCCCACATCCCATATGACGCTCCCCGCGCGTCCAGCCTCTGCTTCACAGCTTGTGCGGAAACAACTTGAACTGAGCGGACATAGGCGCCGACTGAGTCTCAGATGTAAGTTGCACACACACTAACATACACGCGCACATACGCTCGCTCTCTTAGGCACACGCAAAGATGCACGTGAACATAGTCACCCGCAAACACCCACGCACGTATACAGACGCAGGCATGTGTACATACGCACTGGCCAACATGCAAACAACATGTACGGACGCACAAACATAAACATGCGCTCGCTTTCATGCACATACACTACACACACGCACCCACAACACCTACACGCACGCACTTACACAAACATACACATATATATATACACGCAAATTTGACCAAATGACATTGACACCCACTCAACGCACGCACGCACGCACCTTTGGTACCTATGACACCCACTAACACACGCGTTCGCCCGCACGCATATATTACATACACAAAATACAGAAATATATGTTGTGACATATTACACGCACATGTATATGTCGCAGCCAATTGTTTGACAAAGTCGTTGAATTTCCTGGTACTAGCCGGTCCATTAAAATACGACTCAGCCCGGCGATTGTAATCAAATATGCTAAAAGTACACCAGTTTTTTTAAACCATTACTGAAGTAAAACTAATGATTATTCCAAAATATAATAATTAATAGACATGCAACGTAACAAGACGAGCCCCGAGCGTACCTCAATGCTGATCTACGAGCCAAAGGTGCAGCGACATCTCGACAAAGGAGACTGTGGTTCCGCCATACACTAATAATATACGAATAATGTTACTATTATTTAAATGTAGGTACTTAAAAGTTTTTGTATTCACTAGTGAATGGTATAACAGATTTTATTTTTTTTGTTTTCTATGTAAGATTTTTATTTTTAAATTCTAGTGTGAAGTGCCTTTTGGGATTTTTATAAATTAATAAATAATGTCTTATCTAGGCTGTAGTAATGTTAAACATTGAAGTACACAGGGTTCAAACTATATAATAAGGTTAATTATAGACTTATTATATATATATATGAGAAACTGCTGATTTTTAATAGAAAATAAGTCTATAAATAAGACTTAAGAGCTCTTATAATATTTGTTGTCATATTTACTATATATTGGTATGAGTAAATTTTAATTACTATTTTTTTCTAAGTAAAAGTAAGTAAATTAAAATATATGGATGAAAATAGGTCTAAATAAATAAATAGGTCTTGGATTCACACGTTGGTCGTGTTTTGTCAATGATAAAGTTGCGTTGATTTAAAATTGTTAATGGACCAAATACATATAGATAAAGTATTAATGTACTATTACTAAACTATAGATGTGTAATTTTGTACTTTGTGTACTATTAAATATGATTAATAATAATTGTTTTTTACTTCTTTTGTCCTAGCAGAAAATCTTTTTCAAGATTGTTTTTTATGATTAATAGACAGGATATCGTATAATAGATGGTTTGGTAAGTAAATATTTTTTTATTCTTACGTGATCATATTACCTACTTATTATTGCGCGCCTCAATATGTAGAATACTTTTTCCAGGAAACAGTTTTACTGAAAACACAAAAATTGTTTTGAGCTACAGGACCTACACATATCTGGTTTGTATAAATAATGAGTGATGGAAGATTATTAGAAAGATGAATACGGTAATGTTCGATACGGTAGCTTAATTAGTAGAGCGACGGGACGAATTCGCAGAGGTCGCGGGTTCGAATCCCTGCCCGTATCGGTTTATTTTTCATTCTATATTTATATAAATTTAAATAATCTTAACATGGCTATACATGTTTATAGATAATTTCAGAAATTAATTTCGGTAGTGGCATCTTTTCAATGTTTATCTATACTGAAAAGTTAGAAACATTGGTTAGGATTTTCGAAATAAACCTAATAGATGTCACCACCGTCCCGATAAAGACGATCACATATAGAATGCTTAATTCACCGAGGCGGACAGCGATACGGTAGCTCACTTGGTAAAGGGACGGGACGGTTTCCCAGAAGTCGCTGGTTCAAATCCCTGCCAGTATCGGTTTATTTTTCATTCTATACTTATATAGACTTAAGAGTGTCAACATCTAACAATTAATGATACAACATAAAGGACCGATACACGTTTCATGGGCTTTTTCTTTGGACACATTTTATGCTGGCTTCCCTCCCTCTTCCGTGTATAATAACTACAAGGTGTTAATAAAACAATATAACTGTCTAGGTACATACATTTATTTTTATATAAATATTTGACGTCTACGTCGGCAGTGTCATAATCTGTATTTATAATTTTCTGCGCTTTTACATACGCTGTTTACTGATTTACAAACACATTTAACTTATTCTAATTGCCATTATATCTTAAAAGTCTCGTAAGAAAATTGCAGCTTTTTTCGGTTTTATGAATATATATAATTTACATCTTAAACTTTCCTAATTTTTACAATTTTGTATACGTAAGTAGCTTTTTTTTTTACAATAATTGCTTTTTATGTACGAGACTAAAACTGGGTAATTTTTTATTAAAAAATCATCAATATTGGATTTTTATTTCAAAATCATTAAAAATAATATTTAATTTTGTATTAAAATCTCCAAATAAATAAAATACATTATTTACATCTATATTACTACAAATTTTCTATTTTTGTTATTTAAATTCATCTAATTGAACTAATTAAGTGATTATTCTATAGATTGTATCAAAATCTATGACAACTACGAATACTTACTCTTAGCTATGAAAACATTTTTCATTAAATTTTATTTAATTTATAAATAAAAAATCTGTTTCTGAATTCTCAAAATTCATTTCGATAGCTGAGAGTAATTAAACATTTACGTAATTTTTGGTGAAGTTATAATATGTTAATCTTATTATAAGTTATTTTATAAAAAAAAATTACATTCAGACCTTTTTTTACAATTTACATACATTTTTCAGTGTCAAGGTTACATTTAATAATGAGCAGAGTGATTACTAATACTATACGTAGTTTGTTTAACAACATTTTACGTCTTGATTGTTTTTGTAGGAACATTAGGAGTGACTTTTCAAAAGGAAAATAAATTATAGTATTACTTAAGTCTAAATAAAGGTAATAAGGTAATTGAGATCACTAAACTAAAATACACTGAACTAGTAACTGCTATCTAGAGTACTTTAGGTATAGCAGGATTTATCTTAAGAGAGTAATCTTTGTGCGAAGATATTTGTTTGTAAGAATGTATAATTTAAAAAATCTTATTTTATTGGACAAGACAAAAGAACATAGACTAGATTAAGTAAAAATGTAGATAATTTTTGTATGGTCTGGAATGGTATATTTTTTTGTTTCTTATATACAAGCTGCTCACGAATCATCCTCTGCACTCTTAGCTATGCTCTATGATTTCGATTTTATTCTAATTATTATTTACGTCATGGGTTCTATCAAGGTATTAAACCTAAACGCAGGAGTAATCATTTAAACTGGTTTTGTAAAATTTGAATCCGTAGAGGAATGTCAATTTTGACAGCTTAAAAATAATATATTTTATCTACAACTATGCTGTATGGAAGAGTCGTCATCGGCGAAACTAGCGCGATTCCTTCTCTCGCATCGTTTTTGGTGCTGCCTTATAAATGCGCTCAGTCTGTTTAGTAGAAATTGTTTATCGTGACCTTCTAAAACTAGCTGATTCTTCAAAACTTCTACCATATGCCTATTGGCGGCTGCGACTGCCCAATAATAATACAAAAAGAATAACAGAACTGCGAACGCTGGAACCGCAAAAGTAGACGTGCCAAGAAAAAATATTATTTCTCTGATCAAATATGGAAAACCATCGAATGTTTCGACAACAAAAGTCCACACAGTATCGTACCCTCTAAACGGTCCGCAGTTCAACGATGGCATGATCTCGGCTATTGAATACGCCACAGGGATTATTGAGATCAAAAATCCCAATAACAAGACTGACATAAATAAAGATTTCGATTTGGACGCCTTATAAACTATTGGAGATGGCGTGCAATTAATCAGACATGTAAACTTCTTTATATAGAATATTAAAACGCAAAATATTGTGCCAATGATAGGTAGGAACGGACAGAAGAATGATCCCATCCAGATGATTGTTTGGACGTAGACAATATCCAGGACATG
Source organism: Napeogenes sylphis (assembly GCA_959347405.1). NCBI lineage: Eukaryota > Metazoa > Arthropoda > Insecta > Lepidoptera > Nymphalidae > Napeogenes > Napeogenes sylphis. Next base: position 8,305,815 of record OY365781.1, on the reverse strand, counting down.
CTTTGGGAGGTAGAAATCTTGTGTTCCGATGATTTTGAGACATCTGCTATTGGTGTGTCGAGCGATGAATGCTCTGGGAAGGTTGATGATGAAAGTCATAACGAATTGAAGGACAAAGTCTGTCAAAATTAACTTATAAAGCTGCTGTCCGACATACGTCTCCCAACAATCCAACCTAAACTCTTCCTCCTCAGAGGAGCATTTAACTCTATTGGGATCAGTTATTTGCAAGTATATTTGGCTTAACAGAACCGCTAAAGACGACAACCTCAGTAAGACTGTCCTCAACACTGTTATAATAATTACATTAGCTGGCATGTATGTTTCAAATTTAATCAAATAACCAAAAACTTCCGGCAAAATGATATTCAAAACAACAATCGCTATGTATGGAAGGAACTCTAGCAACGTATTCTGTAAATTGCCAAACAAGTATGAATTATCTCTGTACTGAAGTGAAATAGAGTTTTCTGTCCGATTGGTGGTTTCGTTTTCTAACACAAATTCATCGATTTTGATAGAATAATTAAAAATAACGTAAATTAAAACACCAGATGCTATGAGTATTATGAATACTAGCAGGTTAATCAAAATTCTCTTTAAATGCATTAATATTTGGCTCTCTCTAGTCCTCAACTGTTTCTCTTCTTTATACCTCTCTTCTTCTAAACATCCCTTTATTTCATTAAATAGCGCCTTATGCTTAATTTTAGCTGATTTGTCGTTATGTATACAAAAATCCCAGCCTCCAAATACTAAATTACAATACATATAAAACTGTCCCTCACTTTCCACTAACCTTTCCTTGAAACCTTTAGCAGCGGTCTTTACAATGGCTATTAAGGAGAAAAGTGCCCACGTTATTGGCACCAGAATATACGCTAAGGGCATGTTATAAAACATTTCAGCATCCCCGAAAGCCTTTATAAAATACGCATAAACCTGATTACTATACACGCCGTAGAATAACATAGTTCTTTCCATCCAACCCGTCCCTTGAATTAAATCAAGAATAACGTTATTTTCTGTGAGGTTTCGTTGAAAATATACTTGTGAGCAACAAACAGTGGAATTCTCTATAAAATCGGCACATTCAAAATCAACTTCGACTAGAAACACTTTGGGTAGAATCAGGAATAATAATACAAATATTGAAATCACGAAATTTAAAAACAGCAGCCATCTTAGAAAGAGAAAGTAGGATACGACTCCTGTACCGAACTTCCCCTCGATTTCTCGTAAAGCGGATTGCCATAATTCCAACTTCCCCACAATTTCCGTGAAACGTATCCGGAAACGATGCCACACTTTTCTCTGCCTCCACTGTAGCTGTTCTAAGCCTTGAAGTCGCAGTTTTGTTGCGTTCTGTAAACCACAGAATTATCTGATACTATTATACTAATTATTCCGTCAGTCAGAACATGTTTTTGGTGTAGTCAATATAATATCATTTATCAATTAAATAAAAATAATAGGACCTACAATTTTACCTAGTGAGACACCAATATTCATTAACATTTTATTACACAACTGATATAAGTTATAATAAACTTTACTCAGATTATAAAATACTATAATAAATAGTCCTATATAAAAAGAAGATTAAATAACATATATGTATATATATCTATAGCCTATAGATTATAAAATACCATAATAAATAGTCCTATATAAAAAGAAGATTAAATAACATATATGTATGTATATCTATAGCCTATACATTATAAAATACCATAATAAATAGTCCAATATAAAAAGAAGATTAAATAACATATATGTATATATATCTATAGCCTATAGATTATAAAATACCATAATAAATAGTCCTATATAAAAAGAAGATTAAATAACATATATGTATATATATCTATAGCCTATAGATTATAAAATACCATAATAAATAGTCCTATATAAAAAGAATATTAAATAACATATATGTATATATATCTATAGCCTATAGATTATAAAATACCATAATAAATAGACCTATATAAAAAGAAGATTAAATAACATATATGTGTATATATCTATAGCATATCTTACCTGTAGCCTGGCCTTAATCTCCCGTTTCTGGTTCATGGGAACAGGCATAGCTTTAATTTGCATAATCTCTTCCCAAGTACGCTCTTCATTTGAGAGGTTCTCTGATAAAATAAAATGGACTTTATGATCAATTAATTAGGTTCTGTAATAAATTCACACTGTAGTGAAGTTCTTAAGCTGTACTTTACAAAAAGATTTTAAAAATGTATGTTACAAGAAGAAACTGTGTTTCAAATATATTGACTAAAATTTTCCAAACAGTTCACTAAAACTTATTGGGAGAAATAAATTGATTTTAAGGTATCTACGAACGCGCTAATTTATAACATAATTGAAGTGTGTTGTAATTTTACTTTTAACATCTCCGAAACTAAAAGTAGAATTTTGAAAATGGTTAATGTAAATATTTAGCACAATTTTAAGGTCAGTTTTAAAAACCGACATCTATATAGGTAATATGAATAATGTTTTTCATTTTCCAAATTCTAGCTATAATTCTGAAGAAATGTTTAGAACATTTAAAACCCTTCTGTCAGCGGATGAAATCGAGAGAACCTGCTAATAAGAAGCAAGATGTAAAACAACTGAATAGCCACCTGGACAACGCGTCAAGTAAGCTTTAACATCAGGGTTGCCACTCACCGGAAAGATCCGGCAGCATAGACAGATGCACATCCCTGCTGTGTGTGGTGCGGGCAAAGGTTGACTGACGCCGTTCTGTTTGTGATCGGGCGCGTTTCACTGTCGTCGCTGAAAGAATTCTTTTTACATATAGCACCTAGTTTCTCAACGGCTATTAACTATTCAGTTGTCAGATCCTGTATTGAGCTTTCTGAATGGTTGATTGATGATGTAACAGACAGCCAATCCCAATATTGGACATTGCTGACAATAATTTTAAATTTAGTTATTATTTGCTTAATTGAAGTTTTACTTTTAATATTTTGTAGTCAACATTGTGCAGGATGTTTTATATATTTATTATTTATATTGTAAATTATTTCAATAACAAAACCATTAACTTTATCAAAGTTGAATTATGATTTTATATATAAAGTATTTAGTTAGGTTGAAAATGTCATTATCATATAATATACATATAATGATGTTCTTTATAATATCTTCAATAATCATAATTTCATTTGTAGTGTGTAGAAGAGAGTTCCAAATCTGATTGTAATTTTAAAAGATTACTCACTATTCCTCGCCTGCTTTGAAGGAAGAAGAGTAGCAAGCTTTGCCGCATCAGCTCTCTGGAGGTTTTCGAACAGTTCGCCTTCTCCTCCCGGATACAGCTCCTGATAGAACTCCCCTCCTGCCTCCTCCCATCCCTCCTGTTTCTTGGAACGGGATTTGTTCTTTGAATTACCTCCCGACATTATGGCATCTAGAAATAAAGGTAGAATTTATAATGGAAGAAAAAGTAAGCAGAAATTGAATCTTGTTAAAATGAAAAATTTGGTGTTTTCCGTGAGCTTTCCCCTACTGACGCTATGTTTTTTTTACTTTTAAATAAAAGAAATAATTGTTTCAAAAATAAAAATATAAGAATAGAGAATTGTTTGTAATATTTAATGCTAGATATATACGTAAGAGTCTTATGACTCAGTCCCACCTTATCACAAAAGGTTATTCTTTTAGCACCTATCCCTTTGTTCAAGACAAAAATTATGGATGGCTTTAAATTTGTATGAATTTAAATATTATTTATTTATGATGGTGTTTTTGTAACACCTTTTAAAAAAAATATATAAATATTTTGGTATTTATTAAAACTTACATTTATTTTACAGATAATAACTTTTCATAACATACCTTCACTAAATATTTATATCACAAAAATATTACAACACCAATTAATATTTGAATATGCATTTGATAACAATGAAACAATAGACTGATGTCTTCTATGGAATAAAATGTTTATCAGAATGATAATTAACAATTGACTAGGGCTGCCAATAATTTGAAAGTATGAAATTAATGATTCTTTTAATCTAAAAGAATGCTTGCAATGTTCCAGGTCAGAATGTTCCAGAATTAAAAGAATATGTTATTATATAAGGATAGTAGAGTATTATTAATTTTATGTTATAGATTTACCCCTTTTTATAATTTTGAATATAGTTAAATTCTAATTTAATAATAATTTTGGATGGCTGCTCCAATAGTTAATTTCAAACTTTATACACGCACACAGACAAACCATCACATATATTTCTAGATTATGTATAAACATGCTTCTAGTCATATATTTGTATTGTCATATCATTAAATATGTATTGCATATTTTAAAAGCACTACAAAGATTATCTGTTATCAGTAGTCCAATGTGTCATAGTTTGAGGAGAAATTAAATTTCCAAATGAAATTATTTTAATGGATTTTGTTTGTTGATTTTTTATTTTATTTGTTAATATTTAAGATATCATTTTCTTCTTTTTAAGATATCATTAATGTAGATTTTTTTTTATTTTTTAAGCAATTCATTTGATTTCCAATTTTTATTAAGTGTATGTTTATTGAAAAACCATAAAAAATAGTAAAAAGCAATAGTTTGGGTATTGTTTTTAATTTAAAGAAATATATAAAATCAAGAATTGACATGAGTCACCAAAATTATTATGAATCATAATTAATTTAAGGTAAAATATTTATTTAAACTAATTATGGTTTCAATGTCATTCATTCTTCAAATACATTTTGTTTCATCTGAGAATTGTCCTGCAATTAGCAAATAATTTTACAAATAATTTTCCCATTTTAAACATTGAATATATGCGTTTAAACGTATTCTTCAGTTATAATTTGCTTATACCGAGTAACAATTGTAAATTGTTTATCTTTTAATGCCTTAATACGTGTCCCAATGTCCATATTGTTTTGTTATTTTTCAATACTTATGTATTTCTGTCAGAAAATAAAACTTAAAGCTTATTAAAAATTGATCTTGAAGATATAACTTCATATACAGTATGTTTTTTATCCGCACTCCAATATTTATATATAACAAAAGCACTACAATCATATTTTATCCGAGCACTCACCGTAATATTGTATGAGTTAAATGGAATAAATAATTATACTTCTTTTGTCACATGTTTCTTTAAATCCAACACATTTTTAATTTTTTTATTCATTCAGTTTTTACACCATATTTTTTTAGTCAAACAAGTATTCAGACCAAAATAATCAGCTAGGAGTGGTGCTGCACGTTCTGAAACTTATAAAGACTATACTTATGACACATAAATGTTTCCTACGTGAAGTTTTACTTTGGACTCAATATTTTAAGTCATTGTTTTGTACTTTATTTAGTTATCCCTAAAATACTTATAATAAGTTAATAAATATTTTGAAAATTACATCATTGGGGCATGGTTTTAAACCAGGTGTTAGTAAGATATTTACTTCAGAAGTCAGAACGCACGCTCTTAATAACACTCGGCGAATAGCGGTGATCTGTCATTGGTCGTCTTCATTGTTTGGATAAAAGTAGGGTACTTTAGATCACAGTCTGTGTCAATAATTTACTACCAATTTACATTGTAATATTAAATTACAAGCGATGATTTGGTTATTTTATATTTCTAGAAAATTTGAATGTATGAATTCAAACTAGAAAAACTAAGCTATGGATCAATTTCTAAAGCTTTAACGTCTAGTCAGGAAATATATTTTTCCCTGGAAATTAGATAAAAAGGAGCTGTAAAATGCCTTCAATATAATTTCCTCAGATCAACCCTAAAAAAACGACTATCTATCGCTCGCGTAAACAAATCTCTGAGGAAATTTCCTCCATGCAATATCCGGTACGAGTAGGGATTGGCTGCTTTTAGCGGCAATTTGCACAACAGCCAATAGATGGCAGCTAAGTACGCAACGGACCCAATACGAGTTATCTGACGTTAGAAGGGATTCTAAGTGGGCCAATCTAACATCCGGTGTCTGACGCAGTGACATCCTGCGCGGAAAGCCCGGGAATGGGCTAAAGGCGGGCTGACACCTGCGCAGCATCCCCTCAGTCTCTCCTCTGAGATCAGATCTCGAAAGTAATGATTATTTCGGTCCATGGGCGTTAGTTCCATGTATTCCCGTAGCGGCGCTGCGAACTACGGGAGTAGGACGTCGATGTATGTACCTCGATATAGTCGGGTTAAAACGTAATTTTAGCCCTGGAAATTGAAAAATTGCGGATGTATCGCCACAAGTGTTTTAAAAAGGCGTGTTTTATGTGCGAATAAATTTATTTTGCTTATCGTGTTAAATCGTAATCGTATTGTGCAGTGTCGCCCATTATAGCTAGTGATTTTACAGATATGGTGGATGGGTCTTGCTAATCGGTTATTAAAGTGACATTTACGGGCGGAATAGTAAAATGTTCACGTATTTAGTGTATCGTTGTAAAAACTGGCGATATTCCAGTATTGCGATGCATAACAGACACTCCTTAGAGTAAATGGTTCTCAATAGTAATTATTAACAGACTATTTGTTATGAATCAACCGCATATCGAAAAAAATAAGTACGAGCAAGATGCTAAATATTCTATCGAGGCGGATAAAATCGACCGCATCCCGCGGCCCACATGCGATATTAAACTGAACATTTTATACAGTCCCCAATGGCGTTAGATAAGATTCTATTATTCCTTGCTGTAATCGCAGTCGTCAATGCCGATTATGAAGTCCAAGCAAAAAATAAAACGCAAAAAGCCTTGGCGGCGAAAAAGGAGCAGCGTTCGCGGTCCGCGGTTCCCGACCCAGCCAAAGGGTCCTTCCAGAAGTTAAGCAACCTCATGAATAAAACCAGTGACAGAAATAGCAGACGTCGTGACAAGCAGAGTATTAATAAAATATTGCAATTAAGTCGAAATCCAAACGACGACATGCTCAACGACAATGAAGGTTCTATAATAACGAACCAAAAGAAATACGGAGAGAATGATACGAATTCTTTGGCGGTTAAATTTAGCGAACTTCGTCCAAATGTACCAACGTATGACGCTACAATGAACAGCAATTACCTTCCCCAGGTTTCTGGTGTTTTTTGTGACTTCGAACAGCATAACGGCACGGATATGTGCATGTGGCAGTGGAATCTAACAGTATCCAGCCATGGACTCGGCTTCAAGGTCGTCAAAGCAGCTGATATCCTGGAAATGAATCAAACAACTCGTGGCCTGAAGTTCACTGGACCTACCCACGATTCAGATGATAACAAAGAAGGTAATACATCTATTTATTATCTGTGCCTCTTGCTACGCCTCTCCAGGTTAATTTCCTCACGCAAACATCTTTCATTGGACTGTTTGTTATTAAATGTTTCGTTTTGTGCTTATCATATAATCATTACTAGTATGATATGTGCTGCATGTTGCATCTCAGGTTGTGAGACTTCATAGTTCGTATAAATACGTAGTTCGTATAAATTATTACTTAACCTATGTTTCTTTTATTAATCACATTATTTTTCTTAGTCAAACAATCATTGTTTAGGTATTAAGACTTTTTAAGATTAAGATTTATTATTAAGATTTTTTTTTAAATTTTCTTCTTTGAAAATTTTCGTAGCTTAAATACTATTCTTATTTTATTTTTTAAGTTATTTATTTCCAAAAAGTTTTATTTAAATGCGGCTTAGATTATTGTAGTTAAAAAAAATATCTGCAAACAAATTTAAATTAACATAAATAACAACTGATTTCAAGCCGCAATTCATGAATGAAAACTGTTTATCTCGAATAGCATTTATATGACATGTATATAATATATAATCAGAATGTTATTTACAGCTGTTAACGGTGTCTGTCTGCCTTAATATCTTAACAAGCATGTGTAAATGTACTGAGCGTTGACCGCAGGCGTCAATTCATTTAAGTCCTGCCCACTTCCGTTGAGAATCACTTAGTGGAATAATATAAAATTGTTTTTATATCAATATTGTATTATTATACTAAATGACAGTTACGTATTTTTTCATTACTAAATAAATCGTAAACAATAATATGATATTGCAATTATGTGGGTACTTCTTTTTTTTTTTTAAAACATGATTTTTTTATTGTTCAGATTATAAAATCGAATGCTTTATAAGGCGGAAGATCGCAATCAAATTCAAACTTAGTTTCAATCTATCTGAACCACGCCTTCCGCTATTTTATATTGCATTTCTTTTATAATCCTCACTGAAGTAAAAAAACGATTTCTTATATTTTGTTCAATAGTATTTATTGAATGTAGTAGATTCCTGGTGGTTAAGAATATTAAAATTACGTGTCTGATTTAGTTACTTTTATAATTTAAACAATGTCGTACTTATATAATATAATGAATTAAAAAAATATTAAAATAGCAACAGATAATCCAAAGAGGTTTTAATCAATACTCATAAAGAGGATGCACCCACGCAAGAGAAACAACTTTATATTCCGTGGGTACATTTACAATGTCTTACTTTGTAAGTATAATCAACAACTCTTTTACCCCTTTTGAGATAAGTAGGTATTATAAGGGTTTTTTTTTATATCTCTTAAGTTATCAACTATGGCCGTATTACATTTTTAGTCTATAAAATACTAAAAGATACTCTAACATCCACACATGCGATTGTGACGTCACAAATGTATTCAAAATGCTCCTCCTCATAAAAGGTGTGTCCTTTTGGTATCCTTAATTAAAACATGGGAACAATAAAAATAATCAACAAATTGAAACAAGCTCAGGGCTTGGAAAGAAAATATTTGATAGGCAGCATAAATATATTTCAATACATACATATAAAATATCATAAATTACCTAGATATATAAACAAACCCACAAAAAATATGAAGATTACAAATAAACAAATATAAATTATAAAACATTAATGAAAAGAATACGTAAATAACAATATCTATAAAAAAATATAATAAAAGCAAAATACCATTCTGATCAACCATAAAATTTTGCGAAGGCATAATTGGAACTGTGACTCTGAAATCTTGTATGCCAGAATCTTTATTTTTCAAAGTAAGCAACACTTGATTTCATATTTGTCTGTATTGTCTGCCCTTTCCCTCAAATCATAAACTTTTAATCATCACTAAAAATGTATACAAATATAAGTATTTTTTTAGTTTTATTGACATTATAGCCGATTTTTTCCGTGAAAATGAGAGAATTTTCTGATATTAAGTAAACAGTGAAAATCTCCGCCTACATACTCTTGCGACGCTAAATAAATTACAAAAGCGTTGCTGGCCTTTAAGGAAGGTAGGCGTATTTTTATGATGATGACGGCTGGCAACACAAGGAACTTAAATCTGTATTATATGAATAAAAATATTTTTACCTTTCACATAAAATAAAGAAAATATAAATCTCAAAACACTGCATAATAAGTTACATAGTTAATGATGAAATCGACAAATAGTAGATGTTTCAAATACCAATAAGTTGGAAACAATGAACAAAATTTCAATATGATTTAGATAATCCTCACTCAAATAAAGGCAGCTTGCTTCAGCATGTTCCAGGATAGAAAAAAAAGAATGTGTAAACGTAATTTTTGTAGGAATTACAAGGATCCAAGCATCATGAAATTTGCTACTGTCAATGGAAAAGCTTGAGGCTTAACTTGATATTAACAAGTGTTAACATCTAGGATATGGGTGAATACGAATAAAATCTTCCACATTTCAAAAACATTAGCTATTGTATAACATTCATTTGTTCATAAAACCGATAATAAATAGTAAAATTAGGAGGTAGAAAGGTAAAGAGAGTATTAGGTAGGTGAACATTGTAAAGAATAATTACGTAAAAAAATAGTAACTCCAATTGTCGAATTATTTTGTTTTTCAGAAAATTACTTTTAAGTTATCATGAACCTCATCTTGCACATTTGAAGATACCATAATGAAACTCATACTTTTTATTCTAAATGGCAAATTGGGCTACATTAGATATCACACTAGACTATCGAAACCGATCTGTTAGACCATGAAGATGAAAAGCTGCATCCAGATATTCTACTAATATATACACCAACTGAATAATACATACCCTAACAAATAGATGAATTTCTTTAACTTGATGTTGATAAAAATAATTAAATTTTCATTAACTTAAACTTTCAACTGTATTTTCCTTCACCAAATAATATCTTATTTCAATTTATCTCATTCGCTCCTCATAGTCTGGTTTCAGATATTCCACATCCTTTATTTCTACGGGCTAACTAAAATAGATTCAGTATGTCTATCTCAGACAGAATGACCATACATAGCTGTCACATATGCAACCTCGTGGGTGGTTTGTCCCACGTAATTAATGATTCCACATAAGTTTTGTATCCCAGCTTCTAATAATGAAAGTTTTTGATTTCAAAACTTGTTCTATTTAAAGATAAGTCTTTGATTAAAAGATGTTTTCTAATAACTAGTCTATATTTGATGTTAGTTACCATATTAATTTTATTTCTATTTGCTTACGCTCTGAATTAGATCATTATTTATAGAATGCAAGTCTTATTAAATAAACGACTCTCTAAGTCTCTTTATTTATTTTGTTTTTTTTTTTTTAATATTGTAAGCGTAGATTTAGTAACATTAGACATTTCAAAGATGCGATTCAGTTGTAAGAAATTCAATTTAATTTAATGTTTACCGATTAGAAAAAAACGACTCAAAAACAATCTCTATAAGAAAAATACGAAAAATTCTGTAATACTTTATTTTAAACTAACCTGCTTGACTACGTCTGGATGCTTACAAAAAGCAGATTTCGTAAGAAACACATTAGTTTCACCGTTATTTGTAAACTTAACTTCCAAATTTGTTCTGCATGAATTGTATCACTCTCTATCTGTATCTCCATTTGACACTCTTAGTATAGATGTAAGTTATTATTAAAAAAGAGAACAAATGTCCTCAGTTATGAAAATCAGACAGTTTTCTTTTATCAGATAAAAACGCATAAAAATCTTCTCTTTTACCAAAATTTGTTGTTTATTTGTTATGTCCCCGGGAATTCCCTTTGAAAATGCAAGGGATGCAATATTGAAACCTACACGATATAATTTTATTTCAAATTCACAAAATCAGTTGTGGTCAGGCTTAAACGACTACACTGTCAGGCAAAGGTATTTATTCCTCTGACTAATATAATATCATTATAAAATGAAAGGAAGAATAATTTAGAATCCGTAGAACATAAGCATGAAAGAATACCAAACATAGTAGAAAAGATTTAATATTTCATATATGTATAGATACATTAAGAAAGATTGATAACCGTATTTTTAAAATAAGGACAACAATTTTCAAATTTGGAAACATTTTCTTAAGATTTAGACTATAAAACTAAGAAAAACGAAGTGTCCTTGGCACTTCACAATACATACATACACATTTTGTTCAAACCCAGCATTTCGAATCCCTGAAATCCTCTTACTTACTGAGCTATATACAGTTAATACACCTTTTTCTCAACTCTTATTCGAATATGAAAGTAAACTTAATTTCTCTGTGTAATATAAGCCAGATTAAAATTACATTAAGTGCACCTTAGATTCCTTAAAAATAATAGACAATCTTTGTTAATATTTCATTAAATGGGTATGCTAATAATAACCCAACTAATATAAATAGGTGACCGTGTTTGATTGACTTTCATTTTATAATGGAAAATCGAGATTTGATATGCAAGATAGTTTGAGGGATGGAGGAGAAAATCATAAATGCATAACTTTAATGATGAACTAACTTGCAAGTTGGTTTACTAGTCATAAATCGTGAAGTTGCTTGCTTTATTCATGTCTCTGTTACAGCCAAGCTTGAGGTTTCCAAAATTATATAACATCTAAAATACTTATGTACATATTTTGGGTAATTACAACATATACATCCACATGCATAAAAATCACATATTTTTTTTGTAAAATACATTTTTTTTTATTTGTTTATTACAAACCAGTCCTCCTGTAGAAAAATATTGCAGTGTATCTAAAATGTTGACCCCCAAATCATAAAAACCTATGTGGTATCTAAATTGTTTATTACTTTCAGGTCATTTTCTGTACCTTCCCGTAGATCCCACCATGGAAAATATGGTGATAAAGTCACCACCGTTCAGAGGGTTGTGGGAGTTTTGTAAGGTAAGACACATCATAACAATAGTCCAAGTTTATTTAAAAATATTTTACTAATAATATTACGTATTTTTTTTGTTAGGTAGTATGTTTTAGCGTAATAATCTCTGGAACTAGCAGTCTGATTAGGGTTGTTATCTTGCAACCTGATAGTAGCTTATTTAATAAGTATGATAATGGGCTATTAAACATCACAATACGTCCATAGAAACCCAGTCAAGAAACTATTAAAAAATATAGTAAAGTATTGGAATTGTTTTTTTTGTTATTGATGTTTTCTTACTGAGTTCAATTTGTGGTTAAGCCATAGCCAAGTACATATTAGCAAGTAACCGCTTTCTATCCATTCCCATAAGACGCGGGTAACAACTAGTAAAAGTCAATACTATATTTTGTATCTAGATGATGTGATAGCTTTTATTAAAGATAATCTCGATGAAATCAATATATATAAATGTGCTGACAAGATATAATCAATCTGGATATAATATTGACAATCAGATAATAGTTTTCTGTTTTGTTGTAAATTTTCTTTTCAGCGTCATATAGATTTACACTATAAAGTTTCTTAGCACATTTTTACTTGATGGTATCCTTATAGTGGGTCAATTATTTAATATTATATAGATTTACAATTAAGAGACTTATAACTTGTAAAGTAACGTATTCCACTCAGTTTGAGGTGCGACTACATCAAAGTAAGATGCAGAATGCCAGTATACGTCTGGTCTCTGAATCCACGGTGTCAGAGGTACAATGGATACTCCAAGAAGTAGCGGGGAATAACTTTGAAGTGTAAGTTGTCTAAATTAAAAAAAAACTTGATTAATGTTTAATAGCCTTAAAGAATCAGTTCTATTCTAATTGGAATCTGTCCAATATTTGTCCACAGATGGTATCCAATGCGATTTATAATCGGTAGAGTCCAACAAGAAGTTCGTATTATAATAGAAATAACCCGCCCAAGTTCTGTGAGTCTATCACAGCCATTGCCGCATATAGCGATAGACAACATTCGTATGGTGGACTGCTTGCCTGAACCTCCTGTATTCAATGGAGAATGCCAGAGTGGCCAGCTGAAGTGCAAGATTATGAATGTACGCTAATATCGACGCAATTAAATGATTATTTCAGATTCCGATTTTTGATTTTATTAAATATTATTGACATAAAAAATGGGCGTATCTTTTTAGAATGCCAAAAGATATATAAATAAATTAAACATAATATATCTTAATTTTTTTTAACATACAATACATATGCTTAATGATAAATCTATTTTGCAGAAGGAGTCTTGTATAAAGTTACAACAAGTGTGTGATCTGGTCAGAGACTGTGACGATGACAGCGATGAAAACCAAAATTGTGGTAACTAAATAACTTAACTAAAACAAGAATAACTTAATTAAAAAGTCTTGTCGGTCTGTATCTAGTAAAAATCTTTATCTACTATATACTCTACTAATACTACCATACTGTATTAATTTTTGAATCTCATATTATGTCTCTTTTTAGATAAAATGCCATACGGAGCGTATTGCAATTTTGAACAAGACAACTGTGGCTTTGAAAATGTACCACAGTAAGTATAACCTAAATTAGCATTTGGGCTCACCCAATGACGTTTATTTCAGTTAGGCACCTTAATAACAATACAGAGAAAAATATTCCTACTAATATCTGACAATGTTTCAGACCTATCCTAAAATGGTCACGTCACAGCGGTCCGACCCCTACAGATAAGACCGGCCCAAATTACGATCACACATGCGGACCTCCCACAGTCTACACCACCGCCAACCCCATGGTCCCACTCTCACCAGCTCACATGAACCACTCGCTAACTTGCGTGGGTTACTACTTCTTTGTCAACATGAACGTCACGGGACCCAACAAGGAAAGAGCAGACTTTGCGTCAACCGCAGTCATGAAAACTGTCATATTCAACCCACCTCCCAGAGTCCACGGGGATATTAATTCTAGATATTATAACTGCTGTATGGTAAGTTATCACAAAAGCATTGTCTAAAACAGTAATGTATCTCTAAATAGTTAGGCTAAATAGCTAGGCTAATTTGAAAATTCACCTCTAGTCCCCAATTCATTAATTTCACATCTCTTACCTATACTTCTGACAGATACGGTTTTACTATCAACAAAACGGCCGCAACTACGGCTCGCTAAGTGTAGACGTAGTGGAACTAACACCGAGAGGAAACATCACTACGTCTCTCTGGTTCTCGACAAAGGACAAAGGAGAGAACTGGTATAGAGCTGGTATATTCCTGCCAAATATCACTAGAAGGTAGGTGAATTAATTATTTTAATTTAATTGATCATATAAATTTTCGACAAAAAACATATAGAATGTCGCACGTAGCTCTTTGAAAGATCTATAAAAGTTCCTTCTTATTTCCTTGTCAAAATATTTATTATTTTATTTATTTCATGTTACAAAAATTATAATAATAATAACAAAAACAAAAATTGTATAATAACGATAACATAGGATGAGCTGTCTCTTCAAAAAGATCTCTTCCAGCTACCGATGAGTGTTGGAGACAAGGTTATATAGAGGGCAAAGTTAAAGCATATACATTTCTATGATAGCATACATACTAATAAAGAAAATAATAAATATTATTTACATATTTATATCTTTTACATATGATTTCCTGCAAACCATAAACATAGAATTCCATGTGGTTATTATATTTATAAAGAGCTTGCTTTCCTTTATTTTTATTAAATACTTTTAACTGCAGTTTCTGTTTCTTTCAATTACATAATTAAAATCCATATTTCGATACTATTAGTGTCGTGGTCTAGTTAGCGGAAGTGTCCCTTAATTTAGGTCAATGGGTCACTTTCTTTCTAATTTACCTCTATTCAGAATATAAAATTAATCTTTAAATATTTTTTATTGATTTTCATACATGTCTTATTTTGAGGAACAGTATTACGTTCCCAAATTTAGCTAACAAGCATGAGTGGGTTGGGTGATTGAAGCTTCCTATTCTTTCGTTTATCTAATAGAGGATATATATATTTTATATACTTATGCCCAGCAATGGGATACATATGGGCAAGACTCTTAATATAAGTGAAGCTTTGTTTTAATACAAATACTTTCACTTGAAGTAATATAAACGTGACAGTGTAATTCAGCGACAGTGCAGTGTGTTACGCCAAGTTCACAACACCCAAAAAAGTATATTAAAGAAATATTTGTGTTTCAGATATTATTTCCTTTTCAAAACTCGAATGGGCATGCGGATTTACTCCGATTCAGCCATCGATGACTTTTCAATGGCTCCGGAATGCTTTGGTTTTAATATTAACGCCACGGATCTCGGCGATTATAACTATTACGATCCTATATTCGATGAGAAAACTACTCCCCATCCTGATTTTGTTGATGCTATGGGTGAGTTATTTATCTTTTTTTATTTAAAAAAGTGTTTTTTTTTTAATATCCTTAACGTACGAGCTACATAATAAAATTGAATACAGGTCACTTGCAAACTCGTCGAATTTGACAACATATAAAAAAAACCAAATTGCTAAAACTACTGGCGACCTAAAAAATTTGAACAGAATAGCCACATTTAAAAAAAAACAATGTTCTTCCTTAGTGTATCGCTTCTCGACGTGCAACGCGACGGGTAGGATCGGTCCGGACCAGGCTGCGTGTGACGCGGCCTACAACGGGTCGGGTGTTCGCGTCCTCACTGACCACCTGCGCGGCGTGCAGGCCTGGGACGTGCCTAGTGAGGGACTCTACACGTGAGTTGTACCCACAGAATAATGTTGGTTTATCTAGAACAGTCTAGAATAATTAGTCGAATAATGACAAGTAGATTTTGTAGATTCCAGGGCTATTTGGTCAGCGACATTTCGTGGCGAAATAAAATTTTTGGGTTAAAAAAAAACGGTGATTTAAAAAATATATATATATACTCCATTTTGGAAAAAAAAATCGCTCAAACTAAATAGTAACTTTTAATATATATATTATATTTATATATATATATATATATATATATATATATATATATATATATATATATATATATATATATATATATATATATATATATATATATATATATATGTATATATGTATTTACTGACTCCATTAAATTAGATTGAGATTGGCATCCATCCGTATACGAGTGGGAGGTATAGACTGTTCCATAACATATCCAGTTCCCGCTTCATTATATTAGACAGAGTTTCTTATTTTATTAGATTAAATATGGAGAGAGTTGATAAAATGCATAACAAAATAATAAAAAAAACTTGTATATCATATATAATCGTAGGTCGACAATAGATTATATTATTAAATTTAATTATTACTGTGTGTGTTACTAGTATAATAGCCACGGGTGCGTCCGGAGGTCTGGGGTCAATGTGGGCTGGAGTGTCCCACGGGTCATCAGCTCGAGGGTTGTTCGAACTGCACAAAGGAGAACGGATATATATGCTGGTGGGACAACAGGGATTGAATGCTTGTAAAAAGGTGAGGCTGATTGACATAAATATACGCTTGATGGTTATGATGCAAACTGAAGGTAGACTTGGCTTTACCTGCATTATCCAATTATTATTTAAATTATTATTATTTTAACAGATAAGTTAATTTAATAATGCTGGACAGATCTTTACTCTTTTACAAAATATCAGGTTTCTTGAAGATAAAGAATTCACCGATTAAATACAGCCAAACAATTGATATGTATCAAATAAATATTTGTCATGAACTATGACTAATCCAGACGGTCGCCAAAAATTCTTAATCGTACTTATTTTCCAGACTCTATCGGCTCAGGAGAGCCAGGAATGTTCTAGAAAAACCAACGAAACAACTCAAGTATTCACTAGTAAGACTCACGAGGTCCGCAACACACACGTCAACGATGGCGGGGGAGGGGGAGGGGGCGCTACTTATGTGTTTCTAGTGAGTATAATAGAAAATTGGTAAACTCTGATGTTACACCAATGTCATTACACCAACAATGTCCCAAAATCTTTAACCTTTTTTTCAATCCCTCAGTTGGACAAGGAAGGTCAACCAATCCCCTTACTAGTGGGGGGCGGGGGAGGGGGCTTATCCGTGGGAGTGTTCAGGGACGATAGCTCCCAACATGCCAGGGGTAGAACGAATACAACACCAGAGTCTGGTTACATGTACGGACAACCTGGACGTACTTCTGGTAAGTCAGAAATCTATCTAGAGTCTATGCTATTGATACATTTACATTTTACATAAACAAAATAAAGTCACAAACTAACACAAACTGGCATCAAATCTGGAACTGCCATGAGACCGCTCTGATAATTGAGTTATCGAGTTCTGTTTAATGTTTATAGCATGGACTAGTCTAAAATCTCTTGGACAGTTAATTATATTTTTTTTGTAGGGCTCGAACCCTCGATGAGCAGTTACTCAAACTAAGCATTACAAAACCGAGTCACCTTGGTGATATTTTTTTCTACTCGTGTCCCCAGGTGCTGGTGGTGGCTGGGTGTCCCGGCCCGGTCCCACCACCCCTGGCTTCGAGCTGGTGCGGGGTGCATCGCTGCGGGAGGGGGGCGCGGGAGGACTTGCTTGCAGCGGGGGAGCCGCTGGGGGGTTCGGCGGGGGAGGGGGAGGCTGTCTGCGCGGTGGAGGTGGAGGCGGTTGGGTCGGTGAGTATTATATTATGTGGTTCTGAAATTCACTTATGTTTTATATTTTATAAATTTCAGGTATTTGGTTAAATTAGTGGGTATTATGATTTACCTTTTTTTGTGCCACTATTTTATGTAATACTTATACAGGTGGCAGCACAAATGAGGGGGAGGGTCAACACGGGGGCGGGGGGTGGTCGTACGTGGATTCCACGCGGGGTGTGAAGGAGTTCAGTGACGTCAGCATGGCGCTGAGGACCGGCCCCGGGGAGGTGGTCGTTGTTCCCGCTATACATGTATGTTGATTGTCTATATTCTCATTCATTATATCTTTATTCAAGTAGGCATTTACACACACTTTTGAATCGTCTATGATTAAATTAAATTGGTCAATATAGTCAGTTCGTAAGTAAGCTACCACCAGCTCGGAATGCTGCTCTACTGAGAAGAGCCGGAAATATAAGTATCGGGGGTTTTTGAATTATTATTTTTTCTGCTTTTTAAAGTTGTGAAATGTTACTGGTTTCATTATTGTACTAAATTAACCTACGGACACACAATTTTTTACTTGCTTAAGTATTTCTATCAATATTACATAAGAATCTTACACCAATAAAACCTCAATATCTTGGAGACGACTGTTTTTATGTCGACCAAACATAATTAAGAACTATCTCGAAGAATCAGGCTTTCGGTTAAAAAAAAAGCGCAATTAAGTCCGTCAACGCATTTGGCCGTTACATTGCCACAGGCAGACACACAGATACACAGATCGACAGGTCAAACTTATAACACCCCTCTTTTGGAGTGGGGGTATAAAATAAGTAAAATAAACGGGTCGAGCCAATTAACGTTTGTTAATTGTTATACTTTTTTTATTGTAAAGACGGCTGATGTGAGTTTCTTGCGAGT
This sequence comes from Napeogenes sylphis, assembly GCA_959347405.1. Taxonomy (NCBI): domain Eukaryota; kingdom Metazoa; phylum Arthropoda; class Insecta; order Lepidoptera; family Nymphalidae; genus Napeogenes; species Napeogenes sylphis. The sequence goes on along the minus strand of OY365781.1, from coordinate 8,287,053 downwards.
GTCTGAAGATGGGGGTCAACTGGAGCTGTCTTTCTAAAGTTATACCTAAGAAAATTGTTGAATCAGTCAGACCTGAGACCTGAGTCTAACACTTTAATTGTTATATGTTATTTTTCATATCTGTTTTTATATATTTACCCAAACTTATACCTTCGGGTTCGTGTTCGAATCCCTGCCCGTATCGGTTTATTTTTCATTCTATATTTATATAAATTTAAGTAAGCTTAACATGGCTATGCATGTTTATAGATATTTTCAAACTTCAAACAAAATTATTTTTTTTTTACACAGACGGTATTTATTCCATTATTAATCGTTGGTGTCACGTCATCTCAATATCCTAACCTGAAACAAAATCCATAAAGTTCCAACCAATAGAAACTTATAATGACACCAGACAGATAATTCCAAATATCTCGTCCCATGAATCTATACTTATTCCCTGGGTACTCTTTCTACCGGAACCCACACCTTTAAATAACGGATACTAATGGACTTGGAAGATTACTGTATCTATTTTTTTTTTTTTTTTTTTTTTTTTTTTTGTCTGTCTATGCTGTTAGCCCTGTTGGCTATTACAGCGTCACCGGGATATACTGTATCTATTGACACAAGAATTATAACGTAATATTAAAATTGATCCTTCACTTTGATTGTCTAACAAGCCTTCGACTATTTATAAATAAAGAATCCCAGACCCTCGAATGCAGGTAACGATTTTCTCCAGAAATGCGGCTGCAACTACCGGTGCGTGGCGCTGGACGAGAGACGCGCGGCCGTGCGCTGTTACTGCCCGGCAGCCTGGCGCGCGCCCGCCGGGGACCCCACCAAGTGTGTCTGTGAGTTGTATTGGTTACACTACGCACACACACAACACATTTGAATTTAGAACGACGGAATGAAGGTAGCACAAATATTACACACGACTCACATTTGAATTTATAAAAATGGAACGAAAATAACATAATATTATACACAGGACATGTTTGATTTTAGAACATTGCAAATAATAAATAAATCTATTCAGAACATTGAAAAACCAAACAAAAAAGTATTCATGGCTGACTAAATGACATTTTGACTTTTGACTCGCCCTCGGGACGTCGTTCCCCATGGGGGCCCATCTGGCCTCCCCTTTTTAAGGGTGGGTCTCCCGACCCACCCGCTCCCCCGGTGACGCTATAATAGCCAACAGGGCTAACAGTATAGACATACAAAAAAAAAAAGACTTGACTTTGTTTGTGAGCTTTCGCAGACAGGATAAAATCACATTAATCTGATAGCTGGCTGGTGGGTACCTTGTAGACTATATTTACGATACTTCAGATCGGTATCTCGAAGCTCAAAAAAAAATTATGTCAAACAGAGTAATGTAATGAGAGAGAGAAAATCACCACTATGTTTTTGAACATTTTTACTTTTAAAAGTTCTTCCATTTTTGAGAATCTTATTTTAAAATTATGTCACTAAGTAGGTTTATTTTACGTTTTACGTTTTTTATACATAATTATATATAATAAACGAGAAAGGCATGTTCTGGATTATTGACTGACAATACAAATATAAACTAATGTTTTTCGTACTATAGTGGAGAAGGCGTGGCCTGAGATGTGGTGGGGGCTCCTCATTGTGCTGGGGGTCATCGTGTTCATATCCGTGGGCACTATCCTCTGCTTGTGTCTCCATCTGTGTATGTACTTGTTTCTTTTTTACAGTTAATTCTTCTTTGTCTTCATCTTATTATGGAAGTATATAAAAAAATCATATACATACGAACAGGTAGACTAGAAGTAAATGCAAATACAAATAAAAGAATTTGATACTAAAACCAACATATAATTTTGTAGATAACAAATACCAACGTAGGAAGGAAGCGGAACTGCGTCAGAAACGCCTTCTTGAACAGGAAGTACAGTTACACAGACTGAGAACAACCCCGGGTGATAACGCTTTAAGTATGGCGTTCAACCCACACTACGGAAGCGAGAGCTTCCTCCCTCAAGGGGTGGATGTTAGGGGATTGCCGAAAGTGGCAAGAGAAAGTTTGACACTTGTCAAGTAAGTATTTTGAAGGTATTTTCATATAACCAATCACCATATTAAATTACAAAAGACTGAAGACTGGACTAATATTAATTTTTCAATTCATTAATACAAATAGTTTAGAAAATAATGTTACACATCAAAGATAAATAATAATAATGAAAAAAAAAACAGATTATCGATGTTACTTTATCCTTTCTTAAATCTTATAAAAATTTATAACATCCCTGGAAATGATATATAACTTAATAAGATTTGTATCATAATAATGCATGATAAAGGGATTTTAACCACTTAATTTTTGTGATAATCAATTTTTTTGGGACTTAAGTCTGATAACATCTTCATCAATTCCTAGAGCCCTGGGTCAGGGCGCCTTTGGAGAAGTCTATCAAGGCCTGTACCGCCATCGCGGAGGAGAAAGTGAAGAAATGCCTGTCGCAGTGAAAACTTTACCGGAACTGTCGACCGGACAGGCAGAATCCGATTTCCTGATGGAAGCAGCCATCATGGCTAAGTTCAATCACCCCAACATCGTACACTTAATAGGAGTATGCTTCGACAGACATCCCAGGTAGTTTCAAATTATAATATATATATATTATATGTTGTGGTTATTTAATGTGAAATTTCATTTCATACAGTGGAATGCCGTCGATGAGGTACGGGAGATATTATCTTGCTATGTCTATCATTTACATTCGATCCTGTTATATTTGGCTTGACTCCAGAATGTTTTTGTGATGCGGGAGTAATAACCTTGGGCTGGACTTTTTCTTTCATACCATTTCTATCCAAAGTATCTTCTTCAATATATTTTTATGGCTAAATTTCTTAAGCCGTATACCAATACCAGGTTCATAGTATTGGAACTACTGGCTGGTGGTGATCTGAAGAACTTTCTTCGTGAGAGTCGTCCGAGACCGGAGAGAGCGAGCGCACTCACTATGAAAGACTTGCTTCTTTGTGCACTCGATGTTTGTAAGGGATGCAAGTATTTGGAGGCAAAGAGATTTGTGCACAGGTTAGTTAATTAAAAATACAAAAATATTGGTAGTTTTATTTCATTAGCGCCAAAAAATAAATAATATTTTAATTAGTGTGATGGTACTAAATACAATTATTGATTAACAAAATATATGAAATAAATTTTATCAGGAAGGCTAACTGGTGGTATATGTACCGATGATATTTTTCTTATAAAACTATGTAATAGAAGGAATATTCTTTCAGTTTCTTACAGTTATTGTATTGAATTGTGTATGTAATTAAAATATCAATTCATATTTTAATCCAGGGACATAGCAGCCAGAAATTGCCTGCTTACTTCCCGAGGTCCAGGGCGAGTAGTCAAAATAGCTGACTTCGGTATGGCCAGAGACATTTATCGCTCTGACTATTATAAGAAAGGCGGAAAAGCCATGCTCCCCATCAAATGGATGCCTCCAGAAGCGTATATCGATGGAATATTTACGGTCAAAACCGATGTTTGGTACGTATTCTATTTATTATTTATAATATATATTTTAATATCTTTATCGATATTTATTCATAGTTTCCATTGGTCTATTTTCATTTAACAATAAGGTGAAGACTATTTTTATCTATTTTATTACATTTTAAATAATAATCAGTTAATAAAAATATTTTTTAAAAAGTATACTGTCTGCTTAAAAGTAGCGACAACAAGATATAAAAATAATTAGATCTCATAAACAAAACGAAGAAAAAAATATTTTGAATATTTTAATAAAAAATACCGCCTACAGTACTTATTAACTTCAAAGTACCGACAACAATAACTACATATAATTAGATCTCATAAATAAGACGAAAAAAAAATATATATATTAACAAAAAAACAACCGCCTACTTAGAGTATATTAACAATATCTATCGACCTTTGCTTAAAAACAAACAACTTAAGAAAAGTGGATTTTAACGTCAAACCAATTACAATATGAGTATGAATTTTGATTCATAATTGAAGAATTTATTACCATCACTACAGCACCTGTAGCAATCAAATTATAAATATAACATCATCTCAACAAAACCAAAAATAAATATTTCTGTTACCTGTTACTGACGCGTCTAATATTATAAACTATAGACTTAATAAGAGCATTCCACCAGGTCTTATGGGGTATTGTTATGGGAGGTGTTCTCTCTCGGCATCATGCCGTATACGGGATGTACTAACAGAGAGGTCATGCAGCTGGTATCAGGAGGTGGAAGACTGGAACGACCTCACGGTAGGATCTTAAATACAAAAATATATTTTTTGTTACATGGATGATTTGTTGTTCATATAATGAGTAAAGTGGACATCTTTCAAATTTCTATTAATAAGCTTAATTTGTCTATATCTTAATTGATCATTGGCTTAAAAATATCACAGTTATCTAGCAACCATTTATATTAACTTATTATGTGTCCCAAATTGCACAAATCTCTTGTCCGCAGGCTGTCCCCCTGAGATCTATCGTCTGATGTGCGAGTGTTGGAACCCGGCGCCTACTGAAAGACCTTCCTTCGCACAAATGTTCGACCGGTTGCAAAGATACTTGCAAGTCAGTGTTCATTAATAATTGAATATTTGCTAATTCACTCCTACAATTATATCTTTTTAAAATAAATACTTTTACTTCCATAGTTATTACTTGTTAAATAGTTAATTATGTTCAAAACGTTTCATACAAAATTTCATGTGTAAGAAACCTGCACTCAAGTTATACAATAGAAATTCATTGCAAACAACTTCAGATATTCATATTTGATGTTACTGACATCTTTGCCTTAACTTACGACTTGAACGTACTTAATTTACAACGAAAAATTACCAAAATATTACTGCCACTGTGGTTTTTGTGACAATAAGGTTAGGTTTGATTGTATGTTTTAGCAATAAATTGTACAAAATTTTCAATCACAAACAGGATCCGGAAATAACAAACGCGCCATTGCCAATGCTGCGTTCGTTGCTGTCAATGCCTGAAGGAACAGAGGCCAATGGTCCACAGGTAGGAAAACGACTGTTTTTAAAATTATCAAAAAGATATACTAAATTATATTTTATTTCTAATTCACTTTTGAATTACATTTTGGGGGTACAATTTAAAAATCTAAACGTGTGGAACAAGTTTTAAAGATAAAAATAGTGAGAATGTTTTAAAATTTTAAGGTATAGTGTATGGGTAAAATAGAAAATTGTTGACTTTTTCAAAAAAAGTCTACGAAATTTCACCTCCGTCCCGATAAAAGATTATAATATATAGAATGTTGGTTTTATCAAGGCGGGTAACGACAATGTAGCTCAATTATTATAGCATTGTAGATATATAGTAGAGGTCTCCTAGATGTCACAAGTTCGCAAACCGTGTTGATAAATTTTTCGTTCTATATTTATGATATATGTATGTATTGTATGAAGATTTTAACTAAATGTGGTCTGTAGTAAAAGTTAGATGGTTGTTCCTTAACTACTATTCTGGTACATTATGTTTAACGTTATCTGTTCCATATTTACAGAAAAAAAACATTAGCGAGTGATTTTGGGAAAATAAATTTCAAGAGAATTTTATGTACATATTTATTTCCTTTAAAAAAATCAAAAGATATTACATTTGCTATTTTCCAAATAGCATTTATTTTTCTTGCAGAATAAATTGTGCATTTAAATTATGACAGCTCATAATAAATTATATACAGATCTTAAAATAATAATTACACACACAAACATAAAATAATATAAAAAATGTACTAATTGTAAATGTTGTTTTCTTTCCAAACATTTTCGCTCTGGCTACTAGAAGCAAGTAACTGGATTTTTTTTTATATAATTAATTAATGTTAGACCGTGGTTTAAACCATGCTTGCGAGTGGCGCATGACCATATCATTGTATTATATATTTTTTAAATATATTTTGATATTTCTAATTACCCCTCCTTGAATGAAAATCGCGTAGAAATAGCAACCCCTGTAGTTAGAGAGAGATTCATTGGAATGAATTGAATTTTCATTAAAAATGCATGTTATCATACTTAAATAACTGTTAACATTATTCATTCATATTTATTTTCAAAGCTTAACACATTTCAAAGAATCTCTTTTATTCTAAATTTCCACAGTGTGTTTACTTGCCTAGTAGCTATAGCGGAAATCTTTACCTGTAATTTCTTTATTTACCTCTTTCCTTTAGACTGGGTTTTGTAAAACATATAAGTACAATTTATGAAGCCCAGTTATATCTAATGCACGCTTAGACCTGAAGCGGCTACTCAGGGAGATGTAAACATAAAGAAAACACAGCCACGATATCATTTATTAACGGTATAGAAAATGAACGCCGCAAATTAAAAACTATTACATTTATAATGTAACAAGTTAAACTACATAATATTAATAGTAAAACCAAGTAGGATTTAGGAGGTTTTATCAGGATATACAATCTTTTGAGATTAATGTTGTTACCAAAGGACGAAGAGGTTTTACACATTGAATCTAGTATATTTGTTGTGTGGTGTGTTAACTGTAATGTTGGTCTCCCTGCGCGCTTACCTCGCTGTGTTGGCAGCGCTCGGCGGGAGACTACCTCGTGCCACTCTCACCTCAGGACACGCCGACAAACGCTAGGTAACAATCCTAGAAGGTTGGCAGTACTGAATAAGCTATCGGAAACAAAAAAGTCTGTAAAAACACAACGTTAAAGTTAAATGAAAATAATAATAAAGAATAAAATATTAAAAACTATGCAAATCATTTCAAGTAATATCCAATATTGTATAATTTGATTCAAAAAATTAAAACGAATATCATAATTTTTTGATGACAAACAAACTGCCAGTCTTCTTATTTATTTAACGATCATTTTAATTATTTAATAATATTCCAAATTCACTACATGACGGCCTTACGATATTAATTGGTATGTTATTATAATAAATTGTTACGCTAATCTGGTAACTCTTAAAAATGTAAGCATTTTTCCAAGCATTATTTGTTTTTTCAAAACAAAATGTATTTTTAAAAGGAATCAGATTTTTTCTAAATTTTCCTTATTTGTTAAAAAAGTGTATAAACAAAATAAATGATGATGCAAAGATAATGTGGAAAATTTAGAAGTCTTCAAAATTAACAAGTCCCAACAGCTCTACAAACGAGCGTAGGCATGCCTAGTGACTTCCCCCACAGTTTTTTTTTCATAAATAACAAAGATAATTAATAATTACTGCAAATTAATAACAAGATATAAATCAGAACATAGTAAATAGTCGAAATTAAAATTGGGAATATATTTGAAATTGACAAATATTTATTTGGTTTAGAAAACATGAATTTTAAAAAGAACACCACATTATACTTCCACTTTTTCGAATTGAAACAAGTTTATGAGAAAATAAGTACATTGTAATATATTCTAGCTCAATGGATCACTTGGTACCTCATAGCAAAACGCTAACGGCGGCGAAGAAAGCAGAAATGGAGGATTCACAATATCAACCTCTTCTGAAAGGTATTTATAAATATAGAAGTGTCAAAATAGAAAATAACATAAGTTATCACACTTCTTTTATTTGAAACACACTCAAATCTCCCCAAAATCCAGCATCACAAGAATATGGCAACATTCCAATGGCGTCGTTGAACGCGAACGGGAACGCAAGACGCGACGCCTCAAATGCTTCCGCCGCCGAGACAAGGACAATCACAAAATTTCAGCCGTCTAACTCTACTGATAGGTGAGAAATATTTATAAATAACCAGCTCTTATACGACACTGAATAGCTAAGTATTTATAACTCGTCATATATTTTTAACACGAATCACTCAAAAACTATACTTTCAAAATAGTGGCACTTATCAGGCCCAGTGTAGCTATGAACCTTCGTATCTACAAAAAAAATATTTTATGCGAATCCCATCCAATGTTTCAGAAGTTGCAAAACAAGGGCATTGACGGTTATATACACATAAACATACATTTTAATAAAGTTGCAAGGACCCTATCATCATCTTTAAGACAATTGTTTTTTAATTATAACCATGACCTATTTCCTCAAATATCATCTTCCTACAGGTTACTAAGTTCGTTAGATGGCAAGATAGAGGAAGATGCGGAGACAGCTTCAGAGACAGACGAGAAGCCCGTGATCTGGGAGACTTCGTTCACTGAAACGAAGCCGGAACCGATAATTGAACCCGGACCCATTGTAAGTATTTAAGCCTCTAATATAATTAGCTTATTAATTTTTTTAAGAAATATTATATGGTTTACTATTCTGGTAGAAATGTAAAATTTGTTAATGTAATAAAGCAATAAATGTAGATATAAGGTAAGATAGACTTTATTAAAGCTTTTCATCAAGTTAAAAGCTTTTGAAAACAAGAGTTTTGCATGGCATATATTTAAAAATAATCTAAACTCTATATAGCTGGTCAGGTAAAAGGGTTAGGTTTCCTGTATTTTAATGCACTTAGTTTTTTCATTATCTATAAAGCTAATTGTATATATTTATATATATTAACTATTTACATTGAAGATATTATTATTATTTATACTCTAGGTTACATTAAAAGTATTAGTCACTGCTTCAAATGTAGATCACGTTATTTATTCACAGGTCGAGAAACTGATAAGTATAACACCAACATCACCAAAACCACCCGAAAATATCCTATCAATTGCGATAGATTCCACAAATATCATAGACAAAACGAATAAAATACACCTTATACCAGAGAATAAATCGGCACCTATCGCTTCCCCTGACCCTCCTCGGATCAATGCTTGGAACAGAGATCCACCGACTCTTCAACCAAAACCCAAACCGTTTTGCTTAGACGCCGCTCAATTAGAACAAAACCTTAACGCACTTAAGAAAAACAGCGGTTCAGTGAATCTCACAACGATGAACACCATGAAGGTGTTGCCGCCATATATTAATGTGGTAACACCAAATAAGATATCAGAAGCAAAGACTATCCAAATAGATCCCAAAAAGGCTGTCATTCACGATCTCCAATCACCGAGTGAACCTGAGAAAAAGGAAGAGAAGGGAAAATTAAAACAATCAAGTTCGGCTGCCAGTTTACTAAATGGACCCTTGACTGACCTTCCGTATGCTGACAGTGACAATGCATCTTCAAGTTCAGGCAGCAACACGCAGAATGCACTAAATAATAAAAAGAATAAAAACTACTCTGAAGTTGTAATCGGGAACGGTAAGAAAAGTGTTACTAAACAGGGTAGTAATGGCGGGGAATTCGGTGAATCGGAAATTAGTTGTTAAGGACAAAATGGCCGTCTAACGAACGTTATAAATTTGGTTGTGGTGCAGTGTAGTGGCGCCGGTCGGAGATATATTTAAAATTAGAACAATTGTCTATGGATTGTAAATATTATCTGTTTTAATAAATTAAACTTTACTGGGAAAATTGTCTTTGTCTATATTTGATTTTGACTTTTACACTTTATTATAGTCTATTATTTTTAAAATGCTTCCTAGTGCTTCTTATAATTAATATAGTATTATAGTATCACTAATCAATTTGCTCAATATGTTGCCAAAGATACAATAATTATTTACGATAAAGATACAATAAAGATTTTTATACTTCAACAATATTACAAAGTTATGTACGTTAATGAATTTTGAATAAAATTATATAGTCTGTTACGCAAACAAAAGACTCCATGCCAAATAAAGAAATAGAATGTCGTTTTAGCACATATAATTATTTAAAAGATATTTCCTTCAAGTTTCTTACTGATACTGTTAAAACTAGATATTAACCATTAAAATTTAATGATTTAAAAAATATTTTGTAAGTAATATAAACACATAGAGTACGTAGTAATGCTTCAACATTTGTAAATATATATTAAACGGTAGTGATTTGTGTACATCCGCCCCGGCTTAGGTAGAATAAGTGTATATTAAATAAATTGACAAATTTATTATGTTAAATTTAGGAGTAGAATAACGCATCTTTATATTAAAAAAATACTATCCATCATGTATTTTTTGTTCGTTTCTTTTAAAAGTAATAGTTTAAAAACACTATTAAATCCATAAAAAATACATTTAGACAATATATATATATATATTGTCTAAATGTATGCATATAGAGTTATTATACATAAATAATATATATATATATATATATGTTACTGACAAATGTGTAAATCACATATGTGGATGCTTTAATTAAATTATAAGATAGATGTAAGAATGTAATAAAACACTAATTTTGTTTAGCAGTAGTGCCAACATTGTATTTATTTTGCTAACAGTATCAAGTATGAATCAAATCTATTAAAATTTAAAGCATTTATTTTCTTACTTAATTTGGGGCATGAAATGACAGGGTATTATGACTGTTACTTTGAAATTTTGTATCAAAAACATTAATATTGAAGTTAAAACGAAACCCGTCTTCTATAATTGTTGACATTTATTAATTAAAGTATAAAGGTAACATGCTAATTTTACATATTGTTATTTAAAAATTGAAACAAATTATACTTTCGTTATACGAGAAATAAATTATTCATAACATTTAGAATGTATAACATATAAATGTAATGTTTGTTGAGTGCCCGATATTTTTTGTGGTTTTATTCAATGTAGTTATAATTAATATTTAGAAGTTGGTACTTTTGAATCTTTTTTTGCTTCTAGTTACAAAGGAATGGGTAACGTAAAGGTGTGTTACTATAAGGCTTATTACATTTTCCTAAACTCAAGTATCCTACTTCCTACTTTCATAAGAGGATTGTAATCAATCTCTTGGTTAAATTATTGAATAAATCAGATTAGGAATATGTAAATTTAGAAATATTTTAAAGTTAAAATAATGCGATAACATAACGGGAAATACGATAAATGGATAGCTTATTCCAAGCACAGAATCTTATACTCCGAAATCAACGTTTATTCTATCCTAACAAGGATAGGACAATTATACTTGAGCTCATTTAGTAATTGAGCTGTAAAGGATCATTTAATTTAGGAAGATGTAATAATATTTTTAAAAAATATATATCATTTATTTTGCTGATTATTTTAGAAAACCTTATTGGTTATAAGAATAAGAATAAGATCATAAAATTAATTATTATTTTAATGCGCACAACTAATAAGCAATGCTTATTTTTCATCAATAAAGCACAAACAATAGTACCAACTTCTAAATTCTTAACTAAATTTACTATCTAATGTAAACTAGAAAGATTATGTAAATAACAGATATCGAAATTATTGTAATAATATAAAGCACTGGCTATTTGTTTGTTTTATAACAAATATTTTAGCATCTAAGTTTGTAAAAGAAAGCTGTTTATTTTTAATATATCTTGTGTGCTGATCGACAAAAGTTTATTGAAACATGTCTCGTGTAAATTTAGCTGTCATTCTCGTTTCTAAACTACCGAACATGTTTTAACTGTCACTTCTAACGTTGCTCAAATTAGTATTAATTTAATTTCTTAAATAATAACAATTTCTTTATTCATGAGAATTGTGGTTGTGACTTGTTATAACGTGGAGAAAACAGTTCCTTCTTTTAAGTGACTCTGATAAGTTCTTTTATCTAATACTAGTCGTACTGTTTGAAACAACGAAATTTATTAAGTTTTTTTGCTAATTTAATTTGTCATCACCATTATTAATTATTGTATGTTAAAAATAATATAAATTACTCAATTGGGAAAGTTAAGAGTAAATCGAAGTTAACAATTAACATGGTATGCTATATTATATTAAATCTTAATAATAAATGTACAATACTTGTTGTTTTATTTAAACCTTTAATTAAGGAAAACAAAAATAGGAAATAAAAGTCTAGATCATATTTGTATTATTTTATTTAACTATTAAAACAATACTTCAATGAAATGCTAAACATCAAGTACAAATCCTATGGGATTGCTTTATAAACTAAAGCGGGGCTTACTAATTTATTTATTTACTTTAATTAATTAATTCACTGAACTACAAGGAATAGAAAAAGTAAAGTGGTCAAATTAAATACTGACAAAAAAACAAATTCCAAACTGAGATCAATAGTTTTAGGTTTATATTCACCACTTTACTTGCTTAGCAAAACTATTTGTACATAAAATACTGGACCATTTGTTTGAAATCTGCAATGAGAGTGAACCAAACTAAGAAAAATCGAAATTGATACCGGATCCCTTAAACTGTTACTGAATTCATAAACAACAAAAATACAAAATTTTTAACTGATTTAAATATTAAAATTTCTATGATAATGTAAATTAAGTATAAGTAATTCATGTAATAAATATATTTAGGTAAAATAATGAGTATTTTAAAAATAAGTGTTATTAGAAAAATATAAATTCCGAGTAAATTAATATTATATATATAATTGGATATAAAATAGACATATATCTAGAATAATAATATGTGTGTGAGTTGTTGAAATACTATTTTAGTGGACAGCAGCGTTTAGCAAAAATTTCAGTATTACCAATTATTATAATACTATTCAATATCAAACACACTTTAGTTTTTAATTCGTTTTTTAGTTTAGAGAACCATAAAAATAAACATTGGCTGCATTAACTATCGAAGAATGATTGGGCAGTTTATTCTATAGTTATTTAAGCTTTAGCTGGGCTTGTTTTATATAAAAACTGCTATTTTATTAAAAAAAAAAAGATTATATAATAAACGTATCTTAATATCCGAAAAATTAAAAAAAAATCTCTTATGACAGAATACAATAAACAAAAGTAAAAATACAGATTGCAAACTGTAAAAGTATTTGCAATTTGAATTGTGATGATACCAATTGCATGAATTTATCCTACAGTTAAAACATATTTAAATAAATCGATGTATGAATGATATGAGCAACTAAGTATACATAGTAACACTAATATATAAAAACGTTGGTAAGTCCATTACAAAGACTACACGAACAATTTACATTATGATATATTTTCATTATAATGACTATATGTGCTTCAAATAAAGACAATCCTTATAAATATGACTAAATAACATTTACAAAGTTTCAGTTGCAATACAAATAAAACTTAATAAAAATATTTTGTGCAATTGAGGAATAAAAAAATTGCATCTTCCCAAAACCGCAAAATTACAAAAAAACACATTTTGGCGGTCAAAAGTTATAAATATCAAACTGACATTTTTGATTCCAATACGCGGTACATCGGAAGCAAGCTTAAAGCGGATCTACATTTAAGTCAATTTTCTATTAACATTCAACAATCATCTCACTCGTCAGTCGTCACATCTATTCTGGCGGCAAATGTGACATATGTTAATCATCTTAGACGTTTTAAAAACCAAGTGTCTAAATTTCATCTAGTTTCGTCGTTTCACGGATAATTTTATTACGTTCAGAAATCGTTATCGCTGGAAGCGTCGTAGGTCTCGTTGATCAGTGGTTGCGGCTGATACCGTACAGTGGGCGACAACACTGGTCCATGGAACGACTGGGAACGTAACACGCTACTGTGGAAATAATTTGATTATATGTATTTATAGAATATGTTGGTAGTAGCTTTTCTTTTATTTTCAAGCGAAAATGTTTATAAGAAAGCGATTAAGAGGAAAAAATCTTAAATTATTTATTTAATTAAATTTATTATTTATTTAACTATAGCTATAGTAAAAATGTTATTAAATTAAAATATCCATAACAACCTATAACTAAGATTTATCCTATATAATAAATCTATAAATATTTTTAAAATCTCCATGGTATGAAAAAAACCATCTATCTTTAAATATGTTCTAAATTTACACTATCCTGTGCCTAATCAAAAAAATATTACAACTATGGAATAGTTAATAATAAAATATTCACATCTATTAATAACATTATATGAGTTAATATAAGTAATAAAAGCTTGAAGCGCTAAAATATACATAAATAGGTTATATTTTTTTTTTTTCGCATATTTACTTAATAAAGCAATATCCCATGACAACATCCTTGATTTTTCATACATAGTATGTATTTTTAAAATAATAAACCTACAAATACTTATATAATTATAACCAAATACAACTTAAATGAAAAACCAAGATGTTAAGAAATTATTGTGAAAAGCATTTCGTAAGCTTTTAGAAAAGTGACAGTTATATTATTATTTCCCGATGCACCAAAAGTCATTTTGACATCTGTCAATCAGACATCTCTCATTTACCTTAAAATGGCTGCCCTTGACACTTTATCCAGAATTGCATGCATTTTGGGATTTGTCACGCTCTAGAATTTCAGAATGTATTTATTCGTTAATTTTTAAAATAATCTAATTATAAAAATCATAAGAAATTTGCAGAAATAATATTATCGTTATAAAGCAATATAATATTCTACGCTTCATAATATTTATGAATACAAATAAACTTAGATAAATTATAATGAAGAATACTTATTTAACAATACTGACTTTGTCTGTAATTTCGCATTATTAACGGTTGAGTTAAAATTTTGAACCTAGTATAGTTTTTAATTATACATAATTCCATTAAATAATACAACAAAAAAAACCAGATATCTGTTTTTCTGTTACTTTAATGACAAAATCGATTTATATTTAGTTATTTTTAAATACTTCTTTATTTGTGTATAACAAGCTACACTATCTAGTCTATATGTGTGTGTAAATTCAGTCTGAATGCGATAATATCATAAACATATGATTTTCAGATTTTTAACAATGAATACAGTGATAACGTAAAAAGTTGCAATATAATTTATAACAATTTATAAATATATTTCAAATACGGTTAAAAAAAATAATGTTTTGTTTTCCTGGTCTAATTAAGAAAATACTATTTTCCTTTGATATCTTGCGTTATTTTTTTAACAAAGTAGAGTATTTACATTTAGCCCTTTGTTCTTTCCATATATTTATATTTTAGATAGCACTAAGAATATCAAATTGTATACTTTTTAAATCTTGTTCAATAAACTTCATAGCACCATGATAAAAAAGATTTTCCGCATCTGACACCTTTGTCATTCCAAATTCGCTGTTTTAGAAAAAAATACCACTAAAAATGAACATTTCATTTAATGTAGAATTCGGAAATTTTGAGAACTGCATAAACTAAAATCCATAAGCTAGACAGCTCTCCTAGCAAATTTATAAATAAGTCCATTAAAGAATTCCTCAAATAATTACAATATTAATTTCTTATTGAAATGTCAAAACTATTACCGAAATTAGACAGTATTTCTAGTAGCAACATTGACCTTAGACTATGTATAAACAAAACAACATTGCCATATTAAAATACCCAAGACAAAACGACCCCAGACACGGCCATGTTGGTCATGGCCTTGGCCATATTTGTCATGGCCTTGGCCATATTGGTCATAAGCTTGGCCATATTGGCTGTGTCACCGTACCTGGCAGTCTTCCCTGTCTTGGCTTGTGCGGCCGCCTTACGTGGGTCATAGGACGCCCGTCGCTTCCACTTCTCTAACTCTTGCTTCTTTAGTTCTGGAAAATAATATATTCAAAAAATAAAATTAAAATTAGTCAATTAAATACTTGGAATATATTTTGTTATATATTATACGAAAGAATACACTGTCGGTCAATAAGGTGAAGAAATAGGGTTTGTATAATTATCGTTATTGTAATAGTGAAATGGAGCTATTCAACTAAAAAAAAGTTTAATTAATAAATATAATTATTATTAATGCATAATTATATAGAAGGAAGTAAAAAACTTATTTTTATTTAAATAAGAAGTACTAGAAAATAATAAACGAAATAATAATTAATTTACTATATAGTACTTTATAAGAAATAGTGTAAAACTACAATATTAAAAACGAAATAACACTAACCCATCTCATAATGTTGTGCACTTCCCTTGCTAACTTCCTTCTTCTCACAGTTGTTCAAGACACCGACATATGTCTTGCTAGGATCCCTCCTCAGGAAGTTCTTGGGAGATGATTCAGACTTGTACTTAGATATATCTAGGTATCTAGGCTGTATTGGCTCTTTAGGCTTCTTACTGATGGAGGTTGTCGAGGATGACATTGAATAATCACCGCTGTACCTGAAATGTAAAATTATTACTACATTATACTAGGTTGACGACATCCATTCCGTAAGTTGAGTGCAGATTCTATTATTTTATTTGTAAATTTTGTTAATTTTTTTTGGCTATCATTCCTCAAGCATTGTTGCTAAACCATCGATCGATAAACCATCGTTCGATAAAGCTGCTATCAAATAAAAACAAAACCCGATGACAATCGGTTTAGCAGTTCAGGAGAAGCATGAATATATCAATACATATATTAATATGTCATTACAAATCAATTTGAAAAACACTACAATGACAAATATCAAAATTAGACTCAAGACAACTACAAGTTAATCACTTTCACAAAAAAAAAAAGTAATCACCTCTGTTTTGGCTGAACCTTCTTCCCCTGTCTCATAACTGGTGCACTCTCGGGTCCACTCTCCTCAGTGTCGCTTTTGTGACTGAAAATGGAGGAGTTCCGTGGACTGCTACCGTTGGTGGTGGAGTTGGTGTCCGAGTCTACTATGAAGGTCTTCCGCTTGTCTGTAGGATCCGGGGTGTGCTTGGTTTTCTGCTCGCGACGTTTGGGCTTTTCTTGGGGTGGATTTATCTAGAAGGATGTTAATTTCAGTTTATATTTATATATTAACCAATTAGGTTTGGTTTTTTTCTTCAATTCGAAGAACGAGCTCGCAAACAGTTATTTTTTTTTATACATCCCTTATTTGTATTTTTTCATAAATCCCAAAACTACAAACCAACTACTCACCTGGTAATGTACAACAAAGTCCCTTCGCAACTCGAGATCTAGGATGTCGGAGTGCGTGGAGGTGATCATGTCAGCGGGGGTCTCCTCCTCCGAGGAGTACTCCAGCATATGGGTGTGGAAGGACTGTGAGCGGTGCACGGGGGAAGAATGGCTGTGAAAAATTTAAAGATTGAGGACAAAAGTAAAAAATATAATATTTAAACGGGTTTTTTATATACTCCCAAACTAACTGATACGGTTCTCGGAATGGTTTGATAGAAATATATTTATTTTATTTAGCAAATTAACTCTTCTGTTTGTTTTATTTTAAATAATTGACATATATTCATATATCCGTAAATCCATGATCTGATAGAATATCACCTATCACCGTGAAGTAGCAACTCATAAAATATCCCTTTTGGAGCAATCCCCTAACGTTGACTTATAGTCAAGAAGATTATATGATTGTTAGTACTCTCTACTAAATATTTTGTTACCTTGGAGAGCTAAGATCATCCTTGTTACACTCCTGTCTTCTTGCTATTTGCTGTTTCTTTTTGCCCTCCTGGGCAGCTTTCATAGGATCGTAGGAAGATCTTTTCTTCCAGTTGGAGAATTCCACCTCCTTAGTGGCGAGTGCTGATGATGAGCGGTGTTGGCTGGGTTTCTTTTGGCCTTGAAACGAATTGAGTATAATCATATTACGACTTGTTTGGATTTCATTACATTGTATAAAAATAATTAACTATAGTCGTGAAATGTCATCTGATATAAATATATTGAACTGAAATTTTAATTTCACAATGTAATTTAGTGACATCTGTTGTTTTGGTAGCATTTATTTATAGTTTTGAAAGTGTTCATCAAGTTATTAATCAAAAACGTCGGCTAAGCCTTAATAAACGTTGAATTCGTATTAGTAAGTTAAGAATTACATTTACTTCCCTACAAAATGAAAACGTAATGGTTTGATAATATTGGCTGTATTCATGTAAATTTTAATTGGTTTTAGAACTACCGAAAGATCAAAACTTTGGTCACTTTTCCTTGACACGTAAAGAGCCGGAACTAAAGATAAAAACGACGTTATCAAGACAATGGTTTCTTTCTAACGTCAAAATCGATCCTTGAATATAATCGATTCGACACAGCTTATCGATGTCAATATAACAATGTAGTTTCACGTGTCTTTTGTATTGTTCTTTGTTTTTAAAATATAGGTACTAGTCTTTGCCCACGGCTCTGATGACGAATCATTATTATTAATAGCCAGTCCACAACCAGTAGTTTACTTAAGCACTTTTTGACAGTAAAGTAACCTACATTTTGGTAATACATATGTCATTTTGATTCATGTATAGAGAATTTAATATTAAGTTACTTACAGCGCTGTCTATAGGATGCTAGCTAAGTTATCAACTACTGTGCTCGATAAAACAAGTATTTATAAGAGGAAACCAAATTTCTTAGACTTTTTTATAAAGCTATTGCCAACAAACGACTGATATGCAATTTTTGAATATAAAGTTTCAGTAGTTTCCTTACCTTTTTCCTGAGGTTTAGGATGAACTTCCCTAGTAGAAGATCTAGATTTAGTCAGTCTGTTCAGGACGGCTTGTCTTGTTGGCTCCGAAATCCTCCGACTCTGGTGATTGGCTGGTTTTGTTCTCTCCTCCCTCGACATTGGGGGTTCAGACATACGTGTGTTCAAACCTTTTTCCTTACTGGAAACTCTAACTGAAGCTCTCACCAATCCTGGTCCAAATTTCCTTTGCATTTCCGGAGTATTCGGACATCTCGGCGAATTGGAGGGTACAATGGATTTTAAATCTGGATATTGCATTCTTTCCCTGTGGAGGGGACGTTTCATTCTTATTTCCTGGGATTTACCAAACGATCCATTATCAGATTCATCTGAATAGTCTTTATATTCCTCAGACTGACCGCTGGACCTCCTGGAGACCAACCTGGGTTCTATATGATTGTTATTTCTATTCACTGTGCTAAAAGAACTCGAGCGTTTTATATTTCCAACGGCCATATTTGTGTACATCGGTTTCTGTTTCCCATCACTCAACACTCTAGCATGAGATTTCTTTGTATCCAAGCAACGAGTTGGATCGATTCTGAACGTCTTTGCTTCTAAAGCATTATTTTTCAGCACAGTTTTAAGACAAACGTTACGATTTGCATTGCTGATATCACTCGCAATGTATTCAATAGGATTTTTACTATCAAACGATTTATGTCTCGTGTGAGTCTTTCTGTTTGGTGACAAAACAGCGTGAACATCATACTGTGGTCTGTGCGACAATGTTTTATCATCTGAACTGTTACTCAACAAACCTCTGTCTGAATTTGGACTATTCATGTTTGAATCGTGCCTCGTATCTTGTTCTAACGATCTTGTTGCGCTGTTGATTAGAATCTTAGTTGTCTCCGGCACTTTCGTAGATCCAGTGATAACGTAGTGCCCTGGACTTCTCAAGGGGCTACTGCCACCAGAAGTTTCTTTTCTTCTAAGACGGTAGTTAAGTGAATTGGACCTACTAAGTTGTGATAATGGAAGTCTAGAAACCAAGGTCTTCTCGCTGATGAGACTGGTTGTAAGCTGATTTGGAATGTAAGTATTGTTTTTGGACGAGTGTAATTTTGCTTGTAAATTAGTGATCGCATTTTGAGTTTTAACCAGATAGGATTCCGTATCTTGCTGCGGTATAAGATCCTGAAACAAGGAAAGGAATATATAAATCAAGTGTATATGAAAGAGACAGCTGTATTTTAAACTTCTTAAATTATTACCATATTCACTCAAATTACAATTATATTATGTAATTGGATGATTATTTTTAATGTTAATCACCAAATCTAATTAGCTCTAAATATATTTGATATTATAACAATTAAAAAATATTAAATACTAATAAAACTGAAATTACAATTCTTTACTTAATCTATTTTTAATAACTTCCGGTATTGCAAGAGTGAGAAATACGTAACCTGGCACGAACTACGGAAGAGGTTTTACTTACTACGTGTTTTTTCGGTTTTATTTTAGAATATTTTAATTAATCTGATTATACTTCGATATGCAAAGACACTGTCTGTCCGTGCGTTTATAATTGGATAACCATTGTACGTAAAGTATTAATTTTATAGTATGGAATATGGAATTACTTTATCTGGTAAGATTTTAAGGTATAGGATACTAATGGCTACATTAATTGTATCAAAAGTACAGCTGATAATTTATCAGCATGGCGGAATAGCGGCGGCGGCATGACGGAAGAAATAGCAAATTAGGCTACCCATCTGTCTTGCTCTTTTATGTGTGATAAAACAGAGATAAGTATGGGTCTCTCATCTTCCCTTTTTAGGGTTCCGTACCCAAAGGGTAAAAAACGGAACCCTATTACTAAGACTCCGATGTCCGTCCGTCCGTCCGTCCGTCCGTCCGTCTGTCTGTCACGAGGCTGTATCTCATGAACCGTTATAGTTAGAGAGTTGAAATTTTCACAGATGATGTATTTCTGTTGCCGCTATAACAACAAATACTAAAAACTAGAATAATATAATTATTTAAGGGGGCTCCCATACAACAAACGTGATTTTTTTTTGTTTGTCTATATGTCATGAACTTTTATAGCTAGATAGTTGAAATCTTCACAGATGATGTATTTCTGCTGCCGCAATAAAATCTGATACTAAAAACGTAAATAATATAAATATTAAGGGGGGCTCCCATACAACAAACGTTACTTTTTTTTGGTCGATATTAATAACGGCAACAAGTATCCGATTGAATTATCCACAAAATATTTTGTTATGTAAGTATAGGTAATATTATATTACTTACTTTACAAATTAAATAAAAAAAAAAAAAACAAAAAAGCGAATTCGGGTTGGTGTCAGGATCGAACTGATACCCTGATCGTTGTAAGGCGCACCCGTAAACCTTTTAGCTAACAGAGCTTACCGTCAATCATCGATTTTTTGCATGCTATTCAACTTTTTATTCAATTTAAATAAACGTTATACAACAAACATGATTTAATTGTTCGATATTAATGACGGTAACAGATAGACGCTTTAAATCTTCATATAGTATTTAGTTTTCTCTTCACTGTAAAAATAAAAATGATAATTACTTTTTTTAAAGAGATAATAATAGTACGGAACCCTTCGTGCGCGAGTCCGACTCGCACTTGGCCGGTTTTTTTATTATTAGTAAGCCTATTTCTGCCCTACTCTATGTATAATAACTCTATGAGACGAAGTCGCGAAATACAGATAGTGTTATAAAATGCAGTCACTGAAAAGCAATCTTCTCGTGTACGGAAGTGTCTATGCGTGATGTTACACTGTAAAATTTATTTTACTAGTCATTTAGAACTATTGCATAACAATTATATCGTCCAAATTATATAATAGATCCATTAAATCACTCGAAAAGCGTAACTTTTTATTTACATATAAATATATACATGTAATATATTAGGTATATAATAGATAAAATCTATATAGATATTATTTATATAATAGATAAAATGATAGATAACATACAAATATGTCCTGTCAGTGTGTTGGCTAGTAACCCTGACTGCTGAACCACAGGTTGTGGGTTCTATTCCCACATTGGACAATTCTATGTGTGATCCAGAAATTGTTCCGAGTGTAAAATAACTTTGTAACTGATAATTATGTGTTTGTGAAGTCTCTTAAGTGTATTAGTGTAGCTCTACGTCAACCTATGAAGTACAAAGAAATACAATATAATAGTATTTATATGAAGACTATTTATATAACATATTTCACTATAAGAAAGTGCTTGTGTATTCAAACGTATAAGTGCCAGTATAGAGGTTCTATAGGTTTATGATTTTTTTTATCTTATTTATTACACAGTGATAATAATCTCTAATGGGAGTGTTTAATTAAAAAAAAAAGAAAAATCTTTAGATATTGACATTAAACGTCAAAAATTTTGGTAATACACAAAATAAATAATAACAGTTATCAATCCAACCTTGATAATCTACTTTCTCTGACCTATTGATGCCAATAATGGTCCTTCCGGTGCGAGCTGACTTTATACCGACTTAATTAAAAGATAATAAGTTCAATAATATATAGTATATATGTATGTATGTATGTGTTTACTATATAGTATTATAAAATCTTAAAACAGATATTATCCGCAAACACACAAAAATAACATATATATGGTCGAATTGAGTAAGTCCGTTGATAATAGTCAATTATTATTTAAAATTTTTGACAATATTTTACTTTGATTGTTATTATTAAAATACCACTTTGGATCGGTTTCGAGAAGGAAAAGTGAGCCGCGGTTTGAGAACACTGTCAAGAGTTGCGATTCGTATATTATTCATTATTGTGTTTGGTCAATCAGTTCACGACAAAAAAAAAAAAAAAAAAACGGCTTTTATTAACAGATTAAATAATTATTATAATCAGCCTTTGAGAAAATGTATGGTATTTCAATAAAGCAACTTTATAACGAAAATAAACAAAAATCACCCCCTTCGTAATGAAATAATTTCCTCGAGTTCCGTTACAAAATCTTCGTTAATATGAGTCACGAAATAAATCAAGGTTCAACGTAACCAAATACGTATGTTATTTATAAAGATAAACATTGAATCACAATGAGTCATTTCTTGACTTGAGTCCTTATTTGGTTTATATTGCATTGTTGTATCTAGGATAAAAGAGATAACATCTTAAGGCTGTTTCTGAGATTAGCGTGCACAAACATACAGACATACACACGAACATACAAAATGCAAAAACTTTGTTTTAGGTTCTCTTGCTTATATAAAGGTCCCCCTGTATGAATTTTTTAAAATATTTTTTTTTTCGTGTTGTGTGCACAACTAAAAGACAAACAGATAAACAGACAAAGATTTTAAAAATGCTGAAAATGGATTCTGTTATTTATCACTTCAGATCAATGTACAAAGACTACTCCTCTACAGATTTATTACATGTATAGAATAAAATTTTCATGGTACCTATTACGTGATTGCCATAAAGTGACATAACTTTTTTATGTCTTAACCGATTTAGATGAAATAAACTCTAAATGATAAGTGAAGACTGTGATAATATATTCATCCTGAAAACCGCATTCAAATTGGTTGAGCCGTTTCTGAGATTAGTGTGCACAAACATACAGATAAACTGAAAAACCATTGTTTTGGGTTCTTTTGCTCCCCATGCTGTTTTTTCTTTATTATTTTACATGTACAGAAATGGATCAATGACAATTTTATTATATGTATCTCTTTATAGGTCTAATAGTGCACTGTAGATTGAATAATGAAATGTGCCCATAACACAAAACTTTTATTCGAATATTATTATTTTATAAAAACTATAACAGTACTATAAGAGTCACAAGACATAGCCATGGGAGTTAGTCGTATTAAAGAACAAAATCTCTCACTATATTGAAAACAATGAGACGAAAAAACCACACGTTTTATCATTATTTATTGTCAACTTGGCGCATATGATTCAAAAATGTGTTATTTGCAGACGGATGTTTGACAATAATATATTAAGGAATTATTGAATAATATTTGAGTTTTAACAAACAAGTCTTGCCCTTTAATAATATAATAAGTAATTATTTATATAGTAATTTAATTGTTTTAGTATACTATGTGTTGTATAATATATAAATATTCTGTTTAATTAAGTGTAATAACATCTGCTTTTTACGAGGATAGTAATTTAATACCTGACAGCTGTGGTATTAAGAAGCAACAGGTTTGAATCGGTTTAATGTATTCCATAATTAATTATAAAGCGATTTTAAATTGAATATAATATAAATAATAAGAACACAAACTACATAGTCAAAGGTAGAGTATACTCTATGGTAGAAGCAGGTTAAACAATAAATTTAAAATAAAAGATGGCGGTTAAGTAAAAAATATTCGATTCAGTAAATTAATTAACACATATGATATACCGACATACTGACCTAAACATAACTTTTATACCACTAATTTAGTCTACTCAAGAGACTACCGTTATTTAGCACACTTCAAAATATAATCGATGACTAAAAGAGAAGAAAAAAAAGTAAAGAGGTTTTATGTACAATGAAATAAATCACCCTTATACCTGGTTATATGATTACTTTTCATATACTTATATATTGCATGTCATTAATTAACATTGTAAACGTGATATGACGAAGGACTGTCGCAGGAAGTGACGTCACATACAGGTGCGAACCCTACACCTTGCGTGTGGTACAAGTTAAAAGCTCCTGAGATGGTATAATTTTATAAAAAATCTATGATACTTGGCTATCATCTATATGTGAATAATGTTTTCTAATTATTATTATGTCATATCTTTAACACACAATCTATATCTAACATATTATATAGATAGTTTCCAATTTTACTCCATACTGCAAAGTTGGAAACATTGGTTAGGATTTTCTAAAGAAGCCTAATGAATGTTACCACCGTCCGAAATAAGACGATCCTATAAAGAATGCTTAATTCACAAAGACAGGTAATACTGTAGCTCAATTAGTAGAGCGACAGGACGATTTCCTAGACGCCGCAGGTTTAAGTCGAGTATCGAGCCGAAGCGATGGATTTGTCGTTGTTCAGAATTCTAATTTTAATTATTGTATCTTTTCTAAGTTCGATTAATAATCCAAACTTAAAATAACATGTAGATCCCTGCCTTAGCTCAAACGAAATCGCGGACAAGAACTTGTTTAGAAATAATTGTTTCGCAGAAAGATGTGATGTGTGTGCCTGTTATAAAGTCATTATTACAGGAAAATATATAGTTTGTAAGACGGGGAAACTTTAATCTTTAGATTAAATCTTGGTGTTAATTACAAAATCATGGCATCAGAATTACCTACACTAGATTATAATGTATATAAGATAAGATTGGTGTTATTATATTAAGTTGATTATTCTATAAAGAAGCACTTGGTTTACACTTCGCATCTGTTTTTATTTATTTTTACAGCGACAAACCAATTAATAACACCACAAAAACATTGTACACAACGAAAATGTAACACTGAAATCAATAGTTTCAATCAACCTTATTTAAAAAAAAAATAAAGTATATTTTTAAATTATTGTATTATTTCATAGTTATAATAAACCGATATAATCTCTTAACTTGGTTTAAGGACATAGACTCATAGCGTGACCGACAGACCGTGCATCCTCAACACAACACTTTATTTGTATATTTACATGTTTTAAATTAGCTTTAGATTATATTATTTCACAAAAGAACAGATGACGTATTTATACAACAGAATTAGAAATAAATAATCACTGACAAAATCACGATAATGTACCTAACTTTGCGATCTTTATCTGCCGATAACAGTCGTACTTTCATAATGCTTTTAAGATAAAATCAAATAAATATTATTATTTTTGACGTTAGTGATATTAATACCAAATACAAGCTATCACAAAATCTAAAAGAAAACATTTATATTTTAAGTTTTGTATATTTGGACAATTACTTTGTATACATTTTCACTAATAATAATGTACCTATTACCTATAATCTAAATAAGATTATATCCCTCATAATATTTTATTAATATAAACCACAAATACCTTCAATAATCCAATAGGTACCTTTAAAAATATTTAATTAAAATTGACAAAATACGATGATAATTAAAATATACTGTAAAAGTATTCAATCCTTTGCTCTTAAAATAAGTTTGAACTATCACTAAGATCTAATCTATTGCTATTAAAATACACACGATTAAACGCTGTCATTTGTGTAAAAATCGCATCAGCTTATGCCTTGTAACCCACAGGATACGTGCGCGTGTTTGCCCGACCGTGCGTCCTCATTACACCTTGCTTCTGTATGTATATATGAATAAGATAATATTGTTAGTGCGTATTTAATTGCTTACTTTCTTAAGGTAATCATAAAATTTAACTAAGAAGAGGGTTATTATGTAGTCTTAGATAATTGTTCATTCAAATTACTGTAGACTGTAGAAGTTTGTCAACATAGATAGAGATGTTTGAATTTGCGTATAATTATGTTAAACCATATAAAGGCGGGTAGACACGGTAGCTTAACTGGTAGATGGTCAGAAAGTTATCACACAGGTCGTAGGTTCGAGTCGTACGAAAATAATGTTTTTTTTATATAAAAAATAGGTTGAAATGTTTTAAGTAGTGATTGAAATTTTTTTTTTTCTAGATATGCTAACTTACATGTAAAAAAAATTTCGATGATAGATTTAACATTCATTAAAAAAATCAAATATAAATTAAATTCTAGTACATTATTATTAATTATGCTGTAACAAAATATAAGAAAATCCACATAAGATTAATAAAAGTTGGAAAGTCTACCCGTCATGGAGTCCGAGCACTTCCGTATCTCATGATATCTTGTCATCTCATTGTACTGTAGACATGTATTTAACTGTTCTATTTTATATTATATCTCGTAAAACATAACATTACAATAATTATTCCTAATTTTTAAAACAGTTCATCATCAATTTCCTAAAACATCGTAAAAAGGTCCGGGGTCCAAGAATTTTGTCTTTTGACATTTTAATAATATAAAAATGGCATCCGAAAATTCACGGTCAACTCAGTGTTACCAGGTTAAAGAAACTCTTTCAAAGTAATACAAACTGCATGCTAAAATATTACTTTATTACTTTGGATATTTTGTAACATATTATTTTAGAATGTCTGCCAAATAGAAAAATTTCAAGACACAATTAACATAAAAATCTAGGCAAAACGCAGACATGATTTTACGATTTCGCATAGTTATACGAAAATATTTTATTGCACAGTTCAGTCGTGGAGAGAAAGTTCTAATTTGGCTTTTATTTTTAATATAATTGTTAGGTTCTTGCTTTTTTTTTAATATTTTTAATATACAAGTCTTAGATTCTTCTTTATATTTTATGTTTACGTAATAAACATCGTTGCAACTTTTGAAAGACGGTTCTGACTTTTTTTTTCTGTGAACAAATGAACTTTAATGCTCGAGATCATTTTTGGGCGTTTCAATTTACGGCTACTGGAGGTGAAACTAACGGTTTGGCCAAGAATTTTGAGTGAGTCATTGAAGGTGTAGCATAAATTATTTATTGGAATTCCGATCAAATAAATAATACCTTTAATTTTGAATTAAAATACAACGGATGTAATAGCTTTCGTTATAAATAAGTCATACTAGGTATACTGCATAGATATGTATGTATGGCAACGGGATTCAGGAATGCTAACATTGTAGAAATCATTATAAAAACATTATAGATATCAATGTAAAAAGATTAAAAGAAGTTCACACAATATTCAACACTTTTTCATCATGCAAGCAGTGTCTAAATAATATTATGACATGATGACAAAATGGCGGCCTTGATAAACTATTATAACCAGACACAAAACAAACATTAATACAGCTGATTGGAACCCTATAATTATAATAGGAATAAATATTGAATTGAAATTATAAATTATTTTATTAAACTAAATTGTTTTAACATAATATTATTCACAATGGTCACAAATTATCTAACCTTCCAGGAAAATATCAACAATATTGTTAATGTATTTCAAATATAGCATTCCATTTTCAAGTAATAGACTAGGAAATATGTCAAACAGATTTTATTAAATTTAAACCTTATCCGATAGACTTAAAAAGCATTTTAGATTGTTCCATCCACTCCACTCCTTGCCGCAAGGCAATTTAATAAAATGTAGGTATCTGTTGTAGTTTTTATGTTATTTTATTGCGGTTATTTAGAAAGTGAGACCAAAATAGATTAGCCATCTGAGAACGATTAGTTCGAGGACAATTCTCTTTTATTTTATCTTGATTGAATCAAAATTCTTGTTATTTGCTAACCGAAAAAAAAATATATATATATAATATAGTCTATACATACATATCTACACAAATAGGCCAAATCATAAATACTAATTCCTACATGGTATTTTCGTCTGTTTGTACAATTGGCCAAAATATTTACATTGTTAAGTCTTCTTTTGTGGTAGTTTATCGTTTTACATCCGAAATAAAATCTGTACTGATCCAATTACTGTTAATAGAGAATAAAAAACAAACCGTTTCTTGATCCATCACAGCGAATAACCGACCTGTTGATTCAGTCTGTGGGAAGCCATTTAAG
Organism: Napeogenes sylphis; assembly: GCA_959347405.1. Classification (NCBI taxonomy): domain Eukaryota; kingdom Metazoa; phylum Arthropoda; class Insecta; order Lepidoptera; family Nymphalidae; genus Napeogenes; species Napeogenes sylphis. The sequence goes on along the minus strand of OY365781.1, from coordinate 8,258,982 downwards.
GCTTCCAAGCTCGGATTGTAGATTATTGATTTTGACCGAAAGTAAGTATAAAAGACTGGTTTTAATTATAAGAGGAAATCTCTTATTTTTAACTTGAACTTTACAATTACATATAATAAATGCATAACTGTCCCCTAGTACGAGTTTTAAAGTTACGAAAACTATGACGGTATATCAAATCGTAAAATTATTATACACTCCATGAATAACATACAATTATTATGCACTCTATGAATCAAAATCTATTGGGGTATTTAAAACAACTGTTAAAAATTTAATTTATCTTTAGTTATTTATAATCATATTTTTCAATAAATAACTCCAAAATAATATATTTTGTAACAGATTTTAAAATATGTCAATATATTTTCATAGAAGTTATAATAATTGTATGTTTTGATTTTACGATTTGATAAACTGTCATAGTTTTCGTAACGTCAAAAGTACTATTACTAGGAGTACAGTACGTATTTTGACATTTGCTGTGGATTCAAGATGGCTACTTATCAGCTTAGATTCACGGGAAACAGCTGGTTTATAATAAAAACATTGGAACATGTGTTTTCACAACGGGGTCGCCATGACGACCTTGAGTCGCTAAATTCTGTTATAGCTATTTATAAATAATTCAAAAGTGAATGTTATGACCTATTTTTCTAGAACGTAATGAAAACGATTTATTTACTATTTTGTCGAGTATATTTAGTATATGCTATTTTAAATACATTTTCCTTATTCCCATCTCCGATTATTGCAACTCACGAAATGATAGATCATAAAGAAAATATATTTGAAAATAGTTTAATTATAATGATGAATTTTTTTGAGTTTTAAAAAGAGTTTTCCGATACAAAGCTATAGATTTCAAATTATTTTTGACGTAAGGAAAATCATCTTACATGAGCGAAGCGTTGAAATGTCCAACTGTAGGCTAAACATAAAGTTCTGTTTTGGACTACGAAAAACTACGATATGAAGTCAGCTTTTGTATATTGAGTGAAGTTAAACCAGACACAGCATAAAATAATGTAGTTAATATAATCAAAAAAGATACATTTATATACTATATAAGAGTTTTCTATAAATAGCAACAAGACCGAATAGAAGAAAGAAAAACATAACGCGTTCCTTTAAAATTTGTCTAACGATGTGACAGCCACCATTGTTACGCATAGAGTTATTATTCATAGAATCCCTATTTACCCAAATAACCCAAATAACCCAGCTTTAAATGAGTCCTTTGATAAAAAGAGAAAGCAAATGAGGCTATCTGTCTCTCTCCTATATATGTGATTAGACAAAGATAAGTATGGGTCTCTAATTTTTCCTCTCTTATTTCGTGATAGACACTTACACTCACAGGCTCGCCTATGGCTCCCCCTACTCTATGTATAATAGCTCTATCGCATTTTGTAAGATCGTGTTTTGACACTTACATACATATAGAGAAGGCTCTTACTATAATCATCATTACTCTATAGTTAACATAGAACCTTCAGTAGTAAGATATAAATATAAAGATATTCCACAGATTAATCCTCCATATTGACTACTACATAATTATTAGACATAGATAAAAAATAATAAAACTGTAATTACTACAGATTACAAACATATTTAGCCCTCTATTTACAGCCATAAACTAAAATCAATATTAGAACGTATACGGTTGGATAACGTCCAAATTACTGTTATTATTGGCAACGAGTACAATAATCTATTTTAGTAATCATATTTTTTATTAAGACAATAAACTCAGATCCCAAACGCCCTTCAGACGCAGCTACCATCTGCCTGTCTGGATGTTTCTAACAAATGCAATTAAATATGAACACAAACATTCTGATTTGATTTATTAGGAACAATGTCGCTCGTAAAAGCTAGCAAAATAATAATCAGTATCAATAAGGTTTATAAAACAAATATAAAATAACAATGTTATCTTCATTTCTACTTGATATTATTAAAACAATGATAAATACGAGATATATATAATATATTAAATTGATAAAAAACATATTTTCCTACCTCTTTTTTAATATTCTTAAAAATAACTCAAACATATTTTAATAACTTATATAACTAGTATTATAGAACCTCCAAATCATTAATTTTATTTCGAGTTATACTTGCAATACTTTACTTATGTCAGAAGTAAACTTATTTTAATATATACATGTTGTAACTTTTAGAGTGTATTGGTGTTTGTAACTTCCCTGGTAAGAGGTTACTCTTGATAGGTTTGACAAACGATTTGTAACAGACAGACATATTAATAACGTTATATTTTATATCTAATTTCTAGCTCCATTTTGCAAAAAAAAATTGCTTTAAGACCAAATACTAAATAGCCCTGGAAATGTATTACAATGAAATTAGTTTTTTTACATACATACTCATTTACTTATTAGTTTATATAATTGACTTATAATGTCCGTGTGTCATCTATAGTTCTAGCATATCGTGAATCATATCTGGGTATATAAATAGGTATGTAGAAAACAAATATGACTGTGAACAACATGACTTAAAAACTTAATAGATGCGAATAAACATATTAATATAATAAAGTTGAAGGCGTATTTGTTCGTAAGTAATCAGGAAATAACAGACAAACTTGAAATGATTGTTTTCTTAATGTACGTTATGGGATGTAAAAAAAAACTACAATCTTTACTCAGCATTAGAAATTGTCTTTAAAAGTCTAAAATTAAAAAACGGCTCTATTTTTTATAAAACTAATACATAATGGAACCCGTTCTATTTTATTTACAATAAATTATTAACGACTACTTATGATAAGATTAAACATTTGACAACTGAACCCTAAATCCAATCCTGTCATGGGAACGAAATACATGACATTTGATGTCACTAAATATTTATTACAATTCATTTATAAATGTCAAGCTGAATTGATATCTATTACATGGAAATAGAGTTTAATATCTTTATATGTAATATAATTGTATTCTAGTACGGTCTTCATGTAAATTAGCCACGTGATAAGAATAATGTAAGGAAAGGAATTGGTTAAGTTGGTATACAGCTTAAGCTTAATGGAGAAGAATGAAAAGACCGAAAAGACCTTTAAAGAAGTCTATTCATTTATACTTATTGTTAACTAGCTTTTGCCCTCGGCGTCGCACGCGCTAAATTCGTAGTAAAACAATTTCCCTTTCATTTTTTTTGTATGATTTGTTCAAATTTTTAGTTGATTTGTAAAACGACATCGGCAGACATCGCTCACTGTCAAAAATCTATTTAAAGTTTTTAACAAGGATACAATATTAGGTACCTACTGTATTTTTATACCTCTCCTAATAACCATTCTAACCATATATGATATATCACACTTATAGATTTTCATTGAAAGTAAATAAAATATGACTATGTAAACTTGAGAAATTCTGAGGTAGATACACAATCGACGTTATTTTGACCATCAACTTGCAAGTCTGGTTTTATTAAAATAAAAAAAATCTATTTTGAATGCTAAATAATATGTATTAAACATTCAGTTAGCTATACGCATTAACAAAATGTTCAATACTGAACATTCACAAAAGCCATCTTCGAGACCGTACCGCCGCAAACGCGAAGACGCTATATTTTAAATCTGTAATATCTTTGAAAATATTCATTTAAATTATATGCTGTAAAGGGCTATACTGTTCCATATTAAATGTATACAATACTTAGCACATTATGTTGATCTATCTCGTAGAGTTCAGCCAGCGTTTGCAACGTAAGCGCAAAACAATGTGTCTGTTTACCACTTCACATTAGATACCTTAAAATTATCAGTGGTTCTCTAATATATTAAGCTTGTTGTAATATATCGTAGTAAGATAATAAATATAATAATATTTTGTTGACGTTAAGTTCTTACCAATGCATATATGTATTAAAAAATTATTAAATTACCAACATTTAACAAATCACAACTAAAAAAATAATTAAAGAAAACATATTTAGAAAACAATGTGTCCAATAACAATAAACAGAGAGGTCCCACATACTTCAAATATTCTAAAACTACGAATCAAAGGTCATTGCCCCGACTCCCGCAAGATGGCGTCCAGAGACTTCCGCTAGATTTCACCTTATTATTGTTTATCATAAACGCTTAAAATATAATTTATGGGGTGTTAACTTTTATGGTTTGAATATAACAAGACAGACAGACGGATGGATGGTTAGAGAATAATTTATTAGTTTTTAAATATATTAAACAAATAGTAAAACTATTTTTATATGGCTTACAGACAGAAAACATCGTCTCCTCAACATTAATATGGAATTATTAAAATGTAAAATAATTATATAATATATCCGTTATTATTTAATTAAATCATTTAACTCTAAGTACTTTATAGATATTGGAAATAATTAATCAAATACTTTACTAATATTATAAATGTGTAAGTTTGTTTGTAAGAATATTGAATACATCCGTTTAAAAAAAATGATGTATATGTATATGTTATTATGAACATATATATGAATGTATGTATAATGTATGGTATATTTTAGTGTTACATATATTATTACTTACTATTACACCTATGTTTGTATATTCATTATTTCTTTTAAAAAACTTATTCCACGCTAATACTTATGGTCCCCTACTAAAGAGTTGATTTATTATTTTTTATTTGTGTTTTTCGTTTTATATATTTGTACAATAAAGAATAAATAATAATTTAGTTTTTAATTAACCAATTTTTAAATGTACTTACATCAAAATACGGTCTGGATTGAGTTTCTTACCAACCCTACCTTTTGTAGTCTACAGACAAAACCGCAGACAATACTTAAATACAATTACTGTAATAATATAATTAATGAGTAATCACGGATGTATGTCCCACCCACATGATAATGTAAACTTAATGCGCATCGTTCTGTAGGTATGTGGTCATCCTAACCTAACATAATAATTATAAATATGTAATAATAATAATAATATCAGGACAAATTACACACATTCATCTAACCCCTAAGTAAGCAAATTATTTGTTTGTGTTAAGGGTGTTAGACAATGATACAAATACATAAAAATACATTATGAATACTGAGAATATATTTAATAACCGACTAAAACCAGAAATACAGACATCTATGCTCATCACATCGCATCATATATATTTATATAATACACATTTGCATTTGATTTCTTAATTGAGTATGAACACGACCCTGTGACTTCACATGAGTGGAACATTTTTTTTAGACTATTACTCCATTAGGGGCTTCACAAACATAAAAAACGAAAACAAAAAACACCCAGACGAACCAAAATCTATGGATCACACAAAGAATGTCTCGTGTTGGAAATCGGAATAGAACGCACAAGCTTTGGCTCAGCAGCCAGGGTCACTAAAGACTACACCAAATGGGGACCCCATTGGTTTTGTGGGAAGCCTTAAAAACAACCTTTCCGCAAGGTAGTGATACATTACGCCAATTTTTTTTGGGGGGGGGAAAGGTGGAATACATGTAGTATTTTGCAACGATAAATGATGAAGTCTATATAATATATAAACTATGATTCTTATACTTTTTAATACTGTTTATATAAAAGTTCTATTAAAAAATGTAGCCAAGGATTAGAAGAAAATACAAATATGTTTAGCAATTATAAGGCTATATTCTATGCCTGCTGGTATCGGTTTATTTTTCATTCTATATATATTAAATTTCAAATAAGGTTATCAATATTTTCAAACAATATCTCTGTTTTTGTTATTCATATTAGTATTATTTAAGAAAATCTAATCTAAGGTATTGATATCATCAATTTTATTTAGAAGCCATTAAAAATTAAATTCTTAACACTGTTTGTTCTCGCACTTACATTAATAAACTTATTATAACATTACATACGTTTCTTTAGTTTTATTTACTTCCAAAACAGTAAAAAATAAAATATTTCTTAGTTAGCTATATATAAAATAAAAGAATTTCTAAACACAAGATCTAATTTACGACAATGAAGTAGAAACAATGTATGACGTAATAGTGACGTAACAATTACATCATATATGTGAATTACTTGGAAAACGAAATAGTCTAATGTTAATTGATGGTTTAATTTAAAAACTTGTTTTCCATGTTTCTTAACTTAAATGACATGACTTGGATTTCTTTGAGACAAATCTTTTTAGGATAAAATCAGTCTAGATTACTTTAATGGTAAGAAAAATGTGGGTACATACATACATACATTTATACATACATATATAAATATTTATGTCAAAATTCATACCAGGGGTAAGGAAAATAACTAGGAAAGTCATATACAGACCTGCATAGAGTTGCTATACATTCTATGGTATCCTATGGCAAAAAGTTTTAGACTGAAATCTGTATTAACAGTTAAATTAAGCTTACAAATACGTATTGTATCTGCTTATATATATATTGGTAACATAATTATGTTAGCCTTAACTGTGAGTCCATAAATAAAAATAATTTAACCATGACTCAAAAACGACCGCCATTGTTACTATAACTTCTCGCGAAAGTTTGACAGGTGATTCACGTTCGGAATTCTTACACGTTCTGAATTTAAATTATAACATGGAACATCGTTGCATTTTATAAATAATTTTTGATTGCGTATATATATATTTTAATTTATTATGCCTTAAGAAAATTCAGTCTATAATTAACTATATTAATTAAATAAAAATGAACATTAATTGCTGTAGCTGAGGAGACAATATCTGTTTGTTTTTTAACATAATTTTTAAAGGGGATTTTGGTTAAGGTTAAGAAAATTCAGCCTGATAAAAAAATATATTAAAAAAAACATGAGATACTTTAATTGGAGTATCAATGTCAGATTTTTTTTTAAATATTATTTGACAGTAATAAATCTTTATTAAGCACATCACCAGTATTAAATAACCAACTAATTGTGTATCTTTGACAACACAAATTGCTTCTAATTAAAGAAACACAGACGGGAAATACCATTGTTAGATTTCTATATTAATTGTTGCTTCGTGTTTGTCTTATATTTGTTTTATTATACCAGTTTTAAAGAGTTTCAATAGTAAACTTTTTGATTGTTTATGTTTTCCTAGTGAATATATTTTTTTGTTGATAATTATAATTACATTTGTTCAAAATTAGTTCAGCCATTTTTTTTAATTACTAACTTACGGTTAACAATTAAATAATTAATAAAATGGCGCTGCGATGATGCTGGCAATTCCTATTCAAAATAACTTACTCAACGCACAAGGGATTTCAAAGCTTGTCACACAGTCATTCAGCAGATTTTAGCTTAATTCAAATAATTTCCTGATTCTATGGCGGTTTGTCATTATATCAAAAATACTCTTCAAAACTCTTCTTTTTATTTTATTAAACTAATTAGATTTAGGTATTTACTCGTATAAGATGTATTATATAAAATATATTACCATGTAAAATAATTACAAAATTTTGTAATGAATAAAATCACTTTTTTTTCAGTGTTTTCTTAAATGTTTTGTCAATAGACAAACTAAATATTTAAAAATAACTATCGATACTAGATTTATATTTGCGTATTATTAAAAAAATGTTATTTTTATTTATGTCGAATATAATATATATAAAGACATTTAATTTAATATAATTTCAATACAGGAAGTTAAAAATGAAATGTTGAATCAAGGATATCATCAAACGAGTTTTAAAAGTACAAGTTGACATTGTGTACAAACTAAGAATTATTTAATAATGCTTTCGTTTATCATTCGTTCTTTTTTGTATGAACAAATGAAATGAATGCTTTTAATTTCCTAACTAATAATATGAAGCATTGATTTGGTTTTTAACACTTTATCGTCTAACTACTCTAACATACCTACACATCTGGAGGGCTACAGAATAATATAAAGAGTATTATTAGATTGCATTATTTTAAGTGAATTATAAATACGTACTATATTTCTAAATGACCCTAAAAAATAAGAATTTAAATCCTTCTTACATATCGAAGCGCCGCTTGCTTAAACAGCGCGGGCGAAACCGCTGTCAAAAGCTAGTGTAATGTAAATCGAAAGTAAACTTGGAATGTTCTAGTAATCTAGAGCAAATGAAACAAAGCTAAAGCCTTCTAAGATCATGTACGTGATCATGAATCCGTGACACAAGCACACACATGTATATAAACACATATAACACGTATCTACTCTTATAAAGATTTGTCACGAATTGGAATCGAAATCTAAACTTTTGGATGCAAAATAAACATCTGCGACGTATACCATAACGACAAAAAAAATCCTAGATCTTTTTAAATGTCAAAGATAAAAAAAATCTAAATAGCGTACAGAAGTTTTCGTCTATTAATAATTAAAAAACAGCAAAAAAGCAAAATGGTTTTCTAGCAAAATTAAAATTAAGCAATTTCTTATTTATATTTTACGAGCTTTTATTAAATAAATAAAGAACATAAATCCTGGGAAGAAACGTAGCCAATATCTCAAATGCCCTGAGAAAAGAAAAGTACCACGAACAAACAGACATATATTACAAAAATAACAATTTTAGTCAATTACGGAGTTTATTCAGAGTGTAACAGATTTCACTTGCACCATTATGTATCTGTAGTTTTATAATCTACGTTCTGTTTGTAGACTTAATTATGACTCTTACTGTCTCGTTCAAAATATGCCTGTCCCTTTTCCACACAACGTCAAAACTTTTTGGTTTTTTAATTATAACAAATATATATTTAAATTAAATACTAGACATGTCGTTAATGAGAAACTCAATATAACCAAAAAATAAAAATAGATTTTTATTAAAACAAAAAAAGTTCCTTGATTAATTTAAGAATGACTGTGTTTTAAGTCTTAAGTTTTAAGTCTTCAAATATAAATAATAATATAAAGTAAAACATCTTAAGGAATATATATTTAATTCAAAAATTACAATATTAAATAAAAGCTTCAATCCAATGGTATAAAAAAAGCACATATTCTCACTTCTTGGAAATCCTTATCCTAAAAAGTATAGATGAAAAACTAAATTCAATGGTTTTAAAGCATAAATAAAATTATATAAACCATATCACTAAATACATGCTATGAGAACTAAAACTCGTCAAAAATTGTTTGTCGGTCGATTACTCATCATTCTCAAAATGGCTGAAACGAATTTGATAGAACTTAAACACTTCGGAGGGACTGCTACTTTAAATAATTAAGTATTTATTTATTAGTATTCATAACAATGGGAAGACAATTGCAATTGTATATTCACGTAATATAGAGGGATGAAAAAGATGTATGTATGTATTTGTGTGTATGTAATAAGAGAAAAGGACGAAGAAGACAAGTATGGAGTAAATGATGACGTGGTAGAAAAGTCAGCATTAAGATGACGTATGATAGAAGAGAGTGGAAGAAATTAAGTAATAATTGGGATATTTGATAGTGTGATATATAAAAAAACAAATAATTCTGATAAAAATAACAATAATTCTGATTCTGATAAAAATAAAAATAAAAAAAAATAATAATTCTGATTCTGATTCGCAAACATTAAATATGCGGTCAATTTTAACTTATTCTTTTTTATATTCAACAACTTTACTTAACAATATTCCTTATTCACTCAACTAATTCTATATACGTACACACATACACTTGATATATCATATGTAATAAGATCGTGCTAGCGAATTTGAAATAAGATCAGGTAATCTAATTAATAACAACATAAATATCATGTAAACACACCGACAAAAATAAATTTTAATTAGGAAATAAATATGGAATGAAAAATTAATTGATACGGGCAAGGATTTGAAACCACGACCTCTGGGAAACCGTTCCATCGCTCTACTGTTTGAGATATCGCATCGCTAGCTGCTTCGATGATTTTAGCATTATTTTTATATTTTTTATATAATCATCTTAATTGGGACGGGAGCTAGGTCTCTTGAGAGTTCCGAGTCCCTGTCCGTATAGATAATATTTTAGGGTTCCGTACCAAAAGGATAAAAACCCTATTAGACTGTCCGACTGTCTCCAGATCTCATGAACCGTCTATCTCATGAACCGTAAGAGCTAGACAGTTGAAAAATTGATGTATTTCTACTATAACAAGAAATACCTACTAAAAACAAAATTCGTAAATTTTTTTTTAAGGGGAACTACCATTTAACAAACGTTAGTTTTTTTTTTGGTCGTATTTAATAATTTTCGTATTAAAGTTTTAAAATATTCCCAGAATATTTAGTTATATATTCACTTCAAATAATTAAATAAAAATAAAATGGATATTTAAGGAGGGGGCTCCTATACAATAAACGTGATTTTTTGCCGATATTTATATGAAATGAAACGGAACCCTTCATCCACTTCCGACTGGCACTTGGCAAGTTTTTTCATTTAATACTTATTTAATACTAGCTGTGCCTGCGACTTCGTACGCATAGATTTCGATTTTGATAAAACGTACCCTTGGTACTTATTGTATGTAAAAACTATAAACCTTCGAACTGGGAAGCACCAATGGTACGACAATAAGAGATTATTAACTTCTTTATTTGTTAGCCGATTGTAAAAAAAAACTAAAATGTAAAGTGAATCCCATAACAATATATTCCCGAAAACTGCATCCAAATCTATTAATCCGTTTCTGAGATTAGCGTGCACAAACATACAGACATACAGACGAACAAAATAAATAGAAATTGTTTTATATATAAAAGTTCCCCAGTTTGAATTTTTGAAAATTTTTTTTTCGTGTTGTGTGCACAACTAAAACACCAACAAATAAACAGGCAAAAATTTTAAAAATTATGAAAAATGATTCTGTTAGTTATCACTTCATATCCTGGTATATATTTTTTTTTTAATATTTTCACTGTCCTCCGGTGAAGCTAACAGGGCTAACAGTATAGACATACAAAAAAAATAAAAATATTTTTAATGTACAAAGACTACTCCTCTACAGATTTATTAGATATATAGATAACTAATTCAATAAAATTACCGTAATCTAGGCTTGTCATGTGCACCACATAGTTAGAATTTAATTAAAAATGTTGTTTACATTGTTTTTATAAAATTAATTATTTCAAGTGTCATGATAAATATTTCAAGTGTCATGATTTATAGAAATATTATTTCTAAACTACAATAATATAGGTAAAACAGTGTCATTTAAAGTTTATACATATTACATAAATATACAAGAAAAATTGTGAATATTATATAATAAAATACATTATTCATAAAAAAACATGTCTATAGATAAAAATTTAAATAATGACATAATAGCTTATGTCATTATTTTAATGACAACCTAAAAACGGAAGTGGTGTTATATGATTTTCATGTGAAATTTAATAAATCTGACACAAGTTGTTTGAGCAAAATCTGTTCAGCCATTTCTAGGTCAATTTTGAACTAGTTTATTATGTATACACTTACCGGTGTCCGACGGTGTAGCAGAGTACCAACAGGACTGGGTATTTTTGTAGGCGTGCCGTGCGGACTACGAGCTGGGGACATGAAATTAGTTTTAGTATTTTATACTTACTTACATGTTGTTTCATCAAAACTCTTAGCAAAATTAATTTTCGTATATATATTTATAATTTTAATGAAATTTTTAATATAAGGCATACGATATACCTCTCGTAATCAAGGGATTGAAGGCAATTAGATTGTTAATAATAATTAAACAAATAATTAAACTTAATTGGAGAAAAGTTATTTGAACGTAAATAACTAATAAAATATGGAAATATACATTTTAATACAACAAAGAAAAATATAAAAAAATATATTGAAAAATTTTAAACTAAACAATATACTATTAAAATATTAATTTCAGAAACTTAAGCATCCTTGTAAGTTAATTATGAAGACACAAGGATGGCCTGAAATTTAGCAGTTGTAAGATTTCGCAAAAATTACCTTAACTGGCCATGACCTAAACTGAAGTGTATACATTGTTTCTATGGTAAATTAAAATTTGTCCATTCAATATGAAATATTTACTGTTTCATTGTCATATTTGTTTTGGCTAAAATTGTTTGACCTAGGTCACTTACATCACCTGAATCCAGGCAGAGATGTTATATAAATTTATTATATTTTGGCATGAGTCTGTACTAACAAAATATTCTAAGAACAGAGATAATATAATACCATAAAGGACTACTAAAACACAATTCTTAATTCAATAGGTTTTCTTTAATAATTTTTATCAAGTACTAGTAGAAAGGTTAGTTATTAGAAAATGGAAATACCACTCATATTAATATAACCAAGACAAGTAGGTGTTGCAAGATATTTAATTTATCATTTAATAATAATCTAATAAGCATTTGGTGTATTGAGCTTTACCTTGCCACTTGGAAGCTCACTGCTGGGTATGCCATAAATAGTAATAATAGCACATGCCACATACAAATCAAGCCAATATAAGTCTATCTATATAGATATCTTTTTATTATCTAATAAAAGAATAATTCATCATTATCAGCATGTCGTTAAATGAACACTGTGTTTCACACAGCAATAAACCTATATTAGGAATTTATAGATCAGTATTGTGATATAACTTTAGAAATAAAGTGACAATTTAAAGATTATATATTTAAAGTTATGTAAATTTATTTAAAGGCTTATCTTTTGATTTGAATTTAAAATAGTAGTAGTTTTGGATTTAATTATTTCTATACATAAGGAAGAGACTGAATCATCCACAATGATTTATTGCTAATGTTCTTTATATTTTTGTAAGTATGTTTATAAACAATACAAAAGACCTATACACATCTGTATAATGTTCTTATCAATGTTTGAATGTTTCTTATCTATAGACAATTAAGTAATAACTGTTATCTTACAAAAATGAGTAAATATTATTAAGTTTTAGTAACAAAATATAACTTACGTTTTGTAGGAATTAATCTCGGACTAATGGGGGGTAGGTCGTCTATTGAAAATGTGGCATTTAAATCTACTTCCTTAGTTAGAGTATTGTTGTTGTACTTTTTTACACTGTCTGCCCAATCTTGTATCCAGGTTTTATCCCCTTTACACCTATTCAAGCTCAAATAAGATAGTTTACCGACAAGTTGATCTGGAGTTCCATCATTGTCTTCCTTTAAAGCCTTCTGAGCGTTTTTTAAAGCTGTGCTTTCGAATTTTGCATCTTCGAGGATATTTTTGTTACTTGGTAAATTAACAGGTACAGAGGACTCCCTTGACAATCTATGGACATAGTCAGTTTGATCTATTTCTGATTTTGTTAAACTACAACGACGTCTCCTTGGAATTTCTATTTTAAATGGATACTTAGAACTCAAAACCCCTGATGTAGTTACAGATGTAAATGTACCAACATCTACATCTTCTTCAAACCTTGGAGGTGATTTAGAAAATGTCTTCTCTGTTATGGTTTTTACTCTATTCTTAATCTTTTCTAAGTAACTTCTTGTGGACTTAATTTGTTTTGAGGTCTGCAATGCCAAATCATTTTCATTTGGAGATTCATAGCAACAGGAAATTTCTAAAACATTCTTGTCTTTAGATATTTTATTTGGTATGCTAGGGGCTTTAGATGTAACTGGATTTCTAAGACATATATCTCTTCTTGGTTCTTTCGTTATAACTCTTGGATTGGGAAAGTCAAACACTATTTCAGGATCTCTTTCTATTGAAATGCATTTTAATGAATTATCTTCATTATTTGGTAACTTTGTACCAAATGTCCTATCTATGCTCATTCTGGCCTTCTGTTCCTCTGTGTAAGTATCACACTCAATGGTGTATGTTCCAGTTGAAGAATGATTTGATTCTCCATCAACTTCATCATCAATATACAATGGTTCTGATTTTTGAGGGCATTTCCTAAATAAAAGATCTGGTGTTGCTGATGAGGCCCTACTTTTTCGTAGAGGACTCTTTGAATGCTCTGGTGTTGACAATCCATTATCTGGTGTAAGAATGTCTAATTCTGGACTAGAAATATCTGTTAGCATCACACCCTCAGGGCTAGCATCTATAATGTCCATGGGAAGCTTATTGCAATTTACATTACCATAACTCGGTGACCTGTGGACGTCTCGCAAGTAGGAACTATTGGCGTTTTTTAAGGGTAAATTAAGAGTGTGCGTAAAATTATCACTTCGAGACATTATGCTATCGACTATGGGACTTTTGGACGTAATTTTATGATCATTTATTGGTGATCGTATTTGTCGATTAGTTATTGGGCTTGTTATGTGCAACCTATCAACACCAGCTAATGGACTGCTACGGAGCTTAACAGAGCCAGAAACACCACTGTCTTCTTGGTCAGAAGAAAAATATCCTTCTGAATTATAGCCTTGCGCTTTTCTTGGAAGTTTAACACTCATAGGCGGTCTCTGAGCTATAGGACTTTGTCGCGACTGACCAGCAGACATAGACTGAACTCTTTGATGCCTAGCTTGAGATTTCTTTGCTAGCTCCTCGAGTCGTCGGTTATCAAATTGTTTTGCCTGCCCGAAGTCAATAGTAAAAGCCATAGGATGAGGTTTTGGAGTAGAGGGCTCCGATTTGTTTTGACCTGCCCCAACATCGTCAATTTTATTTTCTACTTCGCATTTAATTTCTTCATCCAATACACTATTCTGTCCTTCAAATAAAGGACTTGAATCGTCTTCAACACTTACACTCATATTTTTCAAGGATTAATTAATGACATCATAATCACAAACCCATAGCTTACGACTAACTCATAGCCTTTGTTTCACTCGAGTGGTTTATGTTGCAGAGCACAAAGAAGCATAGATATGTCATATGAGAAAATATAAGAATTAACGAAAAGTGGAACGAGAGCACATACAAAAAAATTGTTCTAAGTCTACTACTACATTCGTTCGCGAATAGACACGACGGAACGACGACAATGAACACGAAAGTTCACGGAACGAAAAAGGAATGTTATGATTTTAAGAACCAACCGTATGATTTATGATTTATATTTTTAGCTCCTCTTAGTAAAGTAATGGCAACACTCACCACCACTCGAGAGTTGACATAACAAAACCAATTAGAAACAGAGGTAAGTTCAGTTCTTACTTTCTATTAGTCAATTTAAATAGGTCAAAAATCAAAGTTTCGTTCTTAAATAGATTTGTCAAAATAAATATCTACTTTCATTAAAATTCATTCTAGTTAGTTTTGAGAATATATTTTATATTTAAAAATTAATGTATATATGTATTTGTTATTTTCTTAAATCTATATGCCATAAATTTATTTATAAAATATCAAAAAATAAAAAATATATTAATTTTATGCTCTTATTGAATTCTTTATTTTATAATTAGTATTGATAAACAAATACATGATGCATAAACTGTAACATACATCTTATCAAAACTTGTCAGTTGTCAAAAACGTGATTTTAAATCAGTAGGTACTTAAGTCTTATGTCAAAAAGTTCTAAAAATGGCAGAGGCCGCCTTTTCGAAAGATGGCAAATATTATGCAGCGATAACACAGGACGGTAGATTGAGAATATGGGACACAGAAACGAATGTCCTCAAACAGGAATACACACCAGACCTTCATTTAACTTCACCACCTTCTTGCTTACATTGGATATCTGTCATTCTAAGTGCAGTAAGTATTACACGTGGTTTTAAGTTTCAAGTTTGTTTTTAATTTACATACCAAATATCATTTTTAACCATTACTTAAGAAAATGTATTCTATATAGAAATTTTGGTGTGAACTGGTCGTAATCTGGCTGCAACAAGTTAATCAAAACATAACCTCTTTCAGAGTCCAACAAAAGGTGCCAGACGAAAATCATTAAGTGAACCAGAAACACAATGTATAGCTCTAGGAACATCTAGTGGAAAGATCCTTATATACTCCGTAAGCCAAGCGAAAGTGGAAACAGTTCTTGAAGACAAAAACAATCAAATTTACAGCAAAGTAAATAGCCTAGATTGGCATAAAAAATATGGTTTATTCAGCTGTACTAGCGATAATAATTTATGGGAGTGGGATTTACAGACCTCTAGTGTTAGAAATAAGTACAATATTAATATGTCTATCAAGAGTAAACAGGGAAACAAAGTCAGTGCTATCAGGATTGTACCTCACTTTCAGGTTAGTAGCAATTTTTTTAAATATTTTTTAAACTTATAAATATATCGCAATAAAAAAATCTTTATCATTATTGGAAGTCACTTTTATTCTAAACATTTGTTCATTGTGAAAACTATAACCAGCTCGTACCTCTGACATATCTAAAAATTTTTTTTAGAAATATTATTATGTAATAAATCAAATCATTCAATCAATGTTATTAATGACAATAATATAATTTTCTTCAAACTTTATAAAGTCATTGTGCAATATTACTTAAACAATGATATATAAAGGAAAATATTATTCAATGTAATAAACATGTTTTACAACTCTATATCCAGATTAGATTTAGATTGTTAAACTACAGTAATCATATATCTGACAGTTCCATATTTATCCAAAAGCTACTGGCCTAAAATGTTATGCTATGCATGCTATCATGTTCTCGTAATATGATATTTTAAGGATTGTCCAACCACAATTATTCTAATTACATATACTAGTGGTTGGTCTATCCCATGCTAAAGTTCCTTATCAATCATTAGGTATAACAAAATTATAAATAAGTTATTCAAATATGTAACTTAAGTACCTAAACTATTCCAGAATACTACAGCTAAGTTCCTTATATCAGCATCATGGCAAATCCGACTCTGGAGGCTTCACAATTCGGAGGCCACAGTTGTCAAGTGCCTTGGCCATAATGCTGCCCCTCGGGCTCTTCTTTTTGTGGCAGGACTAAATAAGTGCAGCTGGTTGATTGAAGGGTCACAGTATGTTGGTCTTTTTCTATCTAGACTTTCTAAAACCGTAACGAGTCTGAATATTGTTTTTTTCTATTTCCATCTGTATGTCTAATGATGATGATGCTCTAAAATCTAGATAGTATAAACAAGATCAACATTTGATTTTAATTTTGTTCTATTTAAAGTGTTTTTGTTAAAAGACAAGATAAGAATAATAAAATTGTAAAACATCAATGTTTCTGTTTTTGCAAAACATTAGAAAATAACTTAGATTCAAATAATATATATTGAATTAATAAATTTGTACCTTAGTTAAGTTTTTTGATGCATTTGTCTTGTCATTGGATTTCATATTGAAACATTTTTTAGAACTGAACGTTTACTCTCCTTCTGGGATGTAACAATATCAGACGACCACTTACCACAACAGAATGGGGATGAAATCACACCCAGTAAACGACAGCGAAAGAAATCCATATCAGCACCAGTGATACCAACACCCACCTATAACTTTGTATTGGAAGATGCCCCAAGAATCATTGATGTTGACCTGAGGGTAGAGGAAGGAGCTACAAGGTTGTCTTTAGCAGCTACTACTAGGAGTGGAGTTGTTCATTATTATGGACATATATTAAATGGGTAAGATTATATATTTATCTATTATTATTTTTTCATGAGTACTACACATTGAAATAAAACTATTTTTACAGTTTGAATTCTTGTATAATTTACTTTTAAAAGTACATTTTAAAATTAACTTTGTATTTTGAACACAGCAATAATGTTCATGGTAAAACAAGATGATGTTTCTTATCAAAAACGCCATAAAAATATTTTAATTTTAAATATTTATCTGATATTCTTATCCCAAAAGCAATGTTTGTCAGTCTGTTTGCATGCAATTTGAGAACCACTGGTATCATTTCAATAGTTTTCTTTTTAATGTTATCTGGCTTTAGTATTAATTTTGATTGTTATTGTAGTAATAGTATGTAAATTATGATAACTGAGAAGTAAAGAATGTTTTTTTTTGAACTAAAACATTAGGAGAAAATCTGGGAAATAGCAAATCTAGAATAGAATGTTTAGAATAGATCTAGCAAATGCTAGAATAGAATGTTTAGAATTTAGTTGTCGAGAAAAATGGGTAAGATTGACAAAATATTTTATCATGTAGTGATTATATCATTGAAATATCATAAAAAAAAAACATAGCATAAGTATGAAAAATTTTATATTATTTTATATTTATATTATTATATAGACAGCATTAATTAACATATCTTTATACATATTTTTACACTGTTCCTCCATTACTTGGTTAATTTATCCAAAATATTGTTTACCTATTTTTTTATACAAGGTAAAAAGAAACTAAGTTAAATTACATAACAATCTTCTTATGGATAACTCAACTAACATGCAAAAAAAATATTAGGCCATAATTGTTAGAACAGAAAATATCGAATACTTCCTAAAGCTGTTTTTCTCTATCTGCTATTGTGATTAAAACATCTTAATATTTGAAACTAGCACTATATATTTTTTAAATCATTTTTTATCTGTTATTTCACAGAGCATCAACAAAACCAGTTAAACCATCCTTAACAATACAAGTGACAACAGAAGATGCCCAGCCTCTTCCGTTACAATGTGTCCAAATACCAACAAATGGAGACTTACTCATTGGCTACATGAATGGACCCTCTCTGGTTTTTGAGAAAGTTGTAAGTATTTAAAAAACTATTTTATATTGGCATAGGTACTGTAACCAGGGTGGTGAATATTTTTATTTCGTATGGGATATTTATGAATATTAAAACACGGTTGCTTGACCTTATTTCTTTCTTTATAATAAACACAAATCTTTTTTTTTACTTCCAAATTTTTTAACAAAACCATCTGTTACCTAAGTCACCCTGAACATTTATTTTGAGGGTCCAGTGCTATTTGGTCTAATCGACATTTTTTAGCGGATTGAAGTTATATTCATAATTGGAATTAAAAAAAACTCTAAGTACGAATACGTATTTAACTCTATATCGCAAACTTGTCGCTTGAACCAAATGGCACTGGAACCGTCGAATTATTTACATACAAAATATACAGTTACATATTACTATATCTAAATGAATTTCAGATCCCGGATTTAAAAACAAAAACCCAAGTATTAATACGAGGGGAGGCAAAGAAGAAAGAAGAAAAAAAAAAGCAGAATGACGAACAAAATGAAGTGACATATGTAGAACCTATGGGAGGTGTCAGTAGGAAGAGAGTGACACCGGGAGGCAAGGTTAGTAAATAATATTATAGATCGTCTAAAACTGTTCTAACATTAGTCTTAAGGGGTCATCCATAAATTACGTCACACCTATAAGGAGGGGGGGTATCACCGGAATGTGACATTGAGGTATGAGGGGGACGGGAGGGGTTCACAAACTTTGTGACGTCACGTGTTAAAATTTAAAATACTCAAACGCGAAACTTATATGCTGATAAAGAACTGAGTATTTACGAACTGGATCTATGTTTATTATTACTTTAGCACTCTTATTGTGAGATTATCTCTCACACAACAATATCTCACTTCTAAAGCGGTTTTGTAATCGAAGTGAAATACTACAATTCTCAAGAGTTCTAAATAATGAGGGTTATGTTACCTAAAGCATAAAATTGAAAAATGTGTAACGTCACTTTAAGGGGGAGGGGTTCTGAAAATGTGACAACCTGTGATAAGGATGGGAGGAGGGGTTAAAGTCCTGAAATTGGTGTGACGTAATTTATCGATGGTCCCTAATATGATTTATCTTTAAATACAAAATTAAATGTTAACTTTCTAATCTAAAATAAAACTAACCCTCATATTTCACAAGTTACTATATATATAATACTATTTCAGATAGTACTCAGTAATGTATTTGAATTATATTTTCATTAATAAACAAAACTTATTGCTTTGTTCTTAAAGCATTATATAAAACAAGTCTGTTCAGTGTCATAAAAATTCCACAGAAATTTAATAAGTTATATACTATTATTATTTTATTTAACAGGTGGAAGTATCAATGGAGTCCCGACTCTCCAACCTGGCTCTGGACATTAAGAGTAGGAGTAAAGCAGCAGTGAATCAAAACTTAACCAAGCTATTAGTGCAAGGACTACATTCTAAGGACAGGGGGTATGTTATATTACTACTATTTATATAAATAGTAGTACAAATTCATAAGCCCTAGTTTCGGTTGATTTTAAATGTTTTTAACCATAAAGTATATACTCAGAATTGTGATACTTAAGTGCATTTAAAATGTATGTTATTAACT
Source organism: Napeogenes sylphis (assembly GCA_959347405.1). Classification (NCBI taxonomy): domain Eukaryota; kingdom Metazoa; phylum Arthropoda; class Insecta; order Lepidoptera; family Nymphalidae; genus Napeogenes; species Napeogenes sylphis. Next base: position 8,238,798 of record OY365781.1, on the reverse strand, counting down.
ATTTTCCGTTCCATTCTTTGATGTTATAATTTATTAATGAACCACTGTCAAATGGTTACACAATTATCAATAGGAACTTCAGTACTTTTAATGATATAATGTGCAATATATATTTGTATTCTCAGGTTAATTCTCACAGTCCTGCAAAGAAATGATCCTGGTGTCGCTTACAACACGGTATCCTCTCTCCCCGCAGACTACATCCCTCCCCTACTGGAACAGTTAGCAGACATGGCCGCCAGGAAAACCAGCCAGTGAGTAGATACATATATAAATAGATATGGCCATGAAGTAATATAAGTACAGACAGTGACAATTAAAGTATGTATACAATTTGAACGTAGACATTGGACTATATTTATTATTATAATTAGAGACAGGTCACAGAATCGGTATGGAAGTTCGGTCAAGTAAATCAATATCAGTCATAGCAATATCAAAATATATACAATACGTAATGTATATATTTTCTTATTACTTTATTCAATGGCGTTATAAAGGCAAGATATGCTACGTTCATAATGAACGGCGTTGAGAATCGTTGCATTGTTATAAATGTACTTACATATAGGCGTATAGTAAGTTTTAACTACAACTGTGATAGACAGGGATCATGTGATACAGAAAGATATATCGGTAGTTTATTGCGTTTGAAATGCTATACTATCTACTTATATAATTTATCATACTTATGTATGGTATAAAATTCTTACACTCCAATTGGAATTTTGGAATGTCATGTTTGGTTTCAATTTGATTTAGTCGGGTTATTGCTATTAGCCGACTAAATAAAATTACACCAAATGTCTAAGTTTCCAACAATTCCATTGCAAAATAAATGTAAATTTCGTTGACTTTTTTGATAACATAATGTATATTTCAGATGTGCGTCTGTATGCACATGGCTGTCCGCAGTGTTACGGTCCCACTCCGCACTGTTACTAGCGTCGGCCAACACGAGGTACTCAGACCACCTCACACAACTACTGGCCATATTTACAAATCGGTGAGGTTGATTATTATTTTTACATGTTTTTAATTTTAGCTCTGTGCACTACTACAACTAGTAAGTTATTGTAAAGTGGTTTTTTTAATGTAAAAATTTTGATAGGTAGATTTTGATAGGGTGAACAACTTGCCAACAAGTTATTTTATAACGATAAATGATTTGTAATCCAAAAATATTTCAATTTATTTATTATATAAGCTTTCTTACTACATCCTTTTTAAAATGTATGAAATAACAGCCATAGCTTTAACAAATTAGAGTTTATATAAATATAGAATGAAAAAAACTACTGGGAAACCGTCCCGGGACGGTTTCCCAGTAGTCGCGGGTTCGACTCCCTGCCCGTATCGGTTTTTTTTTCATTCTATATTTATATAAATTTAAACAAGCTTAACATGGCTATACATGTTTAAAGATATTTTCAAACATTAGAGTTCACATCAGCAACTTTGTGGCAACTTGCAAAGCCCTTAGCACAATTAGCTACCTGAACGTTTTATGAAATATATTTTAAAATATGCGTAATATCTTGTTATCTACTATCATAATTCTTTCAAAAAGTGATTATTTTATTAAAAGTAAAATATTTTTCCCGATGACTATTAAATTTCGCGCAAAAACACTAGGTCACGTGTCTTATACGACCAATGACGTCACAACACTACAAATATAACAATAACGTTTGTCTTCTCTGTTATTATACGGTTTTCATTAGAAATGGTTAAGCATGTGCTCGTATAAGACATATGCAGTGCCAATATGCAAAAGTACGACGATTAGAAATCCTGATACACTGTTTATAAACGTTCCTAAATGTGAAAAACGACGAATACAGTAGATTAACTTAGCACTACGAAATTATTATTTAATATCAAATAACTCTACGATACACCTACTTCCGTGAGGATTACTTTGATAAAAATAATTTATTTTTTATGTTTCTGTTTTTTTAGAACACGTATTTAGTAGTATATTATTTGGATCCAATTAACATTTTTAAGTTAGGTAAGGATCGAATATATAAAAATAATACAGCTATTATTTTTATATACATATTTTTTCTTTCCAATAAGAAGTTGAAATATTTAAATTCGTTTGGAACCTCCTTACGACTTACCTAAATACTTTGTATTGATAATAAAAAACATAGAACTAAAAAGTAAAGCCTTTAAAAGCATATTTTCTTTGTTTTCAATGGCAAGGTTAGCGTTTTGAAAAAAATTACTCCGCTTTAATAATAAATGCACCAATAAAGCATTGTTGAAAATGAGATCTTTCTACATAATAAAAGAAAATAAATAAGAAACACTTAAACACCGCCACTTAAACTAATGAGAAAACTCTTTTATGGTTTATTTCTTTTGGTATTACTCTTGAACTGTGATATATTTTATGGTCCACATCATTCATTACAGCTAGCAAATGATATGGAAAATTAATGAATTGTAATAACTTATATCGTAGAACACTTCAATTTGTATCTGTTTATTGCGTCGTGACGTCACGCCGCGATCTGTCATGGCGACCTGCTTTTAATTTAACTTAAATCGCGCAAAATAAAAATTCAAATATACTTTACCTAATAAAATTTAATGTAAAACATAAATTACATAGTTATTGTTTACCTTTAAGCTATCAATTCCAATACCTTTCATAGTTTATTTTGATATAGGTCTAGTAGCCAATTATTACTTAGGTTAATTACTTTTTTCCTTACAGACGGTCCCACTTGTGTCAGTTGCTGAACCTGAAGGGCCGCCTCGATCTTACGTCATCTCAGAGATTGGGCCCCGTTGACACAGAAGGACAGACTGTCCTGCAATACCACGGTGAGGATTACAACTCTTAGCTTTTCGTATTTATTTTAAATTTTAGTTTTTTTATCTTTCATTCTTTAATTAAAGATTTAGCCAAGAAAAATTAAAATAGGTTTTTCTTGGCTAAACATGTTAATAGATATTTTCAAAAACATGTTCTTAACATGATTACAATGTCTCAAATGTTATTGTATTTTTTTACTTAATTATAATAATATTGCTTTAGATTCATCATCTGATGAAGAAATGGAGGTAGAGAGGTACCAGTCTGGAAGTGAGCAGTCCTGGGAAGACGGAGACAGTCATAGTCACAGTGACTCAGACTGACAATAAATACTTTTATAACATGTGTTGTTTTATTAAATTCTGTATGATCCACATTTTAAAATTATTATATTTGATTTTCAATGAATTTTGGACAATTTCGACGCTGAACAATTGCAGTTTTTTTTGACCCAGAGATGATTTTAATTTAAAACAAGCATTTTTCAACATTATCTTTTTAAAATGTCGTGGTATATAATATTCATAATGTCAATGTTAGACATGATTGTAATAAGACAACGTATTTGTCAAACCAAAGAGTGTTTATAAACTGGTTTTAATAAAAATATACTTTAGTACCTTTCATGTATATAAATTGAAGGACATGTGTAAAAAATATTGAACTCATTTAAACTGTAATGAAATATGATTTTGGGCAATATAAAATTAGTGTTTTTTTTGTTATATATAGATACTTTACAAATTAAAAGCGTTCGTGGGAGTGGATTTTACTAAATATTTCACGAATTTATATATTTAGTTATCTTATGTAAAGCTTTTAGAGTGCAATGCTTATCAACGATTATTATGCATGGCGGGATAAATTTTATATTCAATAAAAAAAATGGATTTCTATAAATTCAGTTTTTTTAGATAATACGTTAATATCGGAAAGCCTTAAAGATGCTGGAACTAGCGAGAGACAAATTACGGTTTGTTGGATAGACTTTTTTTTTTATTTTTTTTTTTTTTTTTATTTTCTGGAATCCTCATGGATACACACCTCCATCCTGGGGAAGATGGAAGTGGTTATGTGAGACTCTTACTCACTAAACCAGACGGTCAACACCTCTCCGTCGTAATGGAGCGCCACGGGAACGCTTGCGCACACAACCGCGTTGCTCCGACGGAAGGCCGCGTTAGCAGCCACCACCTCCATGGAGTGACGCGCCCGGTTGACTTGAGCGCGTCCCACTCCGGGGCTTGTTGAATGGCGAAGGGCTCCCCTGCCCTCCACCCAAGCCGGCCGAGCCAAATCAGGACTCCCTCAACGAAGAAGGTGTCCCGATCCGCCTCAACCTCCCGGGGCCGGACCCCGTCCGAAAACGGACGTGGTCCAGCCAACGAAGCCCTCCCTAGGAAGAGCTCCGCCGCCACCTCGCCCGGACTAATCATCGTCAAGCGCTATTGTACCTGACGATGACTATTCCGGGCCATCACCCTATCAGCGCAACGGCCTCCCCCTCAGCAAGAAAGAGACCGCCACGTACCCCCCACACAACCACGGGACCGCCCCACAGTCCACTCTGCGCACAAAGAAGTACCAGGGGCGACCCCGCTGCTGTCCCCGGTAGAGAGGGCCTGCGCAGTCCCACCCTTAGTGCCCAGGCCCAAAAGGCCCGAGCCCACCTCGCAGACAGACCACCCCGAAAGGCAGCCTGCCCGCCAGCCAGCCATGAACCGGGCACAAACCCCCATGGCCGACCGCGCCGAGTATTAGCCAACGGCTAATGCAAACCCGAAGGATCACATTAACCGTTGTTGCCCAGGGAGCACCGACCCGTACCGCTTCCGATGCCACCGGACTAATCCGAGCAACAAGGGAAACAGACGGGCACACGAGGAGGTTCCCGGCGACGGCCCCCCTTTGTTGGATAGACTTAGAGAACGCCTTTGGGTCGGTACGACATGAACTAATGATGTTCGCGCTTAAATGGTATAACTTTCCTACGGTATAACTTTCCTACGACATTATTGCATCATATTATTCAAAATTCTCTACAATTTTTAATGAAAACCATTCAAAGCCACTTAATAATAACGTTGGTTTATTTCAGGGCTGTTGTATTTCTTCTATTATATTTAATATAGTTATTAATATTTTAATAGACAAATTAGTTAGAAATGAAAAAAAGTGGGGTTATCGGTTTAAGTTTCACAACAAATACACAGAATCCATACTAGCTTTTGCAGATGTTCTCGCGATACTGACACGTAATCCGAAACAATGTCAGGTACTTTTAAAAGTTGAGGATTTCTGTACGTGAACGGGCGGATTGAGGACAAAACCAAGTAAATGTTTTAGTCTGTGTCTGGGTAGACGGAATACCAAATATACCTCTTACGATCCGGGTCTTATAATAGGCGGTCAGTGCGTTAGTACGGTCACGGAAGCAGCTCCGTTTAAATTTTTAGGTAAAAAAATCGATTACCAAGGCCGTACTCCATCGTTGGATGTAATAGTCGATAGCCTTTTAAATGATCTCAAAAAGGTAGACAACCAACCAATAAGTAACGTCAAAAAAGCTTGGATTTACGATAATTTTTTAACATCACGTCTAAATTGGCCTTTCCTCGTTTATGATATTAATAAAACCCTTTTGTCCAAGTTAGATGCAAGCGTCATAAAGACATTAAAGTTATGGCTCGGGTTAGCGCACTCAGCGGACTCTTCAACCTTATTTAGAGACCGAAACAATTTTGGATTAAAATTAAAGAAACCATCGGAGCTCTACAAACATCTAAGAGTTACCAAAAGACATATCATCGGAAAATCTAAAGATGATACTGTAACTTCTCTCCCAAAAGACAAAGTTGCCTCAGAGCTCGAGTCACGACTTCAATTCCATAAAAAAATTATGATAGGTGCTCAAACAAATAAAGTAGGGCTAGGATCAAGTAGGAAAGTTCAAGACATAGACATAACAAAATCTTTTATTCGACTAGACGAAAACGATAATTACCGACTCCACGCGATGAGCCTAGAAATTCAAAACGAATGGGTGACCATAGGAGATTTTTGTATTCCACTAGCTTTGAAGTGGCGCACCTTAATTTATGATTGGTCCCCAGCATTATTAAAATTCTATCTTAATGCATTCCAAATGACTCTCCCAGATCAAAGTAATTTAGTAAGATGGGGCAAAGCCACCGAAAAGTCTTGCAACATCTGTGGGGAGGCAATAGTAACCGCGAAACACCTATTAGTAGGGTGTAGGGTACTTCTAGATAAAGGTCAATATTCGCGTCGCCACGACAAGGTATTAGAAATTATACGGGAAGCGGTTAGTCTTTCAGTAGCAAGAGCGCGGAAGGGTATAACAACCACCAAACGATCTATAGAATTCGTAAAAGAAGGCTCCTCCAAAAAATCAAAAGTGAAGCCTTATTCAATATTAGGCGCGGCTCCTGATTGGATTCTCATGATAGACACGTATGAAAAGCATTACAAAATCCCTGGGGATGTTGGTGTTTCGTCATCCAGACCGGACTTATTCCTGTATTCGAAACATCTGAGGCGCGTGATACTTGTGGAGCTTACTGTTCCTTGGGAAACAAACATCCCAAGGGATCACACATTCAAGCTCAATAAGTATTATGAACTGACCAACGAACTGATCAGGAATGAATTTATAGTTAGTTTGTACGCGGTAGAAGTGTGAGCGAGAGGTATAACAGCTAAATCTCTCTATAGCCTACTTAAAGACCTTGGCCTTTCTAGAACGTATTTCGAAGGCGGCATTAGTAGGTTCTTTCCAAATTTGGTTAGGTAGGGAGAGGAGTGTGGAGGGTGAAAGTGAGCGTAAAGTACTTTTTAGTTCGATTCATTTTTAAAGCGTGTTTTTTTAGTTTTTTTTAAACTACGCTTATTTATTTGGTGCGATTGGTTTACCATTACGTTACTTCATCTTCTTTCACGTATTCAATCTATTGTCTGACTCGTAATATGTATCATTTTCTGTTGTTCCGTTTTATATTCGTATCATCACTTGAACTAATATGCTATAAAATAAATCGCATGCAATTCGACTGTTTTGCCTTACTTCATAAAACTAAGCATATGATACATTTTGGGTTATGCGTCATTTATTTTAGAAAATACATACGTCTTGTATGATTTTCATATTTACTCAGATACTTTTAATTGTATAAAAATCTACTCTACTCAGTACTATTTTTGTTCGCTTTACTTGAACCTTCGCGTCAATGTTAATACTAACCAGGACCTAAAAATTAAAAATGTTAAACAAAAAATAAAGTATACTTAACAATAGAATAGTAAATATATAATCAAAATATAATACAAATTGTGATATATGGTGTCATTAACGAAATTGACTGCATTTATATAAATACTATTGTGGTTTTTAAAAAAAGAAAGGATTTATAAACTAGAAATAATAAGCTGTTTTACTTATCTTAACTTCATTATTTATTCCTTAAAAATAAAACATACATCACCTTGTATGTCCACAACTTAGTCTAAATCAACCATACAACGGCAAATCAATACTAGGCAGAACCTAACAATATACAAAAATATTTTTATATTTGAAATAACATTGCCATCAAAGTTATTGCCGGTTTAAGGCATTTAATTATATTACATTATATTCTACGCTTTTTTGGGCGGCGGTCTGAACACTCCTACGACTACTGCGTGATCTCGCTCGTAGGGCTCCAAAGTCAACTGTTCTTGAGGTTTTAATTTGTCTGCTTGTAATTTTTTAACTTCCGCTGCAAATACTGCCTCGGGTTGTGCCGTGGAGTCTATGCATGAGGCCTGTAAAATATATTTCATTAATATAGGGCAATATAAATTAAAAATATTGTTTCTATATTGTTTGCGACCTCAGAGAGAGAGTTCAAATAGTATCAACATGAAAAATTAAGCTTGTTTTGTTTCATCATAGGTAGTTCAAATGTAGAATACTTTGACAATAACAACCTATTTACTTACTTTAATAGAGATGACGAAATGTCCACCATTTTTAAGGAAATGTTGTGCGTTTAAACTGACAATTCTCGCTTGGTCGGGTTGCGCGACGTCCGCAAATATTGTGTCTACCATACCAACTAGCATTCTGAAAACGTTCATTCATTAGTATGGAAAATATTAGTAGGTTATTTTATTTTAAAATTAGTATAAATCAGAGAGAGAGTTCAAGGTTTCAACATGAAATATTTAGTTTACAGAATCATCATTATGATATTTATGTAAAAACTACTGTAAAGACATTAGAATATTTTACCATGGTAAGCAATTTAATTTTAGAAACATACAAAACAGTTAATCATATTGAATACTGACCTATATTTTAAGGGATGTCTAGCGTCTTCAATTATTGGAATTATGTTAGTTCTTTTCTTAGCTACATTGATTAAGTCTCTTCCTGATCTGTGTGAAAATTCAACGGCATATACTAATCCTTCCTGTAAAAAAGAAATTGTGAATTACATTCAGTTTATATATTAATCGCTAATTGTATTGGGTGTTTTTGTCAGTAAAGTGGGTAGTGATATGATATAGTCTTCACAGATAGGTCTGTTTATAAAATTCATCATAAGAAATTTATTTTATTTAGATAAATATTATAAAAAATTAAAAACCACTTCATTTAATTATTGTGTTCTTAGTTATTTTATTTTTTACTTCTAGTAGTTAGGGAAAAATGATATGAATATAATTATTTTAAATTATCTTACCGGCCCAACAACATCAGATACATGACTGACGGTGGTACCACTGGCAGCTCCAAGATATAATACTCGAGATCCCGGAGGCATGTGAATTGCATCAACACCTCCCATTATAGCAGCTGCCAGTTTTGATCGGAAGGGGTTCCATACTCTGTACTCAATCTTCTCTCCTTCATTCTAAAATGAAAATTAGTTTTAGAAAAGATTGAGGGTTCTCGATGATAATTGGTGAAATTTGATAGCATCAGAAGTGGGTATGTGGTTATAGTCTTCATGAATAGGTCAAGATTAGAGGGACCACAATCATCATTTAGTTCTAATATATATTGTATCAAATAAATTATCGGTAAACTATGTACACATCAGATAATTTTAAATTGTATGATAAAAAGTCTTTACCTAATACAAAATGTAAGTAATGATAATAACAAACCTCAACAGATATTCTCTTTTCTCCATACACCTCCGACCCAGGCACAAGATTCTTAGTGACAAGTGCATCTTCTTTACCTCTTGCTATGAAGACACCAGCATGCCTACAAAATAACAACTTTATAAACACAGTAGTGTAAAAAATATAATATTTATTTAAAGTATAGTTTAATCAGTTACATAAGTTAGCTTCAAGCATTCGCATTCAGAAGAACGAAAGTTATGTAAATTAATCATCATTTAATTATTGTTAAGGGATCTAAATTATTTATAAAGATAAATATATATTTAAAATATCGATTTTTTATACCTGTGAGGTTCAATGATAACTTGTTTCCCTCCTTTGAAACCGCCTCCTCCACCTCTTGGGGCTCCTCGACCACGACCTAACAAATAATTATACATTAGTCAAAGATTTACTTAGTGCTTAAATATCTACATTTCAAAAATGGCTTCAGAAGTGGGTATGTGGTATCATAGTCTTCATGGATAGGTCAAGATTAGAGGGACCATTTTATCATCACATAAATATCTATTAACAATAATAATAATAAATATAGTGAACAATAAGCACTTATAAGGAAAAAAGCCTTACCACCCCCTCTGCCTCCGAAACCCCGGCCTCCTCCTCCGCCCCGCTTCTCAAATCTGCCTCCTCCACCGCCGCCTCCGCGACCTCCAAAGCCCCCTCCCCGGCCTCCGCCACCTCCGCGGCCGCCGCGGAAACCGCCTCTACCGCCGCCGCCACCACGTGGACTGTTGAAATCTAGAATTTATAAATAAAAGATATTATTTAAAACATGTAACAAGGTATGATAATGTAAAACCACATCTGCATGATGTGGAATAATTGATGACAAAGACAATAAAACTAATATAAGTTCAATATAAATAGTCAAGTACTACTCGATAGTAATATATAAGAACAGTCCAAATGAGTGGGACTTGAATAATTCTCACAACTTAGAAGGATAAAATCGTTTTAAAATAATTTGGTTAGCATCAACCCACGTGGATGGTATCAACAAACATTAGAGTACCGGCATGGTATATTTAATTTCGAAGAAAGTCTACTATAATACTAATATAATATAATAAGAATAATAAGAAAACATTTGTATACATGGTGATTTTGAAGAGAACATAGATATAGAACTCAAATTAACCCGAAAAACGTGTGATAACCTCTAAATTGACTATCGGTAAAACCCCCATAATTTTAAATAATTTTCGATGGAACAGGCCACTATACAGACATTTGGAATATTACAAACATAATATAAATCTGAATAATAATGAAACATAGAAATAAACTGAAAACCATGAGGTAACTAACCACGCTTATAAATTAACCAAATAAAATGTGTGACTTACCTGGTTTTCCCATTATTTAATGTGGATTATTCAATCACACTTAGTGTAATATTATAGACACTGCTATCTAAATATAAAAATAAACTTATTTTTCATAAACGGGCGGTGCTCATAGCGCCCGCACCGTCTTGCAACCGCCGGAAATGATGCCATTTTGTAATTTGTCGAATTTTGACTTCGGAGCAGTGTGGCCAACACATTGGTTGAAATTTAAAAAAAAATATTAGGGATACCATCCTAAAATAATGTTGTTGTTTTTTTATTAGCTACTTCTATTACAAAAATTACTTGACAATGAACAATAACTTCAATTAAAATATCGTATTTCTATCTAGACTATACGATTACATATCGTATATCATATCATATCATATATCATATATATATAGCACAACCGAAAACTGAATATTGAACAAGGTTATAACTACAATGTTCACTTATTACTCTATTATTAGTTTCATGGCCTTTTTATAAAAAAACGAAATAGATCGGCGGAGTTGTGAGCATACATACATGATACAACTATTTATCAATAAAAGGTTGATACTTGATGGATAAAAAACTTATTGAGATAATTTGTTATCTATTGCACTGAGAACGACTTTAATCGCAATTATAAGATTTTATATTACCTACGTAGTTGTATTACCTATTTCTAACACAAATGGACTCGTTATTGCTCTCTAATATATCCTTAATTAAAGATTTTAAATGGCTTAATGAGCCATCTCATTTTCAATTGAATAATGACACACTGGTGGTTACTACTGACAATAAAACAGATTTTTGGCAAGAGACGTGGTACAAGTTTCGTGTTAACACCGGTCATGTTTTTGGCGCGATAATTCAACAAAAATTCACTTTGGAAGTAAGTTACAAAAAATATAGATTAACTAATTTTGACTTGTATACTTGGTGGACTTCGGACTTAGTATTGTTTTTTTATGGTTATGAAAATCTTACAATAAAATATCTAAGATTGGCGAGTTATGATTACCTTTATCCCTGTACTTCACTGACTTAGCTTTATTTTTATATTTATTTAGTACTTTATATTTAAAAATAATTATCAAGTGTCTAAGGTCAATCAACAATCATATAAGTTTAAAACTGCTAAAATAAAATTTGTATTTTAAATTAGTGAACTCGATAAAAACTATTCTTGTCTGATATAGTCCAATTTTTAATAGTTTTACTTTATAATTTACTTTTTTACTATACTTATAGAATAAAAAAAAACTCGATATAGTTTTTTAGTTGCGAGTTTCAATCCTGCCCTTTTACATGATTTTTTTAATTCGAAATATTATTCTTGAATTACATACTTCTGTTTACAATATATAAGAATCTTTTTATATATACTCAACTTCACTTATTACCGTATTTGTACATTTAGCCGATCAGTTTTGACTAGTGGAAAGAATTCCGATATATTTGTAAATATATAATATGGTTATCATTGGACACAAAAGTTTAATACAAAAATGAGATAATTATAAACTTATCAGGTATGTATAGAAGCAGATTTCACAACACTCTACGATCAAGCTGGAGTCATGATCTACGTGGATCAGAAACATTGGCTCAAGGCCGGCATCGAGTTCAACGACGGTCAAGCCATGATAGGCAGCGTACTCACTAATGAAGTCTCGGATTGGGCTACTGGTAATTTTACTTTATAAATGTATTAAAACAAAATACAAAATAACCCGCGAAGTGCGGGTCCACTGATCTCTTTATATTTATTAAAAAATATAAGCTTAACATGGCTGGCATGGCTTTTTGTAGTCCTAAATGACTCAGTTAATGAATTGGGTCAAAGAATAATTCAGTCAGTTATGATCTTAAAAAACTTTTTAAGAAGTTAAAAAAGTTTCTTATTCTTAATATTCAGTAACGAAAAAGTCGCATATAGTACATATATAATAACAAATAGTTACTTCTATAGCTGTCAATGTTGAAAAAATGATGTCTACTGGTCACGATGCCCGAGTTAGTGTTCTGTATTAGTAAAACAGAAACTTACTTAACAGTTAACAACCCCTCCCCCTCTCCCTTTCAGGCCAGGAAGACCGAATTTAGAACTGATATGTATTTTAACTAATAATATTTTCGAAACCTATAATTATATTTTATAATTTGAACAATGTTTGAGTGAGTCAAATATTACGATTTTAGAAAAGTACTTTTAAATCACTAACTACCTATTCAGTTTTTTCGGTTCTTTTGTACAAAATATTTTATTATAAATTATTTCAGTTTTATTAAACGTATTAATTCGAAAATATCTTATGTGCAATATAATTATTATATAAATGACACAATTATATTTTTAAGAATTAATGATGAACTTTTTTCCAGGAGTATTCACGGGCGATCCACGAAAATTCTGGTTAAGGCTAACCAAAGTTGGTAATGTGGTATGTGTTAAATACTCCACTGATAAAACCACTTGGCATCTATTGAGATTAAGTCAATTGCCAGTATCAAATAAGTATTTGGTCGGACCCATGTGCTGTTCCCCGCAGAGAGACGGCTTGGTCGTTAAATTCACAGAGATCAAATTCAGTGAACCCGCGTCAGACATATTACATTCTAACTAAATTAAAAATAACATTTTTTTAAAAATTACTATGAGGAAATTTATTTAGTATTGAAATTACATATAATAAAAAACTAGTAACGTTTGAATATTAGAATGGTCAAACAACATTAATTATTGTTATAATAAAGATTATTAAATAAAAAAAAAAGAAAATTATTATCTTTTTTATTTCTTGTGTATGACATTTATAAATTTATTGTCTTATAATGTATGGAATGTACATAACTGTTTATTTTTACTTATCTAACACATATAAATATATAAAGAAATAATATTAAATGTTTATTTTTTAGGCAAATTACAACATGAACTCAATGCAAATCATTTCTTATTAGCGATGTAAATTATTAGATTTTTTTTTATTTCTTTACATGTACAACTTTAGGAATCATTATTTTCATTTAAATAAATTGTTACACTTAGTGCATTTTAAACATAAAAATCTATATGTAAACTTTGGTTGTGAAATAATTTACTTCCTTAACTGTTTTATTCAATAGTTTAATTCATTATACAATTAAGAAATTCATCTTTATTACCGAAACAGTAAGCCAAAAGTTTTTTTTTAATAATTTGTATGAAAACGCGGTACATACTTTACAAAACCTTTAACTTTATATCAATATAATAACGTAATCAAACTTAATACTAAAAATGCTGTAACTTAATATTCTAAATATATAAAATAATACATTATTATTAGACAAATCAAGAACTTACCTTAACTATATCCTAATCTAAGTAATATCACATTTCAATCTTACAAACAAACATACAACAAAAAATTCTCAATCATATTGATTTAATGACAAAAACGCCACTGTAGTGTATTAGGAAAATAATTCGATTAATTATTATATATATATTTTAAACCAAACAATAATACCAACAAATAATATATAAATTCAAACACCAAATACAGGACATTAAACTAAAAGTATGTATTTATATCTAGATAGGGCTGGATGGTTGTGTGTCCAGGGGTTCTGTTTTCACCGAGACCAAGACAGACTGGCTTGAATTGTTTTGGGCTACTTTGGATCGCTCCAAGTTGTACATCTGGATATAAAAAAAAAACATTCACATGGAATAGTTATACCATTTAAATTGTGAAATGGTTTGTACCATTCTCGTATAAATTCATTTTACGTTTTATTTTATAATATAATATAAATAAAAAACATATTAGAAGGCCAGGCACAACTCCCTAGTGTTGCCTACCGTCCCCCGACACAACTCCCTAGTCTACATGTTTCATTAGCGAAAATCTTTATCTAATCTATCTATTAATTTTTTTTCTTAATTTTTAATCAATTCAATACCTCATCAGTATGCTTAGTGCGAGTTTTTTTACAAGTTCCATCGCGTTAGAGAAAACTCCGATTTGTATGAAATAAGAACCACCTAGCGCAAATAAGGTGATGTTGCTTTTATTTCTGTAACGCGATCGAACTGGTAAGAAAACTCGCATTAGGTACACTGAACCTTCTTTACAAATATTAATAAAGAAACCTTCGAACCTTCATAAATAAAGGTGTGGAGAGCTGGGCAACACTAGTAGCCTTATTGTAATCCTCATCCAAAGACACTTCAATGGGAGACACTTTTAGTTTGGGAAAGCGCCTCCGGGATAGCTGCTCTTCATCCGAGTCTGATGGTGGTGGTCGGATCTGTATTAAAATAGGATGATTATTTATTTATTATCCCATATTTTGAAGACGTTTAAATTTAAATACACAATTGCAATGAGTTTTCTTATGCATATATAATTTGTTAATATAACAAAACCTTCATCCATTGAGGTCATATATATTTGTTTTGTAGATAGGATAATTGATAATTGTTAGGATCTAGATGGCGCTGTAGTCAAATTATTATATATTCACAATATTGTTTTTAGTAATAAACAAAAATGGACCCGATAAGGCGCAAGGTGAATAATAATAAGGTTGTAAGGTTGAAGATAATTATCGTTAGTACCTACGCAAACTAAAGATAGTGAACTTAAAATAAATAAATAAATATATATTATTATTTATATATTACCTTTCTTGGGCGCCCTGGGCCTCTCCGTTTCGGTGGGACCGGGAGGGGAGACGGAGAACGAGCCTGAGAAATTAATTTAATCTATGCTAATATAATGCTGTATTTCTATCTTTGTTTTGTTTGACGGTCATCTTAGGAACCACCAGAAGTTTTTAAATGCAATTAATATCAAAAAAGAAAAAGAAGACTTTCTTTTCAAAAAGTACTGGCAAGACTGTTTAAAAGTTATCGCAAATAAAATAAAAACTCACCCTACGCTTCCTCATTGGTCGACTACCGTCAGCTGATCGTGTAGTCATTGACAATGTATTTTCATTCTTGTTGACACTATCTATGTCCCCCTTCGCTAGAATTCCCGTCATCCTTGTCCTAAAAAAGCTATCCTCCGCTAATTTCAAGGCCTCAAAACATTTATGACCTTGTAATGCGTATCTAATTAGCTTAAGAACTTCGATCCTACATAATAAACGCGTGTCATCATCCATTTTCTTAAATAGCGGCAGCAATGAATTCATAAATAATTTGTCGTCATCAAAATGATCGTCCGGAAGAATGGAGTTGCCGTCTATTTTTACTTCCCGCTTCTTCTCTATGGTCGCTTGGCTGTACTTCTCCTGTGTTTCCGGCTTGTCTTGTACTTCCGGTTTCGTTTTTAAATCCAGAGGTTTGTCTGTAATCTCGTGCTTGATACGGGGTATGTCTTCCGGTGGGGGGTGCTGCGGGGAATTGGACACTTCGGAGAAGGATTCGTATTTGTCTTGAGAGTAGCGAGGTTTTCTAGAAATGGAATAAATAATGTTATTATATATTAAATAAAATGGCTAATTTTAATAATTAGTAATAAATGTTTTTCTTTTTAAATTAAGTCAAAATATTTAAAATATTTATTTGTTATTTAAGTTACAAATATTTTTTATGTCGTATGAATTTTTCATTTCACACGAACATGTAAACACTTTTTCTTGTAAACGAATGTTACCATTAAAATATTTAAATTATTTAAATTTAAGTAAGTGTTAATCATATATATCCAAGCCCGATAATAATATTATGACTTATGACTGATTCATTTCGGAATTTTAGTATTATGTTACTGGAGTATGGAGTCAGGTTCGAACCTAGATACCATATATATATATTACTAGTTTATCAACGTAATTGCCTTTGTTTTTATTTTTTAATAAGGATTCTAATTTCATTGGACGTTTACAGAATGAATAAAACCTATATTTAAATAATTGTTTTCTAATCCTCGACTCAAAAAGAGGGGTATTATAAGTTTGACCTATCGATCTGTGAATGTGTGTCTGTCTGTGGCAATGTAGCAGCCGTTAAAACGCGTGGACGGATTTGATTGCGGTTTTTTTTAAATCGAAAGCCTGATTCTTTGAGATGGGTCTTAGCTATGTTTGATCGAAATAGACACAGTCGTCTCTAAGATATTGAGGTTTTATTGGTGCGGAAGAAAGGTCATACATTATTGATAGAAATACTTTAAAGCATGTGTAAATTTGTGTGTCCGTAGGTTTATTTAGTACAATAATGAAACCAGTTACATAACTTTAAAAACAGAAGAAAAAAAAAATAAAAACCCCCGATACAAAAAGACCTCTAAAAAGAATAGATATAATATTATTATGTACTTAGTGAAGTCGTTGCATCGGGGGAACGCTTAATTAAAAGGAAGAAATGAAAATGCTAGTAAGTTACCAAGGCAAATAAAGAAATTACGATATCAAATATAGTCAAATTTTTTGTTATTTTTATTTTGTGTCGGGGGGTTTTAATTTTTTTTATTATTAGTTAATCATTAATAACTGATATACGTTATATATACTTCATACACTACATAACTAAATGGGACTCTCCCTCTTATTACCATTGAGCCACTCTGACTAATATCTTTAGCTTTAAAAACACCTAAACGCAACACACATATATAACAATATACATTACACATAAACAATAGAGAATATTACTACAAGACCATTAAATTAATTAACATTTTCATTATTTTTAAAATAAACAAATAAACACTTTAAAACAATTATATTTTTTGCATGTTACGTGATAAACAAGTCTCAATTCTCATAATGGCCGCCAGTCACCAGTGTCACGTTCTTTAAAACGTTGAATCTCAATAAGTTTTGTGTTGATTTAATAATTGTTTACGGAAATTTATTTAATATTTTTTTTGGCAGATTATATAAAGTTAAAAGCTAATATTCTTTAGTACTTATACACTATTTGAAACAATACATTTTGTTTAGACGCCATCTTGTAGTAATGACAGTTCTTTCAACCTACCGTTTTAGCGGTAAAAATAAATTAAAACCAAAGGTTAATGACTTCTTTGTTTTGTTACATAAACTACATATTAATTTCCGAAGAAATGTATAAGAATACAATTTATATCATATACCTAACAAGAAGAAATATCTACCTACCTAGCATATATTAAATTAAATATAAAAATTAATATATCCACAAATATTACGCGATATCGCGGAAATGAATCCCAGAAAAAAATACTTATTATCTTCAATATTATATATGACCTGTTGGTGTAGTGGTTAGTGACCTTAGCAGCTGAAAGTTGAAACAGATGTTGTGGATTCGATTTTCACACGGAACAATTTTTTGATCCACGGAATGTTGTTGGATTCTAGATGTACTTTGTGTCTAGGGTTACCACTTACCAATATAGTATGTTATGTATATTAGTTAATAATAATAATTACTTATTCTGCAAGGCCCGCAGTAGAAAGGACATCTGCCTGTGGTATTGGTACCGCCTGCTGCCCGGGGCACATTGCTCTGGAGGAGGGCACTTGCCCTGTCGAAACGCCTTCGTGTACGAGTCTCGAATTGACCTCCATCGTTTTTGGACCTCTTTACCTAGAAAGAAGGATTTATTGTTAGTTATGTCTTTAAATACTAATTATCTCAAAAATTTTTACTGAAATTATTAATGTTCACATATTTAACAAATCCTTACGAAAGAAATAAATTAAAATAATTTAAATATTAATAAAAAGAGAAAAATATCGTTAATATTTTTTTTCAACGAATTTCAAAGGTAAAATACATTTAAACCACTCAATCAATGTAAGATAGTAAGGGAACGTACCCAAACTACGTGGCCTATTTATGGGGGGGGGGGGTTCCTTAAAATATTACGCTGTGTCACAGAAGCGAGGGGGGGGTTTAGATTATTGTCACGTAGTCGAATTCTAGAGAAGGCAATTTAAGCTACTAACATTTAATAAAGTCTGCTTTTCAGGGTTCTTTAAAGTCGTGTGATAAATTTTTGTGTAATAAATGCCGTCCCAATAGTAACAAAAATTAAACATTATTTTTATTTGTTTCATTTTCTGCGTTTGGGATGATAAAAATTTACCTGTGCTTTACTACGTAACATTTGGGACGGGAGGGGGGGGGGGGGGAGGGGGAGAGGAGGGTGTCGAAAAATTGAAAAATATAGGTAACGTAGTTTGGGTACGTTCCCTAACTTCAGTAACGTGAATATTTTATTTATTTTAGTTAAATTACTATTTAACAACTCTGAACTATACTATAATATACTCTAAACTATAATATTGTATATAAAGTTAGTGTGATGTCATACTTGCTTGTATTTTAATGATTATGTATTTAAAAATATCGACACTTAAGAATTTAAATAAATTCATACAATATTATCTATAATATAATATTATATTTTTATAAGAAATATAAATTAAGATATTAATACCAAAGTACATTATAGCAAGAATGATTTGAAAAAACCATTTTTAGTATTGCTTTTTATCTATCTGTAAAGTCCTATCAAAAAACGGTTCAGCTGCTATAAAGATAAGCGTGAACAAATAGACATACATTTTAACGGTCGTTTTAATTTTAGTGAATCATTTTGATTTATAAACAAATCAATTTTATTTATCAATAATCACTTGACGTAATAATGACCTTGAAAATAAGATTACAAAATTCCCTAATCCATAATATCTTATCATTCAATAACATATAGGTAGTTACGTAATTCTTATAAATAACTATTATTACAAGGACTAGGAGAGTGACAGGCCCTGGCTTTGGTCATAGGTTCTCAAACTTTATCTTAAATACAAACTCTTTCTCAATGTTATTTTTGTAACCAAGAGTTTATTTTCAACTATTTAATGGACCATACACAAATGTTTAACTTAATATAAAACAAATTGTTAAAATTGATTTTAAAACAATGTGAATATTTAAAAAACTCTTTTAAAATGTTATTACTTGTGCATATTTCTCATTACATATTTCTCCTAAACTACTCATTAATAATGATGAAATTACAAGGGCTTCGACTCTAAAATTTTGCGTTCATTTTAGTATGTAGAACTCCCTTAAATGGAATTTAGCGAAATTCCATTCCTAAGAATTTCAAATAAGTAATACAAATTTATATGGCCGTTTTACAAGTAGCGAAAATATATCAAATATTACCTACATTACGTTACATCAGTTAATATAAAATATTTCTATTCTTAATAAAATCTTAACGATTTTGTCAATCGAGATTAAATCACCATCAATTCAAAGAAAATTATTAAAACATAATATATAGCAACTAGACTTCACTCAATCATATTGATGAAAGTTAATTGATATTGACGTCATATTGACGCATTGACAGTGTGGTCTAACACCTTACAGTTGACCGAGGTCATAGATAGGTCAAGTTGAAAGTACTTTTTATTTTATCTAGATTAGCACTCAATAAAGGATCTTGATTATTTTTTGCTTTTCAAGATTGAAATCATATCAGTGCCAACAATCGCGCTGTGGATGGAGTTTTTAAAAGCAGCTAAGGTGGATTTTTTCTCGAATCCATCTACAGGATTAGTTTAACTATCAGAAAATGTTCCGAAATAACTAATTCTTGCAATTCCATTATCACGAAAATTTTAAGTAAAATTAGTTCATTATTAAATTACAATATTATGATCTAGTTTGTTGGCATTTACCTAAACTATGTTTTTAAAACTAAGTACACTCGGATACTAAAAAGCTGATTAAAATAAGAATTAAATAAAACATTGTTCGATTGTGTGAACCTTTCTAATTGTTCGATGTCGTCATAATCAGCCAATCAGAACTCTTAGCACTGTCGAATCATTTTTACTTGAAAGCCCAACATCTTATAATGTCCTTCCAGAACCTTCTAATAATACCAGTAAACGTTAAAAACAATTACAATGTTATAACAATCATAACAGCTGATAACATCAGGTGTTAATAGTGAAGTTGGCGCACTTTTCATTTGCCGAGACAGCGCAGAAAAAATGTTTGCTACTGCGGCGTTACTAGACAACTTCTCGACTGTCTATTAATTCTAATATTATACCTAATTTATAAGTCCTATTCTCTGAGAAATGCTCTTAATAATAATTATATTTATGTTCATAATATTTATGTACATTTTAAAATTATAATATATTTTAATAAAATAACAATTGTATATACTTCACGTTTCTGATTTCTCATTGGTTCAAAAAACTATTTATTATAAATATAAATTATCTAATAAAAATATAATACATGACAATTTTGCATATTATACAGATTTTAATGAGTCATTGTTAAATGGGAAAATCAAGTTAATAGGTATAATATCTATCGTTTCAGACTTATCCTCAACAAGTTCTTTTATAGCCTTGGTTTCTTGATTTTTATTGGGTAAGATTTAAAAAATATATATTTTTTAACCGTCAAATATAATGTACAAGTGTGTGTATGTGCGTGTGTGAATGAATAATATTTTTGTTTTGATAAAAATAATGGGATAATGTATCTATGTGTGTATAGTTATCCATCCAGTTTATTTTTATTATACAACTTTATTTACAATAAATAGCTTCAGTATATATATTTTTGAATTTATTAAAAATAATTAGATCATTCTTTAAAAACCTGCTTTCTTAAAGAATCAGAATTAAAAGTTTTTATATTTTTTTAAATATTGTAATTTAACAATGTTTGTTCTTTATGCATAACTTTATTTTATGATAAATATTACATTCATTACAAATAAATATTTTGCATAATAAAACTAAGTAGGAAAGTTTTTTTAATTATTCTAAGCGAAATGTCAATATTTATTGTCATCTACGTTAGTTTTCAGACTTAT
This sequence comes from Napeogenes sylphis, assembly GCA_959347405.1. NCBI lineage: Eukaryota > Metazoa > Arthropoda > Insecta > Lepidoptera > Nymphalidae > Napeogenes > Napeogenes sylphis. The sequence continues at coordinate 8,217,595 of OY365781.1, read as the reverse complement.
TTTTTTTATAACGTTAAACATATAAACATGTATATTACATGTTACACTTGTTCAATTTTTTAAAACTCGCTCTACTAATTGCTCAATTAATTATGTAATGTAACTTTGACAATGACGTACATACTTCTACACTAACTTTTATCCTTTATTACTTGGCATATCCAAGAATTTTCTAGTAAGTGGTTTACAAAACATATACTATTTTACCTTCCCAACTATAATAGTTTTAATGACGATGAATAAATCAGTCAGGATTGTTTTTATAAGTACGATTTTATATTATATAGAGAAAAAAATATATATTAAAAAAGTCGCCACAGTGAATAAATATATAGAAGGATCGTGAAATAAAATTTCATCCCAACAGACAAGTTTCAGAATCCTGTTTTATGTACATAGTAAATTTAATACATTATATGTATATAATACAGTTCTTACTTCTTATCCTATCATATTTCAAAAATCCGTCTATAAAATTATATACTTAAAATTTATAACATGAAAATATAAAGAATATATTTTTTTACCACAGAGCTAACAATTTATAATTAATTCAATTAAAAAAAAGACACAAGTTGAATTATTATTAAAACAAAATGGCGGACGAATAGCGGTCGATGTGCCGAAAAATATTTATAAGTAGGTATAAGGAAAAAATAACAATAACTAAACCAAAACTATTACAGAAGTATCGTAAAGTACCATAAACCCCCCTTGTCCTTTTATAATATTTTCCCACTAGAAAGGTGAGCTAAATCCTGTTTTATTTACATAGTATATGTTATGCAGATGTACAATAATCGTTTTTGATATCACTTAACGAAAAATATTAGTGTTTGTCTACTAGTTTAGACAGGGGAGGAGATAGGGGTTATTGAACCCTCCCCCTCCCCCTCTCGCTGGCCAATTTTGATTACTAAAAATGTTTCGTCGGATAATTAATTTATCGTAGATATTAAGTATGAAGAATTTAATTACTGTAGTCTACTAGATTTAGATTAGTTTTGGTGCCCATAATGAACTTTCTGAACTATAATGTAAGGGCTAACCAAATAAATAAAAAAAACATTATTAATAACATACAAACAAACAAATAATTATTGTATAAAACATTGATCAGACAAGTTCGGGAGTTACACAGACAGACAAACCAATGTTTATACATATAAATATAAAACATAGAAGCTGTTATCTATAACCTGCTGTCTTGCCCCAATAATTGTAGGTATAGGTATTCTTAAATTTTGTAAAAGCGTTTACCTGAAATGTATATTTTTGAATCTAAGCAACCCCCAGATAAAAATTAATATAGCACAATCGGTACAGTAAGTATGATTTTATTGACAGAGACACGTACAGTAAAATTATATAGATGTAGGTATATAGAAAATATAATTTGACAGTTGACACAAAATTACGTAACTGAGATGGGATTGGGTTGGCTTCGAAGTTCAGACTAGTTAAATCTAGATTATTATGACAAATTGAATATAATATTCGAAACATTAAATGAATATTAATAATATAATTAATTTGTATACGAGTCAATTTTGTGTGAATATTCTCTAATCTCTTTATGACGGTTGTTATCTGTAATTACGAACCGGTGGTAGGGTAGGTATACTGGACCTACCCTACCACCAGTCTTGTAGTACATGTCATAGTTATACCTACAATATTAAATTGTCAAGCCTATATTTATAGTATATTATTACAGTTAAGAAATAAGTGACTGATACATACAATATTAAATTATAGTCAATATGTATAGTATATTTTACAATTACAATAATAATTATTTAATTGTAAGCAATTCTCCAGTTGGTCCGTGGCTACTTAACCTTGGGATAGTTCACAAGTTCAAGGACATTTTACACAATACGAATAAGCCTTCGATACAATTTATAAAGAATACCTACATAATATGAAATAAATTAAAAATATTTGTTTTGGGATTGTTTTTTAATTTCACCTTCCTATTAATAACATACCTATTTGTATTAAAAAATAGGTACGTATTTAGATAAAGTTATATAATCTATAACATAGAATCTATATGTATTTTTAAATGTAAGTATGTGTAAAGAGTTAAGGTAGCACTGAATGATTTCATATTGTACCTATAAATATATACAGATATAAATACCTAACTAAATAAATTCACAAACCCGTTAAAAACCACTAATATTACAAATCTAAAATTCAAAATGTAAATAAGTTATTTTTTAACACATAAACCTAAGAATTTATAATGCAAATAAAATCATAAGCTGAATAAAATTATTATTAAAACAAAATGGCGGTCGACACTCACGTATAGAATATTTAAGAGTTAGTTACAAAATATTTATATTTTTATTGCCTCTTATATATTTTGTTATAATATAAAAAAATAAAAAATACTATATATAACTTTTGCAAGTATAAATACTAATCAAAAACAGGACTTAGGTCTTGACTGAGACGTGACCTAAGTAGGAAAAACCTTGCGATATAGTTTGTAATTAACTATTTGTTTATTACATTACTTAGGGTAAGTTTTTGATCTTCAGATAACTTTAATATACGGAGTAAATATATTTAAAGATATACATATATAGAAAAACTGTCAATTATATATCACATTAATTATCCGATTAAATTTTATCTGAAGTGTAAAGTAGCTCAATATTTAGAAGACAAATATTTATATTATCAGGGACAATATCAAAATAAATAGTAGTTATAAATAGAATTTTGGACTTTGTGTCATCATAAGATACCAGCGCCTCTAGTGAGGAAATAATTCAGTTTTCATTTCCAAAAATGCAGATTATGCTTCTCCTCTAATAGATTAAAAATAATATTTTGAGAAAAACCGATTCTGAACCAAAATTTCAAATATGTAGTAGATAATTTAGCTATTCTGGCTCGAGGAGCTGTTTTTTTCATAAACTTAAACATATATGAACCAGTATAAAACCAAAATAAACGATATGTTTGCTGTTAGTGATAATGTTACAAACTACTGTACCGAATTTCATGTAGTTTTCAAAAAATATATAAATATAGTTTAAAAAAAAATAAAAAAACACGCCAAATTAGCTTAAGATAATTATTAATCATGGAGATCCTAATCAACATGATGAGATAATCACATCGAATTATTAATTTACTCTCGGTCCTTGATATGTGTACAAGTTTGAACTAAATCAGTCCGTGGGAAATGAGACAAAATCTCATTCGAAAAAGGTTATGTCGGTAAAAAGCAAACATACATGTAAAACTAGTAAAAAAAAAAAAAGAAATAGAAAGATTTTAATTGTTCAATTCAATAATGTTTTATATAAAATAGTTCGAACTATTTTATTATCAAGTAAGTTTTAAGAATTACTTAAGAAATAAAAGAAATCCCAGAATAAATCCTAATTTTGCTTTTGATAACAAAGAAGTGGAGGCAAATTACTAGTATCAATAATAATAATACGGGACAAATTATACACATTGATGTAAGCAAATTATTTGCTTGTGTTAAGGGTGCTAGATACCGATGAAAGTACTTGGAAAAATACATATTATAAATACTGAGAATATATTTAATAAGCGACCAAACCCAGAAATACATCTATGCTCATTACATAGATGCCTGTCCCGGCGGGAACCGAACCCGAGCCCCAATGCGTCTCTATACTAACCTTACCACTCGACCAACGGAACTCACTTAGTTATAAAGAACAAAAAACTATAGAGATAGATATTCTATCTTCTTAAAGGTTAGGAAGTAGAACATTCTTTCTGTCCAAAATGTCAAAGGTCATGAGTCACTTACCATACATGAGTCATTATGGTCTGATGAAATAAGATTTAATAATTATTGTATTTACTTATATGTAATAATAATATTATATTGATATAATATTATAATATATATATATATATATTTTTTTTTCAAGAAATAAGAAATATCACTATTGAGTTAATTTACTTATAACTCTACTGTATTTTGCGACATTGTCGTAATAGCACTAAATTATATAATTAATATATATGTATATATTATAATATTTTTTGTTATTTGTCGGTAAACTCTATATATGACATAAATAATGTAAGTACTGTAATGAATATTGGTAAACAGGTAGCACTAGTTTGGACCCGAGTCTTGAATGCGAGTGTAACTTTTTAAAACATCCATAGACGTTCATATACAGAATGCTAAATTCACCGAAACGGGTAGCGATACAGTTACTCAATTTGTAGAGCGATGCAACGGTTTCCCAGAGATCGTGGGTTCGAATTTCTGCTCGTATCGGTTTATTTTTCATTTTGTATTTATTTAAAATATAAATATGGGAGTTCTTCATTTTACTATTTAAAAGCTATTAATTATTACGAATACTGAACAAAAAATAATATTAACTTTAATTCTTATTAAGATAAATTATGGAAAACAACGTTTTTATCTTTAATAATTTAAAAATCTTGTATATAAAAAAGTATAATAGAAAAGGAAGTTTTTTCCGCATTTTACGTAAACAGTATAACGTATTTTTTAAATATTTTTTGTCTTCACTGTATAATACCATATATTCGTTGTTAATGATAATTAATATTACGTATAAGAAAAATAAAACTATTAAAAAAGAATCTAGTTATTTTGACGCAACCAGTATAAATTGAGTCCCACTTAGTGTATTATATAGTGTAATGCGAGTTTAATTTAAAACAGTCATCATAAAATAAAATTTACGTTAAATTTGTAATTTTAAAGATATACAAAATGTTGTAGGTATATAATATAATCCCGTAATTGCTTCTTATTCACTAAAATATATGATGTTCGTTTCATAATATTTACCAGAGATAGTAGTAACATTTATTTACATGAGGTCAACGAACCAATTGAATATTTAATTTTAAAAATCGTCACCGCTCTCGCTATCACTTTTTGTAACGTTTATTATAAATGTGTCTGTGATGTCAAAGTATTTAGCCTACCTATTTTCAAAATATCGCAATGAAACAAGACATTCGTGCAGTCAAATTGAGAGAATGAAGCTGAATGATAAAAAAAAACAAAGTGGCGATAGTTGCACGAGCCCGCGCGGGTTACCATTACAGAAAACTATTTATCTAGACTATTTTATTATAAGTTTTGTTTTTAATATTATTAAAAGAAAATACTAGCTTTTAATAAAACATTGCAGCGGTTACTAATTACCCATTAGTTATTATGAATAATAATGTATTTATTTCAATAAAAATAGATCATTTATTATCTAATTAGCATTACGTTATGTATCATTATTTTACGAAGTGACAGCTAATATCAAATCTGGAATCGAATTAAAATTCAGAGTATAGGCTTTTATGCACTGTTTACACATAACTCTGCCTTCACTGTATAATTTAAGAAAAAGTGACAGACATATTATTACTTGTATGTTATAAAACAACATAACATTCCGACAACATGAAATACATATATATGAATATAGTCCAGAACAGATCTCTAGAGTTATAAGCAGAGAAACAGACAGGACATAGACGGATCAATATCGATACTTATAAAATCCAGTCCATAAATCCAAGATCTAGAAAATAGTAGGTATATAGGAATATATAAAAAGAAATTATCCAATATGTCTCATAGTAAGTCTGACACGTATTATATAACATATAAAGTAAATTATAGATGGGTATTTTAAACATACCTATTTTATTTTAGCCCTTAATAATTCACGAGAAAATCTTTAATAATGTTTTACTTATATACCTACGTGATGTTTGAATCGTGATGTTTAACGGAAAATTCAGTTTTAAATAATCTCACTATATTATGAAACAGTTAGGCATTGAAAACTTTATAAACGTTACAAAATGTTGGTTATCTCAGCAATAGTCAACACATAAAATAAATAATTAAATTTTATTTATCAATGTAAACAGTGATAAATAACGGCTTCATAATTAAATAATTGATTAAAATAGTTTGTATTGATAATTGAATTCCAAATATAATAATAACTAAACTATTAAAGACCGTTTAACGAAATAAAATGTATTTTACCATTATCATGTATATAAGAGTATTACTTATTAAAACAATGTTGGAGTTTAATATGTACATGTCTTTATTTCTAAATAACTGGAGTTACTCACCCATAATGGATTCAGCAAAAGCACCGTTATAATAACAAATATTTACTCACAAAATGTAAGCGCAATAATAAAATTTATCTGAATTCTATTTTTAATTTTTATTTTTTTTTTTATTACCTATTACCAATATATATAAAAGCTAGGAACGTATGAACACATTACAATCTAATTTCGAAATTAGAACAGAAATATAAATTATAAAACAATTAAATAAATATACCAATTGGAATTGATAATAAACGACGCATTCCAAATTCGAATATGTAATTTATTTTTAATTTATTCACAAAGTGACAACACGGCTACACTGCCAACAAAACACTGGCTGGTACACAAAATACAGATAATAAGCAGCTATAATTTTGGAATTAATTGCAGATTGGAATTATAAAAAAAGTCAACGTATACCAATACGTGCAATGGCCGCCTCGACGCGGTCTCGACTCGCGAATGAGAGGTTTCACTGCCTTCCAGCGAATATTTTTATAGTTATAAATAGTCTGAGAATTGTGTACCTAAATTAGCTCGTTTATTTTGTTACAGTGCTCCTTTTATGTTGATAATTTATATTGTAGTTTACTTTAACCTTAATTTTATATAACATATTACAATATGAACTTTGTGATTGGTAATATTTTGTCATATTGAGTGATTGCTAAATAAATAACAATGTTTTTTGTTTTGGAATTTTTAATATGTAATAATCTCCTAATTTATCTATAAGATATTATTTATCAATGAGTCATCACGATAAGTGTCTCCAAAACTATTTTAATCTTTTTTTTCAATATATACTTTTTGACAAATGGATTAAAAACAACAGAATTCTTTGATTTAAAACGTCTCCGAGTAAGATTTTTTTTAATACAGTATGAATCTAAATAAAATTTTAAAAACAACCAGAAAGTAGGTACAGTAATTTTTTTTTTTAAATTGATATATTTTTTGTGCCCAAGCTCTTCAAAAATAAACTATCAATATCAACCACTTTTAAAAAATAACATTTTATATTATATTTAAAAAAAAAAGGAATTTACAAGAATAGAACTACTAATTTCCGAATTTGATAGCCTTTTAATGGAGAAAACTATAGGATAACTACACTTAATAGTATGTATTTAAATAACATGACACGTGAACCCACTTACTTTATAAAGTACAGATATTTTTTTTCCCCGGCTATCTTTCACGCGTCCCAAGGACGGCTTGCTGGAAATAACTACGTTTATAATAATAATAATAATAAAAAGGTACTCCATTGCTCTATTGGTCTCATGACGTCACCTGCTGCTGTCTTGACTTGTCCACTCCGCACGAGTAATAAGGGCCATCTTACATTAACCAACTGTCACTAACGCTTAAAGGAATGCATTGTAATTTAATTTATGCTCTATTATCAATACATAAAATATAGTTTCGGTCGCTACTATTTTTTTTAAGTGTCATTTACATAGTCGCGATAAATATAAATTTTTTACATTGGATCGACGTTTAGAAGTGCAATGTGCATTCGCCTTAAGATAAGCCATTTTTTTTAAAAGGTTCGAATATTTTGATAAAATATTATTTATTATGTAGTATAGGTATTTTTCAACATATCTTGCAAGTGATAGGACGGAAAATTGTTTTTAATAATTAGAGATTAGAATATGTTATAAGGCTTATATTATTTTATATAACGCTTTTATGACAGGTGGAGGTTAGGTAAAAACTGTAAACAATTTTGTTTCATAGATTTAAGCATTAATTAATAATTATTAATAATCAACTACATTGTTGCTGGCGAATGAACACTTAAATTTTTAAAAAATATTACGGAAATAATTATGATGTAAATTATAAATATTAATTATTAAAGGTAGAACAAAATTATTCAATATCTTATACAAATAAAATAAAACAATATTTTTTACCTGTTACATAATTGCAGTAGTTCTACAAGGTAAATGATAAATACCATATGGGTAAGAAAAATGTATACAAAAGACTATATACCTAGCTTATAGTAGTTAAAACAGTGTCATATATAAATAATGGTATTAATTTTTTATTAAGGGTTATTTAAAAATAAAATACTTTTTATATAATAAATAAACAAAATTCAGTGAAACCTTCATAAGCCATTATACTGAATGACAATGCATTTTTCATAAATATTATTAAATATTGTCCTGTGTACACAATCTATCTCTCTCTCTCTCTCTCAATAGTTATTCTTTTTACACATGGCGTCATCAAAATCTTGTCACATAAAACAACTGAATTATGTATAACAAATAAAGAACAAAAAATATACACTGGACCATTGAGGAAAAAATTATAAAAACGTATTATTTTCGTTTATTTAACCTTTACTCTAAATAAAACTTAAATTATTGATATCAAGAATAATCTAGAACAAATGAGAGCGAATATCGCATGAGTTACGTCACGTCAGGTGAGCTGATCAAAGGACATTAACCTAGCCTTGGTAGCCAATTTGTTTGGATAAATTTCATTCTGTTTTACATTAAATAAATTTGAATACCTACTTAAAAAAACTCACACATACATGACATATAAAATATACCTAATATGGCGCCCAAAACTTTATAAAACTTAAAATGTTAGATAAGATATTATCCTACCAATTTATAGAGCAACATGACAATTATAATCCAATTTAAAAAAATAGTTCAAAATATTTTTGAAGGACAAATTACAAAAGAAAACAAATTTTAAACGTCAAGTATTTAAATTACTTACCGGGCGATTCTTTATTATATTAAAGCTAAAAATATAATATTTTAAATAACAAAAACATTACACGCAGACGTCAAACAAATTTGTTTAAAAAGACAGGAAAAATAGTTATTCCTTCAAACTTTTTGCGTGTTATTTCAATGGCAGCGTTCTGTTAATTTTCAAACATTTATTACAATGTAATGAAGCGGAAATATAATTTCGAAACGAAGGTTATTTATAAAATAGGTCACTTAACGCAATGGAATTCTAAATTAAAAAAATTAAAAGCATTAAAAATAATATATGAATTATAAAATAACTGACTTGCGGCCATTTTGTGTAACACGTTGGCGTGCGGCAAGTTTGCAATCGTATTATTAACTATTTATAAAAGTACCGCGATAAATAAACCACACCTATAAATAAACTTTATATATAATCGAACACAATTTATATTATTTATCAAATATACAATAATAATTATTAAATTTAAAGTGTAATAAAAAGACGAATTTGTTATTTCTGTACAACAAACAAGTTTTATATGATAGTATTACTTCTAGTATATATAATCAATCAAAAACTATTCAAAACAGCAATGTATGATACAAAAGTTGATTTAACAAGCGGCCCCTCATATTGAGTCACGAAGACTACTGCATTCTTCGGCTATAATTCAAACCCGACTACTTTATTATTAACAATATACATTGCTGGTTTTCTTAAAACGCTCCATTATAGTAAAGTACATAGTATGTAGTGTATGTACATAGTGAGTGCGTGATGTACATCACGTCGTCTGTGTCAAGTTTTTGTCGCAGTGATATGAAAAATAAGTATTTATGGTGATTGAGCAATGTTTTTCCTGGGAAAGAATTGTCTATTTTAGAATTTATTTATTGATAATAAAATAGAATATCTATATAATATACTATATATTACGTAATCAAAATCTTATAAGTATATTTAATATTATGTATACATATATTATTATTTATCAAACATTCATTCACTCGATCATATTTTAAATCTGAATAACAAACGCTCGTGACTCTCAAGCGCGAACGGTTTTATTTTTTTCTGTCCTTGAACAAATCTTTATTTAAAACAATTTTGTTAATTACAAGTGATAAAAATATTTACATGTGCATAACAAATAAGAGACAAATAGTATTATATAAAATATCATCTGCATAGATTGATGACGTCACTGCAGATATTCTTGAAAAGTTTATAAGTATAATAAGTTCATATCATCAAATGGAATCAAATTACATTAGCACTGCAAGATGACGTTTCAAGTAAATACTTGTTTAACTCGCCACCATATTGTAGTTGTTATCATCAATAATGGCGAAGTACGCCATCGACATAATAACTAACCTAATTAGATATACATAATTAATTAAAGGTATTTAAGAAAATACGCAGACATAAAATATAAAATTGAGAATTATTATCAGTTGCTAGGTACATTAACTCGATTTAAATAAAAAAAAAAAAATTACAAAATGGCGTCGATAATAAATTTCATAAAATGCAAATAAACACGTGCTCAAAAGTTAGCGCAAACGTTATTTCGAAGCTAGGTACATTTCGAAAGCATCCGACCGCCGACCGAACAAAGAGCACGCAAGTCGAACGCGACAATTGCAACCCGACCGGTTATAGAGTCGCGGACAGCCGCACGCGCCCGCACCCGCACACTACATCCGCAAATAGGCAACGTAGCACATACCGGCCGCAAACTTCTCCGTCAGCCCCAGCGTAGACCAGCACGGCACCACGCTCTCGCAGACCTCTTCCCAGCTCCTCATCTTCTCGGCTCTGTCCCCGTAGTTCATGTGATTTGTGTCGTACAAACAAGGCCGTTTCTGAACTTCGGATACTATCATCCCGCTCTTGATACCATCTCCGTCTTTCGTCCTTACCATTTTAGAATGTAAATAAAAAAAAATAAAAGTTTTAAATTTCGAAATATCAATTCAAATTTCGCGTTCTTGTGTAGTCTGTGGGACGCGGGTACGCGGTACGCGTCCAAACGCCCGCGTGAAACTGGCGGGTCGCGGCGCAGCGAGCAACATGGCCGCCTAGCGGGGAAACGTTTAGGTGTTACTTGTGATATCTTCCTCGAGTTAATAAATAAATAAGATGCATGCAACCAATTTAACGAATCTGTTTTGTTTTAATAACTCCTTATCCTCCACATACTGAATATTATAATAAATAAAACAAAGAATTATAAAGATGTAAAGTCTGTTTTCATTACGTCTGGAAACTTATTGAATTTGCGGCGGAAACTTAAATAAAAAACCCGTACAAGTCTCTATTCTCGCTCGGTCGGTGGGAAGGTGTATTTAAAATATAATAACATGTCTGCCAGTTTATTTAACATTGGGCGTCATTAGTTTCTTACGTAATAGGCACAATCACAATGTAATCTCTGTTGATAGCGGACTTGACAATTCGACACTCTTTTGTAAAGTATTATATTCAAAATATTTTTCTTTAAAATTATTAATATTAGTAGTAATAATTCTTAAATAAAATGTAATAAAATACATAATATTCCTAAATTAATATTAATAATTAAAAATTTACAATTTGTTACTTACATCACCTAATATAAAACGATATTAGGTATATTTAAAAAAAATATATAATGGTCTAGTCAATAGATAACTTCTTTAGACTTTTTAAATGGAGAACGTTGTTTCGATTAGATTCTTCGTAATATTATAACAATCTATATATATTTATTATTTAGGTTCCATATTGTCAGAGCTAATTTATTCCCGTATCTGAGTCGTAAATAGATAAGAAATTATAAATCAAGAATATATTACAGGTATCATATTAAAATATACTTTCCTTATACGATTCATTTTTTATATTAAATTCCTTAAAATTATACTTTTGGAAAATAGCGTGAGTCATATACCTACCTATGACTTGTTATAAATTGACCACGTGTTTTATTTTTAAATTATAATATAATTGTTTATTTCATCATCATCATCGGACACACCGGATATAGCGGGTTCAAATCCCGGGTTATTCATTCAAACATAAAAATTTTAACATTGATCAACCATTATTGCACAATCTAATACTCTTGTTCTTAACAAATATTGGCATTTTGACAATAACTAATAAAAACTCACAATGTATGAATAAAATAAATGAACTACAGTACCCCTAAAAATATATATATTTTTAAATAATAAAAAAAAACCTTCAGTTATATAATTCTATAATTATATAATTCTATGAATCATTCTAAATAATATATTTTTAAACAGATTTTTTTATACACATATGTCAATAGATTTTGATTTATAGTGTATCATAATTGTATGTTTTTATTTAACGATTTGGTAAACTATCATAGTTATCGTAACGTCAAACACGTACTAGAAGTACTGAGTTCTTATTACACTATACCTTAAAACAATATTACATATTTGGCGCATCACACGACACTTACTAAACGGGTTCAGATAAAATTTGTGGTAGTCGTGGAGGGAGATGGAGACAAAGTTGCTGGTAACAGCTAGGAAATATATTTCTCACATAAGAAACCAGTAAAACAGCAATTTCAATATCCAAATTACTAAACCCTAGCTCAAATAGTACACTAATATCGTATTGTGAAAAAATTGTTAGTGAGCTAGTGCTCTTATCTGATTGTTGGAAAATTTACTCGTGTTTTGGGGTCAAATAGTGCGCTGTTTATTGGATAATCAAATGGGAGCATTACTATAGTCTAATTAACAAAGTAACAAAAAAAAACTACAAGAGTTTTAGAGTTATGTCAAGTCTAAATAAACAAAATTACTTAGAATGTAAATGTTTTTTTATACTCGATGTAATAGTATCGATGTAGGGTAGTTGGACATAAAATCCCAAAAGTTTTGAAGAATGCATACATCGGTAATATTTACTGTTACTTTTCCCCGTTAGTGTGCTGATGAAAATTGTTGTATTAAGTTATAATTATATTATATGTATTTTAAATCTGTTATTCTTATTTCTATATTGTTTTACCATTATCTATAAATATACTTGATTCAATGTATGGACGGACACGATGGTATTCTACCAAGCGAAGGTGCCCGTTTGTCATTTATAAATTATTAAGAATAAAATTGAATATGAACACTGTAAAGTTTAAATTGATTTGTTGGAGAATATACACCAGGGATGGCCAATTTGACCAGAACTAACATACACTTTTTACAGAATTTATTTATTTTTAAGAATTACATACTTCTTGAAATTATCAGAGTAGAGTAGATCAGATAAATCTTAACTCCAACTTAAAAAAATATATATTTTTGTGCGTTGCAGGGATTAATAATAATTATAAAAAAATCGCTATACAAGTTTTGTAAAAAAATTGCGGGTCGAGTTTATATCTTTCTGTTCTTAGCCTAAGTTTTTGTTTTCTCAATTTTTTGTTTTTATATAAACATTATTGGCATAGGATTTTTTTTTTAATATAATGAATATACTTCACTTAAAAAAATGCAAAAATCAGTAAGTTCCAGCCAAACCGCTCTATGTATTAAGATCGCAAAGTTCGCGGAGAGGTCTTCAATTCTCCGCAAACAACCATTAGTGGAATTTGCTAGACATAATTCTTAAATACATGCTACAGATTCTGACGCGGTGTAGTAACACAGTGTGTACATAGCCTTATATTATAATAATCTATTCTAATTACGAATTGCAATCTGGCCGGATCCGACCGGTTTTCCATCGATTTGGCCGGATCTGGTCGGATCCGACGGGATTGGTCCAGTCAGGTTAATTTCCACTTTTCGGTTCAAAATGAACTGTTAGTAATTAAACCTGTAAGTAACTCCTTTAAGTGACCTTCGCTCTTGGTAGAACGACAAGAGGTCGCGGATACAAATCCCTCCCGGTATCGGTATTTTTCATTAAATATTTATTTAAGATTATAAATTCAAATTTCTGTTGCGTACGGCCTCTACATCCAATTTAAATGAGTATAAATTGTCAATCAAGTTTTTATTTGAACCCAGATCTATCAAAGTTTTATCGATATACATTTTCAGCTTATGAAATGTTTCTATAATGGGCAGAGGAGCTTGGATTGGATCCGTTTTCCGGATTGCAATCCCTAATTCTAATGTTGGTAGGTAACAGTCATTCTGATTGTTAGTTGGACACATTCTATGATTTTATTCGTAATTTTTTTTTAATGATTATTAAAATAATAATTTTTTATTGCCACTTCAATATAAACAGTACAAGTTAATGTTCAAGATTAAGACTAAAACTAATATCATTATCAGCTGGTACCTACTTAAAAAAGGATAACCAGTGCTAAAGTACCAGCAACCTTCCATAGTCGCAGAATCCATAATAATCTTAAACTTGTAAAAAATAACGGAATAAATAATAATAGTAAAATTAATAAGCAATTAAACGTAATAATAAAAATATTTAACATGCAAGGGTATGTGTATGTGGTGTGATGTGTTGTGTTGGGTGTGTGTATATGTGTGTAAGTGTATGTTTGTTTGAAAATCTCAAGTGTTGTATTTATTTAATTGGGTGAAGACGCTATTCCTTAAGTAAATGACCGATCACTGATTTTTGTTGCTAAACCATCGAAGATAATACTGGTAACAAATAAAAAAATACAATGACAATCGGCTTAGTAGTTTAGGAGAAGAAGCATCAGGGAGATCGCAAGCCAATAATTGCATGAGCTTCGCTCCTCGCTGATTTGATTTAAGAAACTATTTTTGGTTTTGACCATACACAGAAAAGAAATATAGTATAAATAACAATGTATTATATTATGTTAACATGTGGTTTATATAATGCAGACGATTTATATGATTCTGTTGCTTTGAAAAATGTCGAAGATAAAATCTCGTTCAATTATTAAAATTTCGACATTTATTGTTTTAGTAGTTTCGACTATCATAGATCATAGCTTTGGTTCAGTAGTAGTATATAACCTACTACTGCTACTGTTACTAATATCACTGAGTGCGAAAACGATGCCTTGGTTTTTTAGAGGGTATCCTTAAAATGGCAGCATTATCCATGTCGATAAGTAGCCTTACATAAAAACCCGGTCGTTACCTTCTCGGTGGGTATTCGTAACGGATTTTGCCAACGGAAGAATAGTTATAGTGATATAATAAATATCTTATGGAATTTTCTATCCAATATTGTTCCATATTATATGACAGACCAATTTACAATTTGCTTTTGGCATTTGTCAAAACAGCACTTTGACCCATTTGCAAAACATGGAATTATAT
This sequence comes from Napeogenes sylphis, assembly GCA_959347405.1. Taxonomy (NCBI): domain Eukaryota; kingdom Metazoa; phylum Arthropoda; class Insecta; order Lepidoptera; family Nymphalidae; genus Napeogenes; species Napeogenes sylphis. Next base: position 8,202,425 of record OY365781.1, on the reverse strand, counting down.
AAACTTCCTGCGACATCCATATTACATTTTTTAAAATGTTATTCTAATAACTACGATCAGAAACTTTTAAACTATCGTGTTTCGAATATACTGGGTTATTTGTAATTAATGGGCTTTTGCGGGCAGCCTCTCTACTTCAATCCCAACAACATTGTTCTATGACTTTTTACAAATCTTGATAAACACAAAAAAAAAACAAATAATTGTGTGCTTCCACGGTTATAAAACACTCTGTACTTTGTGAGAAGTACCTAAAAGAATACCTAAAATGACTACGCTCAGAGTTAATGCCAGTTCAGAGGCAACAAAGCAAATTTGTACGGGAAAACTTAATTTTCAAAAACTATTTATTATTTTTAAAAAGTTGTAAAACAAATGTCGTTGGGATTGAGGTAGAGAGACTGCCTGCAAGAGGTGGTCCATTAATTAAAATTAATCCTGTATAATAATTATGTTTTGATTTTAAGAATTGGCAGTCTGTCATAGTTGTACTTCAAAAATCGTACTATGTGTATTAAACTAATGTCCCAAAACTTTTTTAAATTCACAAAATACATATTTACTTGAAGTTTTAAACATAAATTCATAACAAAATTATGATAAGGAAAATAATTTCATTAGGTACATTATAAATATAAAATAAACTTAGAAATCACTTCCATGATTAAAATTAATTAAATCAAACTCGTTACTAACTCAGGTCAGGAAATTACTAAGACCGCATTAGGCTCACTATTTTAGGTCAAGGCCAGGTTAAGCTAGCCCTAAAAAATAACGTACTTCTTTATACTAAACTTGATATTTTCTTAGAGTTAACTATAATATTTAGAATTATATCTTTATCAATTAAAAGAGAACAATGTTCAGTCCACCAATAAAAGGAAAAAAATCGAAGTTCCATCGGCACACTGACAAATGTTCTCTCGTGTAGTGGGATTTACTTAGTCTTTTGGACAACACTATTAATTACGTCATCGTTACTACTGGTGAGAAGCGTGTGCACTTTAAAATTTAAAGAGAACATAATACGAATAACAATTTGCATATTACATACATTATTTCCATGGTTATGACGTCATGAGTCTACAAATGTAGACGTTTCATGATACCTCTGATAAAAATCTTCCGTCCGAGATTCCGACGGGAATCGACAAACTCTTAAATGGAGAGTTTAAATCACTTCATCGGAAAGGAGAGATGTCTTAGAGACTTAGAAGTCTGACGTAACGAAAACGTACCAATCAGAGTTTTTACTCGGAACCTCTATGGTTTTCAGGACCTGTGCAGCTACATGTGGCACATGTCGGTTTTTCGACATTGAGTTTCATGGACTTCTGACAATCTCTACACTAATTGTATCAAAACTTCGAACGTTGTCATGAATTAATCTGTCGAACAAATCCACTGTCAACTTCTTTCGACTTAATTTGCGTTTGGACCATAGTTTGGCTGTCTCACTTGGGTTCTATATGGGACCTAGTTTGAGATGGTCTTACAAGATTTACTTTTCATTACAAGTGAAAATTAGAATAAAATCTCATTGGAGTTCTATTCGGTAAGTTTCGATAGGATTTCGTTATCGTTTAAAAATTGTATCTAAAACCGCTATCTTAAATTTTGTAACTTTTAAATTTGACATTAATTAATCAGCATCATCACTTACTTTGAGTCATCTTTTAGCATAACGAGGTTTAAGATGAAAGAAGTCCATGACTTTAATCTGCTTATTACCTGTTATCGTCTCGGTGCTGAGATCTGAGATCAATATCCCAACATTCATTTTTCTAGAATGGAAGCCATCTAAACAACCGTGCGTTCACATGTTATAGTCCAAGTAGTTGCTATCAAGTTCCACAATAGTACTCATCGATTTTGTTGTCAACGGAAACAAGGGTATGAAAATATTATATAGCGGGTAAACAAAAAACTATTTTTTTTATTAAGGAAATTCCACGTCGATTGTAAGATATCAATAACACATTGAGCTTGCAGATATAATATATATATATATATATATGGGTGTTTCTCTACTAACGGGCAAGTTTTGCATGAAATTTGTCCTGCTCACTTTCTGTTCTAAAATAGGGTTTTAAATGTATAGAATGAAAGCTAATAACAAGCGATTTTCAAGTTTAGAAAAGGCCGGAAGATTACTCTGCTATTTTCAATTTTAGAAGTTCTTTTTTTCGGTACCTTTTTTCATTGACCTCCTCCCTCTGTTAAGGATCATTCTTATAACATTCGTATCTAAATCTTCCTATTTTTCTCTTCTTTTTCTAATATTTAATTTATATATTTTTTTGGGTGGTAACTGGCATGGTAAGCCGTTTCTAAACTATATTTGTAAATACTGTACATAAGGATAATAACTGCATATAATCCATTTAGTAGCTTATTTTATTTACATTTATATAAAACACAATCCATTGGAAACTATAAAACTCCCCTGTGTTGCGTCAAAACAGGGGATTGTCACCAGGGGACTGTGTTTTTTTGGCACTAAACCGGACTGTATTAATTATTTGCGAATTTTTGTTTATTTCACAGCTAAATTAATAACTGTACGTTTATTTTCGTAATCGACATATCAAAACCACATTCTAATTTAAAAAAATTACCACTCAAACTACTTACCAGGGGACTGTTACGCATAACGGCCCCGACGCGTAATTCAGTAACTATGGCAAAAAATGAAACTACCCGCAAAATGATGTCTCGGTTCTGACTCGATATGATCGAACTTCACACTATCAGCGATTAATTCAACAGAAAATTGAGTCGTTGTCATAGACTATATAATTTTGTTTTTTTTTTTAATAAACCAGAGGACTGTGTTCAAATGTTTAGGACAACATTCAGGCGGTAATTTCGAATAATTATTATTACATTTACGTAGTATTTGTTCAACATATATACTTTTCAGTATATTTAGTTTTATAATTTACTTTAAATTTGTTGTAAAATTCGTTTTAAAGTAAAGATTCTGACATAAATTTTCCCGTTAGTAGAGAAACACCCATATATATATATATATACCTATAATTATATATATATATATATATATATATATATATATATATATATATATATATATATATATATATAATAGTATTTCCCAACAGTGAAACACACCCCTACATAGTTGGAACGGTAGTAACACTCACACTAGCATAGAACTTTTTTAAGTGTAGTCTTTTTTAAGTTGGTTCTATTTCGAGTTAGCTCTTGCATACCCACAAACATTAAACAATTTATGTACCTTCTTATCAATAAGGAAATATGTAATATATTTTATTATTATAAAGAAACATATCATTATCATAATACTAATAATGGGTAATGATATATTGTAATAATTGGTAATGTTTAATACTAGCTGTTCCCAGCGGCTTCGCTCGCGCTATATAGGAAAATAAGCCTTGTTATGTAGGGCCAAAGAGTTTTTACACTTACTTACTCAGTTAAAGTACTTTATTAAGGATCGCTGTTGCCCGTGACTGAGTCCACGTAGACTGTAAAAAGTATATTTATATGGCTTGTTATCATGGCCATAAAGAGTCACGGCAACAGCTAGTGATAATATAAATCCCTTTATCATAGTGTTATTAATGATTGTTAATCATTTTAACTCTTAATGTTTATATTCGACAATACAATGACAAAATCTTGAATCATGTCAATCATTACGCGGATCCTTATTTTTTCTCGTATTAAATATAAATATAGCATATGTTCATCAGAGGGATAAAGTAAGATTCTAATGGTAAAAGATATTTTTAAATCGGTCCGGTAGTTTCGGAGCCTATTCAATTCAAACAGACAAACAATCAAATCATTCCCGTTTATAATATTAGTGATGATGATGATAAAATATAGCCTATGTTCATCAGAGATAATATAGGATTCTAATGGTATAAGATTTTTTAAATCGGTCCAGTAGTTTCGGAGCCTATTTAATTCAAACAAACAAACAAATCTTTCCTCTTTATAAGATTAGTATAGATTACAATTACGCAACACCGAAATAATTTACGATTATGACGACATGTCGAGATATAAAATATGGTAGAATTAAAAATCAAAATTAATAGCAATTCGTAAAAACACATTGGTGTAAGTTTGGTAGTTTAAGATCCAGAGCTAGTATGTGAGCGACTCTCAAATTTTGGAAAAATTCCTGTGGTCAATACTAATATCTGGGTATTATTATTAGTTTTATAGGGAAAAAGTTTTCGTTGTTTCCAGATGATATGTTCTCATATAAAAACATAAAATAAATATATAACTAGGATCCGCCACAATGAGCTGCGGGAGTTGAGCTGAGCGCCCTTCCCCTTTTTTACGCTACTAAAGTCGGTCCATACCGTGCCCAAGGACTTCCAATGAAGTTGCTGGCACCGGAAAGGTTAAGAGTAACGATTGGCGAGCACGCGAAGGTTCAGTTCCGCTTAAGTCTATGAGAGATTCAGTTTTTTGACCAAATCTTTAAAACGATTTTTTTTATTATGCTTTTTGGAGGAGAAGCAATAAAGAATTTCTTTCCTGGTATCAATATGTCAAATATCAATGAGAAACAACCTTAAATATTCATTAGGTTAAAACACTCGGGCCAACATTGTTTGTTACATACCTTTGTCAAATAAAATGAAATAATATTTAGCAGTCATCTTGTATTGTAAATAATTTTAAAATATAATTGAATTTCCCTTAAGCATTCACAAATTCGCAGTATATACCTAATAAAATCTCATAAATAATGGACAAAACAACAAAAACATAATATTTAATATTACTATTCCCTTATATTATTTGGGAAATTAAAAGTAGAACAGTTTTAAGTATTGACAAGTTATATTAAAATATATATAATGAAAAATAAACCGATACGGGCAGGGATTCAAACCCGCGACTACTGGGAAACCGTCCTGTCGCTCTACCAACTGAGCTACCGTACCACTGATACGATACGTTTAACGTGGCTATACGTGTTAATAGATATTGTCAAAGTTATATTAAACATAAATATAATAAAAAAAAATGGCAATCATTAAAAAAAAATAAACTATATTTCAGTTTCCAATAGCTGACACAGATACCATAAAATTCGTGATATTGTTTATATCTGTAAAACATTTTTGTGCAAACCTACAAATTATCACCACAAAAAAAACGAAATGTTTGTTTGTGGTACGAACATAATTACTAAACCTTGTAAATATCATTGTATTTTTAACTGCCCTATTTATAGTTCTTACCTTCTGGTTCGTCCCCGATCTAGCGTTCAATATGAACATACGTGTCTCGCAAGCTGACTGCGATTTGAAATCCTAGGAAAATATAGAAAATTCATTAATGAAAAGTAAGATTGATTAGTAATAATAAATAATAAATAAATCTTTAGAAATACGATACAGTAAACCTTAACAAGGTCTTTGGACTTGTTTGTTAAGGTCAAATACTTTCTTAATTTTCAATTGTTATTGATAATATTTAAAAATATAAATGGGTTGACTCTTATGATATGCATACATATTCAAAAATATATACATTTCAACTATTTTTAACTGTAAATATATAAAGAGATATAGTATGTATTTTTTTATAGTTAAATTTATAAATGTTTTTTTGACTGTTGTAAAAATGCGAAAATAATGGTTTGTATACTTGAGAGTTATTATTAACTAGATAATAGCATGTGACGTCATTTGAATTGTGCCCAGGTATAAGCGATGGCTTAAGGATATGATCAGGGTTGCCACCTTTTTTAAGGAAATATATTATGATTTCAAAGCCTGAAAATGGGCCGGCGGGGTCGTGGATGAAGGGCTAGCCGTACCCACGACTCCGCCAATAAGGCGAGGAAGGAGCGCCGCGGGGTTTTTAGTGGGTACACCGTTTTCGGGAGTCCCACACACGCCCCTCGCTTCCCCCGCGAGGGGTACGGTGCGCAAAGCATTTTCCCCGCGGAAACAAAAAAAAAAAAAAAAAAAAAAAAGCCTGAAAATGGTATTTTAGGGAAATGCAGAAACATAAATGTACGCATTTGAAAGTAAAAATTGTGTTCCTTGTAAATTATTATTTTTTGGTTTTAGCAATCAAAGTTCTATTATTTTTTTAAATAGTTATAAATTTAGCAATTAATCTTTATATTAAAATAAATTACCAAATATATTTTTCAAGTTAATATAGGCTCTTTTTCATTCATATTTTAATTTCACGTATTTATCAATCACAGTTTATACAAAAAAATGTTTATAACAGTTACTTTTGTATTAAATTCCGTATTAACAGACCTTTAAAATTAGAGATATTATCTTAAATATAAAATGATAGTTATAGTTACCCGCATTCACACTTGGAACATTTCAAGTCACGATGTACCCTCATGTGGACATTTAGAGTACACTTGCGTACAAAAGACTTGCCGCATATAAGACACTTGTGTATTCGAGTGTTGCTGTGAGATCTCAAATGTACCGACAAACTGTGGACAAAATAAATAGTTGTATCAGCATATAAATTAGGTAATAAATTTATAATCGTAAAAAAAGATTCAAAATTAAAAATAAATAAATAATGAAAAACTCATCAACTCTCTCTTGAATCTTGATTTTGATCTCTTGAATCCTAGCTAATAGTGTACTATAGAAATATAAAAATATTGCAAGACTATAATCTCATTTGGTTATTGAGAATTTACACAAACATTTATAGACTAGAATACAAATTATATTCGAATCACAGATAGATAGTCTAGTTACTTACCTAGTCCGTTTACTCAACATCTTCAAGCACACAGGACACTTAACCTTCTCTCCGTGGGTCCCCGCATGTCTTTCCAACAAGTACTTAGCAGTAAAGCGTGCACCGCATTGCTCGCAGACATAACTGTGTTCTGCACAGTGCACCCTACGTATGTGTGCGCGGAGGAGACATAACGAGGAGAACTGTCTGTTACAGGAACTCTGTAAAGAGGTTTTATTGATGTTTTAACATGTTTTGTAATAATAATAATATAAGCCTTTATTATTCCAGAACTTAGAATTTTAGTTGACAGAGTAAATAGTTTAAAAAGAGTTATAAAATATCCCTAAGTTCGTGTGCCTATTGGCATAAACCTCCTCCAATTCCTTCCAGTACACCCTATGACTGGCAGAATCCACAGATCAAATGTTTTCTTTTTTATATTGTTGCCTTGTTCCTTGCTTTTCATTATTTCCTTTAGTGACCAGTACTTTTTAAAACCTTGAGCTACTCGTTTGTTTATTTCCTTTGACATTTGATCAGAAGTTGATATTATTTGGAACAGGTAAACATATTCTTTAACATATTCAATCTTACTGCCATCCACCATTATGTCAACTTCTTTGCAAGATGCAATTTTGTTTTGTTTAAACCAGCCTCTCTACTTTTGATAGCTAGAATTGCATCATTTCTTCTATTGCAGCTGGATTCTCTTCTAAAAGTACTAGGTCATCAGCAAATCTCAGGTAATCAAGTCTAGCTCCATTTATGTTTAGACTTAAGTGATCCCAGTCTAACTGTCTGAAAATATATTCAAAGACGGTAGTAAACAATTTTGGAGAGAGAGGATCACCCTGACGGACGCCCTTGTTGATTGGAAATGGTTCACCTTCAGATTCTAGTTTAATACAAGCCCTACTAGATTTGTAAATAGGCGTTAGTAATACAATGTAAGTGTTCTGGACCCCCTGATGCTTAAGGCTTCGCCATATGTGTTCATGTCTCAGACTATCGAATGCTTTAGAATAGTCAACGAACGCCAGATAAAAGTTTTTATTGAATTCGTTTATTTTCTGTATAAGCTGTTTTATTGTGAATGTGATTTATTGTACTAAAGTGTTTCGTGAACCCTGGGTGCTCAACGGGTTGGTTTTCTTCTAACGTTGGTGTTATTCTTTCCAGAATCACTTTAGCAAATACTTTGTATATGTTTGCTATTAGTGATATTGGCCTATAATTCCCTATTTCGTCTTTAGGTCCTTTTTTATGCAGTAGGATTATGTGACACTTTGTCCATTCTTTTGGGATTCGACTGGTTTGTAAGATCTCATTAAACATTTTTGTCAATACCGAACCGATGTCTTTTATAGTTTCTCTTAGAATTTTGTTAGGAATATCGTTTGGCCCAAGCGTTTTATCTAATTTTTGAGACTTTATTGCTCTTGTTACTTCGGAGACTAAGATGTCTTGCACCTCGGTAACTTCCGTTTCCTTTGCTACGTATATTTCCGGGATTGGTGGTAATGCTGTGTCAAATTTTTCTGAGTACAAAAGGCGATAGTAATCTGTAACCAGTCTTTGGATTGTGTGACGATTTGTAATAATGCATTCGTGTTTTTTTAGTTTTGGTATTCATTCTTTACCACGTTCGATTAAAAGTTTTAGAGCTTTCTTTGTGCCTCCTGGTTAAAATAAAGTCGATTTCTGTTTTGTATTTTCCGTCTGGAGAGGACTAAGTCCATTTATTACTTGAGATCCGTTGAGTTGACTGAAAAATAGTCAATTTCTTCTCATAACCCGTGAAATCCAGATGGATTACAGCAATCCTGTCTGATATACCTTCAAAGCCCATGATATTTTTCTTCAATTTAGACTTAACCAGGAAATCAACTCCTTTATGTCCGGTCGATTCACCTTTGTAATACATAATAAAATTGTTCTTTTCTTCTATAACTTTTCCTGCTCTTCTCATTTCACTTAACCCTAGGATGTCCCACTTAATGTTGGCGGTGGCTTTTCTTTCTTTCTTCTGTCCTTAGTGCGCGAGTATTTAGGGTGGAAACATATATGTATTCAGTCCTTTGTTTAGTTTAGTCCTAGTTAATAATTTGATTTTATATGATCATTCGTAGTATAAAGATATAAATTTGTATTGGATGGAGGGTTTTTGTCTTCTTGCCCCACAGTGACAAGCTGGCTTGGTGTGCAATTTATTAAGGTTGAGTTAGATAGTGTGGGTTTTAATTTTTTTCGGTATCTGTTGTCGTTTGTTAGTTTTTTGGAGGATTTGACAGTGACGCTGATCGTCCATCCCTCTACATAGTTTGGTTAAATATGTTTGGTTGCTTAAATATGTTTGGTTGTATTATGTCCTTTGTCGCTTTTGTAGTGAAGGCGTTATTCGGTTTTTCTTGGGGATTGCTAGTTATATTTTTTTTTGTGATGGTGTATTCGGCGAACCTGAATTTTCTCTTTTCTCTGTCGTTATCGTATGGTTTTTTTATTATTAATTTATCAAACTTTATAAATGCTATGTTTCCTTTCTTTTTTTCCATATTAACCTGCAATTGCAGTTGTTTACGCTTTTCTATTATTTCCTTAGGATAATCCTCTTTGATATTAATACCAATAAAAGGTATTAATACCTTCCCGTAAGTTGGGTCTGTTTCGCAAAATCATAATTTTTCCATTGAGTTGAGAGGCGGACTACAACAGGGCGAATTTTATCCTTAGTTCTTTTATCAATTCTAGAGATGCTGTTAATTTCAGAGACATCAAAATTCACTCCAGCTTCGGTAATGATGTCTTTTATATTATCTACTAACTTTGCTTCCGTTTTTGCTTCTTCTTCTCCTTTTTCAATGCAGAGAAAGACAAGGTTGTTTTTGCGTTTATCCTTAATCACGTTTTTTAGTTTTATTTCTAGTTTGTTTATTTTATTTTTAAGTTGGTCATTTTCAGCGGTGATAACTTTTAGTTTTTCGTCCAATGCTGCCATGACTTTTTGCATTACTGATGTTGTTATTAGGTTAGTTTGTAAATCAAGCTTTTCATTTAATTTCTCCCATAATATTTCTATGCTCTTATCCATTCTTGCAAATTTCCGTTTATTGCTTTGGTAGCACAACTTTTATTCTGGTCACTGCTGAACAGAAGTTTCCTGTTTCTTTTTGATTTGTTATATTGCAATATTGCATTTAACAGTGACACTTTATTATGTTGATAGACTCTATAGTCTCTGAACTAATGACAAATTACACTATTTTTGTAGGTTATAATTTTGGATGTTATTTGTGTTTTTTTTTCTCTTTTTCCAATTGTTTTTGTTGTAATTTTTTTATTAATTACAATTTTTATTCTTTGTTCTGTTGATACATTGATGTAAAAAGCTTATCTCACACTCTTTCAATGTTTAACTATACTTTTCGGGGAGCACTGTGACATACATATTGTCAGTTCGGATATCTCTTTTAAACATGTCTAAAATAATTCATCTAGCAACAGAATAGCTTTGAATTTTGTACAATTTTATTGATGGAAAAGTTATTTGGGTAAAAGAAATTGAACAACTTTAGTATGATGTTGTGACAAGTGTATATTAAAATGTGTAGGTATGTAGTAGAATGTGTTTTTTGTCATTATTTGATTACCTGTGGACATCTTGGTGTTTTGCCATTATCTATTTCTATATGATACTTGTTTCTTCTACCAGATCTCTTCTCCACAGTGATTTTATCCAAGAAGGTAAATTCATTTTGGTCTGATATACCTAAAGAACATGAGAGCAAATGTTACCAAATGGAATGAAACTATAGTAGGATTTTTAATAAGTAATAGTTTTCCTAAAGAGATACATACCCATTTCTTTACTTTCCTTGGAACTTAATGACTCGGCAAATATCACTTGATCTAATTTATAAAAATGCTCCTCCTCGTCACCCAAGCCTTCCAATGGCTAATAAAAAATTTAAAATAAATATTAAAAAGTAAATAATAAAACTTATTTTAAAAATGCTTAAAATATGGGTATTCAATAAAAAAAGTAATGTTAACTAGACATAAGAAAATTCCTCAACGTGTTTAAGCATTCGTTCTCATAAACTTTTGAATTAAAGTTTGTATTGAAATGAACAAAAACTCGATAAGTTGGCCTTATAAATGCATAGAATTATTATGAAAAGATTTTTTTATTTAAGCAAGCAAGAAAACTCACGTCTTTTTCGTGTTGTGAAGACATTTTTTTATCTGATTTTGGTATATTATAAACATATGAACAAATTTAATCTATTATAAATTTAATTACTGGTCATTATTTATTTATTCCAATCTAATCAAAGCGATTTACACGTAAAAATCTTGCTATATGAATTTCGAAGAAATAATTAATCGATATTTCACTGTTCACACACAATTCGCTGCCCGCAGCCCGAGTCCCGACCCGTGCGACTTGCAGCTTGCTTGACAATGACAGTGACAACTGACAGCACTGAACTGTGAGCACTAGTGAGTAGTGACTAGTGACTAGTGAGTGAGTAGTGACAGTTCACAGTCGACAGATAAGATATAAACTAAAACTGAACGTCTAAAAATTGCAAATAGAAGGAAACGTTAAGTAATTAGTTAAGAAAATGTTAATATTGTTTTGAATAGCTGATATAATAATAGTAGTTTATTCTAAGTAATTAGAATAATAACATATACGTGAACTATATAATTGTGACATACATGTCTACATCCTATGAAATAAATATACTAATTATCAGTATTTAAAGATTTTAACAATGTGCAACAATATCAATAAATTCGACTTCGACTTAACGTTTAGACTTAAATATAAAGTGAGAAAATCAAAGTGGCACACATTCACAGTGTTTAATCCACCTGAGTCCAACAAGATAACTAAATTATTTTTAAAACTATTTAGATATGACAAAGATCTTGTTATATATTTTTAAAAATCAACTCAAAAAGAATATAAGTTTGCAAAAAAGTCTTCACAAACTCAACTGCAAGAAAATGTACAGCTCGATTTTAATGTTCTGTGACTGAAGCGATTTTTATTTTATATTACACAGTTATTATACAATAGAATCTATTTCTTTGAATCAGAAAGCATATCCTAAATTGCAAATATAATGAAGCATTTGGCTTTATTATATTTTTAAAGATTATAAAAATAGCTCTATTCGTATCGCTCCCGTTAAGTATTACCATTAGACACACCTTTGGTTTCATTGTAATATGAACGAAATACGATTTCGAAATTTATTATTTAAAATTACATAAGATTGCCACATAAAAGTAATAAATAAATAAAATAAAATTGTAAGTTACTTTTTGGCTTTGACATGTAAATCAATTTTTAAAAAAATCAATTGGTATTGATTTTTTAAATATATGTTTAATAATTTGCTAAGCCAAAGAAATATTTAAGCACCGCCCTCTAACATTGTTTTTTTACTAGTATCTCCGAACGAATTGTTATATTATATATTGGCCATTGCACGCTTTATTTTTATTAAATATAGCCTCAAATGTTATCTTCGGTCAACATTGTATATAATTTATTATCTTATAATTTTAATTTTATTTAGCTGCCCTATGTATATAACATTTAATCATCTGTGCAATCAACTCAACTCACATTGACAATACAATATTTTTGAGTATCACACACAGAGAACTAAACATTTCGCAATTTGGCAATTGGCAATGCACACATGTATCTGAATATCAACTAATAGACTTTTGCATTTGCCGTTTATTATAGTAGAAAACTCAGAACGTTTTAAATTCATAAAAATTGGTATTTTTAGCTTGTGAATTTTGACTTATTCCACAAGATTGAATTTTAGAACTAATTGGTATAATTAACTTCTAAAAATGGTGGTAGTTTCTTCGACTTTTGCAGCGCCGGTCGAAGGTGTGTTATTTCAATCACCATCTACAAAATTACTTGTAAATGATCAGGAACTGGGCACTGCCACATTATATGTAACTGAAAAGTGAGTGTTTTTTCATTCTTAAATATTTGGAGGTAGAATAATAAGTTCATATGCGCTTTTTGATGTTTTAGTAATGTGGTTTGGGGCGGCGGGGTGACCAGTTCAGGTGTGGCTGCTCCGACTATATCACTTCTTTATCCAAGTATATCACTTCATGCAGTACAAAGAGAGCCATCGCCAGCTTTGTACATGGTACTAAATTACGAGCTTCGGTAAGTTATCTTAAAAGAAAAATATACACCGTTAAAGATTATAAACTTACTAAAATGTCCATCACCTGTGTACCTAGATTTAGAAATCATGAATCACTAATGTCTATACTTATCAGAATGATAATGGGTATGAATAGGGGATTTTTTTAAGGTTTGTGGTGTGGCATAGGTACAATAATAAATAAATAATTGCAGACTTCCCGAACTAACACAGCAAGGCAGTGGTGACACTCAACAAAATGAGGATGATGATGATGAAGAATTTGATGCTGACGATCAACCTATTACACAGCTGCGGTAACTTGACTGTTAACTGCTACATAATTGAATAATAGTGTTTCAATTACTAGTCTGTACTATAAGTAGAGTACCGTAGTACTGGACCGTCAGTTTTACTAAGTATTGGTGTCTATTTCAGAAATTGAATATTGTTTAAAATGTGCCCAATGATTATTTTGATTTTAATGAAACATGTGATAAGTGTTTTTATAACTAAACCGGTGGACATATTTAGCGGAACGCAAAAAACAGACTGCAAGATCATATGATAACACATTTTTGTTGTACAATACATTTGATTATTATTCTGAATTAAATTAACATTTTTGAACATAAAAAATCACAAAATTAAAGCGAAAGAAACGAAATTAAAGACAATAAGGTCAGTGACTTAATTCTGAAGAGTTTTGACCTAACACAATGAAAACTAAAGAAAAGTTAATATTGTCCAAATGACTGGTTTTTTCGCGATGGGTGATACAATCAGTATTTAGTGTTGCCACCTCTTGCTGTTAAAACTGCCTGCATGCGTCTGGGCATGCTCTCTATTAAATTGTCAATAAAACTTTGCGGCATTGAGTTCCATTCTTCAACCAATACGGTTTTGAGGTCTCTTACGTTGACAGGTGATGGATTTCTTTGTTTAATTTGCCTTCCCAGTTTGTCCCAAACGTGTTCTATTGGATTTAGGTCTGGCGAGCGTGCCGGCCACTCCAAAACCTGGATTCCGACCTCATTAAGATATTCCGAAACTAATGCCGCAATGTGAGGTCGAGCGTTGTCATGCATTAGAAGAAAATTGTCTCCAATGAAAGGGGCAAAAGGCATCACAATCTGCTCTAAAATGTCGGTTACGTATCTTGCCGCAGTCAGGGAGTCGTTTTCTACGATGTGTAGCTCCGTGCGTGCTCCTAAGCAAATACCGCCCCATACCATTACTGACCCTCCACCATACGGCTCTCTCCCAATAATGTTACACTGAGCGTATCTTTCTCCGGGTCGTCGCCATACTTTGATCCTTCCATCATCTGGTTTGAGACAAAATCTGGACTCATCACTAAAAAGAACTTTTCTCCAAGCGTCATTATTTCAATTTAGGTGGAAACGAGCAAAGCTGGCCCGAGCCACTCGATGACCTGCGGTGAGCTGTGGACCTCTGGCAGGCAAGTAGGCCCCTATACCAGCTGCCTTCAGTCTTCTTCTGACGGTTTTGGTACTAATTATCACTTGTCGAACTTCCTGCAGCTGGTTTCGTACCTCAGAAGAAGTCAAGGTACGGTTTCTGAGAACACTGCTGACAATAAATCTATCGTCTCTCTCTCCTGTTACTCTTTTGCGACCTTGTCCTTTACGCCTGGTATACTCTCCAGTCTGTCGGTATCGTTTAACATTGCGGAAAATCACAGACTTGGAAACATGTAATGTTTGAGCCACTTCATTGTAAGTGTAACCATTTTCAATTAAAGTTACAGCTTTAGAAACCAGAGCAACGCTGAGATCCGGCATTATCGCCTAAATTTATCGAATTAAGTTCACTTCACTCAATAATGACAATTTTTCGTCAAAAAAACAAACAGAAATAAAGTTTTTGTTAAAAACAACAAAAGCCGACGAAAATTCCATACACTTCGTGTCTCAGAAATTAGCAGATAAACAAAAAAAACAAATGAAATTTAAAATAAAATTATTTTTAAAATCATCTTTTTTTTTAATACATAATATTGGTATAGTGGCCAGTACGAAAATATTTTCCGTTATTCGAACTTTTTTTTGCGTTCCCCTAAATATGTGCATGAGTGTATATTGCGTTTTATATAAAGAAAATCAGAGATGACGATTTAGTGGGCTAAATCTGAACTGTTATATATTTTTGTGAATGATTATTGCCATTACTATCTAGGACTTTATTAACAGGTTTGTACCCGAAAATGAAGCAGACTTGAACACTCTATACTCAGCCATGATCCAGGGTCAGGCCTTACATCCTGACCCTGCTGATGAAGTGGATGAAGATCCTTACATGGATGGAGAGGATTTTGATGATGGTAAACATTCATTCTAAGTAGACCTGTTATCATAATATGGTATTAAAAAATATATATATATTCCATTTATTTAATATTTAACATAATTCACAGATGAAGAGTTTGAAGATGCCGAGGAAAGTGGACCTCAAGAAGCTGCTGATACACTACGGAGAATGAGACTTGAGAACAGCAATGGAACACACTTTGAAGGTATAGGATATAAGAATATCTAGGTGTTGTTTTTCTATCTATCAGTTCAGGATTAATAATTTCTTATGTGTTTTGTGTTACTTAACTGTTGTTTTGTGTTACTTTGTTACTTAACTGTTGTGTTTTGACTCACTTTTGACTTCTATAAGTTATTAAACAACATTATTAACTGTATGAGTTTTGATGTTATGAAAACTATGACAGTTTAAATCCAAACAGACTTAGTATATACACTATGAATCAAAATCTATATATATATATTTAAAATAATCTGTTAAAAATTTCGTTATCTTTAGTTATCTAGGATCATTCTAAATAATATAATAGGGGTACTAGGGGTATTGTATTTTAAGATCTTAATAACAGATGGACATAATATAAAAAGTATGAATTGTGTTATAATATGCTCTTATATGCTCTTGAAGAATTGGGTATATTATGTATATTTTTAACATTCAATAATTATAACCAAATATTATTGTTTTTGCTTTCAGACTGTGAAGATGCTGGTGAGGAATGAAGTAATTATTGCTCACTTGTTACATGGTCCAACCCCAGATAGGGTTTCTAATGTATTTTTAATTATAATTTGCTCTTATAACAACTAAATTGTTTTAATGCAGCAAAAACATTCTCAAAGAAATATTTAGGTTTATGTATGTAACTGAAATGTATTGTAGATTGTGTATCAGAAAAAAATCTTAAGTAAATGTGATTTTAAATGTTCGTAATTGTAATAATGTCATTTAGTTTAACTGGAATCTTTTATGAAGATGATATTGAGAATAGTAACGTTCTTTAAAAATGTATCCATCAATATCCATAACACAAAACAATTAATTCACCTGCTCTTTTCAGAGTGAAGAAAATTGTTAAATGAAAAAGAGAAATAATTTATTTTATTACATTTACTGTTATTAAAACAAAATTCGTTTAAATATTTTGATACTATTTCATATTAATGTGTAAAAAACTGCATTACTTAAGATAAGTAATCTCCCTAAAACTAGTGTTCTCTGTAACCAATTACGATGTCAATATTTGTAATGTTAAGTATGTCCCCAGTGATGTTGTAAATTAAAAATAGAATTTTCGAAATAACGTAGATTACTATTTAGTCGTAAGATTTTTATCAAAGCAATTCATGGCCAAACATTAGGCACATCCCAGGAAAATATTCCTTAACAAAACAAGTTTGCGTACTTGTAGTCGAATGAATATGAGGCAAAATAAGAGAATTTGCCAAGTGGTTTTGTTAGAATTATACATAAAATTAAAATCTATTTTATAATCTTTACTATAAAAAAACCAAAAGGTTGGAAATGAAATTAGGTTTGTATGCTCAAAAAACATATTTTGCCAAAGCATTTCCCTCAGAAAATTGTTATAATAAATATTGCAGAAATAAAATACTACTTTTGTCTGACGCTCAATTGATTACGTCGTAGATATTTAAATCAGTAAGTCACATGTCGTATCACACAACTATGTAATAAATAGTTTCAGTAGATTTTAATTATATTATTTAGAAGCAAGTTATTTTTTGAACCCATAATAAAAAGTGTATATTGATTATTGACATAACATATATATTATGTTTATTCTTAATTGACTTGTCTTATAAATTATATGATAAAACCCCGTCACTATTTTGTCACTGTGATATCACAATGAGATTTGTGATACCGCTGTGTGATCGCGGTAAAATATTTGTGCTGAATATTGTAATTTGAATATTAAAAGCATGTATTGAATTTATTAATTTTCTTTAACATCCTTGGGTTAACAAATAAAACTCAAATGTACACTACAATTTTATTAGGAAAACACAATACATTATAGTTCATTTATTTTAACAATTATGAAATAAACAAAGTCGTGAAAGAAAAACGTACCTTTGTACTTTTAGAGACATGCACGAAAAAAATCTATATAAAATAAATGATTTTCAAACAACGTTTTTTTACCAGATAACGTAGCTCTTACATACTTAATATTAAAATATACCTATGCTCTGTCAAATATCTTACACGACGTAGACACTGTACACTTGCGATTTGTTTGTGTGCGTTATGTAATATACATATTGTCTCACACAGATGTAATAAGGCCATTATATATCATTAAAACATTTTTACCGATTAAAGTTATAATTTGGCACACATTAACTTTGTTAAGTGTTATATTTTTTACAAAATTTAATTTTATATATCTTTTGTTAAATTTGTATTACATTAAATCTATGCAAGACAATATTGAAATTATAAAGAAACTATAAATAATAATACGTCTATACTCTACACAATTATTATAACAGTCTTATTTCGTGAATTTCGAAACAAATATATAATTAGTGGTATATACTTTTAAATAGTAAACACCATTCCTTTTGATAGTTTCTCAAAACGTAAAGTTTTTATATATTAGACACTCATTTAGTATTTAATTATATAACTAGTAACCTACGAACTTGAAATTTGGTTTACGGAGACAGTATTACATACATATATCAATATTATTAACAAAAAACAGCGCAGTGATCTAAACGCGGTAATATACAATACAAATAGTACAGATAGACTCAACCAACAAACAAATAATCTGAAAACCGACCAAAAGTCGATAACATTTAATAATTTTCATTATTCACAATTATTTCTAAGCACGTATAATAAATATTTTGAACATATCCCCACATCGTACGGTCGTCGATACGTTATTCAAATCGCAAGCGTCACGTGACTACGCCCGACCGAAAGAAATCGATTTTTGGAAACGGAATATCTCTCATATCTTTGATATGTTGACATTTACGGGATTTTCACAACAAGTCGGTCAACGAAAACGTAATTCACCTACCGATGTTCCCACTACGTTAAGTACAAGCGAGAAGCTAGACCGACTACAAAAATAGTTATTTCCCTTACCAAAAACCGAAGTCCCGGCCTCGAGGCGACCTCACGCGGAAGCCGGTTGGCCGTTCACCTCGAGCGTGTCCGGCGCTTCCGGTTTCTCTGTCAGCTCTTCCGGTTTTTCCGGCCGTTCTTCCGGTTTAAGTTCCGGCTCGTCCACGTGATCGCTAACAGTGTCCTGGCTGGACGTGTCCATGTCTTTTGATTCGATTTCCGTGTCCGTCTGTTCAGTTTCCTGTTTGTCGTCTGTCTGTTCTTTTGTGTCTGTATTTTCTATGTTGTCTTCTTTGTCTTGTGGTTTGTCTGTAGATAGAATTTATGATTGTTGACTTTAAATATGATAACAATAAGAAAATTTAACATTTCAATTTGATTTATATAATTACCAGTGTCATCAACATCCATGGGCGTTTCGGTTTCAGTGTCTTTCTTCTCATTGCCATTAACCTTCTGTAAAAAAAACATTTGTTTATGTATCACATGTACATAATACAATAAGGTATAACATAACAAAACTAAAATAAAAAACAAAAATAAATAAATTTACTTCTTATTAATAACTGATAAATCTTATTTCGCTTTTTTTAAACACTAACAAGTCTAAAACTAATATAATTAACATAAACCAAGTTTTAAACTAAACTTTCATCCAACACCTTATTTTTTCTAATAAAGTCTACTACCATCCCGACCATATTACGAACATTTCGGACAAATACATATTTTCTACATACGTTCTTCCACCAAATAGCCGAATGATTATAGGACATTCACAAGAATAGTACAGATTTTGAATGCAATTTTATAAACATTTTCTTAATTATATGCCGTAACGAGAATCTCTAGAACAATTAAAAACATGATATAAAACTGCAAACAAATCTGTGTTAACAAGATGACATTGAACCTAGATCCGTCGCTTTTGTGTTTTCGAAGTTTTTGTTGCCTTTTTGTGGGTGGAGGGAGTACGGACAGACTTTGAAGTCTTTTTAACCTGTAGTGTGTTGATACTATGATTATGGCTTAAGTATATACCTAGTTGAAAAATAAGATCAATAGAATCAGTAAAGAATGGTTTTCAAAATATTTACAGGATATTCAGGAGTCGAGTGAAATACTAAAACATCGTATTTATATTAATAATACCTCGGGTTCATCTTTAACATCAGCAGGCTGTGCACTAGACGTTGATGAGATTTCTTCATCTTGTTCCTGTTTCTTTTGTCTTTTGTTTGGTCTCTTCTTTTCCTCTACTGGCTCTCCTTTCTCCTCTTCTTTATCACTCTCCGCAGTGGGCGTAACCTCCATTTGGTCAGCGGCGTCTTCCTGCTATGCGATATGTTTTTTATTAAAATGAAAACAATAAATTATCTTAGGCGAAGGCAGTCACAATAAGAAAAACAAAATAATATGTTAGAATTCTGACACATCTGAACATCCAATGCAAGAAGCCCTATTAAAAATATCTCAGTGAATATGCTGACCCGTGCTACGAGCAGAGCGGTGTGTTGTCCGCCGGCTGCGACACCAAACGCGCGTCCAGTGGCAGGTGCCAAGGTCGGTTCCGCCAGATCAGCCGTGCCGCCCGCTCCCAACTGGCCTTCGCTGCCCATACCCCACGAAAACGCCTCGCCTGGAACAGACCACAAAATTATTCATAAGAAACTTTTAATTTATCACACTACGTTACTGTAGAGTTTGTTCTCTGCACCTGATTTTATTTTTGATTTATTGTATGGTCATATCTAAAACTTTTTTTGGGAATTTCCCCAGATGGATAGTGTATGTTTTATGTTTGACATGTGGAGATCATGGTTGCAGGCAATAGGTAGGTAACGACAATTGATATTTCTATAAGTGTTTCGATCAAATTTCACCTGCTTCCGTGACAGCAAACGAGTTGCTGGTTCCCGCAGCTATGCTGACAGACTTCTTGTTCTGCAGGTTCGGTATGACCTCCCACGTTTCGGCGTCACCCGCTCGGTCGCCTAGTCCTAACCTGAAGCATAGTAATAGAGCATTAAAATTTTAAATCTTTATTAATAGTTCAGTAGTGTTTGTTAGTTAGAGTTCGTGTATTTTTGGTACAGTATAGTGCCATCCTCACCGGCCGTACTCGCAGCGGCCCACACTGTGCGCGTCGCCTCGCTCGTCGATGGCCAGCGAGTGGTGTTGTCCCGCACTGATGGCGCGCCACGCTTTCCCTCGCATCGCATCGCACTCTGTGGGTGTGTAGATTGCTGTTTTGCGTTTTTCTCCCGTTATACCTGGAAAGTTTTAACAAAATTTACTCAGAAACAGTCATATATTCTATATTTTATTGATTCTGAGAATGTATATCAATCTCTAAATATAATTTATGTTAATTTACCTAATTGCCCATAGTTGTTCAGACCCCACGCGAACATCTTATCGCTTGAGCCGTCCAATACGAAGGTGGCATGATAGCCGGCCCACACGCGTGACGCACCGCCCTTCAGGATCACCTTTGACGGTACTAATAGGGCGCCTGGAAGTCGAATGAACATTAGTTTAATAATTTTAGTATTGAACACATAACAATGCCAAACATTATTAAACTTAATTATAAAATATATGTAATCGTAATGGTATGTAAATGATTTTATTAGATTGCATTGAAGTTGTACTTCTCTCGTCACATTGTTGGTAAATTATATGAACACTGATGTTAAAGAGGATAAGATAAATAAATCTATACTCACTAAATCCTTGTCTTGCATCTCTAGAAGCTGACCGCTGTGACAATCTGCCTAACTGTCCTTGTTCCCCACAACCCATAGTGTAAACCGATCCTGTGCACTGAAATTATTTAACACAATATGTAGTGTTACTTTGTTTGTACAAATAAAATAAATTACACGCATGCTGTTTTGTCATATTTTTTTTAGAAATTACCTAGTTTTACACATAAATATTGACTTATTAACAATTTCACATGACCTAAGTTAACATATTATAAACTCTGTAACCATACATATAGTTACAAAGTTTATATGTTAACTTAGGTAGATTAGATAATTATGCTCCATTGTAAATGTGATATAACAAGAATAGCTTGACAATATTCTTACTGATAATATAACTAGATGGTCTCCCCCAGAGGCCACACCGACTGCTAACTCTCCAATGTCAACTCGGACTGGTTCTTTGCAAGGCTTGCCTTCTCTGCCTCGGACTACAAGACCCATGCTGCCGTGGGAATCCTGCAAAATATTGTTATTTCATATTAGGTATGTACTGGAAGTTATTTTGATTGTTTTAAGACTTAAGAAAGTAAAAACTGAAAAATGTTTGTATATGATATTTATTATATGTATTAACATAATACTCACTCTGAAGGCTCCCCAGGAATAAACATCGCCATTATCAAGTAATACAGCAGAATGCGAGTCTCCTGCGGATATGGCAACCGCTGGTAGTGGAAGTATAACTACTCTAGGAGTGCCTTCATCCGTCTCATTAGCTGTGGGCCTGCCAAGAGCTCCTTCATCATTACAACCAAACGTCCATACCTAGTGTTGTAAAAATAGATGAATAGAAATATAAGGTGCACATAATTAAATGTTTAATTTTATCACAAATAACAACAACTTCAACTAATTGACTTATCTACACTATATATTTAGATATTCTATATATAGTTTTATTTTGGTATATATATTCAATATAACATCAGTTTTCTATATCATACCTTTCCATCGCTATCCAGTGCTATAGTGTGCATACCCCCTGCTATAACGTCAACTATCTTGTTACCCAGCGCTGATACCACTTTGAACCTGAAAGGATGAATTGTCAATTAATATTATATAATTTAAGCCTTATCATGTGCAAGTGGTGGATATGCTAATTATGCCATATATAAAAATTTGGTCCTTTTTATTCAAAATAATGATTAACAATTTATTTATATACATCTTTCAGTATAAATGTTATGGAACGAAGAAATGAATGAAATATGTTATATGCGACTTACTTGGTTGTCTCAATGACATCTTCTCCAAGCCCAAGTTGCCCAACATCACCCTGCCCACATGTCATCACACATCCCCTTTTTTTGGGTGCAGCTGGTATCTCCAACTGAATTGCTGTTGATAATAGTTTGATTGTTTACTTGACAAATTAAACATTGACATTGAATAAAGTAAATAAGTTAGTGATAGAAAGATATTAGGGTAATTGGAAAATTATTTAATAATAAAATATTCACCAAACCTTTATCATAAAAAGCTATGAGTATTTTATAATTTAAAATACACTATGTAAGTTTCAGTGAGCACATAAAAAATGATATATTTTTAATAAATTGATAACATATCATGACAAGGCTTTGTGAAATGGCACTTAACTTTGTAGTTATTAAAGTATGTACATAATATTTAGTATAAGCGTAATACTTATGTGGTTGATATGATTGAATTGCTTGTTATTAAAATAAAGTATAGTTTATTCTTAGGGATATAATGATTTAATATATTATGTGTTTGTAAAATATAAGTTGAACATTTTTTATAGGATTAATGAGTAATCATGTGATTAATGTTTGACATAATAAATACATTATAGTTGTAAGTTATTAGTATGCGAGTTTTAATGGTTATCTGTGACTTATTATTTAATTTTTATTGTATTTTTTTATGAATATTGCAATGCTAAACTAAAATATTTAATTCTAATGCTAATAATATAAACTAAACATTTAGTTACGTATGGGCTAATGATTTCTATCGCATCAAGGCTACAGTAAACATGGCTATATTATTTCAAAATAGAATGGCGAACGCGTAATTGCTTCCGATAATTCGACTAACCTCAAAACATTCCATTTAAAACATATCTTACGTAACTTTAAACAAATTATCACAATAATTAACATCATTAGACACATAAAACAATAATCACAATGTAATAAAGTATCACCAAATAAGTAAAGATATAAAAAGGCGCCAACAATAATTTAGTATACGCTATGCATTTCCCGCCATCATGGTTTGACAGGTCATTGACGTAGGATGGAAATGTAAAGAAAACAACTGCAATAAAATCGTTCCAACCACTGACCTCCGCGTTTTTTCTTATTTTTAGGCCCTGTAGATGCCGTAGCTGCTGAAGTCTTCGACGCTGTCCGCTTTACACCCCGCGCCGCCGGCATTTTGCCTACAATATTGTTAAGACTAATCAGTAAACACACAAGAGCGCGGCAAACGCTAGATGACTGATTGCATCGGACTGATGACGTTTTCACTGATTTTATAATTGCATTACGTTATGATTTTCATAATGCCTGCTTTAGCATCAATAATAATGCAATACACTCATAGATTTAGGCAAAGCGAAGATAGGTTATATTATGCGTTTGTATAGCTCTACACTATGGACAAACAACGCATCAACAGCGCACAAGTAAACATTGTAATATGTAAGAATATTGTACTTACTGTTATATTACGTAATAATGTAGTAATTTAAATTACTAATAATTATATTATTTCACTAAAGAATACGAGGTGACGTATTATTTCAACAGAGTACAAATCTCGTGCATCTCTTCCGCCTGCTTCGCTTGGTCTACGTACCACAGATATTTAATAATTATAGAGTTGTCTAGTGATGTCATCTTCACAACAGATTAAAAATATTGTTTATGGAACGTGGTATGCACTAATAATTATATTAGAAAAATTATAATTTATAATAAACAAACAAATGTAACCAATTGATTTTTTTGTTATATTTTACCAATATGCTTTTCAGTACGTTCAAATACTTTGAAGAAATAAATAGATCTAGAAATGGGAAACAAAATAATAAGAGTACATGGAATATTAAAAAACGTCTGGTCTCAGGAAGAAGAATCACGAAATTTAATATTTTAGAAGAAAATTTATTATAATAATATTTAAAGGAGGAACAGTATTTCTTATTGAAAAACAGGCAGATGAAGGACAAGAAACCAAATGTTAAAAAGAAACTGTGAATTACATGAAGATGAAAACATTAGGGCAGACTGAAGTATTACTCAGGAAAGAATGGAGGAGGAAAACATCTCATACACTTCCCACATAGAGTAGGAGAATCTTAATAAATATTTTTTTTATCAATGAACTTTTTGGAATAAATGAAAAAGGAAGGCTTAGATCAGGGTAATCTTTTTTTGATGAGGCTCCGCTGATTTTAAATGATATTTTAAGTTTTTTTTATATTTATTGTAAAAGTAAAAGTAGGCCTTTATTTTTCCAAGAAAAATAAAAAATACAGAAAGACTTAAAATAAACAAACTTTAAACCTTAGCTTGTCTCACTCAAGTAAGTTGAAGAAAAATGTACTAGTATTTCTAAAGCAAGAGAGGCAAGTTTCGAATTAACAAGCAATCTTGTGATCCACCATTTTTCTAATGTCAAAAGATTGAAGTCATGTTTCGTGGACGAATCAGCATTAATTTCTAGAAAATCTATTCAATTCTTCTTCAACAAATGGATTTCATGGGACTCTGAACTGATGTTTCTTTAGTATCGGCGCAATCATGTACTGTACTCTGTAATAGGTACTCTGAAACCTAAAAGATTTTAATTTATAATGCAAAATAAACATTTAAAAAAATGTTATATATTATAATAATAAATTATTAATAATAAGAAGAGTTTTTTTAAAGATGCGAAAATCACTAGAATTAGCAGTAGTTTATACAAAAGATATTCTAAATTATGTACCCTTATTATGGAAGTTGCCGACAACAACTAGTATTAAATAAAAAAATCACATTATTATCCAATCAAAATATTAACTTACTTAAAGTACTGGTGATTTTGCTTTTATAGTTTAAACTGGTACGTCGTGGTACAGAAACATTACCAAAATGCAAAACATTAGCATATAAATAGCGAAAATTGCAGTAAATTTATGCCTGACTAAAGTCATTATTCAAATATATATATATTTCCCACAAGGAATATGCCGCGACTCCGTTCACGTAGAAGTGCTTGATCACCTGTCTCATGACTTTAGTACCCCTAGAACGAGTGTTGACGCTACGAAAACTATGATAGTTTAGCAAATCAGTTTTTAGTTTTTAAACAAATCTGTTAAAAAAATAATTATCTTTAATTGTAATTTAAGATTATTGTACAAATAATCCTAAATAAAATAATTTTTAATAGATTTTTAGTGCTACAACTCGAATCTGAGAAAGAATCAGCGTCATCCGCTTTTGCTATATTTTTAAAGAAGGCATCTTGGTGGCTGAGTTTTGGGGTCCTGGGATAATACTACTTGGGGGCCTACTAGACTAATATATGAATGTATTATCTACTTCAATGAAATCTGAAGTCAAGTAAATTGACTTTATTTCATATTCTGGTTTTCTCTTTATATTTTTACTCTTCAATATTGGTTGCAAGGATCCTGGAATGGTATATAATCTATAAGATTTCTTAATAAATATGCTATACAAATGAAAACTGTTTGTTCTATGCCACTGGCAGTTAGAGAAATTTGTCTATTTTCGTCTAAGTGTCTTCAATATAAATCGACCATAGATGCTTAAGATAGTTAGGTTAGAGCTTTAAGAAGTTTGAATACATGCAACTGAAAAAAAACGTTTTAATACCACCTTACTTCTACCTAATTTAGGTTTATATTATGTGTGTGGGGTACCACACACATAATAAACAGGTGGTAACCCTAAACGATCCAACCTCGATATAAGTAGGTATACGATCTGTTGTCAGTAAATTTTGCTCCAAGTTAATTAAAGTACATTCAAGGGAAATTACCATCAAATACACAAAATTTAAGAAATTTTTATCAAAAAGTTACGAGTCAAAATATGTAGCTATGTCTTAGTTCTTTTTTTGGTATCAGTTTATCACTTTGTTTGTTCCTGCATTTAACGAAACTAGGTACTAGACGTTAATAAAACTTGGTATAGTTGAAGTTTATTTCAGTATTCATTAAATATATAGGATACATTTTATTTTGGAAAAATATCCAATTTCATGGCAAATGACAAAATAAAATACCATAATACAATGTGTTGTAAATAATGGTATATGGTTCATGATTTAATGTTAATTGGGGCCGTCCTCTTAGATTCAAACCATTTACTAGTAATAGCTAGTTAAAAATAAGTAGACTTTATCATTGTATGAAGTAAAAGCTGTATTTTTCAATACGTCATTTAAATAGATACTTTAATTGCAGATATATTTTTCACGATATGTGTGGAAATAGGGAAATTGGCGATTTATTAGAATCTGGATTAGACTCCATCTTTGAGTTGGAAAAGAAGAATATTTTTTAGTTATAAGGTTTTTTATTAGGTATTTTTTAGAAGGACCACCTAATGTTTTATCCATTTAATATTCGTACCATAATCAAAGGGGCTAGATGGTTTAATTGTAATGTATTTTCCTTGCACTAAAATAGTGATAGATAGCCGTAATGTGGCATTCCACAGGAAATGGGAAAATGAGTTAATTTTTTTAATAGTTCTGATCATAACCAATTTAATCTTAACGAAATGTATATTACTTAAATTTACATAATATGTAAGAAATATTTCGAAAAGGACGAGAAAAAGTATTTTTTTCACGAAGTTGTTATTTAGTTATGAACCAGTGGTTTTTTCGAATTATGTTAGCAGCCACTGTTTTCATCCGTTTCATTAGGAAAGCGGCAAAGACAGCGTCGGAAAGTAAAAATATTTTTTTTAAATTTTCATTTAACATAAAAATACTATTGGAAAAGGTAAAATTTTTAGTATAAAACTCATAAATACAATAGCGTGTCCTACCAGTCACATGAAAACATATAAAAGTTGCATTTCCAACATTAAAATTTTCCGTACTAAAAGGAAGCT
Source organism: Napeogenes sylphis (assembly GCA_959347405.1). Lineage (NCBI taxonomy): Eukaryota > Metazoa > Arthropoda > Insecta > Lepidoptera > Nymphalidae > Napeogenes > Napeogenes sylphis. The sequence continues at coordinate 8,175,158 of OY365781.1, read as the reverse complement.
TTTTGGAAAGTAAACAATTCTTACTTTCCAACTAATTGTTGAATTTGGAAGCATAGTTTTGTGTTTTGAAGCATATTTGAAAATATCCGCAGCAGACTCCACCCTATTCGTCATGGACGAATTAGAGACCCCGTACCACAATTCTATAGGCAAATTCTTCAAGAACCACTAATAAAGATGTGTGGCAATCGATTTTATTATCAGTTTCCACGGTCCACTGGTGTGCAAATTTGTGACAATAATGTTTAAACGTCGGGTTAAATTTAAAATGTCAGACGAAGCTTCTTAGCATTCCATGGATTCACCGTGCGGGTGCCGGGCCCATCGCGTTGCAAGGAGAGGAGTGCAAGCAGTGCCTGGGACTTGCGACCCAGGAGTAGGTTTAAGGGGCCCCTTTATTATGCGCAAAAACGCTCACCTTCACCCTCCACACTCGTCTCCCTACCTAACCAAATTTGGAAAGAACCTACTAATGCCGCCTTTGAAATACGTTCTAGAAATGAACCGATGCTTGTTCTAGAAAGGCCGAGGTCTTTAAGTAGGCTATAGAGAGATTTCGCTGTTATACCTCTCGCTCCCACTTCTACCGCGTACAAACTAATTATAAATTTATTCCCGATCAGTTCGTTGGTCAGTTCGTAATACTTATTGAGCTTGAATGTGCGATCCCTTGGGATATTTGTTTCCCAAGGTACAGTAAGCTCCACAAGTATCACGCGCCTCAGATGTTTCGAATACAGGAATAAGTCCGGTCTGGGTGACGAAACACCAACATCCCCAGGGATTTTGTAATGCTTTTCATACGTGTCCATCATGAGAGTCCAATCAGGAGCCGCACCTAATATTGAATAAGGCTTCGCTTTTGATTTTTTGGAGGAGCCTTCTTTTACGAATTCTACAGATCGTTGGGTGGTTGTTATACCCTTCCGCGCTCTTGCTACTGAAAGACTAACCGCTTCCCGTATAATTTCTAATACCTTGTCGTGGCGACGCGAGTATAGACCTTTATCTAGGTGTTTCGCGGTTCCTATTGCCTCCCCACAGATGTTGCAAGACTTTTCGGTGGTTTTGCCCCATCTTACTAAATTACTTTGATCTGGGAGAGTCATTTGGAATGCATTAAGATAGAATTTTAATAACGATGGGGACCAATCATAAATTAAGGTGCGCCATTTCAAAGCTAGTGGAATACAAAAAATTATACGTGAGTTAAATCCGTAAAAATAGTTTTTTTTAAGTATTTAATTTAAAAAAAATGACTGAAAACGTTTATGTTGATTTAGTATAAGAAAGTACCTAGTGTGTTGATTTTTTCTCAAAGAATTTAATTAAAACACGATTCGTTATAATTGTCATCTTAAAAATTAATAATTAATTCTACATATGGCATAAAAAGAGGTAATCTTTTAGGTGATGGTATTTGTTCCACCAGTCACAATTTCTTTGGTCTATATTTTCTTGTAGAAATTAAACTTGATGCTGATTTTTTTTTATGTAGTAGTGTATTCACTCATTTTATAACAAAGCCAAAGGTATCTTGCTATGTATAGTATTTGGACTAAAATCTTGGTTGACATTGCAGAAGGCGGAGGTCAGATATTTTTTACTGTCCCAGAAGTCACAATCCTTTGAAAGTTAAAATATCATCGAATTATAAACATAATGTATAGTATTATTTCATAATATTTTTGAAATATCTATATGATAATTTATATTAGAACAAAATATAAGGTATAGGTTTAAACATTAGGAATTCTGGAGTAAAATGTCCCACCAGTCACTATGGAATGCCCCTAATCCAATAATAGAGTTTTACTGTGCTGCTGCTCCTTGCTGTGTGCTGAAAATCTATTTGTTGGTGAGAAGTACCTTCAAATACAGACATCTGCTAATACGTCCAAACATGGATTCTTAGTGCTAAAATGGGCAAAAAAAAATAATATTTACGTTCTTAAAATATTTTGTATTACTAGCCACCTTGTCCCGACTTCACTTGGCTGGAATTTATTTAAAAACCATGTATTGGTAGTTATATGTCTCATTCATTGTGATATACTAGCTGTTGCCCGCAACTACTTCGTGACCGACAGATGGGACGCACTGTTACAATCAATCAAAATATTGTTAAAATTAATCCTGTGGAATAAATAGCAACAGCCTCATTAGTGCAACATTTAAAGGACATTTTTAAATACTAATATTAAGGGTCGTACTCGATCTAGAATGTAAGATTGAAAATGGTACTAATAACTTAAGAAACGGATTGCAATTTCATCATTCTGTAGCAAAAGTTCGTTCAGACTAGATTCTTAATTTTGTAAGTAATTTCAAGAACGATTTTAATTTAACGATTTACTTAACGCTTTGTCTATTTGCTAAATCGGAATCTTACTAAATTAATCAACATTTATGTGTTAAGTCATAAAGAACACAATTACAATTACAATTCTAAATTTATTGGTCTGACAAAAAAATATAGCAAAAATATATATTTAAGGCCTTACTCACTCACGCACACATGCATACACACACACACGTTTACACACTTATACATAAGTCCTTATACAGTGGGTTAATGGTATAGAAGTGGTAAAGCCTGATTGTGGTAAATTTTATCAATATTATCTCGATAGTGGAGAGATAGCATAATCCCTTTCCCTTCCCTTCCTATTGTTTTGGTTTCTCCCTGAAAGGTGCTACTATGGCAGATGTCCGAGGGTGAAGGTCCTTCTTAGCATAAGGTAGGTCTTTGTTTTTATATTCAAAGAAATATGTAAATGGAAAAAGAAAATTATTTTTTATGGGAATAGAAAATTAAAATAAAAAAAATAGTTAACAAAAATTGTCTTAAAACGCTCGGTTTACAACTGAAATAAAAAAAACCTAATGGTAAAGAAATTTCAGACTAATGACAATTAAATAAAAAAAGAAACATTAATTTCCTTTTCTAAATAATATTTGATATCTTATCTATGTTATGTTTAATCGTGTACGGCTCAAAATTCAAAATCTAATCACGAGTCATTGTATTAAAAAAGACAATAAAACAAATTAAAATATTTTCAGATGGGTGGTACTGGGCCGAACCCCGCCTACCTCAAAAGCCTTAATGAGGTCGTGCTTCTCTTTCTCACATTTGCCTGTGTTGTGGGGGATTGAGTAAATACTTCTTGGTATTTTATTGCAATTTCTTTTTTCTTTTTTATGAAGGCATAGATTTTTTATACCTAATAATTATAATTATTAAATGGATTTTTTTTTGGTATATCATATTTGTTGTTGTTTCATACATTGTTTTTGAAAAATATATTTATCTTAAAAATTATTTGGGGCTTTTCCTGACTAACTAGTCTATCAAACCACAAACTAGGTTCCTTTTAAGGCTGAATTCTGAATGAAGCAGGATTTGTTATAAATTTTCTAACTTAAATAGAGGGTGAAGGAAAGAAAAAAGAGCGTTAAAATTTACAAGATATTTACACTATTCTAGCTAAATATTGGAAAATTTGGTACTTATATTAAAACATGACAAAAAAGTTTTATTATAATGTGCGATCGTGAATCTAAAAAAAAATCACATTACACAGTATTTTTTTATTAATTGAGGTAACCAATAAAAACTGTAACACAATCGGTGATAGAATGACGTATAATAAAATATCTGACCTGATCGTTTTCCCGCGTCGAGATGACACTTGGAGGGAATTCTCAGAATTCCTCCATCTTGTAAGTTTAAGACCTTACCCTACTATAATTTGTTGCTGTACCAATTTTGATGTTTTTTTTTCTATTATACATCACACTTATTTTTGAGAAATTTGGTCTCGATATTGTAAGTGGGTTTGTTTTTTTTTAATAATTATTGGGTTTGTTGTAATAAGAAAACAGGTTTTGTATTTTTTTTAATTAATAACGTTGTTTTGTAACTAAAAAATAGTTTTGGGTTTTTTTAGATTTAGTTCCTAGTCAATATCCAATGAATATTTGGTCAATCCTTCCAAACTACTTTTTTAGAAATTTGCCTTAAATATATTTGAAAAATGAATTTTTAATTTACTGATAAGAGAAGAGAAAAATGTATAATATTATCATGCATTGCTGCGTTGACAAATGCAGGAAATGCTGTCCGTAGAATTTATTGTTTGTAAATTAATTAGTGAATAGATAAAATAAACATTCAGTCGTAATTATTATTGTAAAGAATAAATAGATAGGTACTATAAACCTGTTATATCGACATTTGAAAGTATACTCATAAATAATACCGATTTTATGTCAGTTAATAATCAAAATCTATTTTATTGTATAATATACTATGGATAGTCATCACTTCACAACTTTACTTAGGTATGAATCGCTTGTTCTTCAATTTTGCAAATATATTCTAGTAAATCTAGTTTTAGGTCTCCTGTTATAGATATGTTCTACTTACTACTACTTACCTATTACTACTATACTTACTACTTTGTTTATAATGATGTATTACTTTTTAAGCGAAATAAATGCTTTTGATTTTTTTTATTCGATATTTTCTATATCTATTTCTATATATAGATATAGGTTTAGTTCCTAGTGAATATCCAATGAATATTTTGTCAATCCTTCACTAATGTCAAATCAAGAAGCAAATATTTTTAATATTACTTTTTTCGAAATTTCAATAAATTTGAAAGATCGGGGTCAATAACCGATCGTGATATAATATTTGTATAAAGTAAAACATGGCGGGGATATGCGCATAGTTTCCAAAATCTATTTTTTTAATTCACTAAAACACTAAAGTATGTTATTTGTAAATATATTATATACCTTTAATTTAGAATATTTACTGCCCAGCCGTGATTTGTAGGCTGTTGCTGAACTTTTAATTTACTGATAAGATAAGAGAAATATTAACATTATCATGCATTGCTGCGTTGACAAGTTGACAAATGCTGTCCGTAGAATTTATTGTTTATAAATTAATTAGTGGATAGATAAAATAAACATTCAGACGTAATTATTATTGTAAAGAATAAATAGATACTAATAATCTGTTATATCGACATTTGAAAGTATACTCATAAATAATATCGATTTTATGTCAATTAATAACCAAAACCGACTTTATTGTATATATACTATAGAAGGACCCTTCTATAGTGTATCACTTCACAACTTTAGTTATGAATTCTCCTTGTTATATGTTTACAAACGATTCAAAAAACTATAAGATGTTATAAATAATATTTTATATTTTAAACTTGCATCGCTTGTTCTTTAATTTTGCAAATATATTCTAGTAAATCTAGTTTTAGATGAGCTAGGTCTCCTGTTATAGATATGTTCTACTTCTACTTACCTACTACTATACTTACATTTTATTTATAAAGATGTATTACTTTTTAAGCGAAACAAATGCTTTATTTTTTTTTTATATTTTCTATATCTATTTCTATTTCTATATATAGATATAGATATAGATTATTAAAACAATTCTATGCCTCCCTCGACGGACCACCGCGTCGTAATTCTACACCACTCTACATCAGTGCCACCCGGACTCGCATCTTTATTGTCTTATATTTAGAATTTATTTGTTATTGATTGTAATATTATATTATAGTATTAGTATTTTTATAATTTTAACGAATTAACTTTTAATGTTTGATATCAATTTGCTTACTTAGATTTAAAGCTATAGATAGATATAAACGTAAAAATCAGCATTAAAATTATAATTTCAGATTTTTAAATAATTTCTATTACGAAAAATAAAACTTTATTCAGTACCTAATAAAAATAAGAAATGATCGAGTAAAGTTAAAGAAGACGTTGGATATTTTTTATTTTACGAGAATAGAATAGAACTTTAATTGTACTTTTGCATTGTACTGCTTTTTAGACGTATTAGTAAAAAAATAGAGTATAGAAAAAAGTAAATAAAAAAGTAGGAGACGTAGAGTTTCTCAAATCAAATTCTTAAATAAAAGCTATTAGTGTTGACGATGATTTTTTTAATTTTACGTAAGATAAATACATACAGCATAGTGTTATTATTTTTTAATATATTGGAACTATTTTTAAATATTTACCAATTAAATACATACAGTTTAGTTTTTTTTAGATATTAGAGTTTAGACCTATATATTTAATTTTTTCAGATATTAGACCTATTTAATATTTTTTTCTTGTTTTTGAGTTTAATATGTATCTGTCTCTTAACCTATTATCTTTTATTGAGGAGTACCTATATGTACCAAGGGTAGGTTTATTTTTTCTATTCTTTTTTTTCCGTCCTTCCGTAGTGTGCAAGAAAAATTGTATAAAGTCTATCTAGACCTAGGATTAGGCATACAATAACAATATCCTTATAATGAGGATTATTACAAATACAAAATAAACAACTTGATTAACACGAAACATAGAAGTAATACCTCTAGTAAAATGCCATGCTTTATACAATATATATACAAAAGCGAATACAAAATTCACCCCACAGTTATAAGAGTCATTATCTAAGTATTTAAAGTACTTTAAAAGTCAAGAACTATAAGTGATAAGTGATCTCAATGAGGTCTTGACTAATGTAGGATACTTGTGTTAAAACCGAGGGTACTTTAAAGAGTATATAACAAAAATACTGGTAATACATACTGGTATATATACATAGATTGACTTAACCCCTAGTTATTAGTCACTTCGTGGCGTTAGACAACGATACAAATACAAATACACATTATAAATACTGCAAATATATTTAATAAACGGATAAGACCAGAAATACCGACATCTACGCTCATCACATACATGCCTATTTTCGGTAATCAAACCCGAGCCTTTGCGCCGCGATACGTTAGTCGTCTGCTCCAACCAACGGGGCGTTAATATTTTTTTTCTGTTGTGGTAGAGTCTTTTCTCTAGCTATATTGCTTCGATTGGAATATTACCACAATATCAGTTCTCATGAAGTATCTATGGTAGAGCTATAATGTATGAGAACAACGGCAGAACTACTTCTCTCTCCCACTATGTGTTTATTTATTTATTTATTTGGGAAACAAACAATATTTACACACTTAAAAATAAAATTAATAATTAATACATAATATCAATAAATTTTCCACTGTTACAATAATAAACTTAACATGATTTTAAAAAGTAAAAATAAAAATAATATTAAAGAATCATCAATAAAAGCATAAGTTGCAAGAAAAAACAAAATAACATTTATAACAAAATAATAATAAAAACCCAGAAATTAGAACACACTTACATTGCAAAAATAATAAATAAAAACGTTATAATTAACGAAAATTCCTTTTAAAAATACTAATCTTGTTATTAAAGATGTCGATGTTATGACAAGTGTTATTAAAGTCACGACAAGCTCGAGATATAAATACATTATTTGTGGCTTCACATTTGTTAAAAGGTATAAAAAATAACTTATTGTTGTTGTGTTATTTTTTAATCTCTATGGTAACACCTATACTTGTCTAAATAGGCATTGTCAACAGTCACTTTCAAGTAGACTGCTTGCATGTACGTTCCGTATAAAAATATGTTAATTATAAATTATTATTCTGACTCATAACGCTTTATTAAATAGTATTTTAACATTTACTTTTGGCTTCATCTCTTGTCAATTCTAAATTAATACCACCCTTTATGATGATTGATGGAATGTGACAACAGAAGCATCTACGCCATTTTAGAAACTGAAATTAAAAAAATATATGTTAACAAAACTCTTTGGATTAATACATAATAGTTATTACGGATCTCTTTACATGCGTCAATTTATTACAATAAAAATGATGGTTTCTTATATTATAAGTAATAGTTTTTTTTATAGGATTTTGCTAAAATTCTCTTACTCCCATCATATATCATCAATTAAAACCTATTGAAAGCTCAATTATGTCGTTATCCAGCACATTGTGACTATTAATAGGATTGGACCCTCTTTTTAGTTACAATAGGGTTACTTATATATGTGTGTGTGTGTGACTATAGTATGTGTGAATGTAAATTTATTTTCTTGTTGAATTGTTTTTGATGTTTCTTAATGTTCTTACATAAGAGTGCTGATGTGTGTGTGATTCTAATGTGTGTGTAAATTAGAATTTTAAAGGCTTTTTAAATAATTACGATATAGATATAGATATTGTTATTATCTATAGCCGTATTATCTTTGTATCTATAACTATTGTATTCTAACGATTCTATTATTCACTATAAACGGCATTAATCCTGTCAATCTTATCCTGTGTTTATAAAAAAAGACAAATATTTAATCTTTGAAATCTCTATGCTATTGTACTACTCTATGAAGTGTACTTGACTGCCGGCGTTTAGAAAAAGAAAGAAATTTAAAATAGGTTCTGTATATTTTAAAGATTAGTTTTTTAATCTGTCATTTTTAAACCCTTTATAAATTTTAATTCTATAAAACTATTTAATATTATTGTCGTATGTATGAATTGACGAAAATACACCACGTGCGAAAATACATACCAATAATATCATACTTCCACCAAATGTTTCGAAGCACATGTTGACTTCCTAAATAAACATTTCACAAAGATCTCCAAACCGACACGTATTTAACATCAAAAACAAGATGTCCAAACTCTATTCAAAGCCCTCCCTTCAAAAACTTTACAAAGGCGACAAATAAGCATATAATGATTATATTCAATGAATTTTTTGACAAAATAATTTACCAGGTTTCCCGCCTTTATTGTGTTTCAAATTAGGTTCTTTATTGAGTACAGATTGTTCAATTGGTTTTGGTATTTTTTAGGTTCTTTAGGACGTAAAGAATAGAACAAAATGAGCAAACTTACCGCCTTTGAAAGAACACCGTTTTGTTTATACATGTGGCTTGAAATGTCTTAATCGGATTTAATTCAGTAAAACTTAAAAAGTATCATTTATTATGTCTATTTAAGAAGCAGCAACCAATTATAAAAGTACTTAGTTTTTGTTTCTTATCTGAAGTATCGTCTTGAGTGAAATTCAATTTTTCAATCAAAAATTGCTTTTAATTATATCCGAAGTAAAATTTATATAATTGTAAAATTGAGACAAATAGATAATAAAAAAATTTAACTGCTAGAAATATCAATTTTATTTAAAAAAATGTCTTTTTATGTTTGTACTTTTGAGAACCCTATTAACTCTTATATATAGCTAGATATATTTACCCGGCCGTACCTACTCGCGTCATTAGTATCAGCAGCTGAAACAGTTAGCCTTAGTCCGCCATGAACCCTGAATGGATTCGAATTTAGTTTGGGAAGAAATCCGACAGATATCGGATAGTCGGCTACATAGAGGCCTATCAATGTACAAAATGCCTCTCTTTAAGTATACCTAAGTTTTGCTATACAAAAAGATTTTTCCATTGAGTTACACATATCAATGGATTTTTTTTATAAAATGTAGGTAGGAATTGTTTTCAAAAAGTTTTTATACAAAAAGTTAATATATCGATCGATCTATTAGATAATCAAAAAAAAAATATATATAACAACAAAATATCTAGAATTTCCTATATCTAATAAGTTTAAATCGGACGTGCCCTTTTAATCTTGTTGTTTGATTGACTCTACCGTTCCAAAATTAGGTAATAATGTTAGGCTTATAACATTTCTAAGTCGTTTTTGATCACATAAGGAACACAAAACTCAAAAAATACCTAGATATTTTAGACCTGACAAATAATTTTCACTATACAAATGTATCTTTTTAATACTAAATAAAATTAATTCTATAATTTAAGAGTATCAAAAACATTGACTGTAATCCGGAACATCTTATAATTTAAATATGAAAACTAAAACAGTAACTCCTCACATCACTTCCGTATGATTAAACACCATCAGCTGGCGATATTTTGAAGATGGAACGGAAATATCTCGTTTTCCGAATTTACATTAAATACGCCTACTTTAGTCCCAATTGTTTCACAATCTGGAAAATGGCGAACTCACGCAACAACCAATAGAAGGCGTGACTATTGGAATGCCCAAAAGGATCCCATTGGTCCATTCCTTGTCTGTAATACAGTTTGACCAATCACGGACTAGAACGGCAGTTCGATTCAAAGTAGTTCCATTTATGCTCTCAACTGGTCTGGACGTGCGGAAACATTAACAGTTTAGGAGAGAAAAAAATAACGCTATTAGTAATATCAGTGATTTTATTGTGGTTTGAGATCAAGAAGCGTGTTGTGGAGTTAATGGAGGATCGATTTTGAATTATACAAAGTGAACTGTAAATAGGTTGTGGACCGCTGACGGCATTTATTTTTAGTGTTGCTTGTTAAAGCTGAGAGATGTGATCTTAATTTAGCGTTTCTTATAAGTGTGAGTACGTCTTCCTTATATTCTCGTAGCGAACTTTGTAGGACATATATATTTAGTCAACCTGTTTGTCTTTTTGTACGATTAACTCTACCGAGCTCTACAAAATTTAGACATCTAGATATTCTTTTTAGTTAACTTATATATTTATTCATATAACGAAGAATTTCTTATTACAACTTAAGTTCTTAATGTTGCGAAAAAATAAATCTACCTACAGGAGTGGTTTTAAATTTAATACCATAGATTTAACAAAACAAAAATATGTTTAACAAACCAAAACAGCAAAATTTTTATTAAACGTGTACCTATTATATTTTAAATTTCTGTCCCATTGAACTTTTAATAGAGATTACTGAATCATTAAGAGATGGGATCTCACAATTTTGGTAAAGCTTTTGATAAGGTAGCAATATATATCACTATTAAATTTATGTAACAAAATAATACTAAATAGAAATATCATGTATATTATTATAAACCGGGTTGTGTATGTGATTAAATAACAATATTATTAAGATAAAATATTACACACTATATTCTACATAACTTTCCATATATAGAGGAGTTCTCCAGGTATAATTTTAATATTTTAGGTCCCTTGGTTTTAATGACTTTCAATTTAGTTTCGTAATTATTGTTTATATAATAAATATACTTACTAGGACAAACGTCATAATATTGTTATAAGCGTATTAGCGTAAACGTTATTATATATTATAAGCTTTTATGAAATCGTATACAATAATTTATGTTATTTAGCATTTATCTATTTTGTTTAGTGCTATTATATCACAATATCGCTAATTTAATAAAGGTGCGTTATATAGATACAGAAAATAATATTACTTCCTTGTTATTTAAAATTCTAAAGTCAGTTCAATGTCATATATAAGTCAATCATTGCACAACATATTTGACGAATATAGTTTGCAATTTGGTTTGAATCTCCCGCCGGTACCTACATTTTCTTTGCTCCCTATGCTTTGTAAGTGAGTTTGATATATATTTAAAATACGAAGTAATTTGTCGAATTTGTTAAGGCCTAAGAGTATATATGTATATATATATATACATTCATACCTAATTATATTTTTTCCTTATTAATGCGCAATGTATATATATGAGATAGCTCAAGTAGATGTTTAAGATCCTAATATAGTACAAAAGTATATTAAACTTGTAAAAACAAAAATCATTCTTATCAATATAATCTATAATAAATAATTATTTTGAAATATATTTCTTAACAAAATTTTATTCAATGTATTCTTTGGTTAAGGGTATTCATTTTACAAGTCAATGTATTCTTATAACATTGTTTACATTTTATAATGTAAAGTTTGTCATTATGTAATAAAGCTGAAGAGTGTTATATTCTGGCTTAAACTCGTGATAGTTCATAAACTAGGATCCGCCACAATGCGCTGCGGGAGTTGAGCTGAGCGCACTTCCCCTTTTTTATGCTGCTAAAGTCCGTCCATACCCCGCCCAAGGACTTCCAATGAAGTTGCTGGCACCGGAAAGGTTAAGAGTAACGATTGGCGAGCGCGCGCAGGTTAAGTTAAGCTTAAGTCTATGGGAGATTCAGTTTTTTGACCATATTTTTTAATTCGAAAGAATATTTTTTTATTCTGTTTTTTGGAGTAGAAGCCCAGTGACGTCCTTGACAGGCGTGCCAATTTTGGTTAAAATTGGTCAAGGGGTTTTCCTGTGATGTTGCCTCAAAAAATTGATTCCCAAACGGTTAAGAGCTTCGCTTACGCTCAGCTCAATTAAAGAATATATAATAGGCTAAATTTTAGGCTATATAACGCACTAAGGCCCCTAAAATCAAACCTAAAACCTTTTATCAAACAAATAGCGAACACTGCCCTCCTTGATAGTAGTAGTTATAAAAAATTCCTTCTTTGGTAGTAAGTAGTAGTTATAAAAGAAATAGCTTTCCTTGATATAACCTAGTAGTAATAAGAAAATGCCTTCCTTTGAATTCCTAGTTATAAACAAATGCCTTCCTTGGTACCTACTACCTAATAGCAGTATCAAAAGTGAATACCCTTTACAGGAAGTCAAAAGCAAAACTTATACATTGATGACGTCATTGATAAAATCAATACACAATTTATTTATGGTCAAAACCAGTGACCTTACATAACCATTAATTAAGCTCCCGCAGCGTCGGACAAACATTTACGAGATGATGAAGTCGGATTTGTAGTTGGACAGTTATTTTTAATGAATTGTGGTGTTTTTGCTTGTTATGAGAAAATTTTGTTAGGTATTGAATTGTATTTGTTTTATTTAATATTAGATTTTGATTTTAGTTAAAATATTTTGTGACGTATTTAGCTAGTTATTTAAGGATTTGATGTTAATATAAAATATACTAGAAAATTAGGTTACATGGAATGAATGGAGTCTGTTCTAAAAAGTATTTTTTTCTATAAAACTATATTAATATTTACTTTATTCTTCAAGATAAGTGGACACATTTATAATATCAATATAATAATAAAAACGATATACATACATAAAGCCTACTACTTAAGTTATATTTCGTTTTAGATCCCCATAGAATTATTGTATAAACTATTTGTTGCCAGTGACTTCGTCTGCTCCCTCCTCTATCTCAAGTAATAACTCCGTTATACTTTAGATATGCACAAAATTAATAGTTGATCGTAGTTACAACTGAAATAAATATTAAACATTATCATGAGTATAAAGTAGCTATTCTGTATATTATGAATTGGACAATGAACTTGCTACACATTTTTTTAAGAATTTCATGAAATTTATAAGTTATGATAAAGTAAGCTGACCAATAAATAGAGACAGAAAAATATAAAATTAGATAATATACAATATCATCAATTTAAATAGTTTTCTTTTTAATGTTTAATATACATAGTTGACCTCACTTTTATTATATTGCACCTACATACAGATTAAAAGTTAAGTTTAAATGTTTCTATTTTACTATTTTGGAACTATAAAGATAAATCTATTCTTTGATTAAGACCACACATTTATCTCGTAAAAAGCCGGTACATTAATTAAAGAAATCTTGATAAATCCTTAAAAGCCTATTATTAAAAGTAACATCCCTACTAATATTCCATCCAACTCTGTCGAAAGTATATAGGCTACTTATTATCTCAATAAAAAGAACCTGGAGAGGAGATGAAAGATTATTTTAGGTGCCGTACCATTACGAGTTAAGGATATGACAAAATATATTAAGGTTATTATTATATATATAGGTATAAATAATTATATTAAAGGAATTCTTCGCTGTAAGTCTGCCATGCTTCGACGAGTAGGAACCCGAATAGGTTCGAAACTAGCCAGGCAAATACCAACAAAATTAACGTGCGTAAAACCTGGTAAATATATAACATCGATTACCAATGTTTAATTATCGTTACTTTGTTAATAAGAAATGAGGAATTATTAATTTCTAAGTTTTTCCCGAATCACGCCATAGCACCTATATCTACTAATATTATAATTGCGAAAGTTTGGATGTTTGGATGGACGAATGTTTATTACTCAATCACGACAAAACTATTGAATGGATTTTGATGAAACTTGGCAATGTTTTAGCTTATATCAAAGAATAACGCATAGGCTATAAAAATACAAACGTCGCGGGCAACAGCTAGTTAGAAATATTTTTTCTTGTATATTTATGGACCAATGATTCTCATTCTCAAAATATGTGCTAAAAATGGATATCACATAATCGCTAAGACGCGGGGAACGAACCGAACTAGTAGGATATATAAATAATACGTAAAGTCAAGAATACAATAGTCAAGGATACATTGATATGTTCAAAATATTGCGCTTACTTTTAGATTTCTTATTCGAAGTATGCGTATTGTAATATAAATAGAATACCAGAAATAACTTTGTCATAGTCGCAAATATTGCCGAGTATTTAATAATAAACCAATGTATTTTTTGGATTAAAATAAAACTTGTACAAATCGCATGATTATGACAAAATAATTATAATAAAAATAGATATAATTAAAAAAAAAACTTTTATAAAACTTTGACAAAATAATCGAATTAAATAAACAATTAATGAACAAATATTAAAAAACATATTAAACCTCACAAACATCTACAAATAGAATCCACATACTTCAAATAACAGAAAATCACATTAATAGTGAGGTGATTCGACCATTATCGGTGCGGTAATCTGTCGATAAATCTTGTGTTTTACAGCTGCGACCGTGATAAGATCGCGCCACGTGGGGTGCTAGGGATGGGGTTTTATCGATTGTTTGGTTTTGCACATTTTGGTAGATTAAAGATATGAATATAGTTATTAGAAATAAAAAAATCACTAAACTATTAATAAATGAAAATTAATCGATAATATTGAATATACTCATTTCAATAATAAAAGGTTATACTTCCAGGGTCTTCATCGTTATGTTTATTTCTTTTTAATAGTAGAATTAATATTTTTTCTATTGTAAATATGTTTAGAAAATATGTAATTTGTGTTAGAAATAAAAAATCAATACGAGCTTCTAGAAATAGATGTTATGCTTTAAATATAGGTCGGTAGCACCGGCTTTAAAAAGTTTACGTAAATACATTGTTGACAAACGAAACCTCATTGGAGGGAGGCCAATTCTGATTTTGATGGTGGAAACATTCTAGATGTTATTAAAAATATAAAGAAAGGTGGATACAATGATTAAATGAAATTAAAGAGGTCTTCAAAATCTACAAATTCGTTTAAGATTTTTGGATCGTTTTCAAGGATCAATAAAGATTTCTTATATTTGATCGTATTATACAAGTTTATGAGTTAATTCAGGGTCTATCATAAAAGCACTCACATACAGTTTTCATCTGGCTATTAGCCAATGAGAATTGTAACAAGTACATTTGTCCGAGCACAACTCATTTTAATTTCGGTGCAGACGCATTTATGTTCAATTTTAGCACAAATAATACAAATTTTATTAACATTAATAAGAATTATATATTTGAAAATTTGCTGCAAAATTCATCTTATATGTTGACTCAGGTATCATGAAAATAGCTAATTATTTCAGGAAAAGTCTAGTAACTTGTTTGTATTACATATAAAAATAAGATAAATCAGAAAAAATATTTTAACCTTAATTGGGCTATAAGGTATATGCAGTTCCAGACGTATCAAAAATTGTCTCGTCATTTTTGTGTGACGTGGGAACAGACAAATATACAAAAAAAAAAATTCAGGCCTATGTTATTTACTTGAAACTGCAATAATATTAATTTTTAATTTAACTGATTTTTCCCATTTTATACGTATAAAATTTATCATGATTATGGAAGAATTTCTATGACATAATAGCAGATTCAAAGTCTGATATTAATATATTTAATTATTAAAATATGTTAATTATATTAAAATTAAACCAATATTTTAATAAATTATTCATGAACCGCATTCTAGTTTATATTAAATGTATAATTTATTGATATTTATCATTAATAAATATATTTTTAACGAAATTTCGATAATCTTATTTAAATAAATAATAGTCATCAACAGGATTCGAATCTGCATCTTCTAGGATGTTACTTCTGACGTAAATAAAAAAAAGAATAAAATATCTCAGTATTAATAATTTCGCAAAGATTTTTTTACGACATTTCAAAAATAGGATGGAAAAAGTATGAAATAAAAAAATCGATAACGTATGCACATCCCTATCAACCCGTCAGCTCCATATTTCAACAGAGCCTCCCTTGCGATCGTGTCGATGATAAAAATTACTTAAAACACCAGACATTTAACATTGCCCCTTGAACCTTCCCTCTCTCTCCCACATACCCTACACATGTTAGAAAGAGGCAGCGAATTTTGATACAAAATAAATATAATCTAATACAAACCTTAATTTTCAATAATACGGTTTAATTTTGCTTGTAAAGTAAATGTAGCTAGTAAATCGCTGTTGTCTTGTCAGTTCATCTGACCAATATGTCTTGAACGTGAGTGAATTTAGGTGATATAAAATTATTGTACTCAAATTGATTATGTTTTAGATTTTTCTTTCTGATTCCAAAATGATTTGTGACTTGGATTTTGTCACCAGTGATAAAATTGTCATTTATGATTTAAGTAGCATCTAGAATATAAATTACTCTGTGTTTGTATGGGGACCTGATAGCTCAACTGTTGTGATGGTCATTGTATTATTGTATGGTATACAGGTTCAATTATATTTTTTAATTGGATATATTAAATCTTTTTATTGTTATTATATACAAATTACCAATATCTTTTAGTTATGATATCATGTATATGAATTTCAAAGTTTTTTTAAACATTATTTACATAAATTATATGGTATAATTAATTAAATATCCATAAAACTAACAAACCTGTATTTTAGATGTCGTACATAAATATTTTTTCGAATATAAAGAAATAAAATAAAATTAGTTTTTACCGACGACTTCGCTCTTATGCGAAACAAATAAACATTGATTCATTATTACATTTTTAGAAGTTGATTTTTCTCAAACAAACACCAAACACATAATATTTATATTGATTGATTTTTATTCAAATGTACAAAATAACCAAGTTAATAAATATTAAATTAAAATAAATAATAAATCTTAAATTTAATGGTTATTTTATTTAACTAAAAAATTAAGATCTCTTTACATATAAAAGATAGCAACTTTGTTATAGTTGATAGCAACAATGTATATTCAGTCTAAAAAAACTTATTACTTCCAAATACCTTGCACCCGTAGTACGTAGTACGTTTTAACGTTACGAAAACTATGACAGTTTACCAAATGGTAAAATCACTATAGAAGTATTATACGCTCTATGAATTAAAATCTATAGACATGTTAAAAAACATCTGTTAATAAAAATATATTATAAATCTTTAGTTATTTAGGATCATTGTATAAATTAACCTGCTTAAAATATTGTAGGTACTTAGGTACTATATACTAAAGTGTTTTAAAATTTTACCAAATTGTAGTCAGCGTTTAAAGTACTAGATGGGATTTTTATAAAATTTTATGTGGTCATGCGTGGTTGGTTATAGGTGGTCTGATAGTTTTTTACTAAGATTATATTTACGAAAATAAATAAAAACATCCAAAATTATAACAAAAAATCGGAGAACCTGACTCGCGCTCTAGGGGTTTCGTACCATTATGTATAAAAAACAACAGGAAAATCACGTTTGTTGTATAGCAGCCCCCTTAAATATGTATTTTATTTTGTTTTTAGGATTTTTTTATAGCGGCAACAGAAATACACCATAAAAAAACAGTTATCTAACTATCACGGTTCATGATATACAGCCTGGAGACAGACAGACAATAGCTATAGAGTATCGTTATTACCCTTTGGTTAAGGAACCCTAAATATAGAAATATGCATGTATTTTTTGTTACAAATTGATATAATGATGACTTGTTATTTGAGGGGCGGAAGTAGTGATAAGAAATTAATAACTAAATGCTTTATTATATTAGTGCTAATAAAAAATATGTACTTGGCAGTGTGTATGCACATGTATGTGTGAGTATAATTGTATGCATGGGTGAGCTTTGATTATATTAATTCTGTATAAGTGGTTGTTCTGTCTATTATTATTGATTGTCAAAAATACAGATGATAAAGTTCACTGATAATTAAATATCTTTTGATATTTAATTATTAAAATAATAAATCAGTAAATTTTGAAAATAGTTTGCAATTTTAAAATTACATTGTCAATTATATTTGAACATTTTTAGATATTAAAAGATACAAAAATATGTTCATAAGTATGTGATTTGACATTATTTATAGCAATGTTTTGATACTATTATTTTTATGTTCAATTCATCAAGGCGAATTACGACACGATAGCTCAGTTCGCAGAGCGACGGGTATTTACCAAAGATCGCGAGTTCATTCTCGGGATGATTAAAAGCATTATTCTTTAAATCCAATATTTGTTGCAGGTGACCCGTACTCAAACTACCGCATCTCTACAATGAAAAAAAAGAGAAAATCCAGTTGAAGCCTTTAACAAAACATTCAACAAAACCGAGTAAACAAATAAACTCATAGACCAGACATAGTTTAGTGAATAAATATTTGAATAAATGCTCTTAAAATAATCTATAAGTCCGGTTTAAAACAAATATAAAAGCAATTAAAGGTGTTATATTATTGTGGACCATAACTGTGTCAAAGTGGCTGGGGACGAGCATTTGGATATGCTGGGGGGCCCGGAGTGGGGCCAGCGGGAGGCCAGTCCCCCCAGAGACCCCCTGCCGAGCTTCGGTTTCACACAGGAGCAGGTCGCCTGCGTGTGCGAGGTGAGGTCCTTTTGTTAGCGATAGCTTTAAGATAATTATTGTTTTCATTATTATTTTCCTTTGAATGTGTAAAGTTTTAGTTGCTCATTTATATAAATCTAATATTAGAGTTATTTTAACTGCACTTGCGTGTTGTGATACTTTGTTTTTTTTTTTATTTTGGTGTGTAGGTACCATTCGGTTCCTTAAGTACCTACATTGTTTATATTAAATTGAAATTACTAACGTTCATATAAGTTTTAGAAAATACATAAACATTCAAAAGCAATAATTTCTAACTGCTCAAGGCTTTTATAATTTTGGAAATTCCCAGGCTTCTAGACATATGGTTATATAAGAACTTAATATATGTTACGACATTATGTACCCACCAATGGTTTATTTTTTAAGAAAATTTCTTATCGCATGTCAATTTTGGGTAGCTGGAAGAGATCTCTATTTAGAGATAAGTTTGATTTAGTTAAGATTTTAAGTTTGGTACATAAATAAATAAATAAATGACGTTAGTGTCTAGTATGAAATACACCAAGATTTGAGTTTGCTTGTGACAAAAAATACAGAGATTTTGTGTAAAAATCATAAGCTCATAAGAATTGAGTAAAAATAGAAATGGATTTTGAGAATACGATTATATTATAATTTATGGCAATAGTTAATGTAATAATTATTATTAAATAATTAGAAAGAAATATTGGTTAACATATTTCTTTAACATCTTTCCTATACATAAGATCAATCAATGCAATCCATCTATTGTATTTGTATTTGTAAGATTTCAAGTTTGGTACATAAATAAATAAATAAATGACGTTAGTGTCTAGTATGAAATACACCAAGATTTGAGTTTGCTTGTGACAAAAAATACAGAGATTTTGTGTAAAAATCATAAGCTCATAAGAATTGAGTAAAAATAGAAATGGATTTTGAGAATACGATTATATTATAATTTATGGTAATAGTTAATGTAATAATTATTATTAAATAATTAGAAAGAAATATTGGTTAACATATTTCTTTAACATCTTTCCTATACATAAGATCAATCAATGCAATCCATCTATTGTATTTAGTAAATATTATATCACTTCAACCTTCCTATATATATATTATATACAAATAAAAAAATACTAACTAGGAACATCACAAAAGTTTCATCACAATTGGACGAATTGTTTTTAGAACGCATTGGACACAAACATGATCACTAAATCCATATTTTTTATCTACTTATTTTCTACAATTATAAGGTCCATTTTTTTTCATTTTCAATATTACATTCTTATCTTATTATCATATTTATATACGAATACGAATTATGAATAAAGAGTAAACAACATGACATAATCAAGATATTATTATAATTTAATATTTAAATTGTGCTTAAGTTATTCTTTCTCACAATTATAATTTTCTTGGTGGTAGACCATAACATCGGGTCGCCGGCAAAGTTACCACCCATCGGGCAAAGTCGTGCCGCAAAGCGACATAGTCGTGTTCCGGCACGTTGCTCGATGAAGCCGTTTATGGGAAATGGGTTTGAACAGCTGCGGTACGTTGGCGAACCGGTTGACGTCGAGTTGGTGTTTGTTTTGTCGGGTGTCTAGTCGAGGAGGGTAGCGGGATCCGAAGCGACGGCTTTCCGCTGGCCGCCCGCAGATAGTTGGGGGCCCAATTAGTGGGTTAGCCACCCACGAAAGGCTGCCCCGCCAGCTGCGAAAAATCCCAGGGTGGCTCCATCGTGCTGGTTGGCGACCAGGCGAGGAGGCCCGATGGCGATCCCTGGGGGGGTTCGGGCGTCCCCGCAGTCTCCAGACTAGCCTCCCAGTGGCAAGACATCACCAATTTCGACGTCGGGTTCGATACGTACCGCCTCGTTCAACTGCCATTTCCCATCCCTATTCACTTTTATTTATTTTATTTTATGAAAAAGGTTAAAAAAAGAAACAAGTTGGCACAGCGGTTGCACTCCTCCTCATACAATGTGCACCTGATTAATATAAGGGGTTTGCACTCAAATCTTTTAGCTGTCCACCACCACCTGGAGACAGAGCAGCCGCACTTGCTCTTTTTGACGGAGACGCAGATACAATGTCCTTAGAGCGCTACATACTTGGATTATCCCGGTTACTCGTTGGAGCACAACTTTCGCTCACGGGCCGGAGTCAGTATGTACGCGCGGAACGACCTCTGTATTCAGCGTCTCCGTCACCTTGAAGACCCCACTTTTTCTTCCCTATGGGTTTTAGTGGACACAGGAAACGAAAAAATCCTGTATTCCTGTGTCTACCGTTCGCACAGCGGTGACCAGGAGACAACTCGTTTATTTGAGTATCTCAGTGAGGCTGCAGATATGGCTCTGTATCAGTACCCTTCGGCGCAGCTCGTCTTTCTGGGGGACTTTAATGCCTGTCATCAGGACTGGCTGTTCCCGTACCAGAAGACCGACCATGCTGGAAGAGAAGCGCGGAAATTTGCGTTGTCCTTGGACCTCTTTCAGCTGGTGAAGCAAGCGACAAGGGTACCAGATGTGGTAGGCCATACAGCCAATTGCCTGGACCTTCTGCTGACAACTGATCCGGACAGGTATCGTGTAGAAGTCACCTCCCCCTTGGGAACCTCCGATCACTGTCTGGTGAAATCTGTGTTTACATATTCCCCACCAGCTTTCGAACCTCTTGGTGTTAGGCGAGTATGGAAATACAAGTCAGCAGATTGGGATGAGATGCGACACTTTTTTGCGTCTTATCCTTGGCGGCAGGTCTGCTTCTCTTCTTTGGATCCGTCGAGTTGCGCGGATGCTATAACCGATGTGGTGCATCAGGCAATGGAGTATTTTATTCCTTTTGCTGACGTACCCATCGGTGGCAAAGCTCGCCCATGGTTTAATGCCGAATGTGGTCATGCTCAAGACCGAAAACATTCGGCATATCTCATTTGGGCTGATGCTCGAACCCGCAAAACTCCGGATGTAAGTTTGAAGAAGAGAGCCTTTAACCAAGCTGCCAAGTCCTACAAGAAGGCATTGCGGAAGGCTCGTCTTGATCGGATCGTTAAGAATGGCGAAAAGCTCTCTGTCAGACCAACTGGCAGTCGAGCTTTCTGGTCTCTTGCCAAAGCGATCGAGTCGAACTTCTGCCAACCCTCACTTCCTGCTCTGCTGAAGCCTGATGGATCCCTGGCCCACACTGCAACAGAGAAAGCGAATGTATTTGCTTCTCTGTTTGCTGAGAATTCGCATCTAGACACTGGCAATGCTTCTCCAGCACATCTTCCTCACTGCGGTATTTCGATGCCTGAAATCCGCATCACTAACAAAGAGGTATGGAGAACATTGTGTCGTTTAGATGTGAATAAAGCCAGTGGTCCTGATGGTATACCAGCCATTCTGCTCAAGACATGCGCAGCTGAGTTGTCTCCTATACTGACACGTCTGTATCGCCTCTCTTTCATGACTGGAATAGTGCCGAAATCCTGGAAGCTTGCTAATGTGCAACCCGTGCCCAAAAAAGGCAGCCGTGCCGACCCTGTCAATTACAGACCGATTTCAATCACCTCCATACTCTGTAAGATTATGGAGCGTGTATTGAACTCGCGCCTACTAGCATACCTAGAAGGTAACGATCTCCTCAGTGACCGACAGTACGGGTTTCGCCGTAATAGGTCTACTGGGGACCTCCTAGTGTATGCTACTCACATTTTAGGCGAGGCCATCGAGAAGAACGGAGAAGCGATCGCCGTCTCTCTGGACGTCTCGAGGGCATTTGACAGGGTCTGGCATGCGAGCCTTATATGCAAGCTTTCAGCGTACGGTATATCTCCTGGTCTGATCGGCTGGGTAACGGACTTTCTGAGCCACAGATCTCTCCGAGTAGTTGTCGACGGGTGTTCCTCGGAACCCTTGACAATAAATGCCGGAGTGCCTCAGGGGTCCGTTCTTTCTGCAACTCTGTTTTTGCTGCACATTAATGATCTGTTGAAGCCCGGTATCTATGGGTATGCAGACGACAGCACAGTTGTAGAAAGATATCTGCCGAGTACTCGGGCTAGTCGAGATCAAGTACAGTCTGAAAGAGAAGCCATGGTGCAACGTTTGAATGACAAACTTCAGGCAGTCTCCGCATGGAGCAATGCCAATCTTGTCGAGTTCAACGCCACCAAAACGCAGACGTGTCTATTCACCTCCAAAAGGAGCCCTTTCACCTTGGCTCCTACTTTCCAGAATGTATCCTTGGAATACAGTGACCGGCTTCAGTTGTTAGGCTTAGAGATTTCCTCGAACATCAACTTTGGTCGGTTCATTGAGTCCAGAGCAAGAGCAGCAGCAGCAAAGCTTGCCGTTCTTGCGAAGGTTCGGCAGTACTTTACACCGGGACAGCTTCTTGTTTTATACAAAGCACAGATCCGGTCGTGTGTAGAGTACTGTGGACACATATTTGCTGGTGCCGCAAAGTCTCATCTTGCGGTTCTGGACTCAATTGAGAGGCGAGCAAAAAGGCTTATAGGCGATCCCGAATTGGTCGAAGCCGAACTCCAAAGCCTTGAACACAGGCGTAAAATTGCTAGCCTCTCAGTATTCTATAGGATACATTTTGGTGAGTGTGCGCAGGAATTACACGATCTAATTCCCCCGTCCCCCTTCCATCACCGGACGTCCCGACGCACGGCAGGTATCCATCCTTTTGTTGTGGACATTCCACCTGTCCGAACGAAGCGCTTTGCTTCCTCATTTTTAGTGCGTACAGCAAAGGACTGGAACAATTTGCCTGCGTCGGTATTTCCGGCCAAATATAATGTGGGTGTCTTCAAGAGAAGAGTGAATAGGTTGCTAGGGCAATGCGACTTACCATCTAAGACTACATTCCACTTACCATCAGGTGGAATGTAGTCAAGCATTGCCCTAGATCATATAAAAAAAAAAAAAAAAAAAAAAAAGGCCAATCGTTAAGTTTGCTTTCTGTATTATAATAAAATATATAATAATGATGTGCTTCATCCATTAACTATTTCTTTTAATTTGAAATAGACATACACTCCTACAGATATGTATATTAATTCTGTGCATACACTGCACTTATGAAACGTCAAACTAGTTTACCAGTTCCAAAGAGTATGTCCATGAAGAAGAATGTTCATGATATTATTGATAAAGGTTAAAATATAAATATTAAAAAAAAAATAAATGATAACTAATTCCATATTTTTCAAATTAACTTGTTATTAAATTAGATGCAGCCAAGTGTCAAATGAAATTAATATTGTACCAAAGATTTAAATCATCTTAGGTTGTGTATTTGAACTTTCTCCACATATCAGTTATTGCAATCAAGAAACGTATTAACTTTCAATCGGTGGTAGCAAAACTTAAATCGGGATCGATTGTTAATTTTAACATATGACAATAATTCAACATCTATAGCGAAACCCTTTTCACCAGTTTAAAAAAAACCGTATTTAAATTTTTATGTAGTCTGTGAAAGTAAGTAACACAATATTATATTTCTTATTACCTTTGGCTCTTATGAAAATCACTCGACTTTAAGTTTGTTTGTAAAGATATTTGAGCCACTTGTTTGTAGTTTGCGGCTTCGGTGCAGTAAAAAACTTTTTACTTAATTTTATTCAAAAACTTCCCAACTGAAAAACTCTTACCATTAAAGTTTTATAAAAAAATTGTTTATAATTAAATGCATAGGTGGCGTTGTAAAAATGATATATATTAATATATTATTTATATAAATTTATTAATTATATTTATATTCATTTATTAATGATATATATATTAATTTATTATTATTTATAAATAGACATAGAGTAGAAAGATAAGTCATATGAGATTACCTGTCTCTCTTTCTTGCATGTGTGATTAGATAAAGATAAGTATAGCTCTCTCATCTTGCCTCTCTTATTATTTGTCAGACACTGACACTCATAGACTTGCCTATGGCTTCCCTATTTTATGTACAATTATTCTATGTTGGTACATCAGTGATAAAATTTTAGTAATTATGACGTCATCTTCTAGTTTTCCGTCATGCCTAGTAGATATCAGACAAGTCTAAATCAATGCTAAAGTCAAAATTAGCCGGTACGATTTTTTTCCGATGCTAGTGGTCGAAATTAGACGCATTTTTTAATCTTTCTGTTTCTTATTCTATCACGTTACGCCACAATTAATTAGCTCTTTGGCATCAGAGTTCATATTATTTGACTTTTTGACATCAGACTAATATTATATACTTAACAACAAACAATGAAGTAATGCGTTAATGTAATTTTCATTAATTTTATTTGTATAATAAAACATAAACTTTCTTCTCCAAACAAACATTGACTGTGCAAAATTTCATATTTCTCAGTCCACGTATTTTTCGTAAAAGTTTTACTTAAAGTATTAATATACTAATGAGCTATTGTGCAAAAAAACAAAAATATCTTGACTTCAATAATAAGACATTACTACCCCAAACTTCTTACAAATCCGAAATTTTCAAGATTTTGCATTTTATTCCTGAAAATATACAAATAATAACGAAAAGAAATCAATTTTATAAATAAGTTAAAATAGTCTTCTTAATTTACCTACTTCTTAAAACTTGTATACAAATGTATGTCAATTTGAAATTTGAACTTTGACTTTAAAATAATTAAAAATAATCCTGAAAAGGTATGGATAAAACATTATGGTTTATAACTTAAGCATACAGTATCCTGATAAAAAAAATATCTTCAGCAGTGAGACAGTATGTATCAATACTAACTAATCCAGTAATGCCTTTTCCCGTGGGGCGAAGCCCGGACGCCATACATCCGATAATAGCCCTAGACATAACATTGTACTAGTGAAGTTGCAAATTGTTTATAAATACTCGTACAACTTTCAGAGAAATTCAATTAGGTAGGTATATTATTTTTCGTTGCAGCGTATTGAGTATTGTTATTTGTTTGTTTAATTGCTGAATGATTTATTCAGTACATGCTTTTTAAATATAATTGTTTTAAAAGTATAAATTTACCCATACTAAATTTTATTGTTGCCTCTGAACTGGCATTAACTCTGAGCGTAGGTTTGGCGCCCGGGCGTTGACCTTTTAAGTGCTTCTTAGAAAATACAGTATAATAAGTAAAAGAGGGAGCAAACATTTTTTTGTTTCGTATTTTTTATGTTGTTTTATCAAGATTTGTAAAAAGTCAGTAGAACAAATGTTGTTGGGATTGATGTAGAGAGGCTGCCTGCAAGAGGTGTCCAATTAATTTCAAATAACCCTGTATATAACTAAATGACTGTGGATGAATATGTGGGTCAAGATAGACTGAAGAAGAGATGGAAGTATTGTGTGAAAGATGACGTGAGTAAAAAAGGAGTGACTGTTGAGATGACGGCTGATAAGCAAGAATGGAAGAGAAGAACATGTTGTGCCGACCCCACGTAAAGTGGAAAAAGGGCAGGGAGATGAAGTAGGTGTTCAGATTTTGTCAAAACATTATGAATGGTAGATAGATAGCCATAAGAAGTCTCAGAACTGATAAAATCACCGGCAACTTTTAAAATAAGACATTGAGATGTATATTCAAATTCGGTTTTTTATTCAGTAAACTGAAACGGTTTACAACAACTAAATATATATACGAATACGAAACTTAAATGTATATATATACGAATGTGTGTATGTGTTATGGTATCATTACTAAACGGATTGTCAAGTAAATTTTACACACATTTTCAGGGTTTCAGGAAAGGATTTACATTCCAAAAAGAAAGCTTTTACACAATCATCAAAAATAAGAACACTTTTTGTGGCATATAGTGTGCACAAATCCACAGTTACTTTTTATCTAACAAAATCCAAAGTTACTTTAAATGTAACAAAATTCAATGATACTTTTAATCTAGCACAATCTTACCACTATTAAAATACAGGTAATATTTTAAAAATGCGTCTATAGATAAACTTGGCAAATTAAATAAAAATATGTTTCACAAAAATTCCATGACTTTATTGACAATATTTTTTTAGAGACTAGGTATACCAATAGGGAGACTGTACCTATCTATAGGTAGATAATTACTACCAGAGTTAATTTAATTTGGATTTTAATTGTATATTTCACTTGAGTTAATTTATTAACGTCGATTGATTTGCTACTTAGATTAAAATCACAAACGTTTTTTGAGTTGTCGAAATAATAATCGAATTGTGAATTGAGTTTGTACAGAGCTGTCTATTCATTTCAACCTCGAATTGTATGTATATTGATTATCAATATCGAAAGTTAATCAACGTCTAACTAACTGAGAGATGGGACAGTTTTTTTTTTAATTTCTAATCCTACCCTTAAAGAGGTTGTCGATATGGTTAGTATTTTCAAATTTAAGTCACGTAGCTGTCATTACAATATATATATATTTTTTTATATAATATATATTTGCTTTAAAAAAGCCCAAGTTTATAAGTTTCTTAAATCCGTGTGTCTGAGAATTTCAATATAATTAGTACTTCAAAATAAGAATGGAAATTACTAAAATATAGAATAAATTACAATCTTTAAACACGAATAGAAACCATTAACAAAAGCCAGCAAGTGAGAACAGAGTAAATATCATTTACCAGTTAGGTACGACCCTTCAGACAAAGCTGCCACGCCCCTGTAACATAATACATCAGTTGCCAAGGTTACCGGTCTTCTAATGCTAATACTGGTTTTATAGCTGTTAAATTAAGCTTTTTTAACTCGTTTTTGGACTAGGTATAAGGTTTTATATAAAAGTCACCAGTTCAAACAGGATTGTCCATAGTTAACATCTGGTATGAATGTTGTCAACAAACAATACAATACGAAAGAAGCTTAATAAACAAAAACTATGCCACTATAAATTGTAAAAAAGAAGGTTCAGATAATGAATAACTCTTAAGTTAATAATTAGTACAAATTAATTTGTCATATGAAACGAGTCTGGATTTTTAAAAGACTTGGAACAGGTTGATGGTTTGCATAAATGTGATATGCTATATTGAAGAAGCATAAGACCAACTTGAGAGTAAGTTCAGTCTAGAAGACCTGTCACTTCCTCTCTTTGTCACTGTCAAAGTTAAAAAGTCGAAAAAAATGGCTGTCAAATAAAAAAACGCACTTGATACATTCATCCCTTCTAAGAGCAGGCAGTATGGTTAATAGAACTTAGTTTGCTTAAAAAAAAACAACTGTCAGCAGTCAATCAACATGACAGAATAAACTTTGATCACTGTAGCTGTTAGTGTTGTTATCTGGAAATCAACAATCAATTTAAGATCGAAAAGATCTTAGAACTATCTAAAGCAATATTTGCCTGTCTGTATGCGTTTTCACCTTACCTTAATAATATACATATGATTTCTTAAATAATGTATTTTATAAACATTCAAATATTTTAATATGTTAAGTACAGAAGTCTTTTATTAGACTGGAAATAAAAGTGAAAACAATTAGCAAAAATTCAGGAAAGGACAGCAGATAATAACAAAAACCACATACATTCTAAGTCTAAAACCAGAGACAACAGCAATTAAAGCGCTTTTATACATTGTTTCATATTCAGAATCTATAAGCAAGACTGATCCACTCACAGACAGCAATTAAAGCGCTTCTAAGCCATTACCTGTGCTTTAATTATCGACATAACCTCCGATGTATCAGTTTCTAAGCCCCGAAAATAACGAGATGAGGGTAGATAATGATCCATTATTGTGTTGCAAATTATCGGTAATGTATATATATCATAATTATTGTTCATATTTGAAAAGAAAATGTTTGATGAATATAATTTAAAATCAATTTTGATTTTTGAATTAATTTTTAATAGAGATTTTTTAATAATTTTTCTATATTTCTCTTAATGTCGAGATTAAGAATTTACACAAAGAAAAAAAAATACAATTTTTTTAAAGTGTTATTGTTTGCTTAGTATTTACTTAAAATTCAAAAAGATTTTTCTAAGATATTAAAATGATATATCTAAATAAACCAAGACTTAATAACACGTTTCAGAATAGTGCATACTTTTATGCATTATTTTAAAATTCTTAATTTAAAAAGCTTATATGTAAAACAAAATAATAAATAATAAATAGATAATAAAATATTTATTATTTCATTCTACATATTAAACATTAAATAATATATTTTGTACTCGTATAATAGCAAAGCAACAAAGCAACATTTTTTTGCAAAATATTTAAGACGATTACGTAGTTATTACAAATGTCTAAAAATAGACTACTTAATACATTTTCAACGATCATAACATCAATAAAGATAATAAATAAAGCTTTGTTAACACTCAAACATTGTTTCAACCAAAGTAACATTGCTTCAATGTTATACACACAAATGTTACATTCGTTCAATCTTAAACTCACATTATAGGTACATGGATTCGTATGTATTACATAGGTACATTCCTACATATTCATTCATTCTTATGACATTAGTTGACAGTTCATTTGGCGTTTGTTAAAGTCAGTCATTCCAAGGTCTTATTTTCATTCAGAATAAGGAGGTTAAATTTTAGAGGTAAAGAGAACTTAGTAAAATAGTGTCTGCCAAATTGCAAATATTTTTAGCGCCTTTTTTAAATAATGGTTTTTTTTTTGTACTTTACTTAACTGTTTACTTAACTATTTTAGACTATGTAAATGTTTTGTATAGTGAATACAAAAAATATATATTTTTCTTAACACACTTCACGTAGAACAGCTAATTTCATATACTATATTATGGTACCCAGTTTTTACATAGAGTAGGGAAGCCAGCTTAAAATAGGATCAGGAAAATAAAAAGAGAAAGAAAATGAGACTAACTATCTATCTTTCTTTCTTGCATGTGTGATTAGACAAAGTTAAGTATCGGTCTGTCATCTTCTTTTATTATTGTCTTTTTTATTATTTGTCAGATAGTGACACTCATAGGCCTGTCTGTGGCTAGCCTTACTCTTTCGATGTATAAATTATAATAATACTATGAGTTTTCATACGTTTTTGTGGTAGGTAGTAGGTACTTATTAGATACTAATGAAATGTCTATTTTATAAGTATTAAATTAACTTCCCGCCGCCTTCTTCTAAAATACTTAACAGCGTGAGTCAGAACTACATCAAAATAATACAACGCCATCTGTTAACACCAAGCGAAAACAAACAAAAGGCCACTTACCACTCACATACTCATTTGTACCCTAAAAAATATGCTAAAAGGAAATCCCATCAAGGGATACAATATCATAAATTTGCATACAATACATTCAACATAATTTTTGCACCCCTTATGATAAATTAAGCTTGTTAAAATGTGTATTAACCGATGGTTCTGGCCTTGGGGTAAATAATTATATTAATTATATGGCCTCTGAATAAGGGTTGGAGCATCAATAATGGGATTTAAGTCACACGTTATCATTATTAATTGTTATTATTATAACAGGTATTGTTTTTTTTTAAGTAATAAATTATTTATTAGATTGACCAATTTATATATAGAATGTTCATTTGCATCTTTTTAAGTAAACTGAATGTGATAAAACTTTTTGTAATTTTTAAGTTGAAAGGTAAAATAATCAAACATTGTATTCGGTTAAGTTTTTTCCGAGATTTGATTGAACAAATATACATATTGTATTTTAAATACGAATATTTTTCTTTTTGGATCAGGATAGAGACAGCAGCAAGTATCATTGGTCAACCCCGTAAATAACCTTAAATATCAGTTAACTTTTCAGAGATGATACCGAACAAATTGACAGACATATATAGATAGACAGATGTGTATAGGTAACTGTGTTTTCCTAGCATAAGATTAAAAGTGAATTCTAATTACATAATTACAACCAATATTTAATAAAAAAATATATTAAAATATGAAATCATGTACTAGGCATTCATAAATCTAAAGAATGTATAAACTTAAACTTCAAAACTCTGCCAAAGCTTTGCTACATTTTTGTCATAACAAAACTAACTAACCATTAAAGTGGTTATAAAAATATTATTTTAGTGAACCTAACGGCTTCGCAAAAACTGGGACATCCTTAAAAGGAATGTGCAAGCTAATATTATTTGCTGTGTCTGTTTGCGGCCACCCCTGTCTTCAGGGTAATAACGCCCATGTTGTATATTTAGCACTTTATAAATAAATTCTGGGAATTTAGTAATTTCCGGTTACTTATTTGTTTATTGATGTGAGTATTTTACTTATTATTAATATATTTAAAGTTCTAACTTTAAATAGATTAATAATACTACTCTATAATTCTACTCTAGTAGAAGTCTGAATATAGAAACTATAAAAAAGGTACAAGCTTAAAAAATAATTGTAATACTTTTTTAATAATTATGTATTTTTTTTAGTTATATTTACTATAGTTATAGAATTTTTTATATAAAAACAATCTAAATTATTTATAAACATTACTGATTTTGACGGGACTTGTCTAATCACATATATAAGAGAGAGACGGATAGATTGCCTAATTTGTTTTCTCTTTTTTTCTATGAAGACAATTAATCCCGTACTCTATGATAAAAATCGCCTATACCATCCGGGAGGGGCTGCTCTCCCTTCACCCCTCTGGATACGCCCATGCCATTAGTCCAGATAGTACCTTACCACAGTCATAGTAACTGTTATCTATATGTACTGTTATTTATCTTATGGATATTTGTTGACGCAATAGTATCATATTTCTAGATATAATTTTGAAGTTTTTGTAAGAATAAGAGTTATCATTTGACTGCAGTTTGAGCTGACTACAGAAGACCATCTCCTCAGAAGATCTTTGCTAATACAGCTACATTTCGACTTCGTAAGGAGAGTAAGAGAGATGGAAATCAAATACTCCTTATCCTTTTTCCTAGTTTTCTTCATCAGTTCATATCCATTTCTCAAGGGTTCCAATGCATTTGCATCAATATGTTTAATTGTCTATGGTGTCACTGCTTATCATAAGATAGATCATCTGTCGTCTTCTGCTGTTTTGCCATCATCTCAATATAACAGTGTTTAATAAACACTCATTCATACATCTTTCTTTCCAATTATAGAAGTTATGCAATTACGAAACATTATTTAAATAAAAATTTTCAGGTTTTTACAAAAAATATTAACACATTGGTAGAGTTAAACTATTATTTGTTGAGGTATACAATTTCACACTACAAATGTTTGTGCATAACGGTGGAATCGAACTTAAATTCTATTGATTCAAACCCAAGCACTGATGTGTTCACCACTGAACAAGATGATCATCGAATTCATAGAAACTAAAATAGACACAAGCCTATTTTTATTTATTATTCAATTTTACAACACTAATGTAAGAGCTTAGTATAATTTATTTTTATTAAATATTATTTTTTTCTTTTTTTGGCGCAAATGTTTACTCTATATAGTAATAAGTCGCTCGTAAACATAGTGATGTTACCTATTAACATTTCATTTGTTCTTAATACTCATGTATGTATATTTTATGTTTATGTAAATAAATAAATAAATAAAAAATAAATAAATGTATTTAGTTAAAACTGGCAGTCCAACACTCTTCTAAATCCTTTTCCTCAACAGGTCCTCCAGCAAGCTGGTAATATAGAACGCCTGGGGCGGTTCCTGTGGTCACTACCTGCGTGTGAGCGACTCCACGCTCATGAATCTGTCCTCAAAGCTAAAGCCATGGTCGCCTTCCATAGAGGCAACTTCAAGGAACTGTACAGGTTGCTGGAATCACACAACTTCAGCGCACACAACCACGCTAAGCTCCAGAATCTGTGGTTAAAAGGTAGGGTTATCTTTCTAAATTATTTATTATAATGGTAAAGGGAAAAAGGTAGTGTGTATATTTATATAGATGCATTGTCTTTTTCTATTTTTTATGTCTACTCTCGCATTAGGGATTACGTTATCCATGTCTCTTCACTAACATATAAATAACGGACACCAATTACTTGAGTAATAAGTAATGGAAGGAGCAAACAGGATTTTGATTTGTTTTTTATGTGTTGAAA
Organism: Napeogenes sylphis; assembly: GCA_959347405.1. NCBI lineage: Eukaryota > Metazoa > Arthropoda > Insecta > Lepidoptera > Nymphalidae > Napeogenes > Napeogenes sylphis. The sequence continues at coordinate 8,142,419 of OY365781.1, read as the reverse complement.
GTCGTAGAACAAATGTTGTTAGCATTGATGTAGAAAGGCTGCTTGCAAGATGTGGCCAAATAATTACAAATAACCTGTCTAATAAGTCTATGCTTGTTATACACAGTACATAGTTAATTCAAATAAGTTAGTATCGTAGAAGTTGATGGGTTACATATTCATATAGTAGGATATCTTTTAAGATAATACATTCACATTTTCTTCTTTATTATATATTTATTGTCATTGCTCGTGATCGTATAAGGTATCCGTCAATTCATAAAAACATCGATATTTAGATAATTTCCAAAATAAAAGCATTTCTATAATACGCTTTGTATTTTTCTCATTATTTTAACTGAATTTAATTTTTCAAATAAGTTTACAACTAATTTAATAATTGTAATACAGTATCATAATAGTGTTGTGAAATGTTTAAAACGTTTGGATGCTAAAAAGCTCTTACAGTAAACTTACAGTCTATGAAAAATATGAATTATGGTCATAAAGGACAGAATTACAAAATAGATCTCTAGGTTGTAGTCTAGGTCTTATTACAGTTATGTCCTAAAACTAGGCTAATTTGAAGGATGTTCTACTTCCCAGCACATTACATGGAGGCGGAGAGATTACGAGGGCGGCCGCTGGGTGCCGTCGGTAAGTACAGGGTGCGACGCAAGTTTCCTCTTCCACGGACCATATGGGATGGAGAGGAGACCTCCTATTGTTTTAAGGTAAATAAAATACTCTATTGTTTTATTGTTTTAAGGTAAATAAAATAATCTATTTTATGCCTTCAGTTCCTTTAAGAGTCAATATTTAATTATAATTAAGACGGTTAGATTTAATTTATTTAGTTTGGTGCTCAAATAAGTTTGTTATGATTTATTCTACTTCTTGAAAAGTTATTTTTTTACGTTCCTATTCTTATATTTAATCCGAATAAAATAAGCAAATCACAAATTTTTAGCTAAAATAAAGCATATCAAAATTAAGAAAAAATAACCCAAAATAAAAAAGTAACCAAATTCTATATTTTAGGAGAAATCTCGTTCTGTGCTGCGAGATTGGTACCTCCACAACCCATATCCATCACCGCGGGAGAAGAGAGAACTGGCTGAGACCACCGGCCTCACCACCGTACAGGTACAACAAGACACACGACCCCTCTCCCCCCTCCAGAACATAAATGCCAAATAATATTCGTAGACTCTTTTGGTTTTCTCCATGGAACTGTGCAATTAGAGTCGTTTTATAAGACAAGACAAGATATGCTATGCTTATTCACCGAGACGGATAGCGGTACGGTAGTTCAATTGGCAGAGCAACGGAACGGTTTCATAGAGGTCACGAGTTCGAATCCTATCCAAATAAAATATTTTTATATAAAAATATGTATTTGTCCCAAATCACTGGTTCCCGAACTATAAGCGTAAACACAGACAGACAGACGTTTTATCTTTACTATTACAGTCAGCTTGTGGTTGTAACACAACACCACTCTACCGCTTCCTGTAAACCCTGTATTAACGAACAGAAATTGTATTTCCATGTGAAATAGATATACTAACAGTATAAAAAAAATACAAAATTGAGAATTAAAAAAGTATTTGATCTTTATAAAAACATTGATATTTTTTATTAATAATATTGTGTTATATACAGATTATATATAACATATATACAGTATAATATGATAATAGTATGTGTCATTATTGTTTTACAAATTAGAGCATTGAGTTATTATACATAGGGCATGGTAGCCTAAATAGTGTCCATAAAAAAAGAGAAAACAAATGAGGGTACCTGTCTCGTATCTCTCTCTCTCATATGTGTGATTATACAAAGTATGAGTCTCTCATCTTCCCTCTTTTATTATTTGTCAGTCACTCGCACTCGACGGCCGGTCTATGGCTCGCCTACTCTATGTAAATAACTCTTTGAACAAGAACAATGTTTAAAAAAAACTTGTATAATTTTAATAATAGTGTTTGCATAATGCATAATTTATTAAATTTATCTTATAAACTATTTGGTTTTTAAATAAATATATAGTTAATAAATCATTTAAATACGTAATGCTATTACTTTCTCGCAGGTTTCAAATTGGTTCAAAAATCGCAGACAGAGAGATAGACAGGCGGAGCACAAAGATAGGTAAGATATTATTAATTTTATTAAAATTAAAAACATAAAATAATAATTAGTATATATACAATGATAAAATCTAATACTTTAATAATTAAGAATAATAAAAAATATAATATAATTCTGTCATTTAAACGTCAGCGAAGATTAAAATTGGAATGTCAAATAAATAAAAAAAAATATGATCAGAAATGAAAACTCATTTAAAGTACATTAATATTTATTTATTTATTTTATCAAATGAATTGGAAAATTTAATTAAAACAAATTTCGTAATGCTCACTCATAATTTTTTTTTATCCAGTTATTACCTTTAATCCTTTAGAAAGACAATCAAGGCGGGAGCTTTGGGAAAAAAAATATGGTTTTAGTCTTTTTTTGTGTCTTAAAATGTTATTTTATATGTATTTAGAAAAGATAAGACATTGAATTCCCTGGATTATATTTGACTCGAAATAAATATTTTTTGATATTTTTTTTAAATCTGTCGAAAAGTAAGTTATTACGCAGTTAAGATATATTTCCTGGGAAAATATCCCGAGACTTTATACAATATCGCAATTTGCTATCTTAAAACAAACGAAGCCACAGCAATACATTGTATTTACTTCCAACCAGTTTTAGTAACTTGATACTTATCCACAAAACAAACAAAAACTACCCTTATTGCAATACTAATAGAGATCAAATATGAATATTAGTGACATATAAATGTCATGACGTACCTTATGTGATTGCAATACGGACTAATTTTGATTGAACTTGTATTAGCTGGACCCAGAAATCATTTCAACATGTAGTTATTTAGTTTTAAAATAAAATAAATAGAGACATTAAATAAAATATCACATTTTATTAAGAATATCATAATTATAATTATTACTATTTTTATCATATTTATTAAATATTTTTAAGTATTTCTCTCATCCAATTTAACAAATTTAAAAATATGATTTTATTTTGTCATTTACAAAAATATACATATAAAACCGCATACTATATTCTCAATGCTAGAGCAAGACAATGCTATACATGTAAGCGAAACAGCAATTGTAACTTGATATGCAGACATCTGCTCTCAAACAACAGGGATGTATTCGTTGTTAATTTTATTTCGATTTGCAAGACTTTAATTACATTTAAATCATTTAAAATGGATGGAGTTATACTTGAAATTATAAATCCAAAATGGACGTATCCAGACTTGATTACATGTGCTTGTTTTGATTCCGTAATATTCTTTCAGTCACACGAAATATAATACACATCTCTCGAAAACCTTTTGATCTTTCTAATAGCACTTCAAACACCGCTACAATTGAAATTCACCCAACCGTAACAGATCAGGTAGTAGAGTATTAAATGTCTTAAGATGGCGCCATTATTGTTCCTTTTTTAAACTAATTTCTAAATCTTTGCGCTCCATCAAGCGGAAGTGCATGGCTGAATGAGCGCATTGCCGACTTAGATGTATTAAAAAAATGCCGGACCTCCTTGGTTCATATTACATATTTAGTGGTAGTAACTCATTACTGAATATAAAAAAAAACTTCCTTAGATAACCTCCTTGTTTTATATCTAAGTTATTATATGGCCAGTAGTAGACAAAATAAAAATAATTTTAAATCATAAATATTTATATCAAGAGTATATATAAATTCTAAATAGTTTTATGTCATTTTATGTATGATCTATGATTCTAGATATATATTAACTTGATACGGACCTGACCGTTGACATAGATGTGCTTTATGAACTCGTCAGACAAACCTATTTTAATCTCGCGGTTAAATTTATCACTCGCTAATGAACGAACTTGTGAATTGTAATGTTCATTTATGGAGACTGTTTTATATTATCACATTTTTATCCTGATATCTGTTACTGAATTGAAGATGTAAATAGTCTTTTAAATGTTATACTATTCAGGATTTATTATCAACTGTTATTATAATATATGAACTGGTTTAAGAAATAGTTGAAAATTTGTTTCGAGTCGAAACCATTGAAAATATTCGGCACATTGATATTTTATTTAATAAGGTTTCATCAAACTCCATAAAAGCCTCTAAACAAACATCCAAACCCATTTCGTCTATCGAAAAAATGAGTAAAACAAAATGGCGGCGGTGTCGTGTTACCAGCTAGGGGCTGTCGGCGTCAGTTGTTTAAGCTTGATTGAACTACCCTGCATCCACGATGAAACTTGATATGGCTTCTAGGATCATATTTCCGTTATTTTGTTATATTAATATAGTTGTTATAGTGAAAAATATTTTTAATATGAATGTGTTTAAGATCTGCTATTTTCAGTCACCTTCGATATATGTACCTACTTAAAATATATTTTCTATCAAGCTATAACTGAAGCAACATTTTTTTTTTGATTTAACGAATCTCGGTCGATTTTTGTCTATTCTTGTAAAAATCTGATATCAAAATGATAATACGAAGACATTTTGCTATATTTTTTATTTCTATATTACTATACCAATGTTGGACTTAGTTTCACATTTTCTACCTTGTCCAACATTGACCAATATTCACCAACCAATAGATTTCCACCAATTCATAGATATCTCGTACTAATCAGTTTCAACTATCTATATTTTCAGCGGCGCCCCGGGTGACAAACAGCTCGACTCCTCGACAGACGATGACAGCGACGCCCCCCACCCCGCACCACACGCGCCACCCCTCTACCCACTGTACGAGCACCCCCTTGCTCATCTGCAGTACCACCACTCGTGACGTACTGCACACTACTGAAGGCTTTGAAAGGGTGTTCGAAATTCAAAAATTGTTCCAAATCTGAATTTGTGTACATTGTTCCAAAATTCCTATTAATAAAATAATTCTAAATTTAAAAATATTTTTTTGTCATTTTATGATTGGAATCCAAAAAAAAAAGATGTCAAATATCGATATTTGTTAAACAAAGAGGAGCAATTCCATATATTAATATGACTTTAAATAAAAAAACAGATAAATAATACACTTATTACACACCACAGTAGTACAGTATGTAATGAAATAAAAGATTAATTAATAAAAATTGAAATACTGTTACGAAGACTATTTTTATTATAAATTTAAATCGAAGACACTAAATTGGACTTAAGTTACACTGTGCTTACATCACATTAAAACAGTTTTGTAAACATTTTAATAACCTTAATTGTACAAAATACTGTATCAAAAATCAAGCAAAACAATAAAAATGTTAATACTTTAATTTATAAGCCGTCTAAATTAATTTTAAGATTATTCTGTAAAGAAAATCGAAAAAAATATCTTCAACAATATGCAACTATAATGTTACGTTTTATATTTTTTAACAATACTCAGATTTAAGTTTTAACGAAAACTGCCATTAATTTCTGTCTTTCAGCAGCTTTTATATTTTTTAATGTTAAATATACTAAAATATATCCATATTTTAACACTGAATTTTGTTATCGGGTTAAAATATTTTAATTTAATAGAATTATTTTTCACACGTATCATTGTAACCGTTTATTAAATTAACTGTAAATAAAAGTATTGTAACAAATGTATCTAGTTATTTAATTTTGTATGTAGATTGTTTTTATACTTTAGCTGTAATAAGTATAATAAGTAATTGCAAATAATGTTTAAAAATATAAATACTTTTTGTAAGCTCTTTCAATGTTCCTTAAAAAAGAGTGTGGTTTATTTAATCTATATTTGACTTTACCTTTTATGTTAATAAATGCAGGCTAAGTTGGAGAACATACAGCCTACATAATACAGCATACATCATTTAGTACATTAAAAGTATATCAAATATAGTTAGTTTTTCCCTCCATAAAAGTGAATTAACTGTAACTTAATTTAATTATAATTATTTATTAATGAAGGCGTGTATAAATAATGTTAGCATCGTTATTAAGTATTTTAAAACAGACGTGTGTTGTTCAAAATGTTGTTTTATTTTTACACCTTATATTGTACCTAATCTATACATATAATAAAATTGTCACTGATCCATTCCTGTACCTGGAATTAAAAAAAAAACATCATAGGGGGGCTTTATAAGAGCAAGAGAACCCAAAACCATGGTTTTTCAGTTTGTCTGTATGTCTCTATGTCTGTATGTCTGTATGTTTGTGTTTGTTTGTGAGATTAGCGTGCATCTCAGAAACGGCTTAACCAATTGGAATGCGGTTTTCAGGAATATATTATCACAGTTTTGACTTAACATTTAGGGTTTATTTCATCTAAATCGGTAAAGAAGAAAGAAATAAAAAATGTTATGACAATTTATGTCAATGGCGTAATAGGTACCATGAAAATCTCATTCTATACATGTAATAAATCTGTAGAGGAGTAGTCTTTGTACACTGAAAATATTTAAAAAAATATACTAGGATTACTTCACATCCTGGTATATTTTTTTGAAAAAAAAATTTTTCAAAAATTCTTACCTTTATATAAGCAAGAGAACCGTGTTTCTTATAATGAAACCTAACAATATTCTGGATTTCTTTATGATGTAGTTGTAATGCTCCTTAAATGTTAACTTTTTATCTATGAATATTGCAAGATCCTTTGTACACTCCTTCCTTTCCAAGATATGATTATTAATTTATTAATTTATAGATAATAAGATTTGAATGATATCTATTACGTTATTGACATAAATTGTCAAAACTTTTTTTTTTTAACCGATTTACATGAAATAAACACTAAATGTTAAGTAAAAACGATGATAATATATTCCTGAAAACCGCATTCAAATAGGACATACAGACAATCTGAAAAACCATTGTTTTGAGTTCTAAAGCCCCCCCCTATGATGTTTTTTTTTTAATTTAATGTACAGGAATGGATCAGTGACAATTTTATTATATGTGTAGACAATAGACTGACTGATGACTTAAGAAACATATTTCACTAATACGTTAATCCTTATAAAGTTGTATCTTTCCTTATAAGATATGTTAGTTATTTTTATTATAATGATACAATTTTAAATTTGAAATAGCAAACGGTATAAGACTGACTGATTCTGATTGAGTTTGTAAGAACTAGGAAGCAGGGAAAGAAGGATGACATTCTCGGATTGCAAATCGATTGTTTATTGAATATTTATAACTTTATTAATTACTTAAATTGGGCAAAAAAATAGTTTGTTTAGAAGTATTTTGGCGTTTATAAAAGTATTCCTTGTATTAAAATTTTGAATAAGGATAAACAGTTTTATTTAAACTATGTTACTTAAATAAATATATATACAAAATGCAAAAATAAATAATAGATTTACAAACCAGGATTGAAACTTTAATGGCTTTCTACAAATGAAATCCATAGAATCGTTTATTGGTACTTACAACTTAAAAAGGAATTTTATTAATATTATTGTTAAAATTAGATCAAGATTGATTATTATTATAGATCGTATTAAAAACTATTGTTATGTAAAAACACTCAGAAATATTTTATATCTTTTTATATCAAACGAAAACTTTAAACTTTTAGGTAACCCTTATTAAAATAACGCAATAAAACAAAGGGTGAATACATTGAAGTATCGTAATATAATTCATTGTTATAAATTGTTATAGTTAATTATTATTTAATAATATTTGAAAATGATATAACATTCGATACAGATAAATAATAAATCTCGATACAAATAAATAAAATAAACTATGTATATCTACAAATTATATAATCATTAGTTATGTAAAATTACGGTTTAAATTATATCTAGATCAATAATATAAAAATAGGCTGATATAGTATTTCAGTGTTTACTTTTAGGTCACACACCTACTACATAAGCACTAACTTTGCAAACTTGTGATTTCTGCAAGAAAAGTACAGTCCTGTACTTACACAACTTGTTTTAAGATTAATTTTATTATTAATAAATATATATAGTAGTGACGAGAATTAATAAAATAAAATATAGTTAAGAGGTAGTTCAAAAATAACACCGGTGCTATCACCAGTTTTCTATAAAAGATGAGAAGATTTTTTGGTAATTAAACTTTTTTAAACTAAAGATTATATATGTGTTTACTCAGGTATATTCACGTAAATTAATATGAAATTTCCAAGACTGGTTTCGAACTGATTCGTCCATGCGGGGTTCCTATTTATGAGCTCAGAAGAACGTTGTGGGGTATTCATATAATATAGAGGGATGAAAAGGGTGTAACGAGAAGAGTCTTTAATATGGAGTAATATTTTGGTAGAGTAGTATTCATTGAGATGACGTATGATAGAAGAGAGTGGAAGGAATTAACATATTATACCCCAAATAATTAGGATATGGTATCAGGATCAAATATATGTACAATAATTTAATATGTCATACTAATTATTAATAATATGTAATACTAATTACTAATTAGCAAGACTAGTTTTAAACCCATTCGGGGTTCGAAACTAGTTTGTAAGTACATAAATTAGAAAATATCAACAGATTCTAATATTACCTATCTGTTCTTATTTCTCCAAAGTCTTATCGACCATTTTGGATATTGCATATTTTTTGATATGCACTTTTCTGTTCGACTGTACCTGGTAACATCAAAGTAAGTATATAAATAGGTATTAACAAATTTACAACAGTAGTATTTTGAAGTGGTTTCTTCAATATTGGTAAGTCAGTATGATTTTATTATTATACCCAAATAGTACAACTTAAAATAATGTGGAGGTTATTTCTTTTCGTGTATCCTAAGTTCGTAAAATTATTCAAAAGAAAAGGAAAGATCATAATATTTAATGTAATAAATAAGTATATTTTTAATAATTGATTGATTTATTTTTGCTTCGTTTCAGAAAACTTTTCCCATAAGAAGATTTCAAGATGGTCGGCAAATTAGCTTCCATCCTATTGTTATTGCCCGTGATCTACGCGCGTATAGAAATAGATTTATCAAAACTTAATGAGGAAGAAAGAGATGTCCGTATGTCTGGCAAATCCGTCCACACCATCAATGACCAGGACATGAGGTCCTTCGGCTTGTCTGAGCAGGTCCTGAGAAAATCGATCTGGTCGTACTTCGGTTCTTTACCCGATAATGTCTATGTAAAGGGACCCACTCCTTGGGGCGATTTGTACAAAATATTAAACTGGGAGCCTGTCAAAAGGGTTTTGACGCCAATGAAGGCGGATGTGCTGTCTGTTAACAGTGAACCCACATTATTATCGAAGAAAGAGTATTTCAACAAAGGAAACGAAAAATTGAGTTTTAAAACCGAATTTCGTCAAACGATCACCAACACGGTGTCTGCTAGATGGGAGAAGGAAGGAACTTTCACTGAGAACATCTACCATCTCTTTGATCTGAATGCCACAATGGATTCCAGTTTCTTCTCTTTCATTACTAATTTTGGTGATAATTTTGAAAAAACCGAGCTGTCGACTGTCGCGTCCCAATTTGAAGTCACATTAAAGCCGCAGCAACATTTAATCGCTGAAATGGTCTCAACCAAAAACACTTTTATGGCAAGGGTAGATTACGAAACCACTTTATTGGGAACTGTAGCTGCTAACTTCGACAAGGAATACAATGGTCACCGATTCTGGGCGCTAGATATCAACACTTTGTTGAACGCCGAAGGTCTGAAGAAGACAGTTTACTCTTCTGAAATAATAGAGTTCGTTCACTTCACGGATGCCAAAGTGTTGATCAAAGATGCCGTGACTGGTGACGTCATTTCCACTCATCCTCTGAACTTATTTTAAATTATATATTTATTTAGTAATAAATTAATTTTCTATGTATCTCTGTTTTCTTTATTTAGTTCTTAATGTTTAAAACTTTTATCGGCACCATTGATTAAACCCGCTTTGTAATCAGTAGACTCAAACGTGTCCATATCACTAAAAAAAGGACACATTGCCCTTTAACTCTATAAATAGAATATGAAAAAACTAAATCACATAATTTGTTGTTTTTGTTTTATACTTACCTATTTGTGTACAATAAAGTGTTATAAATAAAAAAAAAAAAATCTATCCGATATGGTGCTGTCGATATACTCTGGTTAAAATAAATAAATAAAATAAATTCTATCCGATATGGTGCTGTCGATATACGTAATAAGCAATATTACATCCTTGAGAATAAAGTACCTACAAGCTAGTTATTTAGAAATGTGTTACACATTATTGACAAGTCGTCATTTTGTAAAAACATTAACGGTTTAACGTGTAACTAAGAATAACGTTTATTTTGCGAATAAATTCCAGACCTTATAAACTTTGTTTTGTAGCTCAGATCTTCATCGACATAGAACCATCTACAAACCAACCTATAAGAGCTCGGTTTAAAGTGATTCAGACTCATTTTAAAGGGTCATGTGATGGAAGTGAGTAAATAAACCGGTGGACATATTTAGCGGAACGCAAAAAACAGACTGCAAGATCATATGAAAACACATTTTTGTTGCACAATACATTTGATTATTATTCTGAATTAATTAAATTAACATTTTTGAACATAAAAAATCACAAAATCACAAAATTCACAAAATTCTACCAACTGAGCTACCGTATCGCTGTCCGTCTCGGTGAATTAAGTCAGTTGGTAGAGCGACGCGACGGTTTCCCAGTAGTCGCGGGTTCGAATCCCTGCCCGTATCGGTTTTTTACATTCTATATTTATATAAAAAAAATTTAAATAAGCTTAACATGGCTATACATGTTTAAATATATTTTCAAAAATTGATTTCGGTAGTGGCATCTTTTCAATGTTTATCTATACTGCAAAGTTAGAAACATTGGTTAGGATTTTCGAAAGAAACCTAATAGATGTCACCACCGTCCCGATAAAGACGATCACATATAGAATGCTTAATTCACCGAGACGGACAGCGATACGGTAGCTCAGTTGGTAGAGCGACGGGACGGTTTCCCAGTAGTCGCGGGTTCGAATCCCTGCCCGTATCGGTTTTTTACATTCTATATTTATATAAAAAAAATTTAACTAAAGAAAAGTTAATATTGTCCAAATGACTGGTTTTTTCGCGATGGGTGATACAATCAGTATTTAGTGTTGCCACCTCTTGCTGTTAAAACTGCCTGCATGCGTCTGGGCATGCTCTCTATTAAATTGTCAATAAAACTTTGCGGCATTGAGTTCCATACTTCAACCAATGCGGTTTTGAGGTCTCTTACGTTGACAGGTGATGGATTTCTGTGTTTAATTTATCTTCCCAGTTTGTCCCAAACGTGTTCTATTGGATTTAGGTCTGGCGAGCGTGCCGGCCACCCCAAAACCTGGATTCCGACCTCATTAAGATATTCCGAAACTAATGCCGCAATGTGAGGTCGAGCGTTGTCATGCATTAGAAGAAAATTGTCTCCAATGAAAGGGGCAAAAGGCATCACAATCTGCTCTAAAATGTCGGTTACGTATCTTGCCGCAGTCAGGGAGCCGTTTTCTACGATGTGTAGCTCCGTGCGTGCTCCTAAGCAAATACCGCCCCATACCATTACTGACCCTCCACCATACGGCTCTCTCCCAATAATGTTACACTGAGCGTATCTTTCTCCGGGTCATCGCCATACTTTGGTCCTTCCATCATCTGGTTTGAGACAAAATCTGGACTCATCACTAAAAAGAACTTTTCCCCAAGCGTCATTATTCCAATTTAGGTGGAAACGAGCAAAGCTGGCCCGAGCCACTCGATGACCTGCGGTAAGCTGTGGACCTCTGGCAGGCAAGTACGCCCCTATACCAGCTGCCTTCAGTCTTCTTCTGACGGTTTTGGTACTAATTATCACTTGTCGAACTTCCTGCAGCTGGTTTCGTACCTCAGAAGAAGTCAAGGTACGGTTTCTGAGAACACTACTGACAATAAATCTATCGTCTCTCTCTCCTGTTACTCTTTTGCGACCTTGTCCTTTACGCCTGGTATACTCTCCAGTCTGCCGGTATCGTTTAACATTGCGGAAAATCACAGACTTGGAAACATGTAATGTTTGAGCCACTTCATTGTAAGTGTAACCATTTTCAGTTAAAGTTACAGCTTTAGAAACCAGAGCAACGCTGAGATCCGGCATTATCGCCTAAATTTATCGAATTAAGTTCACTTCACTCAATAATGACAATTTTTCGTCAAAAAAACAACAGAAATAAAGTTTTTGTTAAAAACAACAAAAGCCGACGAAAATTTCATACACTACGTGTCTCAGAAATTAGCAGATAAACAAAAAAAACAAATGAACTTTAAAATAAAATATGAAAATATTTTCCGTTATTCGATCTTTTTTTTGCGTTCCCCTAAATATGTCCATGAGTGTAGTT